>OX375865.1:85204348-85609166 GCA_947359475.1 Heligmosomoides polygyrus bakeri | reverse complement strand
CTTCAGCGCCTTGAAGAACTGCGCAAGGCGCGATAAAAGGCATTTGATCACTGTCTGTTTTTTTCACCCCCATCTCCAAGAAACACGGCACCGCTGCCTCATAACTTATCCAAACATCAGAACACATTTTTGCTCCCTCACCCTGTAAAAACGGAGCTCTATACCACTGTGTACACTATGAAACTCAAGAAATCCTAGACTCGCTGACGATCAAGCAAAAAAATTAATATACTGTCCGCTTCTAATCTTGTAAGCGACAAGGTTTACATACCAAGGCAACAAAATATTCGAGAGCGCTGAGTGAGGCCTACGTTTGGAGCCTCTGCGGTACGGTCCAATACTAGATGACTGTCCCCAGACGAAGATGAATGATATTTGGATTGAATCAGAATGCTGAGGTGAAAGCCTTCTGGGTGTTTCCTGTGCGATGTCGGATTTTATTGTCGACCACATGTGGGAAATAGATTACTCCCTTTTTTGAGCGAGGGTGGTATCGAAGGCGGACTATTTGCTCAGGTGACCAGACTGTTTACCTTTGAGTCATCTTATGTGAACTGCCTCGATGTCCCTCCTCTTAAACAGAATTCATAGATAGCTCCCAACGATTGCAAGGTGACAACAACCTCGTCCAAATTTTACGACACGTTGACATGTTGTTTACAGTTGATGATATTAAAATTCCCCTTTGTATTTCATTTGATGACTCATTGGATTATCTCGTATATGTCAAATCAATTGGCTTTTAGCGACTGTTTATGATAGCACCAGCTGGTAGAAGGCGGCAAATGTGGTTTGAAATGGCAAAATCGCCGCTGCGCGAACTTAGAGGGCTTTCGTCTAGCATAGACTCTCGCGTAACTGCATAATCGAGTGTCACTAAGGTCTCCTCGCGTATATGCGCTTCAAGGGCTAGACACCAGGGAAATATCACTTGTTCTCATATTTGCATTCACTTTAATTCCATTTGTATCTCTTGTAAAGGATGAAAGCGGTAGTGCCTTATCGCGAATGGTCAGTATTATTTCATATCATTTAAGTAACCACCGATACATACTTCTCATTCAGTTATTTCACCGTTATTTTCACAGAATATTTCACAGTTATTTCGCTTCAACATTTCTCGTGCTTCTCATTGATTACACCTGCGATGGCTGCATTCTAATCATTTATTACGCTCAGTTATCAGTCTTGACGTCCATATTTACGTATTGCATTTATCCATTTATTTGTCGTGTCGTATATTTTACTATATTAATAGTAAAGGTTTACCCAAATTTGAGATAAAACCCACCTTTGGTGGAGGGTCTCACTTATTTAGTCAATTCCGCGTGACAATCCTACGTTGGATTTTGGCGAGCAGACGATCAGGTCAATTCGCATAGACCTCTCGTCCACATTTGGTACATCAGCTTAGTTGGTATTCAGTCGAGCATGCGAAGCTCAACTGATAGCTCCATTCAATCAGGTGGGTAATTACCTTTTTAGAGGTGCAAGTTGCTCTCCTGTGTGCTAGCTTGTTTTGCCCGTCTGTAAAATTCTGTATTGCCTAGACGTGGGAAGCGGGTCAGCTCGCTGTTTCTCGGAGGCAGACGGTTGACTCAGTCGGCGCAGCGACTTTTTTGTGCCCATTGACCCTTCTTTCACTCGCGCAATCAACAGCCTCGTCGAGAAATTTAGTCCACGCAGCTTGGCTGGAATTCGAGCTGCAGACTGTTTCCCAGAGAGGCACAACTGACTCACGCCCGCAAGCAATTCTTTGTTGAGGGAGCTGTTCATCTCACGGAGGAATCGACGCGGGGAAAATGTCGGCGCGTTTGACTTCACACAACGTTTGCTGACACAGCACTGCAACACGCTGGACATAGTGCTAGCGCGTCTCAAAGAGGACCGGGATACGAAACGGACTGTATCAAGAAGCTGCAGGAGGCATTAGGAGTAATTTTGTCCTGCACATCGCGGATAGAGCAGCTGTGGCAAAGTTATGCCGACGCGTTGACACTATCAACAACATAGCAAAGTGAGAACTTGAAGACTTCGAGTCATATGCCACCAGAGCAGAGGGAACACTGAGTGCGGCGTTGGCCTATACTGTAATCCTACAAGGGCGCGTACAGCCTTTCACCTACAGTAGGTGCAGCCAATAGGAGAGGACGGTTACCGGTCGGCGGTCAAGTTGAAACACCCCCTGCCAACTAAAAGGGAACAGCTGCTGTCGATTCAGTGGAAGTGTGACCCATCGCGTTACCTACCCTGCCTATTCCCACGTTCACAGGGAATATACGGGATTGGGGTAATTTTTGGGTTCTTTTCAACGCAAATGTACACTCGCAGCCCATTCTCTCGCTGTTCAAGTCAACCAGCTGCTCAACGCGTTAAAGAGAGAACAGCATTATGCAGTCATGAAGATAGAGGTCACAGAAGAGAGCTGCTCGAAGGCCGTCAAAATTCTACAGGCCAAAGGAAGTAAAGAGGAGCCTAATATCACGTCTGGAGACTGTGGTTCCGCGTTCACCGTCAACCAAGGACCAGCGCGTGCTTTTCGAGCAGCTTCAGGTGTGTCTCAGTTGCGATACAAATGTAAGAGGTAGATAGCCAGTGGTTATTAAAACAAGTCCTGTCAAAGTTTGCCGATCGTCTGCAAAGGAGAGTATTAGAAAAGAAGTATTTAACGGAGGGATTTTCAATGGACACTCTCCTTTCGACGTTAGATCAGTTCATATCCAGCTAGGAAAAAATTGCATATTCCATGATCGACTATCGTTGAATCCTGGCATGACGTTGATACCAATAGGACTGTTCGAGCTGTGGAGCCAACATTGTTAACCACACTTTATTCGGCTGACGTTTCGGCGTATCCGCCTTCTTCAGAGCCTGGAAAAGTCAAGCGAGGTTTGAAAGGTTACTCTTCCAAGAAGTATTTCAAGTCACAGGAGTTTCCAGAACTAATAGGAAAATGAGACGAAAGGGGAGTGAGACAGCCCAACTAACCTTATGGAAGCAGCCAAGAGGCTGGTGCGTCACCCTCGGATGGAGGCAGTTTGGGTGAATAAGACTACCACCTAAGGCCAACCCCTCAGCGACCTTCCGGCTGTCGCCCTCCGGGGTCGACCCGACAGAGGTCAGTAAATGGGGCCAACTCCTGGGTTAGCGCTACGCGCTCTTCCCTCCTATTGATCGCGGGATTCTTGGAGGCAATCCACAGCGCTTCGAGAGTCTTGCGTGCTGCGATATTACAATCCTTGCTCGAGAGGTTGATATCGCAACACGCAAGACTCTCGAAGCGCTGTGGATTGCCTTCAAGAATCCCGCGATCAATAGGAGGGAAGGGCGCGTAACCAGGAGCTGGTCCCATTTGCTGACCTCTGTGGGCTCGACCCCGGAGGGCGACAGCCGGAAGGTCGCTGAGGGGTTGACCTTAGGTGGTAGTCTCATTCACCCAAACTGCCTCCATCCGAGGGTGACGCACCAGCCTCTTGGCTGCTTCCATAAGTGTCCAAGTTGGTGTGAAAAGTGTCCAATTTAGTTTGAAGTTTGATGTGAAAATGGTATATATTGCCTTTTCGCACTTTGAGAAGAAGGAAACTAGGCCACAACATCAACCAGATGTGGTGTTAACAGCATTAAAGCCAACACTTGAAGCTCAGCGACACAGTAAGTAGTATATTGCGGGCTAAGTTCGTTTATTAAAATAAAGCACAGTCCACCCTGAACGCTGTGGACACGACGAAGTCGTACGTTTACACTAGGTCTATCGGAGGACGTCCTACACTAGGCCTCGCTATTGGTTTACGCACAAATTCTCCATTGTCGCACGTTAGTGGCGTCCAGTGCTGCATCACACCTGAAGGAAACTCGAATATACTGTTGCCTAAGAACGATTTCGTGGGGAGAACTACAACAACGCTGACTGTCTTTGCTATCCTGGCACGTGGCGACTACAACCTCGTTATGCCTAACCGTTGGTCGTTCCTCCGTCGGTCCAGGAATGACCTCCTTGTAGTTTCGCTCTGTCATCAAGCTTTCAAGCAGACATCTTTCTGTAAAATTTTGATCGGACTGAAGTGATAGAAATCTCTTAAATCTTTTTCAACTTTAGCGTACGATTTCTTTCAAAGTTTGCATTTTTATCGATTTTTCTAGAATGCTATCACCTCAACAGTATTTACTCTTGCAAACTTGTCAGAAAATAAAGGATTTTCGGAGCCACTTTTATGCCTATCTAGGTATTTATAGAACTGAACGTAATGGATATCGTTCTTGTCAACTTATTCCAGCTCCTTTCAAGACAACCAACACAGAATATGGTGACAAAAATAAATAACGATGCGAATTTCTTCCTGTGCAATCTACAAGGGTAGATCAAATCCTTTAGGCCTTTGGTGCTGTAAGATTCACGTCGGCTTATGGAAGAATAAACGCGGAACAGCCTTTTGTCGGCATGGGCCGCTGCTACACATAAGTTTTTAACAAATAAATGACCTATTCTGTCACAGCTGTTTGTATTTCTGAATGAGACACATTAGTTAAGGTATCGTTCTAACGTTTGCTAATCTGTTCAAGCCTATAGCGACTGCTACAGAAGTTGTATGTTCTTACAAGAATTTGTGGTTGTAGTCAAAACCTTTGCGCACAGTGGGATTCGAGCTCGAACTTTCTGCTTTCTGGGGAAATGTTAGCCCACGGCGCCCTACACCACCATCACTATTTGACCCTATCAAAATTCATCCGTGATAACGGGATCAGCAGAGAGTCCTGTAGGAGATTTGTTCAGAGATGTACCGTAAACGTTTAATTTACCGTCATAGTGTTCTGCTTTTCAAACCCACCAGTGGAGATGTCGGCCTATATCCGATCAGTATGCAAAAACCGTAGAATTGAAGAACTCCAGTGCTGCTGAGACAGCCATTGCTTAACACTGACCCTACGATCGCTCGGGAAAATGAGCGCCTGATCACCCAGCTGTTCTCGTTGAATCCTGTGCTTCAAATGGTACTGGAACTCTATGAAGCATGTCCTCAAAATGCTGGAAGTTTAGAGTGGGCCAAGAGCTGTTTTTTGAACGGATAAAAATCAGACTCTGCTGGCGAACGCTTGAGAAATTCGGTGATGATTAAGGTGACAGGGGATTCGGGTTGTACCTCTCGATTAAAGAGTGTGGTCATACGGAATTTGATACCTCCCTGAAAACAACGAATCTCATTCAAGAGGAACTCGCCAAGAATTTATGCTGCCTGCAATGCGTTTAGGCATTATACAATTATTTGCTGATGCATCATTTTTTCATTTCGTTTCATTTATAGCACAAGTTGTACGCCTTAAACAAGCAACAGTAGGCAGAAACAAAAACAAATGCTATAGTCTGAGTGCTTTTCAATCCTTTGATCATAAATGTTGAGGAATCCTTGTTGTAAAATTTAGATTCCTAATTCGTTCAATTTTCGCATGCTGACTTGCAAAACGTGTGGGCGGCGTTGTCGTGCTGAAGAATGGGACCGGTTCGTTTGACCAGTGCCGGCTGCAGCTCACGCAATTTTCGGTACATCTCAACAATCTCATCACAGTAGGACTCTTCTTTGATGGTACGGTTTGAGTCCACGAAGTTGTAGTCAATCACGCCAGTCGCCGGCCACCACACTGTTTCCTTCGTCTTTTTCTAGTGGGATTTCGGCTTTGGGAAATGCATGGGGCTTCGCCGACATCAACCCAAACCCATCCTCATTGTCTTCTATTATTGTATAGAACTCTTTTTCATCACGTGTTACGACTCGATCCAAAACCGGGTCGTTTTGGTTCCGAAGAAGCAAAGAAGGACATATTTCGAAACGAGACACCTTCAGGCGATCACTCAAATCGTGGGGCACCTACTTTTCAAGCCTTTTCATCTTTCCGAGCCGTTCCATACTATCTGTAACTGCAGTTTTACTGACACGTAGGCCTTTCTCAACGACAGTCAATGGATAAGCTTCCACGAGGGCCTCCGCATCGTGGTCCTGAATTGCTTTAGGTCTGTCGCTTCGGGATACATCTTCAAGTTTGAAATCTCCATAATGAAATTTCTCTAACCACTGTTGCACGGTTCTTTCCCGAACACTATACGGCTCCTACACATGGTTGATCTGCCGGGCTGTTTCGACGGCAGATTAGCCCTGTTTGAAATTGAAATAAAATACCGTCCGAAATCGCTCTTTCGGTGTACTTCCTGAAGTCTTCGAAGAAGCACGATTGATAAGTATGGTTAAGACATAAATTATTCCTTCAAATAGAGGAAAAATTCCGTATTATATAAAAGTGCGAAATAAGTAATATTGTTTTAAGTATTCAAGTAGTTCAAGTATTAGTATTTATTGGTTTGTCTATAATAAACGAACAAAAGGCAGTTGCAACCGCCAGATTGCTCTTCAAACCGCCAGACCTTCTGACAAGCCTAATAGTTTATACTGAACTACTTCAAAAAATCGCTCTTATAAGCCTTTCTTTTTGGGGCAAAATCTTTATCATCTGTATCAACTTTCGTCCTGTTGATCGACTTGCTCGTGTGGCGCCAGCAGTGTCTCCATTCGTCCCTCTCGCGTGCCAGAGCGCTCCAATGGATCGTTCTCCTTTGAGGGACACGAAGAGCGTCATGTCGTTCGTTCAGGGCTTTCACGAAGGAGTCCGCATAAAGCGTTTGTGGGCTACCTGGTGTTCTCCTGACATTTCGCGGAATCCAGCGGTGACGGCTCTCGTCTGCAAAGTGCATTACGTGGCCGGCCCACCTAATTTCAAACGACTTGGCCCATGCGATAACGTCTCTGATCTTCGAACGTCGACGAAGCTCGGAACTCCGGAGGCCTTCTCTCACTTGTGTGAGTCGTGTCACTCCGAGTATCGTTCTCTCGATTCTACGCTGCACGACGCTGATCGCGTGTTGATTCTGCTTTCGCATAGCCTTGGCCTCTGAGGCGTATGTTAGGGCAGGAAGAACAATGGAGTCGAATAGGTGGGCACGGAGTCGGACGTTCTTCGTCTTCTTCGCGACTTCTTCGACGCTCTTGAAAGCTCCCCAAGCCGCTCGTTTCCTCCTGCTCAGTCCTGGCCTAGGTCGTTGGCCATATTGACTTCGCGACCCAGATAGACGTAGCTGGAGCATTCGGAGATGTTCGTTCCGTTGAGCGAGAATGGGGCATCAGAAACCTCTCCGTACCTCATGAACTCGTCTTCGTAAGAGTCAGGTGCAGTCCAACGTTCCCACATATACGACCGAAGTTGGCCAGCATCCGTTCCGCCTGGGTGATGCTCGGTGTAATGAGCACGATGTCGTCAGCAAAGCGAAGATGGTGCAGTTGCCGGTCGTCGACCTTCACTCCCACGTCTTCCCATTCTAGTTCGCGCATGACGTTTTCGAGGGTGGCGCTGAAGAGCTTCGTGGATATAGTATCCCCTGCCGTACCACCCCCCCCCCCTCCTCCCCTCTTCGCGCTGAGCACGACGTCGTTGTAAAACGATGAGATCTTCGTCGTGAATCCACTGTGCAGCTCTCGAAGAACTCTAATGTATGTATTGAGTAGGAACGCTTTGAGTGCGCAGGGCTTCGATAACCGCTTCCGTTTCGACGGAGTCGGGCTGATGAACGGTAAGACACAACGGCAGCTTGTACTCTCGCGACACTTCGATGAGCTTCGTAATGGTGTGTATGTGGTCGATCGTGCTGAATCCTCTCCGGAATCCTGCTTGTTCGCATGGCTCTCCTTCGTCCAGCGTTCGGCTAATCCTATTCAGGATGACTCGAGTGAACGGCTTGTAGACTACGGACAGCAGGCAGATCGGGCGATAGTTGCCAATGTCGTGCACGTCTCCCTTCTTGTACAGCAAGACGGCATGCTGGTCTTCCACTGGGATGGAACCTTGCACTCCGACAGGTAGCGTGTGAAGAGCTGCGCCAGAGTATTGATGAGCGCTGGCGGGAGGTTCTTCAGGTGTTCGGTTCTGATGGGGCAAATTCTATTGAATTTAAAAATTGAAATATTTGCAGCCCGGAAAAGGAGGACAAAGAGTCACCTTGCTAGTTGCTTAGTGAAATTTGACAAAGAATGGTATGACTGCGTGCTGGGGTCGGACACAGATTTAAGGAAAAGAAGAAACTCTAGCGTGTGGCCCACTCTGCATACCCGTGTTGATACTAGCCAAATACTGACGTTCTTCACTTTTCCTACATGGAGCAGAAACGAATGCAAATGTGTGATCGAAGCAAAGAGATACGACAGCGTGAATCCGCAGCGTATGCACCTTGGCATCTCGCAGGGGTGTTGTGGTGAGCCCCTCAAGAAGTACCATAGTGCCCAAAGTGCTTCACGTACCTGGGCAGCGTCCAATGGCGGGCGTCCACGCTCCGTCTGAACAGTGGCTCGTGTTTGATCTAGCAGTATTCATAATTAGTCTCGAGAACAGTTTTTGAAAGTGAAGCTTAGCAACTACCCGCTGTACAAGGGCCCGCTTTGGCAGGAGACGCTCACTTGAGTCCCGTTCTGGTATTTCTTATCGTCACCAGGTGGGTTGGAATACGCGTATACCTCATAATTCGTTCTCAAAAGCGGATGGCAACCTGAGTTATAGTTATAAATGTCTTCTTTACAACCTGAGTCTAGTTATAAATGTATTTTTTGCAAAAGACTACGATCTGTCTCAAACGTTCAGGTGAATTACATGGTCTCTATTTTCCGGCATACCATTCGGTAAGTTCGCAAAACGAAGGAGAAAATTGGTTCAAATTTAATTACATAAAAATTAAATTAACCATAAGATTTATTTTCCTCCTACCAATCCAACTACCTGCATGGAATGTAAAATTACAAACTCTTGACCTAGTTGTGGAGCTCGTCCTCTCAAACATCCGACATTTGATTTACGACCCTTCCGCGAGCGCCACTAGTCTATCTTTATAGAGCTAGTAAGCTTCAAAAAGTTTCCAGTCATAAAATTTCTTCATCAGGTCTGTGTTTCGTAGAGCGAGGCCATCATTTTGATAGTATACATGGCGGAGTTAATTAAGTTTGAAGCGTCGGCCTGTTTGTAGTATTAAATTTCGTGAACAAAACTTACAAAGGTCAGAATTTTCTACTTTCTTCGGGAAATTTGCACTCATTACGTTTCGGGTATCTTTGTGGTAATGAACTTCACTACGTTTGAATAACATATGCTCCGCTGCAAATAGCAACGAGCATGAGGTAACCTACATTTCAGTCAATAAATACCCAATTAATAACCTCGGACAGAGGATAGTTTTCTGCTGTTATATTTTTGCAACGGCTTCCTTTATTAAATTTGCAAAATTTTCTTAATGGACGGATGTGGCAAGATTTTCTCTTTCTCAACAAGGGATTTGCCACAATTGTGTTTACCGCATGCGACTTCTCCCTTATTTAATCATCTGTAGCTTTTGGACCGGATGAGTATGGAAGCCAAGCTCTTTCTGATGTACAGTAGACCGCTAGCACTTTGACATCTTAAAAGGAACAAAACTGGCTTTGTCCGAGCTGATCACTTTGAAGCTATTACAGAGGCACAATTTAGCGATGTTCTTAGGTTTTCTTTCATTTGTTCTTCGGGTTGTTTCAATCTGAGAAAATGGTTAAGTTGGTGAGGCTAGCGGCACCATCAGTTTTCGTACAGTATAATCCGGCTCAAATCCAAGAGTTGGTCGATATTTCACCCTTTTTGCAGTCAGTCGAATTACGAGACTGGGGTTAGGACTCGGCCTGAGCCCTGCGCGGCAGGATCACCGGCGACACCTATACGGTTCACACCTCGCTGCCATACCCGCTGGCAGTGTGATACTTCAGCGATAAAACAACGCTGATCGATATTTTGAGAACCCTTCGACGTTCATGCTTCGCCTTTGAAGTCAACTTCGATTCTATCTTAACACCCGGGAAGCTCCAAACTTCATATTTATCTGGTTAGTCCAAAAATTATGTCGGATTTGAATTGCCACACTAAAAATAAAATATTATTATTATTGTTATTATTTATTACATGGGTCAAATCCATGTGAAGAACAATGTAATTAGAAACGGTATAGAACGACATCCACATCAAATTGGCTAACGATCCAGATCAGTGGTATAGAATGATTAGAAAGTACATACGACAACAAATGCCCAGAGAAAGAAGAATGGAAGGGAGAACAGATCAAGAGGGGCTTTGCCACAAGATCTCATTATGTCCTAGAATTATTCATGAATTGACTTGCATTCGTAATAAATGGCTTCAGCTTGTACGGAATAACTGAGTTTTTGGAAAGTTTAATATAATCCGAACCTGCTCTATTAACGAAAAAACTATGCCGAATAGAAGATTTTGCAGTACTTAGTGAAAGTTTCTCTCCTCCACCTCGGGTTCTAGATGGTCTCACTATGAAGAAGTCACGCTTATCAAGTCCACAGAAACCATGGAGAATTTTGCGAACCATTACGAGGTCGTATATTCTTCGTCTGGATGAAAGTGTCTGTAGTCCGAGTTGTTTGTTTCTTACTTCACTGCTGGGAATAGCATGGTAATCAAAGCCACATTTCCTGATAAACAGTTTTCTAGTGAAGCTATTTTGGACTTTTTCAAGTCTAAGTATATTCTTCTTCTTAACTGGGTAAAAAATTGTTGTTCCATACTCAAGTATCGGCCTAACGTAAGTCTTATAGGCTTTGACGAGGACAGAGGGGTTTTTTGTGGAAAGACTTCTAAAGAGATTGTGTACTACAGTCACTGCTTTGTTTGCAATTTGTTCACAATGCGCGTCCAAAGTCAAATTTGCGTCGAGGAGAAATCCAAGATCTTTCGTTTGATCAGTGCTGGTAATCACATTTTCACCTAGCTTGTATGTATAGCGGGATTTGTCCTTCCTAAATGGAGCACCTTAGTTTTTTCTTTTGACAAAGGGAGCCGCCAATCGTGGGACCAGCGATCAACAGCATCTATGGCTCGCTGCAAAAGGTTTTGATCATGGATTGGTGAGCTATGGTAAATTTTCAAATCATCAGCAAAAGCTATGCATTTCACTCCTGAGCTCGATATTAGTGACGGTAGTTCGTGGGTATAGATATTGAATAGAATAGGGGATAGAACGCAACCTTGTGGAACGCCACTAAGAGTCGGTTGAGGTGCTGAATAATTGGAATTGACGCGTACAGTAAAAGTTCTGCGATTTGAAAGCTCAACCATCCAAGAAATTATTCGAGGATGTATGCCCACCATGGTTAGTTTAGCTTTTAGTCTCTTATGATACCCTATCGAAGGCTTTTGCAAAATCAAAATAAATCACATCAAGCCATCCTATGTTATCTATGTCATTGGTCCAATCATTCAAGGCCTGTAGCATAGCTGTCTCAGTGGATCTTTTTTTCTGAAAACCATGTTGGTTTGAAGAGATTATGTTGTGTTGATCCAAATGTGCAACAATTCTCTTTTTAAGAATTTTTTCGAAAAGGCGAGCGAACATAGATGTGACACTAACCGGCCGATAATTTTGCGGTGTCGTAAGTGGAGGCTTTTTTGGTATTGGTGTAACTATAGCGCTCTTCCATCTATGTGGAACTTCAGCTGTCATAAAACTTAAATTGTAAATGAATTCAAGAGGCTTGACAATACTTACGCTTACTTGTTTTATAAAGAAAAACGGTATTTCATCGGGCGTTTGAGAGTAAGACGTTGGCCACCTTGAGAGCTCTTCATATAGTTCGGCTGCATGAAACCAAACAGAATCCTCCATCATGAGGAATGCATTGATTGGAGATGATATATTGTCGAGGTCATTATCAGTGAAAGCTTTTACGAAAGTGTCCGCTAATAGTCGGGCTTTATCTAGGTCGTTTCTGACAATGCTTCCATCTTCTGCGACTAAAACTCCAATTCTTTTCTTCTCTTGAAGTCTCGATCTCATGAATTTATAAAAGGCTAATTTGTCTTTTGCTTCAACAATTTTCTTTTCTTGATAGCGATTGTATTTTACAAGTTTCTTTGAAAATTTGAGATTTATACGCTTATATTCATCCCAGCTATTAGAGGAATGGTCATTTGCTGCTTTATTCCAGGCTAAATGTCGGAGATTGAATAAATCCAGGAGATATTTGAGTAGAAATTTACCGCAGGCTGGGACTTTCTGGACTGGGACAAACAATTGGATGGAATGTTGTAGTATAGCAAGAAATAATTCGTATTTTTCATCTACTGAGTTTGCCGTGTTTAGGGAACTGTACCAATCTATTTCGGCGTGTTTTCGAATAGCGTCGTAGTCCGCGCTCATAAAGTTCTTTCTGATGACAAAGCGTTCAGGTTGTGCGTAGTGGTTGATACGAAAATTCACGCTGTTGTGATCGCTGCTTCCAAGAGGGGGATTCGTTTTTACATCTTGTATCATTCTGTCTGCGTTGCATAGAATCAAATCGAGAGTGTGGTTTCCCAGTGTGGGTTCACGAACATACTGTATTAGGTTGTGTGTTTCTATGAATTCGATGAAGTACTTGGAAACGGAACTGGATGGGGACAGTAAAGGAAGCCAGGAGATGTCTGGAAAGTTAAAGTCACCCGCTAAAAGGCAGGGATGTTCACAACATAACATGTCACTTAAGGCTTTCATGAGTAACTCACTGTTTTCTGCAGAGCAATTTGGAGTTCTGTACACAAGTATGACTCGTAAAGGTTTGGATACTGGGCAAATATCACAACATAAAATCTCATAAGCATTGATGATGGATTCCTTGAAAATAAAAATTGGTGAGATAGATGAAATACAGAGAATCTCAACACCGCCCCCCCGATTTGCGAGGGCGATCACACCTAATGCACTCATAGTGAGAACACCATTCACCAAGTGGAGGTAAGGAAATGGAACTTTTGAGCCAAGTTTCAGTTAAAAGTACTAGAGCTGGTTTTTGTTGAGTTAGTAAAAGTTTGAGAGATTCACGATTTTTTGATAAAGATCGAATATTTGAGAGAACGCAATTCAATTCATGGTTGTAATCCTGAGGACCTCTTAAAAATTTCTTGGGGCAGAAGCTGAAAGACCTGGTCTGTTCTCTTGGTTGTCTGAGTGAGCGAGAGACACATCCTGCGGGAGATTTTGAGATATTTCGATCGTGGTATTAGCACCATTACTACTACGTCGAACTAGTTTTTCCTGATGACGACGTTCTCTTTCTTCCCATGAGCGCGAAGCCCTAATAAAAACGCGGCGAAGGAAGAAACGTGACAGCCGAGGAGCCCGAAATAGCGTCATCTTACAGTAATAGGAAGAAGGAAAAATTACTTTGAGTTCTCTAGGTGATTTAGCTCGAGAACCAATCCTACAAATCGAGATGGGTTTGCACTCAATATCGAGAAAGTCTAAAATTTGCATGACCAAATGCATATCATGAATTACCCTCACAGAGGCAGGTGATCGAGAAGATTCTGGTAGGCCAGAGATAATGACAGTTCGTCGACGTTCGATTTCTTCATATGACGAGAGTTCCGTAGGAGTGTGGGCCGGAGTAGGGCACTTTTCGCGGTTGATAGCAAGTGCATTTTTCAACTCTTCTATTTCGGCCTTCAGGGCGCAATTTTCTGTCATCAATTCGTTGTTCGTGTTCACCACGGACTGAACTAGCGAACTTAACTGATTTCGACTTTCTAGTAAGTAACCCACGATAGTCTTCAGATATGACGGTACACGATCGTCCTTGACCAGTTGTTCGATTGCGCGATCGAAGTCGGATTTGTCGGTTGGCAGGCCATCAGCATCCGAATGAAGGCGGACTTCAGGGTTCACAGTTGAAGAATCGCTAGTTCTTGACGAGACAGTCGTAGTGGAGCGCATAATGAAGAGGAGTGTGCAGAAATACCGACGATGTAGTTGAACAGCAGTGAAGTGTAGGGAAATGCACGGAGAGCCAGATAGTGTCGGCCGCTCACGACTCGACTCAGGTCAAGAATATTATAAATAATATAATATAATATAATAAAGAATATATGTTCCAGCACAACGGTTTTTAGTTAAAACAAAAACTCCCAGTCTCTACATGTCTTTCCTGATAATATGCTAGGGATAGCATTCCATATATAGGTGTCCCATTTTCACATAAAATCGGACACTCCAAATGAAATCGGACCCTTTTCAAAACAACGTCAACTAGACTAAAACAAGCCTTAAAAAGTTTAATTCTTCTCCCCAATAAGTCAACATTATGTTTGAAATTTTATAAAATTATCATTTTGAGGAAAAATAATGGTTTGAATCTTGTTCCAAAAGGCAACAAGACGGCCATTTTGCAGTGCCAAGATAAAAAATTGCGTCATGCCCTTGTCTGTGAATGAATTTTAGTCAAATGGTAGCAAAATTTCTGTTTGCATGGAGTTTCACGCCTGTAATTATTCAACAAAAACAATTGAAAAGAACACACATATCCTCTCTTGGGTGCTTCATGTAATCAGCACTATTTTATCAATCAAATAAAAATCGCAACGAATTTTTCCAATGCACGGAGCGATCTCATCTTCTACTGCACTAAATGGTTGCTGCCTTTTAAGCGTTAAAATAAAATTTGGTCTATTATTTTTTTAAGTAAAAATTTTCTACAGTTATTACACTTATTCGGACAGCAAAACAAGAAAAATTTAAGAAGTAGTACCTTTTCCTTTCCTTTTCCTTGAACAATAAATTATTTCAGTCATCTTGGAGAGTTTGTAAATTAGCAGTAAGAAGAAGAAATCTTCCCTACTTTTGATTTGGAAGACTTTCACTATGATTTCAAAAGCATAAATTTTGTTTAGAAGAGTAAGGAGCCGTGAATGAGAAAAACGAACCTCCCTCCCTAAAATTCACGTTCACTTCAATGAAATATTTCTAATTATAACAACTCGGAGAAGAGTAGATTATTACATTTGCTAATCTTCTAGAGCTGTGTATATCTCGTATATGAGTTAAAAAGATACATTTAGTGGTAACATAGTCAAATTTTGTTTTTATTTGATTTCAAAAGCAAAAAATGTTTGCTGTTTGTAATGTTTGCTTAAAAGAGTAGAGAGCTGAGAGTGAGGAAAACGAACGGTTTGTTTTGGTTTGTCCTCTCAAAGTTTTGCAGAAGTCTAGCCTAATTTTTCTCAAAAAAAACTGCGTATAGTTTTCCCAAATGTTACAAAAAACCATTCAAAGAGTGACTAGAACCATTTTTACTTTGTTTCTGCGCGAAAATTTTTCTTCGGAATCATTTATGAAAATAGTATGTTTACCTATTCCAGTTATGGTGATGTATAAGGTTCATTTCCTTCTGCTGTTGATTTTACAGTACATATATTCTGCAATAGCATTTGCAGAAGTCATCTAACGAGTCTGTAGGACCGATATAACTCCGCTGATTTTCGCACCCAACTGAGAGCTTGGCACGTGCGCCGCCCCGGCCGCCCTCGGGTCAGATCGCAGCCCCAAACTGTTTTCTACGGCGTAAGGGGTAGAAATGGTTTCCATCTTGAATACGGACAGTATTACTTTTGTGAAAAGATAGCGATGAGCTAAAAACACTGTTCACAATTTATTCTTGAATAAACTTCTTCATGAATAAGCCAGCGGCTAAGGCAAGTATTGTTTGCGTTTTCGTCGAAGTTTGTCCCCCATAGAAGTCTATCTTAAGATGAGCTGTTCCTCTTTAAATGTCAAAGTGCTGGTGGTATACTGTAGATCAGAAAGAGCTTGGCTTCCATACTCATCCGGTCCAAAAGTTACAGATGATTAAATAAGGGAGAAGTCGCATGCGGTAAACACAAATGTGGCAAATCCCTTGTTGAGAAGGAGAAAATCTAGGCACCTTCGTCCATTAAGAAAATTTTGCAAATTTAATAAAGGAAGCCGTTGCAAAAATATAACAGCAGAAAACTATCCTCTGTCCGAGGTTATTAACTGGGTAGTTATTGACTGAAATGTAGGTTACCTCGTGCTCGTTCCTATCTGCAGCGGAGCATATGTCATTCAAACGTAGTGGAGTTCATTACCACAAAGATACCCGAAACGTAGTGAGTGTAAATTTCCCGAAGAAAGTAGAAAATTCTGACCTTGTAAGTTTTGTTCACGAAATTTAATACTACAAACAGGCCGACGCTTCAAACTTAATTAACTCCGCCATGTATACTATCAAAATGATGGCCTCGCTCTACAAAACACAGACCTGGTGAAGAAATTTTATGACTGGAAACTTTTTGAAGCTTACTAGCTCGATAAAGATGGAGGAGTGGCGCTCGCGGAATGTCGTAAATCAAATGTCGGACGTTTGAGAGAACGAGCCCCATAACTAAGAGTTTGTAATTCCACATTCCATGCAGGTAGTTGGATTGATAGGAGGAGAATTATTCTAATGGTGTAATTTAATTTCTATATAATTAACTTTGAACCAAGTTATGGCACTGCGACGGTTTGTGAAGGAAAAATCTGTCGCAAAGCAGTGATTGTTCACGAATTAGGAGCGGCATTGTATGTATGAATGTATGTATGTATGTATGAATGTATGTATATATGTATGTATGTATGTATGTATGTATGTATGTATGTATGTGTGTATGTATGTATGTATGTATGTATGTATGTATGTATGTATGTATGCATATATGTATATGTATCTTATCTCTGTGTCTTTGTATCTATGTGTGTGTCTACGTTTTTCTATCTATCTGTATACAGGTGCATCGTTCGTTTTTTTCCTAGCTTCCCGACTTTGAGGCACATTGATTTGAGAACACATCATTTGTTTACAGAAAGACATAGGTAAGTGAATAAGTGAAAAGAAATGAAATAAGTGAAAAGTGAATGGAGGCTCTTCACCATATGCTCCACTTACCTCTTCCATCCCCAGCGATGATGTGGGCAAGAACAAAAGTAACGATGAGGAGAGGGATCATAAATAGCTAGAAATGAAGATAGATTTCTCTCTCATAATTGGTAATTGCGTAATTGCGGTTGTCGTCTTGCCGTAAGCCTATTAAATGACGAAACGCTCACAAAAAGTGAAACTGGTTGCCTTGTCGGGATTCAATTTTTAGAAAACAAAAAACACATATCTATACCTGACCTTTTCTTTAGGCACTTATGAATGGTACAGGGATTCAGATGTCCCTACCTACCCCTGTGCTACATCATATATTCCTTCTCATTAGAGACCGATCAACCGCTGCCAAAAATATTACAGTACCATTAGGCACAGCAAGATTGGCATCTAATAGAGTTTTCAATCATCCACGCTGCAATGCTTAAACTTACGAAGGTGGGTATTTCTCGAGGATTTTGTTTAGCAACAGGCAAAGACTTGCTGAAGTATTTGGTGTTTTGTTTGGTGAGCAAAACAGTGCTACCAGTTCTACGACGTCTTCATTCACATTCAGCCGCGTTGATGATTGATTTTCTTCAACATCAATCTGATCTATCCTAGTCGGGAAGGGGCAGCGCCAACGTGGCAGTTAAATCGAGCATCCTGCGACACGACAGCACAGCCCCTGGGCCGCATGTTCCCCATCGTATCACCTAGCACGTATCACCTACGACCGCTTTGTGCACCATCTCCACGATAGCGCTAAGGAAGCTGAGAGCTTGAAGACCACCAAGAGGCGTCTGTCTCCGGAAATTCTCGAGCTGCTACGCCGGCGTGGAGCAGCACAAGCGTCAGGAAACTACCAACTGACGTCCGAGCTTGCGAAGCGATGCAGAGAGGCGATAAAGGAGGATCTTAAGGAGAGAAGGGCGGAAGTGTTGGCTGAAGCTGCAGAGGCAGGGTTGAGCATATGCAATGCCCGTCGAGACTTCGCCAACTTCAAGACCAAGATGACCGCTCTCCGACGTCCCGACGGAACCGTCACCTCTTCCAGAAGGACCATGGAGAAGGTCATCTATGATTTCTACTCCGATCTCTTCGATAGCCACGTCCACCTGCCTCATGCCATCTTCCGCAGGATGGATACGTCGTCCACTCTGTTCTGCCTTCCGAGATCCGACACGCCATCTCGTCGGTGAAGAGACGTACAGCACCCGGTCCCGACAGGATCAGACCCGAACACCTGAAGAACCTCCCGCCAGCGCTCATCAACGCCATCGATCTGAAAAAGGCATTCGACTCTCAAACTGAAGCGGTCGTCGAAGCCCTGCTCACTCAGGGCGTTCCTATTCAGTACATCAGAGTCCTTCGAGAGCTGTACAGTGGATTCACGACCAAGATCTCACCATTCTACAACGACGTCGTCATCGACGTGAAGAGAGGGGTTCCGCAAGGGGATACCATATCCCCGAAGCTCTTCAGCGCCACTCTCGAAAACGTCATGCGCGAACCAGATTGGGAAGACATGGGAGTGAAGGTCGACGGCCGGCAACTACATCATCTTCGCTTCGCTGACGACATCGTGCTCATAACACCGAGCATCAGCCAGGCGGAGCGAATGCTGGCCGACTTCGATCGTGTATGTGGGAACGTTGGACTGCAGCTGAATCTTACGAAGACGATGTTCATGAGGGACGGATGGGTTTCTGATGCCCCATTCTCGCTCGACGGAACGGACATCTCCGAATGCTCCAGCTATGTGTATCTGGGTCGCGAAGTCAACATGGCTAACGACCTAGCACCAGAGCTGAGCAGGAGGAAAAGAGCGGCTTGTGGAGCTTTCAGGAGCGTCGAAGAAGTCGCGAAGAAGACGAAGAACGTCCGACTCCGTGCCCACCTATTCGACTCCACTGTTCTTCCTGCCCTAACATACGCCTCAGAGACCTGGGCTATACGAAAGCAGGATGAACACGCGATCAGCGTCGCGCAGCGTGGAATCGAGAGGACGATGCTCGGAGTGACACGACTCACGCAAGTGAGAGAAGGCCTCCGGAGTTCCGAGCTTCGCCGACGTTCGAAGATCAGAGACGCTGTCGCGTGGGCCAAGTTGTCGAAAATTAGGTGGGCCGGCCACGTAATGCGCTTCGCAGACACCCGCTGGACGAGAGCCATCACCGACTGGATTCCGCGGGATGTCAAAAGAACACCAGGGCACCCACCAACGCGTTGGTCGGACTTCTTCGTTAAAGCCCTGAACGACCGATATGACGCTCTTCGTGTCCCTCGAGCGAGGAGGATCCATTGGACCACTCTGGCACGCGACAGGGACGAATGGAGACGCTGCTGGCACCCGCTCGAGCAATTCGATGATCAACGGGACGACAGGTGATACAGGTGATCACCTAGCAGTACTTAAAGCTCTGAGACAAGTCAATGGAAGAAACGGAGGAGCCGAACACCGCATGCCTCCTTCCGACTAGGATAGATCCCATCATTGCAATCTGAAATAGACAATTTCTCCATTATAGGCAACCAGTGTTACGTCATTAACTCTCAAAGGTGGCTCACTCCCTTATTTGAGCATTTGAATTAAAGTAGTTGCCGGCACAGGCATAGTGGTTTTATCCCCCAAGGAAAACACACAGAATGGAAAACGTTGGACTCTCAATAACCTCTGTATCGTTGGCGCAGTATTCGGCTGTAGTGTTCTTCACAACTGGTCTCAACAATTGGCGCAGGACTTTGTTCCTTTGTTTTTGCGTCTCGGCATTGTTGCTTTCTTGGAAGCCTTTAGAAGTGAGCACATTTTCCTACATTTCAGTTAACGCTCGACTACTAATTACATAGTGGCTGCAATACTTTATTGGCCGGATTATTTAACGCCTAAATCGTAGATATAGGGGTGGGTAGAAGGGTTCATCATTTACCTTACCCAACCATTCACGGGTATACGGCTAAATAGGTGGAGAATACTCGACGGCTCTCGTGGGTATCTTCACGTATCTCAGAAGATTATCGTCTTTGTCCGATGGTGAATCCGGCTCTGGTAAGCGGTGGAATTGAGGGCGAGACTTTTTCAGACATCATTAAGAGTTTACTTCTTAATGACGTCTGAAAATGCCTGAAGAAGTATGATTGGCGGGTAACCGAACCTTCAATCCATATTCATGTCTCTGAGTAACGGATCGAAGTATCAGGCCTCGCATTATATTCTCCCCACGTACTGTCCCCGTTCGTCACATTGTAACATCCAGCCTTCTATAAATTATTGTGCGACTGCAGCAGCTAAACAAAAAAGAACACAGTGTTTGCGCGTGTATAGGCAAGCTCGAATCAAATGCGAAACATAAAAGACCTGGGAAGGTATGCAAATGCTTCCGTGAAACCCAACCGGCTGGCCGGCATTTATTCTGTTAATGTTTGCTGTCTATGGCGTTGAACAAACGCTAACTCTCCCATTGTGAAATCCTCGCATGACATACAGAAAAACTGGTACATGGCCTGTAAGTCCATGAGGCTTAGGACGCGTCTCTCTGCGAAGTGCTTGAAAGCAGAAAGCGAGATCAGCATTTGCCTAGTGCATTTTGCAAGTTAAACGCCCTCAATCGAGTAAGAACACCTGGAATGACAACATTCGTAAAGCGATTACTTTATCCCCGAGTAGGTATTCATGTGAATGCTTTCTGAACGTTTTTAAACTGAAGAATGAACTCCTTGACGCAAGAACTCTATACCTGCGAGCAGTTTTTAGGGTGGTTCTACACATAATAAAGGATACTACTGGGTCTTCAATATGTAGGTTACGAAGAGCAGAGAAAAGTAAAGGAAATATGGGCACTTTTCTCAGCAAACTGGGCACTTCCTGAACAAAATTGGACACTTTGAAATCACCGTGACTACCGCGTGACCAACAAAAGTGCAAATACATTTTTTGGTTTCTCTCGTTGTTTTCTGCTTATTTGAGCTAGTTTCACTCCAGAACTGATGAGTCGGCATTGTAGCTGATGGATATCCATAGTCTGGTGCCCAACAGTAATAACCTACTACTTTATACGAAGGTTGGACGGATCATTCCTCGACAGCCGATTGGATCACTCACATCCCAAAGGTTGCTGTTATCGTTTATTTCTGCTAGTCTCACTCAAAAAGCGATGGATGGTTTCGGGAGGTAACTGACGGAAAGCGTTCGACGACTTGGGCCAGGGGCTCACAAGTAGCCTTCCACTCCACGATAGGTTAGGACTGCGGAGCGGGATGCTTACGCAGAAAAATTTCGAATTTCAAATAAATGATGAAAACTCATAAAGAACACTGGGATTTATCCTAGTAGGGGTGGTCCTAGATACTATGTCTTTTTGAGAATGACGATAATATAGGAAGCGCAGTACTATCTCACAATTGCACAAATTACACCCTAGGAGAGGAGTTTTTTTCGTTTATAGCGATGACTCACTCCTTCCTCCCCCAAACTAGGACAGATCCGATGATCGCTTTCGTTTGCGTAAAAGAAAACCACACTCCACTACATATGTAGAAGGGATAAGCTGGGACATTTCCTTTTCCCTACACCTCAAAAACCAATGTAGGGTAGAAGCTCTTATGATTGGCATATATACACGGCTATCATGTTAGATCGCAGAAATACAGGGTGCGTAAAAAGTATTGACGCAGTAAATGACGGCTGTGGAAATAGTATTGCGCAGTAAGTTTTAAAATATTCACTTGGGAAATGTGGGAAATGATCTTGCAAACACGATAGAATAACTTGTAATCGACATTGGCTCCTTTACTGAGAATACAGGAACGAAAACGACGGAAAAATTCATGAGCACGCGCCGCTCCTTCGTTCCGTGCTTTGAACAGAGTAGCCTTCTGCGACTGGTCACTTCTGTTGAAAGTAGCCCAGACCTCATTCTCCAAAATCGCCTAAAAAGAGTAATCCAGCGGATTCACGTCTAAGCTGTGCTCGTCTAAGAAGCTGTCCACACCTGCGCGCCTTATCCGTTTGCCGTTATCGGACAAAGATTGATAAATTTGGATTTGAACGTTATCGTGCTTGAACATATTGTAATCATCATCTGTTATGACAGAGCCGTGGCTGACGTTTGGGTTGCTGGCCTCTTTCCTCACCAACCGTTTCGAACAGCGCCTAATTCTCTTGTTAAGGAAGTATTCAGCTGTCTGGGTAACATACAAAAAAAGGGCCGCCGTAGCGATGACGATCATGTTTCTTCAGTTTTTTCGTGAGTGTTTTTTGAGCACAATACAGACAACAAAAATAACACACAAAAACTTTGAAAAGTAGAAAGACAAAGTCGGCGCTGAAAGAAAAAGTAGGTGCGTCAATACTTTTTACGCACCCTGTACTGTGCTCATGGCCTCCATTTGTGCAATCATTCTACCGTGGCAAACAGCAGAACAAACGCGGGATTGATATGGTCCTCTGAAAATGTTCTCCAAACCGATGTCTTTCAATATGATCGGAATAATCATCGTTAATACCTAAAATTCATCCATAACCATCCTTATCCTTCAGCTTCATTGTAGAACTGGCTTGGATCCATCTATTGCTTCTGTTTCACTCACATCCGAACCATGTATATCCTACTATATATAAAAGAGCTAAAAGCGCAAATGTGTGTGTGTGTGTGTGTGTGTGTGTGTGTGTGTGTGTGTGTGTGTGTGTGTGTGTGTGTGTGTGTGTGTGTGTGTGTGTGTGTGTGTGTGTGTGTGTGTGTGTGTGTGTGTGTGTGTGTGTGTGTGTGTGTTTGTGTGGTGTTTGTGTGTGTCCGTCCGTCCGTCCGTCGCAACTGGAATGGGGCACTGAGTAGCCGAACACAACCGTGTCCGCAACCGTACAAGGCGAACCGTAGACGTGCCGAACACGTCGGCAACCGTGCCTGAGAATTTAAACGATCATCGACGGGAGACGTTCACAGCAGGGGATGCAATCGATATCGATCGACATTATCGATTTTTTGCGGATGTCGTTCAAGCGACACGAAACTTCATCAACCCTGGGGGTAATCGAGGTCGCTGAACACGAATCTGAAGTTTGTTTTTGAGGTGTCGATCACCACCAATCGATATTGATCAAGTTATGCATGGATGTCCTTCATTTTTTCTATTTCTTTCTAACTTGCTGCAATCGACGAAGTTAAAATGTTCTTCCTGCAGAAACCCTGCTATGGGTTGCAGCTAAAATGGATAATGAGAGGTTATCACTACGGTGAAGTCGAGTAGTAGCCATCCGGGTTCAGGCGAAATGTCACCTGCGTCGGGTTTGGAAAGGGGTCAGAAGACGTGTCGCCGATGTCACGCCAAGGGCGTCCGAGTTCCGAACATGTGTCATCTACGTCGTGAACGCGAGCGCCCGAGTTCAGAAGAGGTGTCACCGACGTCGGTTAACAGGCGTCTGGGTTCAGAAGACATGTCACCAATGCCGCGCAAATGATGTCCTGGTTGAGAAGAGGTGTCATCGCCAGGGGTTCCGGATTCAGATGACGTGTCAGCGATGTCTCGCACTTCCGGCTTAAGAAGATATGTCACCGACATCATTCATCAGGTGCCTGGGTTCAGAAGAGGTGTCACCGATGTCGCTCAAAGCACGTTCGGGTTGAAAACACATGTCACCGACGTTGTTCAGCAGGCGTCCTGGTTCAGAAGAAGTGTCTCGATGTCGCGCCAGGGTTCCGGATTCACACGACGTGTTACCAGTGAAGGTGGGACCAGTAATGGGGGGGGGTGGTCCAGTGAAGGTGGACCGGTGAAGGACGGGGAGGGATCCAGTGAAGAGGACCGGTAGAAGGTTGACCAGTGAAGGGGACCAGGTGAAGGGGGACCGGTGAAGAAGGGACTAGTAATGGGGACCGGTGAGGTGGGGGAGGGGTCCAGTGAAGGGGCACCGATAGAAGGTTGACCAGTGAAGACGTGACCAGGGCCCGGATTCATGAACGATTTACCGGCGGGTAGGTGCAACATTTACCCCCACTCCCCACTTACGCGCGATTCATGAACGCGCGGCGGGAAAACTCCGAGGTAAATGTCGAGGTAAATGCTACCCCGTCAGCGCGTCGGGGAACATTTACCTCCAAGGCGAGGGTTTTGCTCCGCGGCCAACTTCTGACCCAATGCATGCCTCCGCTGGCCCTTAGCCAGCTCTGAGCTGGCCGCCAGCCGCAAATTCAATGCCTGGCAGGGGCGCCTATCGGTGAGTTGTTTTACCTTTTGTGTTTCTCTATTAGGCTTGCATTCCATGATTTTTGTGCTCTGTGGACCATGGCGGCCCACAATGCCACTTATTTTTAAGTGAATTGCTTCCTTTAGTGGCATTGTGGGTCGGTTTGGCCCACCATGGGCCCGGTCCACCACGCAAATCGTAATTTACGATTTGCGTGGGTAGACTATGCCCGTCCGCCACCTTAGCCTTCCTTGGCATATGTTGTCTATGGAGGCTACTGTGGTGGATGGCTCCCATTATTAGTCATGTAGGCCCACATTCACAATTGTTTCTCTACTTCCTGCTATGCTACTAGCTTCCACCCCTCTCCCTCACTTCCTTCCCCCCTCGCTCAACCCCACATTTCACATTTCATTTCCCCTAAATACGATGCTGCTAGTGTCGGTGGCAGCGACGTCCCAGCAGCAAGTGTGACTGCTTGGTTTCGCTGTTAGCTGATGCCAGCGGGCCAGCGGAGGCATGCACATTGGGTCAGAAATTGGCCACGGAGCAAAACCCTCGCGTTGGCCGTCATGAATCAGAAAACGGAGGTAAGTTCGGGGAAAGTGGCGGTAAATGGCCGATGTCGTGCCCCGGGTGAGTCCGCCGCATCGGAGGTAGAACTCATGCGGCCCTCAACCCGAGGCCACGTGTGAGGCACAACCGGTGTCGAGGTCTTACCTATGCGCGCTAGCTCTTACCTAACCTGCCACGCAAGGGTGAGGCCCTGTTGCCCCGACTTAGCACACCTCATACCAATGCGGATGTTATTTAGGATCTCCTGCGCAGTCTGCACCTGCGCTGGCCCCCGACGACTCTCGCCCATCTTCACATCACTCGCGTGATACAATTGAACCAGCCGACCTTCTGCAGTATTGCCACTGCGCTCAGAATAAACCTTCCCCCGCTCTCGAGTCACATGACAGTGCGCATCAGACATCATACTTCATATCAACCCAATACACACAGACAATACATCAGTATGGAGAACAATGCCTACGAGTCAAGGCTGAGCCCCGCCAGCTTACCTACGGGTCAGCCCCAAGCGCAAGCCGCAGATCCTTCCTCGCTGCTACCCTGGAGCCTGCCCTCACGAGATCGGTGGCTCGGTCGGCCTCTGCGGTTACCTCTGTAGTCGTCTCTGCGCGTCCTGTCCTGGTCGTCCTGGAGTCCTGTGCGGCCTGTCGAGTCGAAGTCCTGATCGTGTGGACACCGCGCTGACGATGGAGTGCCGGAGCGGAGAGCGGACCGACCGCTCGGAGCGACGACGAAGCCGAAGACTGCCGGGTGCGCGCGGGAAGGCGTTCATAGTGCGTCGCGGCGCGTGCGCGCGACCGTATGCCCTGCGCGGCGGGACCAGTGCGCCTCCCAGCGTGTGTGCCCTTGAAGAGTCGTGATGGAGCGTGGCGAACGTCACGACAGCCGACGAGGTAAGTGGAGGTAGAATTTACCTCCGGCCGCGTTCATGAATCCGGCCCCAGGTGAAGGCGGGATCGGTGTGGAAGGGACGGTGAATGGGGGGGGGGGGGGGGAGGGGTCCAGTGAAAGGGGACCGGAAAAGGGTTGACGAATAAAAGGGGGACCAGTGAGGGTGGGACCAGAATGGGGATCGATGAAGGATAGGGAGACCAGTGAAGCGGGGACCAGTAAAGTGAGGTCCAGTGAAGGTGGGAGCAGTAGTAGAGACCGACCAAGGGGGGGGGGACCAGTGGAGGGTGAACCGGAAAAGGGCTGACAATAAAGGGGAACCAGTGAAGAGGGACCAGTAATGGGAGACCAGTGAGGGTGGGGCCGGTGAAGCAGGAGTCGACCCAGTGAAGGGGGACCAATAAATGGGGTACCTGTGAATTACCAGTCAAGAGGGGACCCAGTAAGGGAGCCTATAAAGGGAAGACCATTGAAGGGGGTTCAGTGAAGGGTCCAGTAATAGAACCATTAAAGGGGGGACCAGAAAAGGGGACTAGTGAAGGGGATCAGTGAAAGGGACCAATAAGGGGACCAGTATTTCCTCTCAGTGTCGTCTAACGTGGTGTCAGAAGGCGTGCTACAGACGTCGTGCTAGCTGTGTCGGGGTGCAAAAGAGGTGTCGTAGACGTCGTGACATATGCGTTCGGACTCAGCAAATGTGTCACAGACGTTATCCAATGTGCATCCGGATCCAGATGTGCCATAGGTAAGACTTTGCACAGCATCTGTGAGATTTTCAGATGGCTTTTTAAAGGCTTCGTGAAGCAACGAGCGTGCTCGTACGTGATTCTCACTTCCGTTTTCTTCCGGCACATGGGTAATGGGTATTCGTGGAGTGGGTGGGGGGGGGGGGGGGAGGGAGAATGAGTAAATGAGTCGGAGTAACGTTATTCCCGAACTGCATCGAGCGATCTACCAGTACCAAGTGATTTCATTTGTGTTTCCGCAGAATAAGTACTTCGGATTAAGGCTCTCTATCTGTTCCTTGCCATGCACTCCACGACTACTTCAGAGAATGAATCGCGTACATGCGATAGAGGGTGGTAGGCCCCATAGGTGCAGTTCTTGAGATTCTGTCCTACCGTATCCCGCTATACTATTCTATAAGCAAAACCAGTTTTTTTACTTTAATGAATGAGAAAAGGCCTAAACAGAACAAGGAGACGGTCGGGGTGTTCCATTATCCGGGTTTGGGGGCAAAGCCCCAAACCAGACGTTTGGCGGCCAGTAGGCCGCTGAACGTCTGGTTGTATAAATAATCGTAACTCGGTAAGTTTTTCGAGTTTTGAAAAACCCATTAGCTTTTTGAATTCGAGAGAAAAACCGTTTTGAACTATTTAAGAATAGTTTTCAACAAGGAGGTCTTCTTAGGGGGCGGTGGTAGTTCGATTTCTGGTCCTTTGATGCAGAAGTACGTGCCAAAAATCGAACCTCCCCGCCCCTTATGAAGATCCTTTTTTGAAAACTGGTTTCTATATGGTAAGAAAGCATCGCTTCTCTCTCTCTATTTTTTATAAAGCTATTGGAATTTTTGAATTTCGAGTTATGATCAGTTTTGTGAAGAACTGCAAAATCGAATCGATTCGTACGAGTCTCTGACAACCCGAATAGGACGTCTGCGACTGAAGCGATGTGGTTCAGCTTTGACTGTGTTCGTCGCCTATGCCCCAACATCCGACTACGATGAGATCGAAGCCTTCTACGTGGAGCTGGAGAAGTTCTGTAAGGAAGATCACACCTTCTACAAGGTGATCGACGGCGACTTCAACGCTAAGACCGGGCCACGAAGGTCGCTGGAAGAACTTCACATCGGAACCTACGGTTTGGAGTGGAACGAGCAAGGTGAAAGGCTGTCTGAGTTTATCATGTCTACCAAGACCATCCATGGAAACTCACAGTTCCAGAAGTCTCTCTCCCTACGATGGACCTGGGAATCGGTGGCCAGTTCAACAACGAGCTCGACCACATCATCTTCAACCGCAAGTATTGCCTGACCGACGTTTCCGTTGTCCCCAAGTTCTACACGGGATAGGAGCTGGCGCCCGCTCGAGCAAGTCTATGATCAACGGGACGACAGGTGATACAGGTGAAACAAACAAAATATTATTATCAAAAGATTACTTACACAAAACCTTTATCAGCGTTTCTCTAACAAATTACTGAATTAAACAGCTACTCAGTAGCACTCTTTCTTGAACTAATCTGACACAGTCAATGCTGCACCTGGAAAGAAAGACCTATTAAAGGGTACAAAAATCGCATACATTTAAAAAAAATTCAATGCGGATAGGAAATAAAGAGGGGGGGGGGGGGTTGTAACAGATCCACTCTGGGAGGGGGATAATAAATTTTCGGCAAAAATCGAACCCCACGCTTGACCCTGCACTGGCCTTCGAGGGGCCTCATAACCACTTGCTATTGAGGTGGGTTGCAGCGGGTGTGGCCGGCTGCGGTTTTCACTCCAATAGGCATCTGGCATACCTCCGAGTCGCTCCAGCGGCTGGTCGCTGCGATAGTGTTGCGCGGGTAGCTACGAAGTGCGTGGCTATCCTCGCAGCACTATCGTTGTGACCAGTCGCTGGAGCGATTCCGAGGCATGCCACATGCCATAGCAAGTGGCTGTGAGGTCCTTCGAGAAAAAATGTTCGAGAACGTTTACGGCGCATATCTCGCACTACTCACAGCTGTTTTTGAAACTGATGACTAAAATGTCTTGTGAACCAAATGTTCGAGAACTTATGCGTCAACATAAATTGTAACGCCATGATATGGTGCGTATGGTGACGATGTCGGCTCCCCCACGTGGTGACATTGAAAACCGCTCGCTCTTCGAGCTAAGCTAAACACGGACACTTGATTGCAGGCGACATATCCTTGTGACAGGCCGGTCTGTGAAGACCCATGTCACATCACATGGTCTATGTCAGCTCACGTATTTCGAAACTATGCTACGGCGTCTAAACGAGCCGATGCACATTCGCAAAGCCCGACAAGTTTGAGAAGTATGCGAGGGTCCCTGATGCGAGGACGGCACCGGAGGATAATTGAGTTAGTCCGAAAGTCCTGTAACGTTTGCAGGACCCGCGTGGCTACGCTGAATGTGGGTTCGTTGACGGCCACTCGTTCGAGTTGGTAGAAGCACTGAATAAATGCTATTGATAGCTTTCTTTTTAATACTTTTCGCTAACTGTAATTTAGTTCTGAGTTTTTTCTAATCCTGTTTTTCTGAGCAATGTTTTCGCGGCTTTATTTCGATGAATGGTGGCGCATCCTTATGGATGTATTAACAATAAATAAATAAATAACCCTTGAATGGCACAATGTTCCCTTCGAATTAGACACTGGTGCACCGATGTCGATAATAGATTAGCAAACGTGACACAAGATCGGTTAGCCAAGGCTGAGCGAATCTGCCGTAGAAACCACATCGTATAACAACCAGCGTATCAAGCTAGATGGTAGGGTAAAAGTGAGACTGGCACCTGGAACACGTGAACAACTAATGGATATTTATATTTTCAAGAGCGGTAGTCATTCATTATGTGGGCGCGACATGATAAAGGCCCTACAAATTGACTGCGGGCCCCACTACGGGTAGTTCATGACGTGAAAGAGATGATTCAAATCAGTTTCTTTAAGCCTCAATTGGCTGGTACCGAGGATGTAAGCTGTTACAACGATGTTTTGTTGGGATTAAAACCTCTAGAGCCAGGTGGGACTCGAACCCGCACCTCTCTCTGACCAGGCGGGAATGCTCTGTGAAAGAGATGACTATGGTAGCATTAAAAACGAAATAACACGAATGCGGAAAAGGCATACCATCTATGAATCTGCATAAAGAGAAAAAACAACAAGGGGGGACAGAACAGCAAACCCATAAGTAGCATGCTCACTACAGAAAATCAGATCAGCTTGACCCTGGCTACGAAGATGACTATCCGTAGGCCAGTTGTCTGAGTATGAGATATCACTTTTGCCTGATGCTTGAAATAAGCTGTCAGAAACTGGCAGTACTAAGAGTTTGATCATGAGGCACTTGAAGATCTAGCAGTAAATAAACGACGTCAAAGTGATGGTGCTCTAGACCTCCACTGCATTAGAACCACGGCAAGGTGCCTCTTGGGAAAATGTAGTGAAAACATGAAAACCAATAAGTGATTAACAAATCCAACCTTGGCACATAACATCGCGCTCGTTCATCGAGAGCATCATCATCATCCCCTCAGCCCTCACAAACAAAAACAGAAAGAGAGGGCACCAAAATATACAGAGCATATAGAGAAGAAAACTTAACTCTTTCAAGACAGAAAAACAATCTTTGTCCAGTCGAGAACATACATGTAACAGTTCATCTTGAATCAAAAAGGCAGAACATAGACACGAGCATAATTATGACTATCAAACTGTAATGGTAGATAGATCTGCAGTGCTAAGCCTTCGAAAGTTCGGCCTTAAGAATCATCAGCCATCCCTGTGCAACTAAGGTACATTGAGCCCACAACACTGCCGCAACCTAAATCGTTGCTCTCATCAAATACTCAGAAATATTAAGAAATGAAATCAAGACAACTATCCTCATTTTTTTGCCTAAAAAGCAGTGTGAACAAAAAATTTGAGTGGGCTAGTCAGCATTAGCCCTATAGCAGCTCAGAAAGGAGAAAAGCTATAAAATTTGGTCATGGAAAACTGAACCCATAGTTTGGTATAGCTATAAGGCACGTTGATCGAGGCTGTAAGAAACATGCTAAAATCTTTTTAAAAAATCTAAAAATCTTAAATATTCAATAAAGAAAGATATCAATTTTTCAGTCTGCTTTTAAATATCGAGAGACTGTCAGCGCATCGCTGGGTAACATTTGCAACCAGCGAGCAGTCCGGAAGAAAAACGAATTATGAATTTTAAACCAACATTTACTTTAAGAGTTTTGTGGTCAATTACAAAACTCCTTGTCCGACCGCAAGTGGGTTTAAACACTCAATATTTGCTGATTTTGTTCTTCACATACATGCGTAGGATGCGAAAAAAAATGGAGTATATCATGTTGCACTTTCCTATACAAAAGGCTTTTAGTCCAAACGTTCTCATTCTAGTCGCATAATCATAATCATTATCACTATCATTATCGTTATCATTATCATTATTGTTATCATTCGCGGTGACTCTACAGCCACACCATTCAAATCAACATGGCGGAACGCGGTTGCTCAACAGCGGCTGCCTGCCTGCTCGCAGTAAGTTATCATTCCTCGCCGGCTGACTGCTATTATTGCCACGAAACTTGGCCGCTTTCATCCGTTTGCTCTGCGGGCAGGCATCTCTCACCGTCTTCGCGCTCGACGACAGTGGCGTTGGTGGCAGATTGTAAAAACTGTATTCTCGCCACAGCTTACCTCATTATCCCCACTGTCGGAGGCTCCACACCCCAATGCACTTGGCGGGAGACTTTCTTACTTTGCCACTCCTTGGCGCCCTTCCGATCGCAATTTCGGCACATACTGATAAAATGGCCTTTCCTCTTGCAGATTTTGCAGTAAGCCTTGGTTTAATCCCCATGAGGGGGGCGGACACGACGGCCTTGGGCCGGAACGCATGTGTGCGCGTCGACAGGTTCACCGTGGCGATACATACAGGGATGTCTGCGGGCTCCACGTATCGACCCACGGCCACTGTAGGGCTATCCCTGTACGTATCGCCACGGTGAGCCTGTCGACGCGCCTTTTTCTCTTCTTTTCGTCCGGCGTTTTTTCGTCTAAATTTCCTCTTTGGTTCAGGAGGAAGACTGCAGTAGGCACAGTAGGGGTTCAGGTAGGTATGTTATGTAACAAGTACACTGCTGGACATAATGATAGATCCACTCAAATTTTTTCTTGTTTTTCTAGGAATTGTGAGCCGCCGTGAACAAAAGTTCACTACAGTTACAATGTCACAGAAAGAGCAAAGATATAGCAGAAAGAACTTCTGAATTGAAAAAGAACAAACTTTGTAAAAACTTATTTTCTTCACCAAATGTTTTCCTTTAGGAGTCACAACTTCAGACTCACCAAGCAATAGAAGGTTCTACATGGTTTACCACAACAAATTTAAACAGGAACAACAATATCATCAATCAATAGGGCCTCCTCGACGTTCAATAACTTGAATTAAACGATTGGCCATACTTGAAATCAGCTTATTCACGAGGTTGCCGTCTACAGCGTGCCAGGCCTCCACAATCGCCTTTTCTAGCTCAACAGTGGTCTTATAATGGTTATGTAGATATAGCGCACCATAAAGCCCCAAATGTTTTCTACAGGATTGAGCTCTGGCGAATTGGCCGGCCAATTCAAAGTCGGAATGTGATGACGTTGCAGCCACCCTCTAGTGCTACCACTCACATGAATCGAGGCGTTAGGGGTCGTTTAGTGTGTGCGCAACGCGCGACGTGATGCCATGTGTAGTGGCCGAACTGAATAATCGCGTCGCTCAATCAATTTGGCCACTACGAATACATCGCGTCGCGCGTTGCGCGCCCACTAAACGACCCCTTATCCTGCTGAAATATCAAATTTCGTTGTGAATTTCTCCTCCATAAGCAAAGAAGACCATGTTCCAAAGCAAACTGGTTCTGAGTCGAGTTCATCTTTTTCGGAACGAAGAGCAATTTGACTCGTCCAGTCTAAAAGATGGCTGCCCACACCATCACTCCACCACCACTGAAGTTGCGTTTTGAAAAGAAGAGTTTCTCCTTCCTCAGATCGTGCCAGTAGTTGCGAAACCAATCAAGTCCATCACACTTGATCTCCTTTTCATCGGACCACACAATCTGAAACAGAGAAAATACCAGACGCTGTGACACGAGAACTCCATTACCATTGACCAGTCGGTGCTTATGTTTTGACGTGCAAAAAGAAGCCGATTTTGACGATTCGCGGCAGTAATGAATGGGGCACAGCGCATTCGTCGTCGTTCGATGTGTGTGCTCTTCGATAAGATGCGTCGAACTGTTCTGGAGGAAACTTCCAGATTGAGGTTTGCTTTGATCTTGAGCGGACGTCGATAAGGCGTTCGATGCTACTCGGTCTATTACTCTTCTGTCTCGCTCTGTCGTGCTTGGTTTTCTTCCTGTAGGCTTCGTGGCACCGTACACATCTGGATTGTTCACATACGAGTTGACAACATGATGGGAACGTCCAATTTTCTTAGCAATGCCACGGTTGCTCTTGCCGCAGCTCTTCATGCCGTTAATAGAGCCTTTCTCGAAATCCGAAAGGCGAGTTCCTCTACCTATCACCGATGGAGGATGAACACGAGAAGTACAGTAACACAGTTCAGCGTAAGAAGCACTCAGAAGCGAGTTTAGCTTATTATTACTGAGTGGATCTATCATTATGACCAGCCGCCAAACGCTGTATTCCATAAAATTGGAATTTTTCTGGAAATTCGCCACTTCACGAGGCCAGTTCTTGTTGTTGTTTATTAGCTTTGTCAATGCCCCTATTGCCATACAAAAGACACTCACGAGGCCTTTGCAGGTTTTGAAAAAAATTATATCTTCAAGTGGATCTATCATTATGTCCAGCAGTGTATTCGTCTCTATGTAGTGTTTCGACGTGAGTATGGAGTGGCTCCTCCCCCCCCCCCCCTCATTAGGACTGAACCTAAGCCTTTTCCTTCCGGAAGCATTCATAGCTCGTGTGGCCCAGTTTAACGCATACACTACAACCTCGTTTTCCCCGAGCTGGGCCCTTGCTGGGGCATTTACGACTTTTGTCGTATGCATGCGATATTCTGGTTCACACACGGCTTTTGCTACTTTTCCGGGGACGGCCATTGAAATACTCCTAACGGCTGTGGTCTTTCCTTCAGGTGCAGCACATTGACACCCACTCTTTCCAGAGCCTTTTTGGAGGTTATGTCCTCTTTTCCAACAATCGTTTCGTAATTTCGAGGAATTGCAAGCCACCAATAAGCACCATTGTCACAATGGTGTCCATGTGTTTTTCTTCTCCTCGAGCTTACAGCTATTCGCTGACTTTTGCAAATCAGCATAGAACTCGTGGAGCGACTGTCCTTCCTTTTGGGACATTGGCATGAGTCCAAACCTTTCGGCCAATATTAGCTTCCTCGGCTGGTAGTGTCCCTCCATCGCTCCACATAGCTCCTCCAGGGAGTTGCTAAGAACACTAGAATCATATCGGAATAGATGCATGGACAAGACGTTCTCACTAGAACGCATCAAATTCGCGCGCGCGGGTTGATGCGCAGGCTTGCGGGATAATGTAGCGTGCGCCTGCTGCTGATGCGTCGGTGCTGGCGTCGACGTCTCTTGCACGCCCGCGATGGCTATACTGGCAAGCCGATTGTGGCGCAGTGGGTAGTGGGGTTGCTTCATACGGGTGAGCTTGGGGGTTTGGTTCTCCTGCGTTGCGGCACTTCTGCCCCGCATTCTGGTGTCCCCTCCCTCTTGCCGTGGACTCCCCCTGAGCCACGAAACAGTTTCCACACGAGCAGCTTGGATCGCACCCACCCTGGAGTTGATTTGATTTACCACCACGCTTAAATAAAGCGGTCATATTGATACAATCGTGCTCGAATGCCAAAGTTGCGCCCCGACGCTAAAAATCTATTCCGATCTGATTTTAGCGGCCATAGATCCAGTCGCTTCTCCAGGGGCACTTTTCCCAATTTCATGCCCTGTAATAGGGACTCTAGCCACTCATAGTTCGAATTACCGACTTCCTGGAGCAACGCGAGACGCTTCTCGCGCTAGTCCACTACTCTCCGTAAATCCAGGAAGTTGACAAACAACCTCCACCACGTCCGCCGGGACGTGCCAGGAACGTACCGGCCAGGAGCCCGTCTCTTACACGTCCTGGGCACCGTAGTCTACGGTGCAGGGCGTTCGAGAGGACGCTTCGTTAACGTCCTTGACTTCCTGCTTCAGCGGTCTTGTCTTCGGCTCCATTGGCTCCATTGCGGCTTCGCTTCTTCTTCCATGCGAGTTTTCTTATTGCCAGTAATACCGTGTGCGTACACGTACAGACAGGAGAGAAGTGTTTATTGCAGATGGGAGGGAATTCTATAGCACACTTTATTATTTATCATTATCTTGCTCCTTCTTCTTGCATTCTTCTTCCTTTCTTCTGTTCTACCCTAAAATCCCTCACAAATCTCAACCTCTCAAAAACGACTGCTAAGCACGACTGTGGCACAAGACGACAAGTGGTGCATGTACGATGACACCACACAGGTAGTCCAGTGGCTTCCGAAGTAGGCAAGACCAGAACGAATTTTGAAGCCGTCCCCACATGGGAAGAAGATTTTGCTTTCATTTTCTTTCACGAGTCGAGGAGTCGTGCATGACCCGTTTTCACCGGATGGACAGACGGTTACAGCTGGCTTTTCATTGGTTTTGCGGAAATTAAGGGTAAGCTGCGTGAGAAGCACCCGAGATTCGGTACTATTCGTGTGTTAGTGGATAATGCACGACCGCATCGAGCGAAGAGAACGCAGCCGATGAGGAAGGAGTCTGTCGAATTTGTGTCACATCCTGCGTATTCATCAGATATCAGCCCTTGTGACTATGCAGCGTTCAGATGTCCCGCTCACTTTTTCAGGAGCAAACGATGCTCGCAACGCCAAGAAGAGACGAATGGATCGACAGCATGCCAGCTTCTTTCTGGGAGAATGCAATCAACTCTCTCTGATAGCCCATTATGGGACACCCAAACGTTACCACATCGTAGCACTTTTCCTAGCACTCCTGGGAGCATATTGTTCCTGGTAAAGAGGTGGACGCAATGTTCTTGATCCAGTGCTTTTCACAGAGTCAAAAAATTTCGAGTTTCTTTCAGGCCTTGAGAAAGGCGAGTTCGTGGAAACGTCGGCCGTAATAAAGGATTTATATCAAACATGGCAAAGAGGATTTAAAAAAACTTACTCCAAGATGCGTAGGATTTAAGAACTTCGAACTTGGAGATTACCAAAGAATATCATGCCAAAATTTTCCAGCCAGAAAATCAATTCAACCTTCTTGAAAATCGATTTTGTTCAGCTCGTTATCGAAAGCTTCGAGCTCGCTTTAATAAGTGTTCAATTTAGTGTAGAAAGCATATCTAAGTCGTGTGGACTATAGTATACACAATATTTAAAATTATAAACGTTGATGAAACCTACCATACTGGGTAAAATAAAATAAAACACAACAACAAAGAAGCAACAACTGAACAGCAGATAACCTAGCGGCGGCAACAATTTAATAGATGACTTTTAATTTAGAGAACAAATGACGAACAATTGCAGCTGTGCGAGGAGCGGCATATTGAGTAATCTCTCCTCTGAGATGAATTCTAGAAAGCCTGCTTTGTAACTAATTAATTCGGTAAAAATTCGCACCACGAAGCCGTACGCATTATTCAGTAATGATTCCTTACAATAGGCACGAGAATTTCGATACATTGTACGCGGGCTACCTTATGGGACCAGTCACTAGGCCAAGTAGCCTAAGGCACATGAAAGGAAGATAGTAATTATACCCGAAGAATAATTCCAGGACACACAACCCCTTAATGATCGTCGTGTAAGCACGTCAGCTCATGTGGAACAAATGTTGGGGGATCTTAAGAAAGCGTGCTGCTAGCCCAACATAACAAAAAATTAAGCAGCGGAAATAAATAATTTTGAGCGCGTGTAGCGCAGTCGGGGAAGGTGCCGTTGTTGCGTGCACCCTATACCAGGTTTCTGGTTCAGATTCCCGCCCAGGACAACCAAGCATTCCATCCCCCGGAGACGGTGAATTGGTACCAGACAGGCCTGCCTGGGCAGGAAATCCGAACCAGGAACCTGGCGTAGTACATCGCAAAGTGGATTGAGCATCTCTTCTTTTATCCTTATCCTTCATTGTTTAATCTGCTAAAATAGGAAACTTTTCATTGAAATAATTGAAATAAGACAGGAAGACTCCTACGCCATTTACTCAAATAAATGTAAATGAAATAAGAAAAGAGCAGGGTTAAAATCTGTTGACATAAATACTGTACAGGAAGTTCGAAAATCAAAAAAAGTTCAGTTCCGGGCAGGAGTTTTTAGTAACATTCAATTCCACGCCAAATTGGGCACTCCTCCAAGCAGGCTTGACTCTTTGATATAAAACTGAATGTCTTCTAAATCAAAACAAGCGAAGTTACACCGCATTAAAAACTCCTTTATCTTTATCTCTTTTTTAAATAAATTGTTTTATTAGCAAAAGTTCTTGTAAGAATCTGCAGTGCTAGATGCTAATCCGCTGTCACTGAGAGAGCACTTAAAACGAAATACTGCACGAAAAAAATTAAAACATAAAAATATTCAACTAAACGGTAACTACATGATCGATGCAGAAGGAGTAATGCGTAGGTACTAGACCGAAAAATTTGTTACGCGCTAAAAAAATATGATGGTTTTCGCAAGCTATGGCTTTTAGAGAATGGCGAACTTCGGTCGGATCCCAACTGAATTTGTGTAACCGTTCGACATAAACATTGCGATCCGAAGTTGCTCCGTCACTCAATGGCTGTCAGCTCCACTCATAAAAATCTCATTTCGGGTTCCCATTCCATATGCTCTGCAGGCGAACGCACTTCCGTCCGACATCAGTGTGCGGTGTGTTTGCGCTGAAATTTAAGCACAGCGCTTGCCGCCGACAAAACGGCCTTTTCAATGCCTTAATTTCAGCGCCCTTTCTAGTCTTGAAAGCGCGTTCAGTCGGTCTTGTATCTTGAATTCCATGTTTCCACCTCCTCTAGGTTTCTGGTGACAACATTTTATCAAGCTTTGCTGAGCGCGTTGTCTGCCCTCAATATCACTCATGCTCGGCTAGTTTGGATGAACTAATTAGAGATGGATTATGAAGGCGATACCTCCGAAGCACTTTATTATTTACCTACACTGACTGAAGCAGCGGCACCTACTCGTGTGGAACTAATACCATTGTTCGACGTTCAAGTGATATTGTCGACCTAGGTTCCTCCATTCGCGCGTATCGTACCTCTCCGCTCATATAAACTCCTGCAGTCTTAATTTCAATTGCGGATCGTATCTTTTCACTTTATAGGATGAGTCTGGTTAAACATACACTCAAATTAACCATAAGTCGAGTAGGTTACAAGAGACTGTTTATCTTGAGAAGGGTTAGCCAAAGAAACGACGTTGGTTTCTTTCGTTCTAGAATAGATTAAATAGAGAGTTATCATGCATGCGGGCTGTAAAAGCCACTTTTAAGTCCTTCTCAAAAAGTGCTTCTTGTCATTCGATCCAAAACAAAAATCGTTTGAAGGTCTGTGTGGTTCAGCTCATTTCACATGATCCTCAGGTGACTGTTGCCAAAGTTGTACGCTGTCTCAACTGTGTTTTGCAGCGACCTAACTCACAGAATCATGACTTTCATTCCAAAATGATGCTTCTAGAGCACATATTCCAAATTAGCGTTGGATATTCTCGTGTAGAAATTGCGCCATGCACTCACGATCTATGCCGATTGTTTGTTTGATTGATTGTGTAAGTGCTACTGACATGGAGTCCCTCCATAGGGCATTTCTCTACTTCCATATTTCAACTTCCTATTCTTTTCGGTTTCTACAGTAGTTTGGACCATCTACGATTACCTACAACTTTCTATTAAGTCTACGAAACTAATGTTCCGAGAGGCTTTTAATTATCTATTAACTAACCGCTTGTCCTAGAGCAGCCGTGAGTAGGAATATTCTCCACCCCGGTTTGAAAATTGAAACTTGGGGGCCGGTCATGCCCATTGATCGCTCTTGGCGGAGCCTTTGGCAAAGCTGATTTTCTATTTCTAAACCTGGCTCAGTTTTTGTTTGTCAAAAATTAGTAACGAACTGAATATTTTCAGTCACCTTTGATTACGCTGATGTAGTATGTAGTGTATGTAGTGGTACATGAAATTTTTAATGCAATATTAATATTAATATTAATATTAATATTAATATTAATATTAATATTAATATTAATATTAATATTAATATTAACAATATGGTGGAGAGGGTGTCTGCCTGATCCCCATTCCATAGTGTCTATGAATCGAAGAAAGCACTTTCATTCAAAAACTGTTGTGCTGACAGCCCCTTCAGTCACAATCTGTGTTGTTCTGTTACCAAGCCAGTACAAAACATACTTATTCTACTAAGCAGTAACTAGGTACTGTAGCATTGGTAAGATGAGCTGAAAACTTTCAGCTATGCGGAAACTAGGCCACTTACCAGGGAAGGTATTTTCGAAGAACGAGACGAACTAGGAATATGGACACTGACGCAGCCATTAATACTCAACGAATGTCTGCCCAGCTTTAGGGTATGTTGCGAGGGTGTGTCTACAAACTCAAGCAATGAACTTGAAGCATGAAAACAGTGGTTAATGAGCTTCATCATGTTCGGTACTTTATAAAGACAGTTTCTTACTTGTGGGACCATTAATCTAGCGAATCGTCTGTTTCATGATTTAATATGAATGTGATAGCTAAGATTCATCATTTATAAGCCACTCTTTTTTGTACCTTTCCTCCTCAGCCTCGTCCTTTGAAGAACCAATGCATTTACTTTTACAGAAACGCTAGTATTGCGGTTATTGCTAGGGTATTGTAATCGCTAGGGCGTTAGCTGCGAAAGGGAGCTGATGAGTAATGTTGCATACTTGTAGAGATTCCTAGGATCTATGAGTCAAGGTTTACAGTTTACCAGTGTTATTGAATTTGGAGTGTACTAACTTTTTTATAAACGCTTGTAAGTTAAACCGCTTATCTACGACCATATTTCTATCCACAGAAATGCAACTGCTACAGGACGATGGATCTTTGGTTAGAACAATTAGCTCGTATGATAATGTCGAAATTTTCTGCTTTCTGTTTTTTGATTTTTCTGTTTTCTGGCGTTTTCGGCTTTTCTGTTTTCTAATTTCTGTTTTCTGACGAAAGCGATTATCTGTTTTCTGTTTTCTGGGAAAATTTTCAACAGTTCCGCCCATCCCTGACCCCCCCCCCCCCGATGATTGAATAGGCATTTTCAATTTTCAAAACCCACCACTGAAACATTAGGTAGACGTGTAAGTTTCTGAACATTGACGAGTGTTTCCAAAAAGAACTTTCACGCTTGGCAGTTGTTCGGACTATAAAAAAACTTTTCGATAGTGGAAGGATTGCTCAACACAGCGATCCTTAACATTCATTTCAATCTAGATCAGAGCATGTGTTGTGGTCTCGTCATTTATGCCTTTTGAACGAAAAGCACCGTTATGCTGTTCGTGTTGCCACCTTCCTTCAACACCGACCATGTCTATCTAAAATGAAAAGATTTTTGAAAGTAAATATTCTCGTTCTAAATCACAATCTACCGTTCGTACCACAAATTTAAGAATGGTGACTAATTCCATGAAAGTGTAGACATGTCTGGCCACCCCATCGAGTTCAGAAATGGTTTAAAAGTTCAACACAAGCTGGTTTCGAATTATCGGCCGCTAATGTTGGCTGTTGGTGTCACCAGGCAGATGCGGCTCGTGGACTGAGGTGGGAACATTCAAAAACACTGTCAATTCGTGCGGTAGGTGGCCCAACGCGACACGGAGCACTAGGTTCGAATAGCACTTTCTTCCTCATATAATACCTATACGCATCCAGGACAGATCCCCATCTTAATCACCGTGCTGGGAAGTACATACTCCGATCTAACGTTACAGAAATTTTTTTACCTTCGTGCACACTACACGCACGTAATGGGGGGGGGGGTTCCTGGGACCCAATGTGCTCGCAAGAAGCGATACTATCCTTGATGGTACGCACAGGGCGAATATCGCTTGGTATTGCAAGGCGAAGGACCGACAGAGACTGCAGACACTTCAATGGACTATCGTTCTCGAAATCCCGTGTTGAAATTACCAGAGGATTGCAGACTAACGTATACTTCCATTTAAACGACGCTAGATCGTTAGATGGAAGAATACGTTAGTCCATTGTAACGACGCTAGATCGTCTAAACGACTCTGGCTCTTCGATGTTGTGACAGGTTGTAAAGTGTAGTTGATTCTAGGGCGTTCAATGATTCCAGTCATTCTTCGACAGCTCAGCTTTCACCGAAAGCAATGTGTTCATCAATCACAGCCTTCTACATTCTGGACATACATCAGCTACCGACGTCTTGGAGCCAATTTCAAAAACGTAATCTGTTCAATTAATTTACAGCGTGGGCGGAGATCTTCATGCTGTGAAAAAAAGCAAGCTCAGCATGAAGATCTTTGCTCGAAGATCTTAATGCTGCGCTTGCTTTCGCATAGCATGAAGATCTTCGAGCGAATCCTCGATAGACAAATCCGTGAAATCGTCAAGCTCTTCGACAACCAGTGCGGCTTTGTGTCTAGTTGTGGGACCATTAATGCTATACACGCCGCCCGCCTCCTGGTGGAGAAGCATCGCGAGAGACAGAAGCCGGTGCATATCGCCTTTCTCGACTTGGAGAAGGCCTTCGATCGCCACCGCGTGAGCTTATATGTACGCCTTGCGACAACACAACGCACCTAAGGAACTTATAGAGTGGGTGCGGATGCTCTATTCTTGCCCAAAGAGTAGAGTGCAAGGTGCAGCTAGAACCTCAATGGAGTTTCCTATCTCTGTTGGGGGTGCACCAGGGCTCTGAGCTTTCCCCACTCCTCTTTGTTGTCCTCATGGACGCCATTACGCGAAATCTTCAGAAGCTCGTCCCCTGGACGTTACTTTATGCCGACGACGTGATGCTCACTAGCGAAGATAAAGGTGAACTCGAGCGAGAGCTGCAAGCTTGGTGTGATCGCTTGGAGCGGTTTGGACTCAAACTGAACGTGAAGAAGACCGAATATCTAACGACAGACGTTACTGAGTCCAGCTCCATCAAGGTTAGTGGCATCGAGCTTCCACGCACTGCGGTCTTTAAGTATCTGGGATCAGCAATCGCGTCTGACGGCAGACTGATGGTCGAAGTGAATTCACGCGTGAGTGCAGCTTGGTCCAAGTGGCGCTCGTTGACTGGCGTGCTCTGCGACAAGAAGATACCGGAGCGCTTTAAGTCGAAGATCTACAGAGCAGTCATCCGGCCAGTAGCGATGTACGGCGCTGAGTGTTGGCCTGCCACTAAAGAAGTGGAAACGCGCTTCAGCGTCATGGAGACAAAGATGCTGCGCTGGACGGCCGGAGTCACGCGCATGGACCGCATCCGAAACGATGCTATTAACGGCAGAAGTTCAGTGTCGCGCCGATAACTGACAAGATGCGCGAAGCTCGCTTACGATGGTACGGCCACGTTCTGCGTGGAAGGGAAGACAGCGTCCGCAAGATAGGCCTTAACTTCGAGGTAATAGGAAAGCGGCCTAGAGGGCGTCCGAAGCAGCGCTGGGCTGATACGTTACATATGGGCTTGAAAGTAGCTGGTGTTCACCCTGATTTAGCGCTGGATCGGGAAAGGTGGCGTCATGTCACCAGGATAGCGAACCCCGCCACGAAGCGGGACAAACGCTGAAGAAGAAGAAGAAGAAGAAGAAATTTAAGGCGTGGGCGGCAAATGACTCGTTGTAGTTGCAGCTTATACACGATGGGGTTAAATATTTTGCGCCTTAAATACCCAAGAACTTATGTATCTACCTATTACTTTTATTCCGTGCATAGGTATATCGATTCCACTTTTGGGGATAGGAAAGAAATGCCCTATAGGTGAACGAAATCGTCCACGGTTGACTTGGAAAGAGAATGACGAACTAAATAAAACAGAATAATTAACTAGATATATTGGAATCCTGTTAAGCCCTGGATTTATGTCGATGTTTGGCACCCTTCTGTGTTGGGGCATGCAAAAAGGAAAAGAAGAAAGGAGAACAAAATAGGCCTCAGCGGAGCAGTTGTCTACTGGAACGCAAAAAGTTGTTTTTCACTGTGTCGCCATTCCATATGAGCCGGACTCGTCTTCGCAAAGATACTGATGGGTTGCCCATGCCTAACAATGTCATTTTGTTCTCACTTCCTTTTTCCTTTTCACTCGTCCTTCTGCAGAACATCCTACAGATTCTTACCACGTAGCGCCGCCGGTTCAAAAATATGGACCTAAATAGTTTGTTCAGGAACAAAATCAGTTTTTAAATAGCGATCTGCGAAAGTTTGAACTTTACTAGATGAATACTTTCCAAGTTGATTATGAAACAAAGACGTGAACTTTTTGGCATAAATTTGACTATGTCCACTGTAGACTTCATGTCTACTTTTGTTTTGGTAATGACTTCTCACGAGCCAGTGGTGGATAGCCGAGATTACTGCTGAGTACGGCAGATGATCGAAACATTGAAGAAGTTGCTTTAAAGCGAAATTCCACCAGAACGGACTCAAATCTTTTTCTATAGATTGTGGAGACGAATTCCGCTACTTCGTTCACTTATGACGACAAATACTGGCATGTTGACAGATTTACCCACTCTACGACAAAGCCAAATAGTAAATTATTTATCCGCAGTAATGTGCATGATTTATAAAACTGCGTCGGAAGGATGACTTGGGCTAGCCGAAAACAAGCCTTGAGCTTCATTTTGTGAAAATTCATTTATTGAAAATAATTGAAGTTCTTGTCGATATCTATTGATTTAGGAGAGTGGCGCTACCTTCACCAATGAATCTATTATGTGAATATACTTCAGTGAGGGCTGCGACGAATGGAATAGCTGTGAGATAAAATTCTAGAAAATTGAATAGTGATGGTTTTGACCTTTGGCGAGTTTATAAGAACAGCGGATAGAGGTCGGCATAAATCAACCTTATTTCGGGATGCGCCGCTCATTCTACGAGATATCATTGAGACAACTGGAATGCGTACTTGGCCTGTACAATGACTTGCATCGACCAGGGTCAGTACCTTATCCTGCGTATAAGCCTACGGCCATACCACGTTGAAAGCACGCCATCCCGTCCGATCTGGAAAGTTAAGCAACGTTGGTCCTGGTTAGTACTTGGATCGGAGACGGCTTGGGAATCCCGGGTGTCGTAACCTTTTGATGTATCCTTTTGTACAAAACTTACTTTGTATCACATTTTGGCTAGAAAATGTTCTATGTTCTATGTTCTATGTTTGTATACAGGTGTGCTACCCATTTACCACGCGGGGGTAATGGAAGGCTTGGTTGGTCTATGCGGCACATCCAAACCAAGAGCTTGAAACCGGATAACGACACCATAAAAATACTTCGCAGCTGCGCTTCGAAAAGTATAAAGGTAGAGTGGATAGTTGTCAATCAACTCCGAAAGTAAGAAGCGATATTCATGCTTGCTTTGTTTTATGTGACAGTTTGAGTGCTTATTGGGCCAGTATTTGGCAAAACGTACACAATGCACGAGCAAGTCAGAGGGTCATCCTTTTAACTCACCTATGGCACCATCTCACCGGCCTCGGGTACATGGGAGGTATTGGCGGGATCTGAAGCTTGAATCTGTTGAGCTCTCGCCAAATGTGCTGCACTTTCTCCACGAAGCACACGATCCAATTATATTTCATAATGTAATACAAAATAATATTATTATATCTTACTATATATATATATATATATATATATATATATATATATATATATATATATAAGTCGCTTAATCTGTCGGTCACGTTGTCAGTTGCCGGTAGGGGACTGAAGCCAAGAGATGCCTACGAGTGCGGCGGATGTCTGCGGAGTTTTCTTTGGGCTTAACATGGGAGATTGCTGCGAACTATATCTTTGGCGGCGGTTCGTCAAAGTTTACGATATTTTGAGTGGGCAACGCGTCAGTGTATGGACGAGGATCATATGCAAAGCGCCGGGAATCAGGAGACGTGCCGCAGATGTAGTCCAACGCGCGTAGAGCTTCAAAAGACGTGCCGAAGACATCGTCCATCGTGCGTCGAGATTCAGGAGACGTGCTGAAGACGTCGCCCAATGTGCATCGGGGTTCAGAAGACGTTTCCGTCATCCATCGTGCATAGAGATCGTGCATAGAGTAGGCGGGACCAGTAAACGGGGATCAGGGAAGAGGAGACCAGCAAAGGGAAACCACTACGGGGGAGGGGACTAACAAGGGGGCACCAGTATTTCGTCCCAATATCGTTCAACGTGTGTCGGGTTTCTGAAGACGTTCTACAGACGTCGTGCCATTTGTGTCAGGGTGCAGAAGGATCATGGACGTCGTGGTAACGTACTGACACTTGCGCCAGGACTCAGCAAATGTGTCACATATGTTATACAGTATGCGTCGGGATTCTAAACACGTGGCAGAGACGTCGTATAACGTGCGTCCAGATCCAGAAGACGTGCCACAGGTCGGACCTTGAGCGGCATGCGTTGGATTTTCGGAAAAGCTTTTAAAGGCCTCGTGCAACGAGAATGCGTGACTCTCACTCTCCGTTTCACTTCCGGCACATGGGCAAGGAGGTATTGGCAGTGGGGAGGGGGTAGGTAGAAGGACTACAGGAACCGAAGGAATATTACTGCCCCCATCGGACATCAAATCGTATTGACGGTCGACCAATACCGATTGATTTTATTTGTTTCTGCAAATTAAGCACTTCGGATTGGGACTCTCATGATCTGCTTCTTGCCACGTATTATAGAATGGGTGGTTAAAAGAGTACACCGCGTACATGAGATAGAGGATGGACAGGCTTCATAGCAGCATTTTTTGAAAGTTCTGCCCGACCATATCCGGTCATGCTATTCTACATATATAACAAAACTAGTTTTTTTACTGTAATTAGAAAAAGAATGCTTAAATAAGAAAAGAAGGCCGGCGGGGTGTTTTATTCTCGGGGCTTGGTAAAACACCCTGCCTTATCTATATATTCTATTTAGGGTGTGTAAAATGTTCTGGCGACGTGGAAGTAGCAGTGCGTAGTAAGATTTGACCTATTCACATTCGAAATATGACCGTAATGTTACAGACACATAGACTCAATCGTAGTCGATGTGGGCTCCTTCACTGTGAATGTAGGAGCGAAGACGACGAGGAATTCATCGGCGGGGCGCCGCAGACGCTCTACGTGGATTTCTTCCTAGGCTTTCACCAGGGTAGCCCTCAGCGTCAGGTCACTTCTGCTGGAGGTAGCCTAGACCCTATTCTCCAAACTGCTCTAAAAGAGTAGTCCAGCGGATTCATGCCTGCTTGGTGATGTGCAAAACACATTCTATTCAAGTATTTACACTATCATTCGAAATATACTACTACTATGAGCTATGCTTGTTGTGGTTGTCTTACTGCATGTTCACGCATATGCTAGTATGCGTCAATAAAAGAATAAAAAATGCATGAGCTCGTATAAGTCTGATATGGCTTTTATATATTCTTCTGAGTTACTTCTTTTTCGGCTCTATGCTTTAAAATACTTGACATAGGTGCGTTGCTACGGGAGTTGCCATTGGACCGCTGTAGCCAGACGGTAATTACTAATTTAAAGATGCTTGTAGCTTTAATGTAATTGAGTGTTTATTTTACTGTGCTTTTAACGGTTATTTTGTTTATTCGAAGGTTCACTTAACGCTGTAGTGCACCCTTAAGTGCATTTAAATAAATGTTTAAACTGTGCTCGTCCAAGCAGCTGCTTACATCTGCGCTCCTCTCTTTGCTTCCTATCATCGGAAAAAATTGATAATTTTGGAATCGGACGTTGTCGTGCATAAACATCTTGTGAGCAGTTGTTCTGACAGAGCCTTAAGTGATTTTTAGGTCAATGACGTCTTTCCTCACCGGATGTTTTGGAGAGGTCTTAATTTTCTTGTTAAAGAAGTACTCGTTTTTTTTGGTAACAGCCAAGGAAGAACTAATGTAACGACGAAGGTTTTATGTTCTTTCAGTTGTTCGAAATTGTTTTTCGAACACAATACGGATAACAAGAATGACACACACACAAAATACTGAAAACTAGAAAGGAAACGCTGCAGGGGTTCTTCAATACTTTTTACGCACTCTTACGCTGCTTATAATATAGTAGATTAACAATATTATATTTTCTTTATATATTTTGATTATATTTTTTTAATGAAACTGTTTACCCATATCGCTATCAGTCTTCTCTGTTGTCGCTCTATTTGACTGCCTAGCATTCAATGGCGCTAGCGAAGTATATTTATAGGTTTCCTTTTTGCGTGATCTGTCAAAGTTGCCTTCATCCGCAGCCTCTTTCCCAAGCGAGTGCAACTTGATGGCTTCATTTAATTTTATTCAGGCATTTGTCAGAGAGACACTGTCCTTTCATCCCTTCTGACGAACTCCTTCGTGTGTCTGGGTTGCAGTCCTTAGCATGGTCTCTACACCGACTCAATGTGACTTCGCTGGATGGAGGCTTCAAGGAAAAGCGGGCGTTCACATCTATGAGTCATGCTTATTTTCCCATTGAAAAGCTGTTTGCTATTCGAGAGCTCTTCCTCCACATAGATATTTCCCTCTGACTCACTCGACATCGAATGTCCAATTGAAAATCGAGGTCAGTTTCCTGGTCGGGTTTTTCCTGCCTCATAACGCGCAACGACCTTTGCGGAGGAGCCCATCGAGCCAATTTCTGGTGCCGCGGTCATCAAAGTGCGTCGTCGCAGTGGTGCTCTCCATCTCACCGACTTTGTTAGCGCCCTCTTTCTAGAGCTATCACAGAGGCACCAAGGCGGCAAGCGTGAGAGCTGCAATTTGCGATTTTCTGACGCCCGTCCGTTGCCTATGCAAACACTGAATTCCAGCTATGGGGGCGTAATGCCCTTGAGGAGTGTGCAGAGCGAGGTGAGCGGAAATGGCCCATCAAATTCGTCGGAGGCAACTATTCAGCGATGCTATCTCGGTTGTACTCTCCAGATTTTTCGCTGCTCTTTTTAGTCAAACTAGGCTTTGCTAGCTAACTATTCCAATCGCAAGAGGAATGAGCACAGTCTTGAGGCTATCTAATTGCATTCGGAATTTACAATGAAATCCTAAATTTTCTGAGTATATAGGGCTTCATCGAAGTGCCGAGCAGTCGGAAGTTGGTGTCAGTGGGGCGACGGTGTGTGTGAACCACTCGGTCTTACAGAACACCTACATTGCACATAGCAAGGGTGGAATGTTTAGGCTTTTTAAAGGGATAGGTTCAGCTATTCACTGTTATCTTCAAATAGAACCGTTTGCAAACTTACAACTAGTTCACCTAGCATTTCGAGGATGAATAGGTTGTGAATTCCGAAAGGTTAACATACTTTGCCTCGCTGTTTTACTGCTTTCTCATTTTTCTCTTTTCGTTGCTTTTTTACTTCTCCTCTTGACCTATTCCAATGTAGTTGAAACCATTTGCTGAAGGTTACTGAAAGCATAATAAAGAATATAAAATCGGCGCAAGTCAATCACTATGTGGGCTACGCAGTCCAGCTCTATGGGATATCACGGAGACTGTTTGAGTGCGTGCTTCATCTATACAACAACGTGGTAAGCCGACGAAAAACCCAGTTCGCCAGTGAAAAAAGAAAAAATGAAAACGCCGGTCCTACCGTTCACAGACAAGTGTGGTACCAATTCACAGACTCCGTAGGGTGAAGGCTACATTGGCGAGAAATTCGAGCCGAGGACGACAGCCAGTGCATCCTCCAAATGCGCTAGAACGTGCCTAAAAATATAATACATGCTATAGATATTGTAGGACACCCGTAGCAAAGTGATAAAAGGGTACCGCAACCTCAGTGCACCTGGGTTCCATTCAACGCTCCGGTCCGGCCAGGTCCACCAAACCATCGAAAGTTGGTGTCAGGGTCGTATGCGACGGAGAAGACACTGTTCTATCCGTTAGCTGGCCACAGCAGGTGATTGTTTAAGCCCAATAGGAATTCAGATTACCTTCACGACATTATGGAAGTAGAATGGGACTTCTCACAAAGAAGCTTAAATCCAGACCTCCATATTTCATACAAATATATCGGGAAATGTAAATTTTTTGCAATAGAGACCGCTTTAGAGTTGACGGACATAACAGACAAGCCTAACATGATGTTGGTAAAGAGATCATTTTAATCTTTCTCTCTTGAAGCTGAGCATTGTTGTTCTTTTTTTGTTTGAAGCCCATTCTTTTTTGGGAGTGTGTTTTGAAAAAGTTACATGGCTGAATGGTTGGTTGTTCTCCCAAAGTGTGGGACTGCACCAGAAAATCCAGTCAATTAATATGCTGTGTAGAGAAGCGCGAGAAGAGCTTTCTTCTCCCTTATTGTATCAAATCACATTCTCAATTAGTGCAACCAGCCTCCTCTAGAAGACACCTTCAAGAAAACGGAAAATTGTAATACTCCTCTGTCAATAATTTCAGTTACATTGCATTCTTTGAGGCCTCTAATCACCTACTCCAGTTCCTTGCTAAGTACTGCAGACCCACATTGTGCTTCATGCAAAAAACACTAATTGAGAATGTGATTTGATACAATAAGGGAGAAGAAAGCTCTTCTCGCGCTTCTACACACATCATATTAATTGACTGGATTTTCTGGTGCAGTCCCACAGTTTGGGAGAGCAACCGTAAGCAGCCATTCAGCCATGTAACTTTTCCAAAACACACTCCCAAAAACTCAGTTTTTTGTCACCATCGATGCATATTTTATGTCCCCCATTGCCACTAGGCAAGTGCCATCAAGTATGTAGTGGTAGCCGAAGAGGGTGTGATGAGGTCATCTCGATCCGCTCGTCCCTTACCGCCCGCCGATAACTCCGCTTGAAGATGCTCCTAAATTGTCTCTGAGATGAGTCTCACTTCCCAATCACGACTTCTTGTTTACAACCAGCAAAACAGTTTATGGGCGTCTCTCATTCTTCTTTTGATACAGCTTTTTCGATATTTTTACAAATTAACACCCTTATTACAGTTAGAGGCAGGAGTTGAACATTAGTCGGTCCTTATTGAAGTACTGTGCAATCCATTTCCATGCTCTCTCATGGAGGGCCGTTGATCCTACGCCGAGTGTTTAGTGACTCGGGAGCCAGCTTATGAACAGGTCAGGGTTTCCTCCTTTTGATTCCCTACATTGAAACCTCTGACCATCTGACCGTCGATTTCGCAATATCCCACTCACCGTCTCATTTCCAAATCCGGTGTTGAACTTACAAGGAGTTCCTTCTACTTGAAAATATTTCAGTTAGTTCTCTTTATTCTTACCTTTGGATGTTGCTGCATAAGTCAATAATCTTCCTAACCGGCTATCCAACAAAGGGAAAAGCAAGATGTACATAGGAGGGCATTTGAGTGGCAGTGTTGTGGAGATTCCACCACTAAAGATGTTTTGAAGATTAGCTGTTAGGAAAAGATGGTTCTTGAAATAAAGTACTTCCGGTTATAAAATGTTGAAAACATGTTGTGTTGCGATCAAAATTTTTGCGTGAAGCAGGATTCGAACCCACACGCAATGCTTTCCGGGCAGGATGCGCGTTACACCACCACCGCTGTTTTCACAACGCGCGACATCCACCATATCCTCGTGGTTGAGCTGTTTGAGCTCAGGACCATGCGAAATATTGCTGGAGCTACGCTTGCCACGCTTCTCTTGACACGTTGGTTACGGTTTCCATCTCACCACTCCCCACTCCTTAAACTGTAGCAAGTGATTGGTCAAGTATTCCGCAGTGTTTTCGCTACTGTCTTCAACCCCTCCCATCTAGATTCAGTAGCACCCGTGATTTGTATTCAAGTACCAATGCTAATGTTTTCTCAAATGTCATTCTACATCTCGGCTGTATCCTTTGGTCTTCGGGAGTAAAAGTCTCAAAAGACGCGTTTTCCGTCGTCTTTCAGTATCGCGCATGAAATGTTGTTCTGGAAATGAATAAGGTATACGAGATTAGCATCTAGTTCTCTATTCTGTGAGAAGAAAAACGTCTAGTGGCTATAAAAATTCTGTAAGCTACATTTCATCCTTGAACTGTGGACTCTTCCCTTACGGGAAATAACTACAACTATAGAATTTAAAGAATAAAGGGTAGCGGTAGGCGCTACTCAACCTATTTTCAAGATGCGCCATGCATTATATTTCTAAGGAATCTCGTGGAGGCAATTTGGATGCGTCACATATTGACTTGTGATGGACAAGTCAGCGTTTTATCCTTCCCAGATAAATTCGGTTCCAATTCACCGACCCCGAAGGGATGGAAGGCTTGACTGGCCTGAGCTGGAAATTCCAACCAAGAGCCTTGAAGCGGAATTCACGTGACAGCCGGTGCCTCCTCCGACGAGCACCACCCACCCACAGAAGGTATTCTCCTAATTTCGCATAGCGACGATTAAATTCAGCAATGCCACTATCTACTCACAGATGACGCCACAAGGACCTTTGCCTTCTCAAGTTCATCATTGTCAGAGTGGTATACTTTTTAAGTGGATCTGGTGTTTCTAGTGCCACCAGTATTGAGAAAATCGATGCCGATGAAAAAAAAGGTGCCCACATAAGACCTCTAAGGATGTCAACTGCGAAGAAGATTATAAGAGTAAAACCACTAGTCTTCTTCTGTGCCCAGTTGGAAGTCAAATCTTGCCGTTATAATGGTCTCACACCGTGCTACAATGTGTGCCACAGAGCTATTTTTTATTTACTCCACATTTCCCTTCGCATCTGATTGTACTTCAGATGCTGATCTCAAATGTGCCCTTCTTTTAAATGTACATTTGTGTATTTGAAGAAAGCTGCGTAAAAGCGCTAAAAAGGCGTGTTAGAAACACTCAAGTAGAAGAAGCGCTTTGAGCGATCGGTAAGTGCAAAGTCGTTCATCATAGAAATCCTTCCGCTCTATTCTTCATTCTTACTTGGAATACCAGTACTTTGTCTTGTGCTGCTCAATTATTCACGATCATCCTCCGTCGCAGCGCATGCAAAACTGCTGCATTTCTGAGCTTATGTCCCAATTACTCACGACACTTTCAGTGGTGTAATGTCTACTCGAGCAGATGCCAGCACCACACATAGAAGTAAGCCTTTCATAGATAAAATATCGCTTTGAGAAAGGCAGAATTAATGACGTTTTTGGCTACAAGTCGCAGAGGTATTCGGAGCTTGCATGGAACCATTTGAAACGTTGTTGTTCGTTTCCAAGCAGCAGCACAATCAGATTTCGTGTTCGCAACTCTCAGACGAAAACATATAAAATATGTTGATGACGGAAGACGTTCGCTTCTATCCTATCCGGTCATCAATATCCTGCAAGACGGCATTGTTCGCGCTTTTCATCACATCGAGCTGATTTTGCGAGCTCTGGAGGCCATCGTGGAGTAAACCCTCTTCTCCCCACTTTCACGCACTCGGGTCTCCACTTCATGCATTCGTTCGACGGTTGAAGCAGCACTCGGGGGCTGCAGAGCTCTGAACAACTTCAGATTTCCTTTATCTAATAGGCCAGCAGGAGGAGGTCTTAACGATTCCTCATTCTTTGAGTTATGTAGCCACTTCATTTCTCGTAATGCTGAAGATGTAGATTCTAGCCTCTGCCCTCTTTTTCTTCCAGTGTTGAGCTTTTCGTCTCTCCAGCCCAAGTGCATTGGAAAGACTTCTTGATAAAGGATGAAAGGCAGTCCTGCCCATCTCCTCCTCACTGCAATCCATTATGAGAGCCGAATAGGCATTTATCTTGACTCTTCGACAACTTTAAGTGAAAAGCGTGGAACTCTCCAGCATACCGTCATCTCTTCTTATTTTCACTAATGAAATTATGTTTATGCTCATTCAAAACTGAAATTCTTAAATTTTAGGTGCGACTATACTTATCTTATACACTTCGGACAACATATGAATTTCGGGAAAGTTGACTTCTAAATACCGAGACCATGGAGTTCTGAGGCCGGATTCATAAATGACTTTAGCCAGGGTTATGTGGGTAGAGTGTAGAAATTGAAGCATTACCCGAGGCCGTATTCACTGTTTTTAAGGTAATCGGTTAATGGTAATGGATAAGCTTACCAACAGAGGATAGTGGCAGAGGCCAAGTTGGTATTCATTGTATGATATATTTTGGTGAATGATATAATTCTACCCCGCCATGTTCTACACGCTCTTGTGAATTCAAGATAATGCAATTTCTACTCAGTACCCACATAATCCGGGGTAAATTCATTCATGAATCAGGCTTCTCGAATTCATAAAGGCGTGGAGGTCGGTATATGGTAGGATAGCATTGTATCATTCACCGAATGATATCATATCATGAATTCCAAACTTGACTTTTGCCCACTATTATGGGTTGGTAAGCTTATCCATTACCATTACTTCATTGCCTTACCAATCGTGAATCCGGCCTCTGGTGACGTTGGCCAGCCTGAACTTGAACCAGAATCAGCTTTCTTGCAGGGTTAGAAGAAAGTCGTTCCATCCAGTTACATACATCACCCCATAGCGTTCACACTCCCTTCACACCCATGCAGGGCCGAACAGATACTAGTCGGTGTCAGGTTTTGCCTGGAACGAATAATCTATCCCGCTTTTTCTCGGAGTTATCCTTAGCATTAGCGGCTTTTTGCTTGTCTATTCCCCGCAGCCTAGCCAGCTGAGCCGTGAGTCGTGGAGTGCACATTATTATTCAGATGAATGCACTACGTGAAGACTTCCAACCCGGCTTCCTTTTTACCAATGTCGAAGTAGCCATAAGCGATATTCAGCGTCGCTGTACCAATGTGTGTCTTCGACTTCACGTTTCTCGGTCTCCACGGCTTTGCAGGATTTTTGACTGCAGTGATTTGATGAGCGAATAGAAGGCTGCTGCCATCGGGCGAAACACCACTGTCGGCTTCAATTCCACTACCTTCTCATGCCGACTGATGTAGCAACAGCTCTCCTTATTCAAGTAAAACCTGATTAATTGCAGTAAACAAGCTCTTTCTTGTAGCTAAACCAACTTGCTTAATTATTAGATTGATCGGAAAGCCTTGATAAAGTTTTCGGTTTTTCTTCATTACTTTTTTTATTCAGCATACAATCAATCTATGATATAAGCATAATTATTAGTGATCACCTCGGCAGGGTCAGCGATCCTCTTTTCTCGGAACTGGAGAGAAGAGAGCCTTTTAATGTTTGTGAAACTTTAGCCAAGTAAAGCCTTTAGGGAGCAATCAGAGGAGGCTTTGCAAGGAGAATATGATGGATGGAGTACGGTCCTCCAGCCCAGCTCCTCGATTTTTTGGTGGGTGGCGTTTGGCGTTATCGTAAAGATGGTGCACTGAAGGTCGTCTCGGCCGGCTTTCTCGATCGGCTTCCTTGAGTTCCTGGAGCTGGGCGGCGTAAACGACAGCAGTGACTGTGTCCCCTTGCGGGAGCAGCTCGTGGTACGACATTCCCTTCGAGTCCCAGAAGCAACATGCAAGAAGCTTCATCAGGTGAACGTTCCACTTTGCTTGCATACGCGCCCTTTGACCGGCGGTATCCACACGAAACAGTGGGGGTTGGGCCTCTCATCTCTGGTAACCAGGCCTTCCAGAAACTCCTTGTGTGGCGAGTGGAGAAAGAGAGACTGACAGATAGAAACACTGGTGTACCGCGCTAATGTACCGTTTGTGTAAAGAATCATCGAGAATGTTGTGCAACTATAACATGTTAAGTCATGGACATCAATCGAAAGTCGGGAGTTCTGGACTTCTGAAGAAAACCCGAACAAGACTTCCTGATCAACCTAATATGTACATTTGGAGGTAGCTCTGGAGTTCTACGCCTTCGTTTCAAATTCAACGCTAACCATTTTCCATGCAACAGTTTTCCTGCGAAATTACTGTACAAGAGAAGAATAAGGTCTTGAAATCGTGGCGATATTCGGCCAAATTTAATGTACCCGTATGCAGCTGTAAAAACACATACTCGGTTGTGCAGTGGGAGCCTCTTCTCTTCTCTACAGTGAGCGAATCGAGGAATGCGTTGTTTGCCACCAATGTTGCTTTCTCCGCTTATCACCCTTGAAAATGTAAACACTAAAAGAGTTCCTGAGTTGTTATCGCTGATTCAACGACATGAGACACATTGTGGTGTCGGACGGCGATGATATTTCTCCACTCCTACACGTTATTCTCTTATTCACGATCTTGGCCTTCCCATGTTTCACGTGTGTCTCCCCCTATGTAGGTCCCTTCACAGGCACTCTACATTCTAGCAGAGCAGAACACCTCGTGGCCAGATCTCTGCGATTTCATCAGTTGCCGCTTTGCCGCTCTGTATTAGCATGAAGTCGTGATGGAACAGACCCTTCTTCTCAGTAGCCTATTGTTCCTCGGCGGACGATACCTCTCTCTCTAATTGTAAGGCCTGAATTTGGGAACAAACACAACCTTCTCCAGAGACTCTATGGATCCTCAGGGAATAGCGGCGAGTTGAGCCTGGGGTCATAGCCATTGATTCCAGCCTAAGACTGGTTATATATGAAAATAAATTTCGCAGAATACCGGATTCACCAAAAACTGTGTAAACTGTATGAATAACCATGAAATTCTCAATCTTCTGGCTGCACTAGTGATTTATAGTAATAGATACATAGTACTGTCCATGTTCGGATTTCAGCGAATCTTGCCATGAAGGTTTCAGACTATTACGACGTATTCTTACGTTGTCAACCAAGATTGGTATCGGCTTTTATTGAAAACAACTTTTGTAGATAGTGTTTGGTTTGAAAGCCCAGAAAGCAAAATTTGCGGAATTTTGCAGGATTTTGTTAATTGTTGAGGTCGCATCGTATTTAATGCAGTTTTTTGATGATACCTTCGATTTTTGAGCAAGTGTTTGGTGTCTTAAGTCTGGTTGCTTGAATTGAAGATTTTAACAATATTAGGTTTTTTATTACAAAATTATTTCCTGAGCATTTGTTCGCTTAATTATTTACTGTTGCGTTTGATTTTTCTCAATTACTGTGCCTAGCTATTTCACACACTTTTAATGCATGTACTGCTATTCTAGCATATTTTATTGTATGTTTGGCTACAACAACGCTATGAAAAAATAAGTGAAATAAATGAAATAGAGAACCATGAGGCACGCCACAATTGGGCACGCATTTACTGTACTTTACCCATTCACAATTTATTCGTTAGGGCGCGTGGAGGTGCAGTAGGAGGAGATGCCAGCTTTCACCAGGTTCCTTATTTGGATTTTCCGCGAATGCCAACCAAACCTTCCATCCTTCCGGGCTGATGAATTGGTACCAGACTTGTCTGCGAAGGGTAAAGCACTGTCCTGTCCATCGTCTGGTTTCTGGAAGTCATTGGATAGGCCAACTGAATTCGCCTCCACGACATTTCGTAGAAGCGGAATGCTTGGAGCATCCGAAAAGGAATTGGCTACTTTGTGCTTAGTCTTTACACATTCGTTCCCACTATTGTACATTCACTACCGAAGTGGCGAAGGGCGAGATATCTATGACAGAGGAAACCATCCAACTGCAAAGCAATCAATGGCTTCTTCTCCATTAGCTATTTTTCGCTGTGAGCTCACCTTTTCGAAGGAAAGTTAAGACAGTGGGCCAATTTTTGGTAGATCACAGAGCCAGAGTTAAAAGCTTATTTAATTAGTTTACGTTTTACGAGTCTTGTTGGATCAAAAGTCAAACTGAGGAAGCAGCAAGGCAGTGCATTCAACATTCGCTAAAAACACCACGAACACGCTAGGAGGTTAAGAATTCTACAGCAGTTGAAACAGAGTGCACGGCAGTGAGTGAAACAATACTTTTGCGGCACAGTGAAGAGCGTTGAGCAGCAACGAATGAGCATTGTGCACTTGCCCGCGCTTCCTTCCGCTTCTTTCCTCTAGAGAGTTCACGGCGAAATGGAATCCAATTAGACTAAACCAAGGCAGGCACAATCGCCCACTCTCAAGCGCTTTTTCTGAGGTCACCTTGAATTAGGGTCAAATCGTGAAGATACAAAATGTCAGAACTACGTATTCGGTCCTCTTCTATCCAGTTCGACGTGCGGTACACTTGTTATTTCTGCCTTATTTTTTCACTTTTCGAATAAATTGTGTTATTTTACAAGACAATATGTAATCATAGGTATATAACAAGATTAAGACTAGAGAAATCACTCCGCCTCGTGGAACACCTCTTAAGGCTGGAAAGACTTCAGAAAACTCGCATAAGGTCTTTACCTGATACATTCTTCTGGACAGGAACTGCCGAGTCCAATTCGTTATCATGGAATCGATATCCACAGCTCCCATTTTTCTAACCAAGGAAGTCTTTCAGGCGCATGTCTGAACGGCGAAAACGAATACAACTGCGAGAATCTCGACCCTTCAAATAGTAGGATGGGATGCTCCATTTTTGCAAAGTACTTAAACCAAAGGAGCTAGGGAGCCTCAAAGTTTACTATGGGATCGCTTGCACTCGTGCAAAACTACCGTAATCGGCAGAAATTTCAAAAATGGATGTCATATTCGTGATCAGCGCCTAGATGACCTCCTTAGGCAAGGTTTGGGTGAACATTTTTTCTATCCCCCTTCTCAACCTCGACCAGCCCCTGGCTAAGGGTCGCAAAAGTTTAATAGTGCTGCTTTAGATTACTCTTGACCATCACATACTCACGGGAGCGTACACTCATATCACGGCGAACCATCGTGATCAACTTTTTGAAAGATATCTCTGCGCCCTTATCTTCAATAAAAAACCTCTCTACATGTAACACTTTTACTTGGTCGGCTCACCAGAGGAGTTTCAAGACCAACGTGCCGCCGTCTAGCGATACGTTAGAATATGACAGTAACCTATACTCGCTGACCTGCCAGGACTGCGGTAGCTACCAGCCCGTCAGCATTAGTGTGTCTAGTTCATCAGTACACCTTCGACGGGCAGTAGGGTACAACTGGACTTGTACAATGATCGGTTGCCCATCTTTGATCATGTGGGACACATGCTAGATGATATGAGATTGACTGGGCAGCCATTCTCGGCTTGTGGACTGGTGCCATCATACGCTCTTCTAATTGCTTTGTTTATGTCTAGTTGGGTAGGTTCATTTCCCATGTAGCCAAGGGTCCTATCAAAAATCAGCAGAAAATGCAAGGTGTCGCATATAGAGGGAGCAGCTGATGAAAATCTCTCACTAAACACCTACTTCTCAGCCTATAGTGGAATATATGCATAGAGAAAGTTGGGAAGGTGAATGATACCAAAAAGGAATGAACACAAAAATGCTAAATTTCTTCGAGGTCAAGGAATCGAACATCCGACACTGTGCCTACTACGTGCTGGCACTACCACCGAGCCGCCGAGCTGCTTGCCTCGACGACGGAGCCAGACATATTAGATTGTCCCATAAGTCGCCGCCGTTTTTTTCAACGATTCACTGCAGATTTCGCCGGCAGTCTCTTGCATAGCGCTGCATAGCTTTCGAAAGAGCATGATTTGCGCTATCAGAGCTATTGCATTTCTTTTTGCATCATGAATTTCGTCAATTTTTAGGTCGTTGAAGTGAAAAGTTAAAAAGTGAAAAAGTAGCCATTTGCGCACTTGTTCTCTCCGCGTAGGTTTGTAATTTTTTGCGCAGTTTTTTATAGCATTTGGAAGACAATGTTCTGTGCTACAAGAATATGTGTTGGTCCTATTTTCTCACTTGCCCTTTATTGATTTTCAGGTCACCAAATTGGGAATTCCGTCTTTTCCGCCCGAATTTTTACCAAAACTCCGGTTCTGTGGTTGAACTTTTTTGCTTGGTGTTATATGTCATTTGGAAGAGGATGTCTTTCTCAGTAAGAATTTGTGTCGCGTTTATTCGCTCACGCTGATTTCTGTCGAATATCAACAACTGAAGAAGGAGAAGGAGTTGTTGGTGAAGACGATTACTCTCTTTTTGGCATTTTGTTGATATTCAATAGAAATCAATAAACGCGACACATATTCTTATAGAGCAAGACATTCGCTTTCGAATGACATATAACACCAACCCAAAAAGTCCAACCACAGAGCAGGAGCTGTCGGCAAAAATAACGATCCTCCTTCGGACGTTCCAATTTGATGACCTAAAAATCAATAAAGGACAAGTGGAAAAATAGGCGTAACACATATTCTTGTAGTACAGAGCATTGTCTTTCAAATGCTATAAAAAACTGCGCAAAAAATTACAAACCTAAGCGGAGAGGACAAGTGCGCAAATGGCTACTTTTTCACTTTTTCACATTCCACTTCAACGACCTGAAAATGGACAAAGTTCACGATGAAAAAAGAAATGCAATACAAGCTCTGATAGAGCAAATCATTCTCTTTCGAAAGCTATGCAGCGCTGTGCAAGAGACCGCCGGCTCAATCTGCAGTGAATCGTTGAAGAAAACGGCGAAGACTTATGGGACAACCTAATATTTCACCATTTCTCTTATCACCACGTGCAACACGAATATACGTGTTAAATGCCGACAGTGCAATATATTACTGGGGGTTCAGGGGTCTTATTTCCTTGGATTCAAGGATTTTGCAAAAATGGAACATCCCTTTCTATCCATTTTTGAAATTTCTGCCGATGACGGTAGTTTTGCACGAGTGCAAGCGATCCCATAGTAAACTTTGAGGCTACATATCTCCTTTTGTTCAAGGACTTTGCAAAAATGGAACATCTCTTCCTACTATTTGAAGGGTGGAGAATCTCACAGTGGTATTCGTTTTCGCGGTTCAGACATTCCCTGAGAGACTTACCGGTAAGTAATTTCTCTAGACGGTCTTTGTCAAAGACTTGAGAGAAGGCTAAGTACAGCACATCCGTGCACTTTTTCTCTTCGTTCGCTTTGACTAGTTACTGAGTGAGGTAGGGAGCGCAGTTTCCACCGATCTACCTTCGAGGAAGCCATGCTGGTTATCAGAAACTATTTTCACTTTTCTATATGTGCTAAAACGTGCTTATTGAGAATCATTTCTAAGGTTTTTGCGAAAGATGAATGCTGTGTAAAAATAATGACACTTCATTATTTTTCACTTCTAATTTGCCTATTAAGCGATTGTGCGCGAGAGTGTAATAATGAGAGAATAAAAAATGTACGAATTCATTGGATGAATCTGCTGCTACCAAGTCAAGGCCTTTGTCGAGCTGAAGCTAACTAACTCGTATGCGCTACATTACCCCAAAGAGAAGTAATTGTAGACTATTGGATAACATTGAAAACGAGTAGTTAATAGCGTGTTTCTCTTGTTTCTCGATGCGCATTGGCATCCACATGTTGCATCGGAATGCTTCGATGGAATGAACTAACGGCATATCTGAAGAGGTCTATTCCAGATGACGTTACACCACGAACTATTGCCGGATTTTGTGGCTGCCGTCCGGATTCACCCAGAGGTCTACGAGGAGCAACAAACCATCGAGACGGAAAATGCATGGAAGACAATCGCGGATCTGTTCGAAATCACCGGTAAATTTAGCTCACTAAGAGCATTTTATACCCCATTTCATGATTTGCAAGACACCCGAGAAGCTCGATTTCGAGTTTGCGCCCAACTGAATATAAGAACGTATAAGAACTCTCCAAAAAATATTAGCACGATATGTGCTCGATACGCGGAGATGTAGGAAAATTTTCGCAGCATTTACTCTCCTAAAAACAGCATCGTTTTCCGTTTGTCATGAACTGTCGAGCTAAACTTTTCTTATATCTTTCCATGAAGTAGTTTTTGTTTAGTAAGCTATTGCATTTGCGACATTTCTATCCTTCCGGTATGTCAATTAATGGCATTTCAAACAGAGCGCCACTGGACCTCCCGTACATTGAAATTCTCCATCCAGCATACTCCTCATATATTAATATACGATTTGATACTTGCCAGTCACTTATTTCGACTTGCAAGAATTCGAAAAAAATTCCGTGTTACTGTGCGACCAGTTTCCATTCGCTGAAAATCCATACAAAATGGCAAATAGTCCTTCGATTCCGGTTAGCGAGCAAATTTTGTTGCAGTCTCCAGTCGGCATTTCTGAGATACATACATGCGGATTTTTCAACTTCAACTTTACAGCCAGCATCACCAGTCATTCATCTATTCTGCTTTTGTTTCAGACGGCGTGAAACATTGAGGGCTTGTTCTAAAAATTTGTTACGTCCTTAATATCAGGTCGTTAATGAAAACATTGGTGGAGCACCTATGCAGGACAGACTCTACCATGTTGTATTATCCCTTAGTTCTAATTCTCGACTGTTTCAGTGAGCGATGCCAAGAAACAGTGGTACGAACTAGTTCGGATACATCGGAACATGTACCTCGACCTACCAGATGAAGCATTCAAGGTCAGTCGATGGCGCCATGGTTTCAAGGTTATCGAACGATTGGTAGCTATACCTTACAATACTCTGCAAAGCGTATGAAAGGATAGAGCTTTAGGTGATTGCTCCGAAAGAGGATCCACGGTGGAACGCCGCCACCAGACAGACAGCAATCACGCTCGCACATTTTCTTCAGAACGATCTCAAGTTTCTCTTCAAAACCGAAATCGAGTTGTAGCCTCCATGTGATGATTGCGCTGTACATAAAACTTTATCACCATTATCATGTGAAAAGCTTTTTTTAATGCAGAAATCAAATTGTTATTGCCATCACTGTTAGCGAGCTAATTAAAGAATTAATGGTAGGGCAGTAAGTTAGGGTTAGGGTTATTCCGAGTACGAAAAAATACAAAAACTTTACCAGGTATTTTGATACAGGATCTCTTTATAAAAATAAAAAAGCAAGGCTAAAACTGGTAGCCTACTGATGTTTCGCACTAATTAGAAAATGGAAGCGTTGCTCTTTCAATTGTGTGTTTTCGAAAAATCCCTAGCATGCTTCGATTACTGGATTTTATTTCGAAGCGTATGGCTGCTAGCATCTTTCGTTCATGCAACTTTGTGAGCTATGTAGTTGAAATCGAAAATCGGAAATAAGGCTACTGTAGCAGCTGAGGCCTATGTTATACTTCGCTAACGCTGTTGTCGGCGACGTCGAAGACAGTGTTACGTGGACTGTTACGCACTGCGTAGCAGTCCGCGTAACACAGTCTCCGACGCGTCGCCGAAGTATAACATAGACCTGAGGTAGGAGGAAGGAAGAATGAAGATGAGAACTACTGTAGCAGCTGAGATAGGAGGAAGGAATAATGAAAAATGAGAACAAAAACTCCTTGCTGCTAGAATCCACCGATCCTTAAAGCACTGGGGTGGAAAAGAAATGAGGGTCTTGCAGGTCTGTACTAGTTCAGCATATATTTGAGGCAGCGCCTGGCGTGCAGTCGGAGGAAGTGCTGGTTATTGCGGGCATCTGTCACTTGTAATATCGTGACAATTTGATGCTGTTATATTATATATGAAACCAATTAATTTTGGTCCAACACCTGCGTAACAAGCCATCTACACACAGTTCAAGGATCACCACATCATTATCGGAAGAAATGTTGTCTGTTGGCGCCAAAGCGTGGGATAGATCACTATTCGAGAATGCATGTCTCTGAAGTGTCCATGTACACTCTGATTGAGTGCACACCATTTCATTTCTATAACAAATCAAAATTAAAGCGCACGGAAGTAAACCTGATAGAAATCGCATCGTTCATTCATTCATTGCACTGCTGTGTTCACTTTGCAGCTAATATATATTCGACATATCCTTGCTCCTGGTGCCGACTCATCAACGATTCAACCCGGGGTTGTTCGCATTCGGATAAAATCGAATAACCCGTTCAACGTCCTCGCTCCATTTTGAAATCGCGCACCTTGGATAAAAGCGCATTCAAAACGAATTTCGCGGGCGCCCACGCTGATGAATCATACGCTTTCTCGCCCCACTGTGAAATAGTGTCGTAATGACGTCGAATACATTTAGCACGCTGCTGACCGTTACGCCGATCTTGACATCTTTTTCATCAAATATCGTGTTGCGCTGCCAGGGGACAGGAAGGACGGGAACTGAGGGAGAGAAGGGATTAATCACGTACTCCGATCGGCACTTCGCTATTTCACATTGTATAGCATTCGGCACAAATTGGGACGGGGTGGTCACCATGTAGAGCAGCCCCATACCGTACATTGTGCTGCCCTGCACGAAAATGTGCTATGATGCACGAAACTAAAATTATTATTCAACACTGGTGTGTTCTACCTCATTAGTGAACTACGTTAGGCTATTTCTGGCGTAATCTAACATTCATGTGCCTTCTCACGATAGGAAAAATCACTGAATACAAGTTGATCTCCCGAACCAACTTGCGCCCTTTTATCCTTGCCATTATTCTCTTAAAGCACTCCTACTGATACCTGTGTATCGAAAATATTTACGACTAAAAGAAATACGCGATACTCCACCACCCCCTCACACCTCGCCCTTAAACTTACGAACGGGGGAGGTTAGTACTGATTGCTCACCATAAGTCGTTGCTGGTCCTAATATAACAGGTAGTATCTGTTCATCGCCCTCGGTCCAAATCAAATTAAACAAATCGTTGCTGGACCACGTAATCATTATCCCTTTTGTAATAGGTCCCGGAGGTCCATCATCTGTAATCGTGAGGGACTGTTCATACTTCGCGACAAGAGCGACTCGTCTTCCGTGCAAAACACGCATATCGATTAAAACCGAGAGCGCGCCGCCGAAAAGTGTTCATACCCGAGCGCCGGCGCTGTCGATCGCTTTTGTCACGTGTTCTTCCGCGCGCTGCGCGCGCTACGCTTTCGTCGCTCTTGTCGCTGCTGTCTCGAAGTACGAACAGGCCCTAAGAGAGATACTATTGAATAAAATAAGTGTTGTCAAACAAAATGTGAACCTTATTTCAACCGACTTGGCTACTACAGTCCACGTGCTATGCAGAACACATGAAAGCAAGACACATTTGTTCAGAAATCGAATAAGTAATAGTAATAATAAGAACAATGAAATTTGTGAATTTGCAAATTTTATGTGTAACGAAATAAATTATGATGTCCCGAATGTTTCCTTTCTTGACGAGAATTGAGTCTTTCGATACATATGCTGTTATTGTTCTTGCCGTTGCAGTTGCTGTTTTTTATAATGTTAAAGAATGGGTTCCTCTATAAGGAATGGTAGTAATCTGATGAACAGCATGTCGCGTTAATGAGTCGGTTATCCGATACGGATATCTGAAACTCGGGGTTTGAGAAATTGCCATTATCCGAATCATCCAAAAATCCGAGATCAGCAAAATCGCTCATATACGAATCATCCAATGATCCGATCAGATTTTCGATCGGATCTTATGTATAATGGATATATTAGTGTCATGGATGCCTGAAGATGAAGTCGGGTATCCCCGCATATTCACGGGAAATTGCGCTCTATTGCCAAAAGTGCGACCTAGTCAAGTCAGCTATTTCCCAAAATATGGCCATTTCGTCAGCGATATCTCAGATAATATGATATTTCACACGCTACTGAATTCTTGAGGAATGTTGACGGGCATCTTTTCCTCACCCTTTAAGACGTTTTTGAAGGATTTTTTCTCAATGAAGGATTTTTCCTTCCTTTTTCTTATTCTGGGACTACAAGTCTATGAGATAGTTTTTTCTTTAGCTCTGTCACTTATTTGACATTCTTAGTAGACTCATGTAAATTCTGCTCACATAGAATCCCTTCCGTTTTGTGAGAAGTGCGCTTCTGTGCCGAAAGTGGTCATAAGTTCCAAAGGCCCAACTCTCCGGCGCAGGTTGGCTTGAGGTGAGGGTCACCATTCATTGAATATATCTCCGCCTTGGTAAGAAGGCGCATGGATGCCCAATTACGTCGGTAAGTATATCAATTAGGCAACCAAAGGTGTAGAACACACCAATGCTGTATAAAAAATATACAGTTCAAAAAGTCGTTTGGGTCTACCATACATGGTAACCGCTCAAGTCGATTTGCGCCTACTCTTCCCCCCCCCCCCCCCTCGTTCTTCAATTAGCTTATTGGTTTACTTGGCTACCGGTATTGACTATTAAGTGGAACGAAACCGTTGACGGTATGAAGTGCACGGTCCCGATGCCCCTGATGAGTTAAATCGCGGAGGACGGATCATTCGTGTTTGAATTTGTTTCGTTTCGTCAATCGTTATGAATATCACTGAGGTGTCGATTGTGAAGACGGCATGCTTCATGTCCGCACTTCTTCGCCTAATTCCCAGGAGTTGATCTTGGGCCGCATGCTCTTATCCTCACGTTGTTGGCCCCGTCGAGGTTCTCGCAAGGTGAATCCCTGGTGGGATCCCCTATCAAGTATTCTAGTTAGATGATATTCTAGTCAGATGCTAGCTACACGCAAAATTGCGGAATGCTGCACACAATTCTGCGGGCAATCGATGTTGTGACCTCCTTTCTGCACTCAGCTCTATTACTACCAAAGTTGTACGATTGACACGGGAATTTTACGTATTGCACGAACCTGCAGCAAAAAAGACTTCGTACAAAAGTAATTTTAACCAAACACAACTCAAAGCGGCAGCACATAGATATTACAGCTTTAACAAATCATTTTTCTATTTCATTCACAAAAACAAGTTTATTCATTATAAAAAGAATAAAATATAGGAGTCAATACAATTAACAAAAACGACTCTAAGCTGTTTAACATAACTCCATAAATCACTAGCAAAAAATTATTTACTTTTGCGATCATAAAATAAAGTGTCAAGGTACTGTTAGCATCCTTATGGAACAAAAGCAAACAATTGCATACATTCTATGTACAAAAGCCCAACCTGCTCCGTCTTCCTTGCACCTCAAATCTCCAAGGCGGTGAAAATGGGTTCATCTAAAGCGGACAGTATTAAGTTAATAAGACAACTTCGACCAGTGCTTGCAAAATTGTTTGCCTTTTCACAAATGCATGCAAAGGTGAGGAATGGCAACGTATCCTTAATGTGCATTATGCTCCTATAATTTCCAATTTACTAAAATATTCCTTGGAGCACATTTATGCATTATTCACATTATAAACAATCTATATATACCATTTTATATATCAAACCATCCCTTTTGCATACTATGCACACAGGACCTTCTTCAACCATTTGTAAATAGGCTGTCATACCTCTCTACCATTCTCGTATTCCATTTCTCCTAGACCTAAATTAACATGTAGTTTTTGACTTCAGTTCCATCAAAATAAGTAGATTAGTGCAATTACGGAACACACACCGCATAAGCTAGAACGGCTCTTTAACCTGCTCGTCTAACCTATTTACAAAGGCTTGATTTTTAAAGGTTTTAAAGGGGGAAAAAGGCTTGATTTTTTTCTGTATAGTACAAGTCATTGAAATTCTATTAGGTACAATTTCGTTCCCTTAGCTTGCTTCATTCAAATATGGTAAAATTATTTCTGTGATGGTTCATCCTTCGCATTCGATCGTGGACGTCATAGAACGCGGTTGTCTGCATTTAAACAGCCGAAACTCGCAGAGTTTTCGGAATTTCTGGTAATGTTTCAGCGCTTTAGAAACTTAATGGAAAGTTGACTTCGGTGCCGGAAAACCATCTTCTAACAGTGGAATCTTCAATGTGATTAGGGGGCTCGATTTTTGGCAAAAATCGACCAAAAATCGAACCACCGTAATCACACCGCAGAGAAGCTTGTTTTTTTACTGTGCAATACTCGGTGTTTCCATTTGTGTAAGGTACAATTTTGTTGTCTGGTATTGCTTCCTTCAGGTGGGAGAGAATTATTCCCTCAAGAGGTCCACCTTCCGGGTACGATTGACGAAATCAGAGCATGCAGTTGCTGACAGAACTCTAAGAGTTTTCGGATCCTCTGGAAAACCAGTAAGGTTTAAAAACTAGGAGAAATGGGAATTGTTCCAGGTAAGAAGCAGATTTGAAGGTTTCATCTTACATGTGATTAGGGGGTTCGATGTTTGGTACTTTTTTTTCGGCCAATAAGGCGAACTTGTGCCCCCTGGTCTTATACAGCGTTTGTGATTCCTGATTCGATTGATTTGTGATTCCTTTAAGGTTTAAAACGTAAGAATACACTACGGCTTGCGAAGAATGCAGGGTATCCTAAAAATACAGGTACTATTTGAAAGGTTCTAACATTGTGCTAGTGAGGCTTTTGAAGATGTTTGAGACTCGTATGAGAGCGCACGGTGACGAGATTTTTGTAGCATGCAAACGGTCGTCAGGATTGCGCCATGCCCCGCTTAAAACCTTTCATTTCGGAAGCATAGCACAGGTTAATGTGGCCCAGTAGTAACAAGACTGTAACAAGCAATCAGCCCATGCACAATTATTCGAGTCTGGACTGCAAGATTTCAGGGAAAGGCTTGGGGCGGTCTTGACTCTCTACACGCCACAGAAATCTTGAATGAAGAGTAGGGATACCAGAATTGCCTTCCGAGAAGGACAAAGCACTTGTGCATCGACTGATCACCGCAAGTCTTATTATAGGTCTGGGATATACCATAGGTGGAAAAATCGAAGTCGTGAGTTTTGAAGGCGCTATTAAAGGAGTGCGAATTCTAGTTGTGCGCCACGCATCCCATCAAAACGAAGCGTAAATTCGCAACAGGAAGTGCAGGCATGTTAAATAAAGGGATGCGTCGTAGTTTTCCAAAGCCAGTTTGGTGTATGTCTCGTATTGTACTTCAGCGTCGTTTGGAAGGATCAATACCGCGCCGCGGCACCGGAACTGTGAAGAATCAAGTTAGGCGATTTACGGCGTCTTCAAATGGCGGGAAGGGTCACCAGGATAGGAGACAGGACTGACTACGGCACTAATCTGCGCCTCGACCAGGGCTACTGGACATTTCACTTGGCTAATAGCGAACAAGTGAACGAAAAATTGAAATCGAACCGCCGCTCAAACCAGATTTAACAGGTGCATTCATCAGGAGGCTATTTTTTCGTTTTTGCGTAATTTTATAAACGGCACATTTTTCCCGTTTGGAATGAATTTGCTACATATCTGAATGGCTATAATGTCATCCAGCCAAGTCTAAATCTCACATATAGAAGAGTATAAGGAGTTTTCACAGGCCTCTAAATCTCTATGTTTAATTCTTCCAAGAAATGATTCTGTGGCCACTTTAATCATTACAAAACTGCGCGGGTAGCTGCAAAAATGTGTTATGTGGGACAAATTTGCCAGCGTATAATTGCTAACGATTTCAACCTCAAAGGTTCCACTTTCGTAGCTTGATTTCAACTATAACGTTTAGCGGGAAAAATGAGTATAAGCACGCATAAACTTGATATTCCAAAAGTAGAGTCCTCCAAAGTGGGCACGTTTTCTGAAAACAATGCCAATTGAATTACCGGATCGTTTAAAAAATGCACCATTGAGATCGAGAAATACTAGGGAATCCAGTGAACTACGTGTGACTATATATGATGTATGAAATGCGCTTTAATAGGCGAATCTTTTCCTTCATTAGCTACTTAGGAGCTGTGGATGTAATTATCTCCCGCGAGCACAGGGGTCAGCCGCGCCGGGCAGAAATTAGGTCACTGAACTATTATTCAGGCGCTCCCTATGCGCTTTTCATCGGGAATAGGGCTCGGCGCTGACCACGAATATGTGATCAGAGCTTCAATTTACAATGCGCTCAATTTTAAGAGCGCCACAGATAAGCGGCGGAAAAGGCGTTTTTTTTTTCGCTTTTTCCTCCCAAAGTCCAAAAGTTAAGGCCGGCATTGTAGTACTAGCTCGGCCTTCGTCTAGAGGCTCATAGGAAACGGAGGCTAAACCATCTCTTAGTATTTACTATTTTTAATTACATTAGCATTCAGCATTTTTCATTTTTCGTTGGTCTATCGACGTGCCTAAATCGTAGATGTACATGTATGTATGTAAAGTACACAGCTGCTGACGTGCGCACATGCCGGTTTTGAGCAAGGAAATAGCTTTCTTGGAGAAAGCTATGAAACGTATAAGCACACGCTAACTGGAGCTTCACGCCGAGGAGTAACGTTAGTAGGACAGCATTTTCGAAGCAGCCGTAATCAAGGCACATCCTTGTTTTGAGCGAAGATGCACTTGGTATTGGATCTTGCTGAAGAGCTGAACGCATTGGCGAACCTTTTATTGTAGGAGCTAACTTGTTGCTGATATTCTGTTAATATCCTGTGAATACGGTAAGGTTTGTTGTTTGGCAGAGATGCTGGTTGAGGTGCTAACGGTCATTGAGCAGGAGTTGATATGATAAATTGTTTATATTTGATCTGTTGATGAATTTTTTAACAAAAGTTATCAAAAGGATATTCAAAATAAGATATGGAAGGACTTTTCAAAAGTTCACAAAAGTTGTCAAAAGAACCGCCTCATGACGTCGTTCAGTAACATTCGAGCAGTCCCTCTAGGGGACACATACTCTTTGTTATCGAGACTCCACTCATCCTGGCAGTCGTTCCCGAAATACTGGGTGTTGTCTTCCTGCTCATTGTTATCTGTAGTGTAATAATAATATGTAATCGTAATAAGCAATATGGGAAACCTTGAATAACGCCCCAATTTCGTTGTTGTGCACGCTTGTTAATTTAATTGTTCGCGTCAGAAGTAAATCATATTTATTAACAGCAGATCATCATTTTAATATTTATTAACAGCAGATCATCATTATTTATTAACAGCAGATCATCATCGTCGCAGCAATATGAGATGTTGGCCGTGATACTCCTCACACGAATCGCGTCTAGCAACTCTGCAGCAGATATGTCTGCTTATCGCATTGTGCATGTGAAGCCTCGTCCAACACTATGAGTAGGAAGGGCCGCCTTTTTCCTGGCCAGCAACAGCTTGCAATCCTTGTTCACTCTCACACGCTCAAGCTATCCGGATGCAGCATCCATCGAGAATCTAACGAAGATGCATAAAACCAAACGGATGAACAAAAACAGATCATGGTAGACTTAAGGCCTTGCGTATCTGATGTATACAAAGATTTTCAGTGAGCTCCCATTAAGGATGTAACTGAAGAGGCCTGAAGATAGCATTCTCGCGTCAAGTGGATGGGGTAGTCGCCGCAAAAGAAGGCCGCAATTCTTCAGAATTATGCAGTCGATCGAAAAGATGTGGAACTATTGGGATCCCTACTTAGAAAGAACGGCTAGGTGAAGTCTGCAGATACTGCGGTAGCGTGCCTAAAGAAAAACTGTACTGAAACAAGGGCTGATTCTGCAGAGATATCGTCTGACTTCGGTCCACTGGAACCAACTGAAGAGGACTTCAACATTGCACTTTCTAGTAATGGTCCTGATCCCACTAAACACGCCTACAGTGCGTGCACCAGTCATACTATCGTGGCACATAGAACAAACTCACTACTTGGACCATAAAAGGAAGGAACGACTGACTCAATTTCAACTCTGATGGTGTTATTAGTGAGTACTACGATCTACCATATTATTATGCGCTTAAGAATTACCTTTTTTAAATTTTTTTAATTGCATGAGATTTCTTTAGAGCCACATGCGAACAAGGTCGTCGACCAACCATGCTATGTGGTCGCTTTTTTAACATGATATCTGAGGCACTGTCGTCAGGCTTTTTGTTTTATTACAGACATTATATGTCTACATTTCGTCCATATATGAGTACACCTTTCAGCACTAATTTCCGCCGAAGCCTTTAAAGCAAGGGCCAGCCGGACAATTACAACAACTAGCAGGCGGAAAAGATGAAAACGCGAATGAGGTTCCGGTGCAGGATTAGCCTATGCCTTCTGAAGAAAACGATGTCAGAAAGGAAGAATATCAGGCCCACACTAGCTTTTCCTTCCTTGACTACTGGAGTGACTATAGTGATTACACTCTAACACAACAAGTAGGCTTATCCTATTTCGCCTCAACGCAATTCTATGTATTTTTCTGTTTTATATTGCGTCTTACTTATTGCTTTATTAGTCCTTAGCCCTTCTATTCAGGTGATTTTATTATACGATACGGTGCTCCTTACCCTTAATTACTAGATCTAGTTGGCTATTTGTTCTACTTCTGGTACTCACGTTTTTCCGATATTGATATTGTCAGTATTATTCTTATGCAATTTCGTCTCCTCCTTTTATTATTCATGTGTTATTTGGACTTTTGATTATTGTTTGCGAGTCATGTCCATTGATCACTCAATAAAACATGAAAGTTCGAAAAAGTTTACAGAAGCATTGCATGTTCACATTGGTTACCTTATTGTGGAAGCACAATAGAGTTGGAATAGCTACAACTTAGTTACGACATACACTAAACACATAAAAGGCCTTTTAAGTTAAAAGTCACCTACATATATACGAGACCCTTAACTGTAAGGACCATTATGTAAGTTGCATGCGTCGTCCCACTATTAGGTTGATCGAAAGGTCTTGCAACATTTTACGCTACTGCCTGTTAAATTTGTTAAAGCTCTTACAGGGTTGATCTTGAGTGGAGACGTCAGAGTACATTCTCGAAGCTTCCTCAAGATTACTATAAGGCCTCGTCGAGTACGAATCCTGCAACAATGTCAACGATAAGTAGCATCATCCTACGACCTACCGTCTACTACGAATTTCTGCAAGGCCATTCCGTAAGGAATATGTGGAATAGTGAATGACTTCCTCCAGCGCCTCCAACATCAGCGCTGGAGGAAGTCATTCACTACTCCACAGTGGCCCGTTGGTTTTAGCGCTCCAAGGCTGAAGTTATCTCTCTCGAAGATCGACCTCGTTCCGGACGCCCCCCTGTTGTGGAAGAAGACAGCTTGCGCGAAGCCTTCAAGATGAAGCCAAATTCAACTACTCGCGAATTGGCGGCGACACTTATATGTACGCAAAGCACCGTTGTGAGGCAGCTGGAGATCCTTGGGTTCAGCAAAGTTTTGTCGTCTTGGGTACCACATGAGCTGCGGGACTCTAACAAGGCATGCCGAATCAGTGTTGCTGAGTCGCTGCTTCTTCGCCCGCACAGTAAAGGCTTTTTGAAGGACATTGTTACTGATGATGAGAGCTGGGTTCTTTATGTTAACCACACCCACAGATCCAAAGGCTCCCACGCGGAAAACCGGCGGCAAGACAACCTAAACGTGGACACCACGAAAACAAGGTTCTTCTGTGTTGCTGGTGGGACTCAGAAGGAATGCTTTACTGAGGGTTGCTGGATAGTGAGACCACAGTCACAGCATCTGTTTACGCTACCCAGCTCCAGAGCTTGGTCGACGCCATGCTCCAAAAACGTCCATAACGGGAACATGTCTACCTGCTGCACGACAACGCGCGTCCTTAAAAGTACCTCAAACTGGGGTAATTAAACCTCAAGTCCTCATGTCGCAAACGTCCAGGAGTTAGGCTGGGAAGTTCTGCCTCATCCACCGCATTCTCCAGACCTCGCTTCTTCTGACTACCATCTGTCAAAGCTCTGAAAGTTCAATTCTTATATATAGCGAGGCTTTATAATGATTGTAGTGCTTTTTAGGTTTCGCCACCATTGTAAATAGTACTCTTAACAGTGAAAATCGCGACGATCTACATATTCAAATGCATCCTAAATTAATACATTAAACGACTGGTGCCTTCCTCGCTTTATAAGAAATTTCAATTCCTTATTTTTTTATCAATTTATTTTTGCAAAATATCAAGCACTTTGGGGCAGACGAATTCGAAAATTTCAAAGAAACGCATACAAAATCTTGCTTATACAATATTTTTCTTATCGTCCCTGAGATTTTTGTCTGTTTTTGGTTTAAAGAAGCTCGTTGTGATTTTGAAGATGTGCTATTTGATTTCAAAGGCTCAAGCTTGATTAGCGGAGTGTCCAATGTTTGACTTGTGAAGTAAATTGCATATCTAAACAAGCAGCGCAGCGTTAAAAACACAAGTTCTAGGAAAAACCCAAGTGGGATACATTTCAGCGAGTATATTGCCTTGGGTATCAGAACGTCGAATAGCGCCTGTGTAAGACTTTTCATTTAAAAAAATTGCCCCATTATAGATTCAGTGAGTATTTGCCGTATTGAAGTGAGTGTGCCCTCATCGTTGCCAACGGCGAGTCGTCCAAGTTGCCGTCGATCACGCGTTGTACGATGGCCCTACTCACCCGTACGATTGCACAAACACATATATCTTGAAGGCGATCCGCTTGTTAAACTTGACCATAAATCACCGACTCACCGACTGGCTGCTTGTCGAGAAGCGGCGTGGAATTGCGTGGAAGAAGGTGTTGGGAAAGAGACTTAAGAAGAAATTGTAGTTCGAGACGAGATCGTTGGCTGTAAGCACTAGATCTAGCCGAAGTTGTAATGTTTGCCAACGAATTACCCGAAATTGTGATGAGTAACGGAGTCAAGTACACCACGGTTGCTGATGAATTTTTCGAAGTTGTATCAGTATGTGCAACCTTGGTCAGACAAGGAGATATCCTGGAAAAGACGATGGATGATATGTATCACTCGTCATTAAATTCGTAATTTTAACCTGGACATTGAAACCTTACATATAACCAATACAAGGGGTAGTTTAACCTCGTCATTCTATACAAAATTTTGCCTGCAAAATCAGGTCTGAAGTCTGGTGATGATTTCCGTTCCTTGATTCCACTCGAAACTGTTCGCTCTGCGAGCTAAGCCGAACACGGACACTCGATTGCAGGCGACAGGCCCTTGTGACAAGCCGGCCTACGAAGACCCATGTCACATCACATGGTGTATGACAGCTCAAGTGTTTCGAGATAGTGCTACGGCGTCCGCGGGAGCCGACGCGCACTCGCAAATCCCTGCAAGTGTGGAAAGCATGCGAGGGTCCCTGATGCGAGGACGGCATCGGGGCAACTGAGCTAGTCCGAAAGTTCCGTAGCGTAAGCAGGGCCATTAGAACGCATGCGTTCTGCCAGTTTCAGAGTCGGCTAGACACAGCTAGAGGCATAATGTGGCATTTTCGCGTGCGCTCCACACAGTGCTACAGCCTTTGAAGGAGCGATGACTTTGCCGAGCCGCAAGCTCTGACTCCCGCGTTTACGCCTATCACGTCACCGATGTTTGTCATGTGCTTGCGTCGTATACTCGTACTGCACAAAGAGCATGCAGCTTTAGTGTGCCAGGCATTCCGAGGGAACGAGGTGCTTTCTCCATCAATAATCGAAGTCAGAAGAAATTGAGGCCATGATGAACTAGGTGCTTGCAAACATCGTCAGCAATTTATCTGTTGCAAAGACGTTGCAAACGGCAGTTTCTTCACGTTCAGAAGAAAAAACAGTGAGAAGAAGTGTGCTAGTTGGCTACTAATTAATTAACTAAACTAAACTTTGATCTTAGAAAAATAGCCGATAGCCGAGTGAATCTGTTTCCATGATGACGATGATTCTCTGAATTATCTTGCAACTCTTGTTTATGCATTCGGCTGCTAGATATTTAGATGATGATAAAGGATAAAGGACGGCGTTACTCAATCCGTTTTTGGGATGCGCCACACATTCTACTTCTGCGGATATCGTGTAGGCGACCTGAATGCGTGCTAGGACACGCAATGACTTGCGGTGACGAGCCGGTGAACAAGTTAGCGCTCTATCCTTCCCAGACAAGTCTAGTACCAATTCACCGACCCCGGAGGGATGGAAGGCTTGGTTGGCCTAGGCGTGAAATCCGAACCAAGAACCTCGTATCGGGTGCACGCCACAGCCGCCACATTCTCCGTCAGCGCTCCACGCGCCCAGATATTAAGATAGGATTAATTTCAGAATAATGACAATATTAACCTCACTACCAGGGATGGAAGACATACTATGAAATTACATCGCTGTGAAATCGCAGTAGATACGAAGGGCGATAGCGCACTGTGCAAATAATTCTAAACGGATTTCCTAAGAAAATGTGATCAGAACTGATTAGTGGGAGCGAAGCAGCGGGCAGAATCTTGCAAAAGAATTCAAAAAATCGGCTCTGCTACCTTCACTGAAGAAAATTCCACGAAGGTAGCAGAGCCGATCAAGTTATAATCTGATTATGTAGTTAGGACGAGTTATACGGCCCATCACGACACATTAGACGACGCTGCGCAAGAATGAAATAGGAAGACTTGTTTCCAGTACCCCATTGAGCTAAGTAACCCATCACATTCAATCATTTTAACAGGTCATGCGTTCTGTCTTCTTTCTTCTATCCATCTTCTATCGTGAATCTGGTCTCGAAGTTTTTGTTAGGTTGCTATATTCGATTCAGGTAAATGACATCTATCTCAGTGATTAGCTTGGTTTAGCTTACCTCGCCAGGCCATCTTCAATAAGCCAGTATAGGTTAGATGATCGTAAAATCGTTTCTCGTGACGTAGAAGAGTGAGGCATTCAAGCTGAAAGTAAAAAGTAATCTATAAAAATTGCAGAGTCTTTACTAGTACAGTAGGCAAGTACATCATACGACCAACACATTCCGTTCATGGGCAGCGTGGCAACGCAGTAGAAAGAGACGTAACATGTACCTCGATTCCAGGGCCCTGGTTCAGCTAGTGCCCAGGCCAAGCAAGTCTTTCATCCATCTACAGTTGGCGAATCTTCTGCGAAGAATAAGAGAACTACTTCTTCAGCAGTATGGCACCATATTGTAGGATAAGTAAGGGACAAGGATGAAGAAGGATGGCGTCATCCAATCTCTTTCTGGTATGCGCTATGTATTCTAGTTCTACAGAGTCGCAACGGCAATTTGGACTCTCACATATTGGGCTGTCTGCGACGAGCTGTTTGCATCGCGACAGGGTGAGCAGACGGTGGACAAGTCAGTGTTCTATCTTACCCAAGCTTGGTAGGCCTGAGAGGCCCCCGAACAAAGATTTATTCGGAAGCTCGGGAGGCGCTTTCTCAGATTGCCCTACATCACGTCCAGGCTAAATACGTTTGCAACCTACCGAGGTTCCGTAATGTAGAATGCGTGGCACATCCCGAACAGAACTGATTAGCCCCGGCCATGATTTAAGCCCAAGACGGTAATGCTTTATTCGGGTAACGTTTCGGCTTTTCTCCTTCGTGGAAGCCTGGAAAATCTAACCCGGAAACTATCCCAACGGTAGGTCAGAACGGTCCAAGCGTTGTGGGCAAAATTGCCCCTCTCTGGGAAACAAGAAAATGCAATTATCTCGACCCCAATGCAACTCTGCGCAAAGTTAGGGACGACAGAAGTTGTGCCGTTGGCGGTGTTAGCCCGATGCCTGCACGCGGATGGGGAGCTCAAGTTGGCTGGAAACAGCGATTATGGGAATTACGCCGCCCCTCAACGCACTGCTCCACCATTACTCGCTCGTCATCGCTGTTTCCAGCCAACTTGAGCCCACACTCCGCCTCCAGGCATTCTGCCCATATACAACACTTAGGCCGTTCTGACCTACTGTTGAGATAGTTTCCTGGTAAGACCAAAGTGATCCAACCAGTTCCAACCCAACTGGCTTTTTAGGCTACAACACAAGGCAAAGGTGGCATTAACAAGTGCGGTCGGACACGTAGACGCAAGAAATACATACCTAATGAGATAGAAAGGACCTGTTGTCTTGTGTCAGTGTCGGTGGTGCGGAGCCGCTGTAGGAGGAGGCGCTGACAGTCACGTGCGCCACGATTCGAGGTTGTAGGTTCGATTCCCTCCAAGCCGAGAAAGCGAACCAAAGAGGACGGCAAATGATGCCAGACCTTTCTCTGAAAGATGACGACCTCTTTTGTCCATCGGCTCGCCCCGACAGATAATAGTATATGCAAAATACGTATTCACTTTCTCCAGATACCCAGTAGAAGTAGAGTGCACGATGGATCCAAAATAGTGACTTTCTTGCCTTAAGTGGAATCGAAAGAAAGACCTTCCTTGTTAAATCATCCCTCAAATAGTCAAAGGTCAGGGCAGAAATTTTCATCTAGGAATCTCTTGCACTATTCTGACCTGTACGGTACAAATACTTCGATTCCGGGTCTATATTATCTTCCTCTTGATTTTTCACTTATTCCCGACAGGCAACGTAACGAACACTCATCTGCTCCATCTGACCTCTCACCATTAGTCATTGATGTTATGCTACCGACTTCGAAGAGCTCTTTGGCCTTCTGCTACAGCGCGCCGGGAGAACACCCACGCCCGTATCACGAGGACGACGTACATCTGTTACAAATCGTTGAATGACGACATCCGGTGATCTTTCAAATGGCTCGACACGCCCACAAAGTGCTTGGAGTGCATAAAAGAGGGCGAATTTTGGAGATCCATTCCAGATCTCTCGATTTTTCGTGTTTTTCGACTTTCTTTCGAGCGCTGGAACACTGCTCTCTTAGGACGTCGTAACGACGTTAAGTACATTTAGCACGCTGTTGAGCGCTCTTGGGGGAAACGCGTTAAGATCGACTAGTGTAGCCGGTATTGAAATACCTAGAACTGTATACACGGACAACGGAAGCATGCATTCAAATGAAGCGTAACACGATATTTAACACTGAGATGACCTGGAAAAGTCCCATCGCAAACAATGTCAGCGAGTTCGTCTCTGAGTGAAGGTGCCGTTATATCGCGAAGATTCTTTATTTCTTCTAACTGAACATTCCACCGGGTAGTTATGTGTTAAGATTTATTGGGCTTCACTAGTTCTTCATGTAAGCTCTCTAACGTGACATCCTGGTATGGTTACTTCGTTCAGTCATGCAGATCTAGTACTTCATTTTGGCGTCTATCTACTGTTCCATTCAGATGAAGTGCCTTGCCTTATATGCTCTCGTGGCGTTCTGCGCCCTCTCCGTGTCCGCCTCGCTTCAGAATGTAACCGTCACAGGAATCGCAGTATGCCAGAAGAGACGATTGGCGAACCAGCGTGTGCAGCTCTTCGACAGAGACACCAGTGAGTTTAATCGGTGCTGGAGCCGTAGTTAAGAATCCTATTGCAACCTAGAAAATATAAGTGCACATGTGCACTGTGTCAATTAACGAACACGGCGTTGTGACGTAGAAAATACTGTGGGCAAGGATTTATGAGCATGTAACCTATGCAAGAAGTTCGTGAAAATCCTATTAGCTCCAGGGAGGTATAGTGCACAAGCCATTGGCCAAGGTCAGGCCAGACTCTATTCTGAGCGTTGTTGAGATGGTTTAGGCGGTTGGTGAATACACCAGGAAAACAGAATATCCCAGCATAGTTCCAACCCTCTCGCATTATTGCAGGAATCAATACATTTGTTCATCCAAATCAGCACTTGAGGCTAAGCGAGTGAGTCTGCAAGGCAGTCCGTGGATTTCTTCATCGTCACTGCCAGCCTAGGTTCTGTTTCCTTCAACTGGAATGCCGTAGGAAAGGAAGAACCTAGGGGTATTACAGAAACCATCTATTCAGCATACATTCTGTAGTACAGAATTTTTAAAACTTGTTGGCAATGTGTACAATTTTTTATCCTGTTTCGATTGATTTTCGTATGCTTTATTCCTTCTTCTCTTGTCTTCTTAGCAAGCTTGATGCCCAGCGAAGTCCTATGCTTACCATTAGTGATATACTTAACTAAATCTGTAACGAGAGTTGGCTGCGAACAGGCTTAGAACTACAGAGTGCCTCCATATTTGCCACTTTCTCATTGTGTACGTCTGCCAAGATTATTTACATGGAGGATCGATCCAGTTTGTCATTCATTTGGTTCAGGTGACATTTTGTGAGAGGTCTTTCAGCAGTTGCATCTGGAGTTTGACAAAAATTTTGGGTGAAATGTGAATTGTTTAAATTTGAAATTTCAACTTTGGACAACACTTATAAAATCCGTCAGCTACAAAAAACATTTTATAGCCACCTGTCCTTTACCTGTTGAAGTGTTAGGAGGTTCAGGTTACCGGTCTTTCGATGAAGTGAGTTAGTAGCGTCCTCGAGCTTTTTAAACAAGCCCCATCTTTGTTATAGCTGCTCAGCAAAGGTTCGAAAACGCTAGGATCGGCTATTTTTGGGCATTCGAGGCATTCATGTTTATCTCTTCATTTTTCAGTGGACCCGAATGATCTCCTTGCCGAGGTACACACAAACAAGGACGGGGAGTTCACTCTGTACGGAGAAGAAGATGAGGTAGGCGTAGGAAATATTCCAGGTGACTTTAGTAACACGATGAATTTGGAAGCCATTGATTGTGTCAGACAGTACAGAAGACAGACAGGTTTATACAACAATATGTGAATGGGCGCGTATATAGTGCATGTTTTCCACGGCCTCAATAATGTTTCTCGTGAACTTGAGAGGTTAAGGGGTTTTATTTATTTATTTATTTATTTATTTATTTATTCATTAAGCACGTGATAGTTCGCTGAATACCAAGCGTTAAACATACCCATTAGAAGCGAAAGACAGTAATAATGGCAAACTATTAACCAAGTTGAAAGGTTAGGAACAACTCATGAAATAAAACTCTAATAAAGAGAAAAAATGGAAGCACGGATTGCAACTTGAATTTTACAGAATAGCAGCAAATGTCGTGTCCTAAGAGATTCCACAACATCTATTTGTTTATTTCGTTTATTTAATTAATTGTTTTCTTATTTATTTATGCACAAATTCATGCACGATAAAAGGTTATATTTAACACTAAAACCTCTCAGGTTAACAAATCTGAACCAATCGGTAACTTACAAATGTGCGACAAAAAGGTACTATTGGTGGGGTTCATGTGAAGAGGTCAGTTTCCCAAGATTTATCTCAAAGGTAACGGTGCCCAAAAACGTATCGGAGCATTTGGATAGGAAATAGAGGAAATGCCATAGAAAAATAGAGAAATAAAATAAAAGAGGTAAAAGCTAATCACGCTAGGAAAAACGTCGCTTTGTTCAAAATAATTCTTTTAGATCGGCAGCATCGAGCCTTTCCTCCGCATCCACCACAACTGCAACACAAAGCCGGTAAGATTTACAGCTTCACACACGGCAAAATGTCGTTGAACTTTGAACTTCAGTCCATGAAACAGAACATACATACAGGCACTTTTGTCCATGAAATGGCTACAGTACTACCTTCATGTTCTGCAGATTTGCACAAATCATGTGAGTTTCAGGGCTGCGTTCGCGTCAGTGACTACGACGTCCCCAAGAGCAAGATCGGCGATGTTTACGACATGACATACGTCACATTGGACATCGTCGTTAAGGGCGAGAAAGAGAAGTGCTAGTCGGTCGGTTTTCTGGCTAAGTCGGCTGGACTGTGTCAAGCAAGGTTCATTCAATGTTCATATTTTCATGTCAACACCTGGTGAACCGGAAGTGTAAATACATATACAGAATAAAGATTAAAGTTTTTGGAGAGAGGTCTCACTGACCGTTCGGTCCAGAGATGGTTTCAACAGAGTTGCACAGTCCGAATATCATGAAACCCTCTAACGCCGTTCATTTCGCTTTCACCCGGAAATGTTTCATCGCCTGTGCGTCTTAGTCTTCGACCCTGGAAGTTTTCTTTCACAACGTGAAGCAGTGTTCATTTTTTTCAAAAGCTTTTTAGCAATCTAACAATATATGTATGTAGGAGTGAGTGAACCCACGAATACCGCCTTTAGGAAATTGATGTAAGGTAAAAACAAAAATCAATTACAAACATTTAGTCGACTGTTTCGTCACATTCCCTCATACATAAAACTAAAACCTGAAGCGCATCTGTGGTGGAACGACGAACGAATCTATAGATGAGATCGTTCAGTTGTTGAAAAGATTCTCAACATAAAAAAATTACAAAACTTCAAAAAAAATAAATCGACAAAGGCGCATTTTTAAATTGGCTATTGGAAAGAATTTCCACATTATTCGGCTATAAAAAGCGTACGATCCAGGTAAGGAGGTCGATTTTGTATTTCAAAAAAGAATGATGCCACCTTGAACATGCATGTGCTTGAAAAATGCGTCCTTGTTTAGCCGTGCACACACACAGAAACGCAAAAAAGGCCATCTACAACTGTAGGAACCCATAAATTCGAAAAAAGCTGTTAAAATAGATGAACTGAGACTATATAACTGATAAGAGCATGCAGCTTCAAGCAAGTACATAGAAAGTATATAAAAATTTCTGCTAAAACTAACGACTTTCATGTTAAGTTACATGGAGGTAAGAAGGATCTGCTGTGCGAGGTTTAACGCTTCGAAGGTGCTCTGAAAATGTTCCTGCATAGAAAGGAAGATTTTCGCAATGCAAATGCTCTATGATCCAATCGGTAATCTAGAACGGATGCTGCTGAGATTTGCGATTTTTCTCGTTAAGAAGGAACGAACCTCTTTAAAAGTATATGGATCACAACTGTTTGCAATAGGGTAAAAATTTGAGATGTCTAGCTCCCTCGAAGCATTACAAACTTATGTGTCAACCTCACTGAACTATTTTTGACCCTTAGCGACTCATGTGCATTTCATTGAATTCCTAGATATAAGTCGTTACCCACATATTAAATTATGAGGACAGTCTGCTGAAGTTCACGACAAATCTGTTCTGCTTTGGTGAATAATGCAGTTTCCACCACTTCGTGAAACTTATATTTCAAAATGACAGTTTGAAGTTATTCTCTTCTACGCTACCTGCAGATACAATACCGCCCGCGTCGCGCGGTCAAAAAGACGGTTTGCGACAGAAAAATCGGTCGCAAACCGTCGCATGCTCATAACTCCTTTAATTTTAAGTTGTTTGAGAAACTATTAGCACCGTTCGATTCGTCTCCTTGAGATCTACAAAACCATGTATGAAGCTTTACCAGACCACCGCGTTTTCACTGTGGGTGGCCTAAAAAAAACTGCAGTATGGTTTTGCGATTGGAGCACCTTTTTTCCAGGTCGTGCATGTGACGTGCAGTGCTTTCGCAGTATCTCAAGCATGGCGTGCGTTGTCAGCGCTCTGTCATGCCTGGAATGCTCCGAGAGTGCGCCGTGTATATCACTTGCAGGATGTTACTTTATTAGAATTTCTGACAAAAAGCTTACTGCGTATGCCAAAAATGTCTTTCTTCCTTTCATGACCATCAAAGCTTCATTTGTTTTCCTCAGCTCGACTTCTTATACGTATTGTAGTTTCTCAAATAGCTGGCGAGATTTTTTCGGTAAAAAGACACCACCATTCCTAATCAAACAATAAATCATGGTGAATCGTCGAAAATCCTATAAATCTTGAACTGCGAGGTGTCAACCCAACGCTGCTTCGAGAAGCCTCTGTAACGTCTACCGGACACATCAATGCCAAAGTCAATCCTTCGGGCCACGTGGTTTTATGGACTAAAACCATGGTCATAGAACATGTGGGCGTGCATCGCCTAACTTGTCAAATATCGGAAGTAAAACATTACAGATAAAGAACAAACCTCACAGATAATCAATCCTTTTGTGGGTTCCGACACGAATTCCACTTCTATTGAAGATTGTGGACCTGTGTTTGGCTCATGCAATGACTTCAGGTGGCGCGTATTGCACACTCTGTTGTCCCATACTCTGTTAGTTGTCCATTGTAACAATTGATCAACTCCAGAAGGATGGAAGGTTTGATTGCCCTTGGCCTAGGCGGAAAAAACAGAACCGAGCCAGGGGTAAGCGTAACAGCAGTTCTCCACCATAGTACGCGAGCCCCAAATAACAAAATACTTTACAAAAAGTATTCTAAGCACAACTCTCAAACGCTCTAAAAAATCTAGTTCTGGCCAAAATGCCGCCCAAAATACGATCAATGACTTAATCATTATGAGAACTTCATAAATTTACAAAAATGTGCAGTCAAATACCGTGCGAGACGTGTTATCCAAATGTCACCACCTAGTTTGGAATATGAGATAGACGATGAGATAGTGAACTCCGTATGATGAATTTTTGCGGTGCTTTATCGCTTATATGGTCCAATCGTGGAAATTCGAATCAGACCTCCCAGTCCTTTAATTTGTCCAAGTTTAGGCCCTGAACAGCGCAATTTATTAGGCTTGTGACGAGTGGATCGGGATCACTGTTTAATGAGATACTTCATCGTTGACCCTAGCTTTCTATAAGAAAAACGTCGTGCATTTCAGGTATTAGTTAAATGTAAGGCTTTAATGGCTAATTTAAGGAGTACGGTGTATTCCACTTCTGTGCAATTTCGTTGAAAAACATGAATGCACATTTACTTCATATATTTTTTATCCAATACCAGGCATATTTAACCTTCTCAATGCAAATGTGACGCTGTGATCTTTCCTCAACTAATCGAAGGTTTGACCGTATATCTCAACCGCATCAAGGTGTTTTCCATTGAGCTTGCTGGCAGAGCTGAAGGTCAGTTTGAACGAACTACGATGGAATACTGTAGTAGGATGCGTCATGTGCTGGCATAGTGTCGCAGATTTTGAAACCAGTCCTCTGTATGTTCCCTTCTGATCCCTCCCTGGCTTTTGCCCCATTCGCCTAGATGTTTTTGTCCTCGACACAGACGTAAGAACAGCGTTTATGCTCGTCTTGAGCAGAGATTCAGCACTGCAGAGAGTGCGTCTGCAGGCGAGACTGATAGCCGCGAGGTGATAAGCTGCGGCGCCTGTTGTAATGTGCGATTAACACTGTCTCTAAAATCAGTCACGTACACAGCAACAGTTGGTGGTCATTAGTCAGGCAAGCTGGAGCTGCTTCTGAGTCACTGCGGCTGCACGGCGGATAGCACGGTGCCGCTGGCGAATATTTGCTGATTTAGGAATTAGCTAGATGTAGATAGCAAGCTTTTGTCACCTTCCATCTAGTATTGCCAAACCCAGCACGATAGTTTGTACAGCCTAGGAATAAAACTGTTCTACTTCTATAAAAATTTTCGTCCATAGAAAGATACTTTCACAACAAAAGTAAGCCCAACAGCGATGTAAACTGTAAGCCGGTAAGGTTGGAAGGATTATATCTGCTATAAAACGCAACGCTATGAGTTAAAACGGGCGAGTTATAGTTTTTGTTGAAAACCGCATTCAGGACTGTTAGTTACGATCTGCGCCACACGATCTTTACTGAGCAGGGCCTGACGTCTCGACTTCTCGTCGTCTTCAGAGGTCCGAAAGTGGTGCATCAGTTTTACATGCGCTTTAGTCCACCAAGCGTTTTAACTACCCCAGCATTTCGGACCTACCATACGAGTACAAAGGAGGGACCATGTAGGAGAAACGAACTCACCAGTTTGATTCAACGCAAAGGCTGATGTTCGCCCCGTCGGTTAGCCAGCCCACGTCAGGCTGGTCCTTCGATTGTTCACAATGAGACTAAACGGCAGAAAGTTATTCGTAACAGAAAGAGACGCTCATTCCGGTTGTTCATTACTGGATTTCTTGTGAAAATCCAGAATGCCTCCAACGCTCTCCTTGCCGAAATGTCTCCAACAACGGCCAAAATGGTACATTTAACCTCAAAGTCATTTCCGTTGGGCGCACCAGTCCTATACTTTCCAAGTGGGCTGGTTGTTCCAGGTCTGTTCATCCGTCATCATGTGCTGTAATCTAAGGCTTTGCCTGACTCGAGAGAGATGATGGAAGGATAGGGTTCAACTAGTAAATACTTCAACTACTAACTTCCTTAATTTCTGCTTCAGAAACAGGTCTGCGAACGCCTTCTTCCTAGGAAAGACAGGTCTCGATGAAATTCAGGAAGGATAATCTTCAGTGGACTTTTCCGTAGATGCTCTATGTGCAGATGAGCCTCAGCAGGAAGAGCAATATCCTTAGGATCACGCCTGTTGAACCTCAGTTTTATGCACATCTTTCTCGCTACCCCGTAGATAGCGTTTTCGAGCCTTCGGACACGTTCCACATAACCATGAACAGATGTTCAGGACAGATATCTCCATCTCTCTCTCTCTCTCGAAGGGTTGTCCAGCGCTCCCCTTGAAGTAGCCTATCGAAGGCCATCTTCAGGTTCGGGAATGACAGGTGTCAGGGGTTTCGCTCCGTCCGATATTACTTCATCACCTTCCTGAAGGGTGCGTTCCCACTGGATGTCCAGGGAATAAAGCTCCACTGCTCGCAAGGATGGAAAACCAGAGCCTCGATTCGAGCACCCGCTCGTAGATCTTCATCGTGCGCGAGGTCACTTTGGTCCATTCGGAAGCCTCCTCCTTCCTTTCTGGGTGGAGATGCTCGAAAAAACCCAGTGATTGTTAATGGATTCTCATCACAGATTTCGGAGTTTCTCTAAAAACCTGAAGGTGGATTACTTTGTTCGGTGGTGTATTTTATATGCATATATCGCAGTCGAAGGAGCTGCCGGCTGCAGAGTTCACTAAAAATCAATACATAGTGCAGATCAGCACTCTTCTACCATACCTCTAGGCTTAATGATTTATAACAGACCCTTCTGGGTAGGATAGAACACCTAACTCTTTATAGATTGGCCAACGCAAGTCATTTCCGCAGGTCAGTTTTGGCCACGTGGCGTATCCCATAAGGGGACTGCAGGGGACTGAAGAACGCGAACGCACACCATCTACAACATCTACGGTGCTCCAGCTACGTGTATCTGGGCCGCAAGCCCAAATTGGCCACCTATTCGACACCATTGTTCCTTCTGCAATAATATACATCACATTGTCAAAGACCTAGAGTATAAGAAAGCAGGATGAGCACGCTATCAGCGTCGCGCATCGAAAAGACGAGACAACGATGCTGCCGTGGAGCACCGAAGTTTTGCGTGACCTGGTTAATCTGCGAAGAATAGTGTTTGCAGAGCAGTTTTTTTTTTCGCAGCATATGCTTGAGAGCAGTACACACCGTTGCTATACATGCAATTCGCGGTGCTACGCAAAAACGCTTTTTTGCGTCGCGTTATGATTACACTCTTCGAAGTAACGACTTCCCAAAAAATTGTTTGTTAGTTGTGAAGTTTGACAGTTTTTATCGGAACGTCTGATTTTGTAGTGGATTCTGGTTGAAATTTTGTACTTGCCCTTGCTTTTAAAAGGGATTTTAGCGCATTTCACTTCTACGAAATCTCGTGGAGGAAAGCCAAATGCATATTTAGCATAGAGAATCACTTTCGATGGGAGGCTAATGGACAAGCCAGTGTTTTCTCCTTCATAGACATAACAAGCACCAATTCACCGACCCGAAGGGATGAAGTGCTTGGATTGTATCTGTCGTATGTACGAAACATCGAGTTTCGAGTGTGTCCGACCTTCGAAGGTGAGACTCGCTATCGCATAGAACAAGTCGTCGAAAATTAGGTGGGCCGGCCACGTAGTGGTGCGCTTCGCAGACACCCGCTGTACGAAGCAGTCACCGATCGGATTCTCTTGGACGTTATGCCAAAAGGTGGGCACGTTGGTCGGACCTCTTCGTGAAAGTACTGAACTAACAGCATTACGCTCTTCGAGCCCCTCGAGCAAGGAGGATCCCTTGGAGCGCTCTGGCATGAAATATGCAGCGCGAGTGGAGGCCTTACTGGTGTCCGGTCGAGCAACTCGATGATCAACAAGATGACAGATGAGACAGGTAGCCCTTAATGTGTTTTGCATAGGTGAAAATGCTTTTATAATTCCAATAAATAATATTAAATATTAAAAATATTAAAATTGGAAACAAAAATACCTAGGAAGGTTCGTTTCGCCACATTATTCTTCATACGAACCTTATTTTATGTTGTAGCACCTCCCCTGTGGCTCATCAGTGAAGAGGGGGAGATGCTACAAACTAAATAAGTCATAGCGACATTTGTTAGTATGCTCTTGTTGTAGACACTGACCAAGATTGCTAGCTACTTTTTATTCGGCTTATTTTTCGGCGATCTCGGTGTTGTCGGAGCCAGGATTCTCGGAAACATCTACAACACTACCAATCGAAACGTCATTCTATTTATTTATTTATTCAAGGCATAGACTAGGGTTTAGCGTAAACAAGCTAAGAAACAAATCAATACAACAACACGAGCACTCTAGAATACAAAAACATACGTAGCTCAAGCCATCAGCCGAATAAAACAGGTCAACATCATCAGCACGGCGTATGTCATATTGGGGTACTCCACAATTTTCACCTTGAATGACACCTTCTGCAGGTTTGAACATGGAGTTCCCTCAGGTCATCGTGCTTACCAAGCAAGAGGTAGAATTCCTTGAGAGCTCTATAGGTTAGAAATTCGGATCTGACACGTGATTTAACAACCGATACCCTAAGTTTCATCTTTCTTCTTACAGAACTTGTCAGTATTCCATCGAAGAAATCCGTTGGATTTATTCTTCAGCGACGGAAGCCCAAATATGTAACTCTGTTCGGACCTCTTGGTATATTATTGTACTCCATTGAAAAACATCTCATTATGAGCTTCCTAGTGAATCTATTTTGAATGCTCTCCAGAAGATCAAGGTTTCATTGTTGGGTTGAACACCGACGCTGCAGCTGGCTTTTTTTGCCAAAAATCTACAGTGCTTAGAAAAGCACAGGTTGCTGGTTGTAATAAAGCCTAAATCTCTAACCTCATCAACCTTATTTAGCCTTTGGCCACTGATTCTGTATTCCTGTGTTCGAGCACAATATCTAGGTTCAACCATCAGATAGTGCGTCTTGTCAACTGCTAATGGTGGTTCCCATTTTTCTGCCCAGCAACTAATGAAATCAATAGCTCACTGGAGAGCCAATGAATCTTGTATATAATCGATTCTTTTGTAGATCTTTACATCATTAGCATAAACTTCACACGTGACACCCAAGCTGGTGATACAGTCTGGAAGTTCGTAGGTGTAAAGCAGGAATAAGATTGGCGATAACACTCCACCTTGAGGAACACCGCTTGTTTCGGGGAACTCTGGAGTAATCGCCCTTAGTCGCAACCTGATATGTTCTGCTACATAAAAATTGCCGAATCCAGTTTATAATCATAGGATGTATTCCTAGTACCTTCATCTTGAATATCAACTTTTCTACAGAGACCTTGTCAAATGGTATTGAAAAGTCGAATACACTATACCCGTGCATCGTTTGTCTTCAAAAGCCTTCGACTAGTCATTCAGAGAAGTTAGCACTGCAATTTCGACAGATTTTCATTTCATAGTAAAGAGTACTGATCTCAACGAAAATAGAGATACGACCCTACACCACAGTTTTTAATGGACGACTAACGTATGGGGTAGTGGCCAAAACGGGTCACCCAACTCCCGCAGATGGATGTAGTCGTGGCTGAGTTAGCTTCCGCCCTTGAGGCCACCCGATTTAATCATCTTGCGGATAACACCATGAAGATCGAAAATCACAGAGCTTTCGAAGGGTCCCAGCTCTTTGGCTAATTTCAGCCACTTTTCCTTCTGGTTGATCCCAGGACTCATAGCTGCGGTCCAAAACGTTTCCAATGTTTTGCGCGCTGACATTCCACTCTCTGGCGCTGAGATCAACACCGAGACAGCACCTGCGGAGCATCGGACCCTATGGTCCACAAAGAGTTTCGACATTACCCTTTCCAAGGTCATCTAAAAGCGCCATTAATTCTGATACAGAGGGATCTTCTTGTTTCTCCTATGCTGTAGATGTTTCCGGCTATTCTAGTCTTTGACGAGTGCAAACTCGCCGAAACGTACGCCGAATGAAGGTGGATAACAATCTTGCTCAATGGCTATAACAAGAACATGCAAGCATTTTAACAACGCCATGCCAAGACTCATCAGATGTCAAACATGGGCATTCCTCTAACATTTTAGAGCCATTGCCTTCGAAAAAAGTCGAAGTTGTTCAGCTGTTTGAAGATTTTTTTCCGACTGGTTTTTCTTCGAGAATTTCAAAGAGTGCTTAGTAGCTTGCGATAGCACTTGTGACAAAGGGGTTCACACAAAAAGTTGATATCTTGCTAACACCTCGTCCTTAATGCCACTGCCGTTCTCCATAGTTCAATTCAGTTGTTTCATTTCCGGTTGTTTAAAAGACGTTAGGCGTCATGGTTGCTTCTCGTTGCCCAATCCATCAACGTTTTTTGATGTGCTTGACATGTTTGGTTTTTGCAAGAGTGAAACGTGACGCACCCAAGGAATTTAAATCCTCACCTTTGCTAAAAATTTTGAAGAAGTAGAGGTCACTTCACTATGAGAAATCGTTCTTACAATGTCAACCGTTACAATTTTTTTTTCTCTACGCGAAAAGAAACCACGCTGAGTAAAGGTTAAACAAGTCGACATCCATGCTTCAGTTAAACGAAGACGATTGAACTTAGAACGTAAGAGGCGTTTTTTGGCTTTATACTTGAAAATCGGAAAATAAATTAGAATTCACCCCTCTATTCTCATTTAATGAAGCAGTGTGTGGTGAATTGCAAGCGGCTTCATTATCTGCTCTTTGACGACCACATCTTTATCCGATAGGAAGCTAAGAAAAGAAAAGAAGGGAGATTGCAAAAAATTGCGGACTTTAAACTTTTTTTCAGGTGAGTTCAATGAAGTTCCAGCGTAGTTCAATCTTTGATCTTTCTTGTGGCGATAGTTGGAATCCTTTGACCGTTGCTTAACTGAGTATACATAGCGATAATATTCATTTCTGCTTTCGATGTAGTAATCACGAGAGTGCCCTCACGAAGCGCCCCTTTCTGAATTCTTCATCACAGTTGTTGTGGAGACGATGCGTCGTCAGGCTTCTCACCTTATGTTTATCTGAGACCAATAGCACGACACCTGTTCCTTTACGCAAACATACCGATGAATGAGACATAAGACAGTCCAACAGTACCCAATGAGCACTGCTTGGACGATTGTTGTCGAGAAATTTCCAACTGGTAGACGACCGAGTCCACAGCGAACGTCGGCCGAGATCTATGGCTATGTTTTCGTGCTTGGCACGGCTGCCAGCTCTGCGACCACGTATAAAACGGGGCAGCGGTCGACCAGGGTTTCAGTCCGGCGTTGCCGCTTCTCAATAGACAAGACAGCTCGGTTCATTTTCCCACACATTCCCTCTGTAGCCACAGATCTCACTTGGAATGGTTTTGTCGACCAGTTTCTGTCCTTCAGCTCCGAGCGTCTTATTCTGAAAATTGGGTTACTCTGTTGGCCTAACTGTGGCAAAATGAGCATAAAAGTTCACTTTGTTATGCAACTTCTGCTCGACTAGAACTGAATAGTGCCAACACAAGACTGAGCATTTGATGTTTCTTAAAGGTCAGTTAGGGTTTTATGTAATTTATTAGCTTTAGCTTTCTCTAGTGACCTATCGTTAGGTGCCGCTCCGATTGGTTTCCGACGCTAAATAAAAGTTAACCTCTACTCAAGTTGAATCAGTTCTGTGGCATTATTAAGGGCGTTATGATACTTATTGGCGAGCTGTGTAGCTTGCCTTTTGTCACTGCACTATAAGCCACAAACTCAGACATTCGTCCATCCGTAAATGCTCTTCCATCTCTTCTTGCTTTTCATAATTTGCCCTCATATCCTTGTAACTAGAACAGGGTTTGAATGATCAGGACATCAGTTACAACTCTGGAGTTCAGACAGTGATCGAACCTCTGGTGGTTACACTCGCATTATCTCTAAAATATGCTAACTCTAGCCACCTAAATCAACTTATGTACTCCTCGTTAGAGGCAGGTAAACCTTCATTCGATCAGTTCTAGAAGTCCAGAAGACTGGGGCGTCTTCGATTGAAAAAAGACACATACGGAACCCTGTCAATATTTGACGGCCAAATAAGATTAGAGGGAGTTGTTAGCCCTTTTTTCTTCCCTTTCATGGAAACTGGGTCTATGGGCGTCGGTCAAATTGCAGTCCTTGTATGTGTAAAATATGCAATGAAACACTTGCGATTTCTAGCGAAATTCTTATTAATCCTACTATAAAAATGGTTCTTAATTTTGGCATTTGAAGAAAACAGCGAATTCTCGCCAAGCCCCGAGAAGAGAGTACGCCATGCACTCGCCTATATATTGTGGTTGCATTAGACCTTTCTAAGAGGGGCTTAAGGTCAGAAACGTTGTCAATGACAAGTTGAGAGTTTCTACTTCTTCGAGAAGAAGAGGGTGGTGGTATAAAGCCTGTCACGAGAAAAGAGATGTTCGGAATACAGTGCTCTCCAGTCCGTAACTAGCTTTGATTACATCACTGGCTAAATCTTGGGACTTCAAGATTCAAATTGTAGTCTTCGCATTTTGTCTTTAAGAAATTGTATCTTAATTAAAGAAGGCCTTCAAACAAAAAAGAGGTCAACCTGGTTACAGAAGTCTCCCGAAATCCACTTGAAACTCACCGTAGTTTTCATATGTTCATATAACTCACAGTAGTTTTCATATAGTTTTCATTTTAAAACGATAAAATGCTTACGTGGAAACTCCTTTGTTATTGTAAACTGCCTATTGTATACCTAAAAAGAACAGTTATTGACTGTGGGCATTTGGCTGCTCGGAATAGAATCATCTCTAGAAAATTCTCAGCGCTTCTGATGCGATGTGTAGGCCTCACATGTTCGAGCAATGGTCTTCCGTATTCTCGTTTTCGAGCTCGGTTGCCGTCAGTGTCGTCGGTTTTCTCCAGCGTAGCATTTCATCCAGATCATGCGCTCCCTTCTGCTGCTGTCCTTCCTGGCCATGTGCTGCCTGTCTGTCCTGGGCAAGATGCAGAACGTCACAGTGAAAGGCATCGCAGTGTGCAACAAGAAGCGCTTGGCCAATGTTCACGTCGAACTGTACGACAAGGACACCTGTGAGTGAGTGATACCAGGTAGCGCCTGGAGTAATTTACCAGAAACGGTGGTGCTATCTTTCTTTTAGTAATGGTGCAAGTGTCGGTTGAAACAAGAGTTTACGATCGTTCTTGGAAAAAACAAAAATCTAAAAAACAATCGTTGGTATTTGGAAATGCACGCTCTGGAAAAAAGATGTGTATGTTAGCCCTAAGCCCTACTATTCACAAGAAACGGCTAAATTTCCCAACTAAACGTTATGGTTCAAAGAACTTCTAATTGGTGCGCTATATTATTGGTTCATGATTATGCCTCCTATTGTCTGTTGCAGTGGACCCGAACGACCTGCTGGCTGAGATGCACACCAACTCAGAAGGAGAATTCGAGCTCTTCGGACAGGAGGACGAGGTCGGTCGGTTCTTGCTTAGAAACGAGCCTGTTGTCCTACAGCGCGTTGTTTCAGGTTGGCAGCATCGAACCCTTCATTCGCCTCACACACAACTGTCAGGTGTCGAAGCCAGTGAGTGGCTTAACCTTTTTTGTTCTAAAAAGGAGAGCCTTGCCTTAGCGGCTTTCATGTGGGTGGAGCTTTTTGTGGGGGGGGGGGAGCTAGAATGACATCGAGAACGCGGTCTTCTCGCCTTGCCATTGCCGCCCGATTGACAGGCAAACCGACTTTCTGTTCGCTATAGAAACCCATCTGGCTCAAACAGTGAGGGTGACTTCCAAGAGGAGTCCGACTGGATTATTTGCGCATATTTGCCTGTACCTGTGACAGGCAAGCACCCAGTAGGCAAAAGGGGTGAAGGACGGGCGTAAATCAACTGTGGTTCGGGATGCCCACGCATCCTACTTCTGCGGCGTATCATAGGGGCACAGTTGGTCTTTGCAATCACTTACGGTAGCTAACCCATGCTGAGGTGTACCCCTTTCAAATCTACCACCAAATCACCGACCACAGAGATTCTGGAAGACTAAATTGGACTGGGCGGGATCCGAGCAAAGCGCCTCGAATCGGGATGCATGCTACGTCATGCATATATGTACTTAAACTGCACTATCACGTGTCCCTTGACTTGACAACACCTGATCAAATATCTTAAGGTCTCAGTATAAATGCTTACATTATTTCCTAGAAATTTTCCTTGGCATTGTAAGAGTGTGAAGTCGAAGTAGCTCAGTTGGAGGAGACGCTGATTCTAACGTGATCCACATATCAATTCAATGTTCGCGTTCGGGCTAATGAGCCCTCCTTATTTCCTCTAGCCTAGGAAGAAGGAAACACTGACTTATTCATGCAACCTGCATGCCGCAAGTTTTCAACAAATTTGCATTCATATTTCTTGCAGAGTTAGAATAAGTGGTGCAGTTCACAACAGAATAGATGAACTCCGTTCTTTATCCGTTTGTTTCTTATGGTGAAAAGGCTGGAATGTCTATTATTTTGAACCCTGATTTGGTTTGAGTTGTTATAGACTCGTGGGAAAACTTCCTTCATGTGGACGCTCTACTCGTCGTTGTTTCATATTTTTCTGCCACTAGGAAGCCGTTTGTTAGTTGAGATAGAAGATAGTAATAACTTGAGTTTAATTACCCAAGTTTGGCCCAGAGGAATCAATCACTGTCGTTTTTCGTCAGTGCCTTGTTCTGGAGAGGTGAAGGGCATCGTGGGTTTGAAGTCGAAGTACGTTATTGTGCGAGTGGCGAGTGCAATAACTGGATCAACAGGGGTTTGGAATCGTGAAGGAGCTGTAGAGAAGTTCACAGGGATTTTGCTATGGTTCGAAGCTGTCTTTTCGAGGAAAGCAAGCAAATTAAAGGGTAGAGCAACCTTCCGAAGCGGGTCAAGCAGATCTTTATCATAGAGAATTGGTAGGATTTTGTATCAGTATTGCAATTTTGTATGCCAACGCGGAAAAATAAATACTATAATAATACTATGATACTATAATAATACTATGATACTATAATAATACTATAATACTATAATAATACTATAATATGTTTACACTAGTGTGGTTTGCTTTGTAGTTTTCCAACAGAACCATTAACGTGTTTAACGTGTTAGCGATTTTAAAACGTATTATAACAAAATGTCTGGCTGATAACTATGTACATAGATGCTCACTTTATTCCTGTATTCGAAATAATCGTTACGGTCCATGCAAGGCATGCGTTCGATACCAAGCGCCTCCATGCTAACCACATGGACTGGAATAGATGCGAAGTTAAAAAGACATCTAAAAAAGGCGCATTTAAATGACGTTGACAGAATTGGACTCATTGAATTGAATAGTGTGGTGGTAGTGAGAAACAAACTGGTTGAATTAGTAGGCAGCATTCTCTCAAGGACTCAAGCCATCATAACAGAAACCATTACAGGGCTGCCAGCGCATCGGTGACTACGTCGTGCCACACGACAAGATCGGAGGTCTCTACGACATGACCTATGTGACGCTCGACATCATCGTTCAAGGCGAGAAGGAGAAGTGCTAATCTAGAACGTGTCCCCACCTCCGTCTAATAAACAATAACTTCTTAACTGCTAACTTTGTTTCACTATTCCTTTTCTGCAAGGAACTGTTCTCGTCAAGTTCGGAGGTTCATCTCCAAATAGAACTACTTCCTTGTGTAGAGGAGCTCCTAAAGGTTGCTATAATTCCGCTGTTCTGTTTGTTTCTTTATGGAATAAATCCACTAACCTACCAGTGTGTAAGGCTTAGTTTTTTTTCCAAAACTCGTAATAGCTAAAGCTGTTAGTGACGTAAGTGACACCGTATGCTTAGAGAAAAGGAATGAAGTTTGCAGTGAAATATATAAGGGTTCCGTGCAGGGTACAAGAAGGTCACGGAGGAAACCTTCCACAAGAGGACGGATTCTTGAATGACTGGGCCCAGGGTCATGTGGGTAAATGGTAGAGATTGAAGCATTAAGTGTGGAGTACAATTATATCATTCACCGGATTATATCATATTTATTTATTTATTTATTTATTTATTTATTCAAGGCATAGACAATTGTGTAGCACAAATTGTAAGAAAACACAAAAAATAATAAGAAACACATGAAAAGGGGTGAATGTAACCATCAGCCATGTAAGAAACTATTTCAAACAGCGCATTTACATAGCAGCGTACTTTAGTATTTAACATCTGACAAGTCTTCTAAAGGCGCGGGCGGAAAGTCTCCCTAGATCTTCGTACTCGCCCAGCAGCAGGTTGAAGCTGCTGCTGGGCGAGTACGAAGAAGCTATGAAGTCTGATCTGAGTCGCAAGTTAGCCCCTGATACTCGGAGTTTCAACTTACCTCCCATGGTTCTTGTCTTAATACCATCAAAGGACTTTCATGGGTCAACGGAAGCCTTATTTGCGAGAATTTTATAGATAATGATAAAGTCAGCGATAAGCCAAAAAATTTTAGACTCGAATATGCCATTATATAATGAAAAGAGCCAAGCATTTCTGCAGCGGTGTTCGGTGTGATTAGAGGTGATCGCATTCAAAATTGTCGTTCCCCATAGGAATAGGAAAGTCTACCTGGAGAAGACGACGTGCAGATGTAAATCTGTCCCCCATAAAAGTTGATGCTTTAGGATATTTCTTAGTCTCCATTACAGTTAATAGTTAAAAATGAAGGTTTTTGCAACGATCTTCTGTAACATTAGGGGGTCTGATTTTGCCCAGGAAATATCGACTCAAGATCCTCCAATCACCAGACACAACTGCCTGCGAAGTTGCACAGTACCGGAGCACATCTGCGAAAACAAGCTATTGGGAGCTAGAATAGTCTCCTAAAAAGCTAAAATTTCAAAACAGATGATAAATATGTAGGACTGTGTTGGAGACATCAGGGGTCTAATCAAACAGCTCTCACTAAGGGTGATATTCGCCACCACAGTAGCGAGAGCGTTTCACCGCACGCCATGCCATCACAAAGGTGATTGATCTACTAGGTACGCCAGCCGTTGCTGGATTCAAGTTCTGGTCTGCTAGGTGGTTAGAAAATTTTTCACTAAGGGTTTGCATGACAAACTCGATGACTAAGGCGACAGAGAACGAAGCTCATGGTAGCCCTGTTCGTTGTTAAACGGTTCATTGACCAATATTCAGTTGGATCGCCTTCTTCAGAGCGTGAAAAGGTGGAACCAATTAGGATTTATTCCATCAAAAATTGCCCTAACTCTTTAAATGTTGATGTCAAGTTCCTGAAAGCATGGTCAGAGGAAAGAAAACCAGATACCGTACCTCACCACAAGCCACACCAGCTCACGGTGGATAAATACTAGAATTTTGGGGTTGCTTATCAGCTATGGCCTAACCTTGCTTTAAAGAAGGATCTCTGTTGTGTTCCGATTGCCTAGACAGCGGTTGTGGGTGCAGGCCCCTCTCATCACCTGTGCGTGCAAGTGCCGCCACCTTACGCTTCCCAATCCGTCATACACAGCTGCCTTCTGCAATGCGGTTTCTTGCCCCAGTCTCCCTTGTATACATGAAGTCACGCGCCTACGAGACTACAACAGAGGAACCAGTCCGACGCTTTTGTCGAGCCTTTTTCAGTTTTCTTCTCTTTGGGATTTTGGAGTCGCTTCATCACCCACCTTCAAAAAGGGCTTTGTTCTCGATGGCTTACTTACGGTTACTGTAAGCCTGCCCCAACGGCCTCCAAACACTATAAATGCATAAACGAACGATACCAAACATCCTGCAGCTCATGAACGCCAAGACGTTCTTCGCAGCGGCCAGCGGTGCGTCTGCTCTGGTCGTCTTCTCCAGCTTGATATCGGTCGGAATGCTTATCTACGATATCAACACCATCTATGATGACATCATGGGCGAATTGCAGGAGTTCAATGTAAGTTGTGGTCAGGCTCAAGTATAACGGAGGATGGCGATAACCGGTCCACTGCAGTATGCACCACGACTCCGTTTTGTGGGACATAGTATAGGCGTTCCCAATAAGCACTTGCTGTTAAGGTGTGAGTAGTTGCATTTGTCGCCCAATGAAGAATTGAGGCTTTCACTATTTCCGAGAAAGACTAGCAGCCGTACCAATCTGAAAACCTCTTCATACATACGCAGTGCTGATTGCTGGGATGGCCTCATAGTCGAGAAAATAAAATCTTTGTAAACAATTTTCACTTTAAACTGGACGCTTTTCAAATCAAACTGGACATCTTTCTAGAGATGCTTAACGGTTTGAAATGACAACTAAACGTCTTGAAAATAAAAAATATAGAATTTGCGCTTTCTTGAATAAACTAGAGACCCTCCAAGACTTTAAGAATAATTTTCTGTTTAAGAAAAAGTTATTACAACTTTCTTTGAAATTTTTTACCTTCCCACCGCAATACTAGAGCATATTGTTTGAAATTTTATGGAAAATTAAGTGAAGCAATAATTTTAATTTCAAATTAAAGCGCACAAAAGCAGCAATCATACATTGTCTCAAAAGAAGAGATTCACGCCAATCACTCGACAAGATTGTCGCGATTTCACTTGAATATGTAAGTGCAAGTGATGCTTTTTTAAGACGAGGGCGTGTAGATATGAGTGCCTTTTACAATTGTCTTTGTTTTTCCATTTCCATCTGCGTTACTCTACGCAAACAGAATTTTTTAATCAATTAAGTGAAGATCGCGACGATATAGCCGAGTACACTGCGTGATCTATTCTTTTAATAAACCAAATGATTGCTGTCCTTTAACTCATTACTAATGATTTTTCAGTTTTTTTTGAAAAGTAATTTTTTATAGGATTTCAAATAGCGTGTTCACTTATTGGGCAGGTGAATTAAAGAAATGCTTCAAAAGAAAACTGTTCTAAACATTCCTTAATCAAAAAATTATTCTAACCGTTTTTGAAAGTCTAGTTTAATGTTGCAGGAGCCTGCCCTGATTTGAGGGATGTTCATTTTGATTTCAAAAGTGTGAAGCTTGCTTCGAAGAGTGTCCAATTTGACTTGGAATCCAGTTTCATTTGAAAAACTGCCCAATTTGCTTTGAGAACATCAAAATTGACATGAAGTTGGTATATATGCAGTAGGATCCATGGATCACTAGCAGACAACAATCGCGTTCATTTCAGGACCTTGCCGTCGAAGCCACTAACCAGATGGCGATTCCAGAAAACTCGCCCGAGCACCAGCTTAAGCTGCAGTGGATGTTCAGCCGCCATAGGCGACAGACAGGCTGCGGATGCGGTCCATCACCTCGAAACTGCCCGCCTGGTCCTCCTGGGCCACAAGGTGCTCCCGGATTCGAGGGCAAAGATGGGCAGAAAGGAATGGATGGTCACCCGGGACTTCCGGGAATATCAGATGGTTATTCCGAAGAAACCATGATGGAGTGCATACAATGTCCGCCCGGCAATCCTGGACCGGCCGGAATGGACGGCCCACCAGGGCCACCAGGGCCTGATGGTCTACCCGGAATGCCAGGAGGGACCTTCGCCGATGGTCAGGCAGGAGCCCCTGGACCTATAGGAGATCCTGGGCCTTCTGGAAATCCTGGATCTCCTGGCGCACCTGGAGCTCCGGGAATGAGCGCATTCATGTCACGAGGAGAACCGGGCCCACAGGGACCGGTTGGGCCACCAGGCCTCGCTGGATTACGTGGAGAGGACGGTCAACACGGATTTCCTGGAGCCATGGGACCTCCAGGAGTGCCTGGACCAGCGGGACTTCCCGGCATTCCTGGCCGAGCAGGAATCCCAGGTATGGTTGGGCCTCCAGGTGGAGTTGGCAAGGATGGTTTCTACTGTCCTTGCCCAATTCGGGCCAAAACTACCACTACACCTAGCAGTGCGCTATTTGTACAAGCTTCGAGCTACATAGAAGAACGCAAAAAGATGAAGAAGAAGATGCGCCGCAAGAAGATGATGCGCAAACTGTAGCTTTTATTTTATTTTACTCTTTACAGTTCACCTAATAAATGTTAGTATGTTTTGAGCAGTGTTTTGTTTTTCAAAATGGCAGAACTCAAGGTGCAACCACAAGTGAAACTCCTATTTTGTTTATACAAGGGTAGAGCGCTACTCTGTTGCGGCAACCCAGTTTTATGAGATGTAGGCCACAATTATTGAGCTTTTAATTCGGCTGACGTTTCGGCGTCTTCTTCTCCCTCAAACCCTGGAAATGTCGATTACACCTTATGCAACTATTCCCCAAAGATAACTTCATCGTAATGGATAAGGGCCTGCGTTGATCCGTTTTTTGGGATACGCCACGCATACCATACCACGAGATACGGTGAAGGCAAGTTGTGCGCGTATTTGGCTTAGCGGTGACCAGGAAAGCGACATCGTTTTAAACATTCCTGACAACTCTAATACCAATTCGCCAACTCCGAAGGGATGGAAGATTCCATTGGCTTGAAAGGGAAATCCGAAACCGGAACCTTCAATCGGGTGCCTGCGACAGCCGACAGCTCCTCCGGCTGCTCTTTCACGCCATTGTTACCGCTACCACGACCTCGTCAGGTGCAATGGGTGAAAACAGAAACGAGACCAGATGCTCCAGGCACAACACAAGAATTAGCCCTCAAGTTGACTGTCGACGAGAACCACTAGCAGACAGAGAGAAACGTGGGTGAAAGAATTCAGCCATATGTAGGCTTAGAATCTATCAGAGTCTACCAGAAAGCCTATTTCTTGCGTTGTGCCTAAAGCCTGTGACCTAGTACATTGAGTTTGGTATCCCCTTTCCTCGAAAATTGTACTTACATGGTGAACCGGCGTTTCAGAAATTAGTGCCATAAAACGTTCTCGACTTTTCAGACTTTAGAGAGGGCAAAGATGTAGAAGCGTTGGTGCAAATAAAGCTTGTAACAATCTCAGTCTGATCCATTGTTGACTTCCATCAATGAACTCCATAGATAGCGGTCGACTGGAGTTCCGCACTCTATCTGGCCACAGGAAGATGGCACTATCTAATAGCTTCACTCGTGGTCACTTTGCTGCGGCACGAATTCGAAAACGAAGTAGTACTAAGCAGTTCGACCGAGAGTACGCAGTAGAGCAACTGGATGAGACGCCGGTTGTTGAATTCTTTAGAAACGGATTCGTTTATCGAGTCTCGTCCATACCAGCATTGACGTTTTTCCTTCCTCGAGACGGTAAACTTGCAGAAGACATGTCTGGCGAGTATAAAACTTAGGAAAAATCCACCTCTAGCCCATCAGAAGTTATTGCTTAGGCAATAACTTCTGATGGGCTAGAGGCTAGGCAAAATATGCATTAAAATTGCCTCCACGACGTTCGTTGAGTATAGAATTGGTGGCGTATTCTACTGAAAGGTTGATTAGAGCCGCGTAAGGTGTTGGAACTCGCTAATAAAAATAACAGTCTGATGTTGGTTAATACGGATCATCAACGAACCGAAAGGATGGAGCTTAGTCCCAATTAAAGCAGCCTATTCTCCTCGATAGGATTTGCTATTTACGACTCACCATGAGACGGTGATGATTTTTTACGACGATTTTCAAGATTTCACTTTTCATCTCGGCCTATCTCCAGTCATGGTTGCACCAACTCAGTTATTTCACTTCATTTCATTTATTGCACAAGTTGTGCGTCTTAAACGAACAACAGTAGGTGGAAGCAAAAACATATGCTGCAGTCTGACTGTTTTCAATCGTTTGATACTAAATGTTTAGGAAACTTTAATAAGATTTATTATCGTAGCAAACTCGTTGTCAGTAATTGGAGAGATGCGAAGTGAATATGGCGGCAGCAGTATCACCTGTCGTCCCGTTGATCATCGACTTGCTCGAGCGGGCGCCAGCAGCGTCTCCATTCGTCCCTGTCGCGTGCCAGAGTGGTCCAATGGATCCTCCTCGCTCGAGGGACACGAAGAGCGTCATATCGGTCGTTCAGGGCTTTCACGAAGAAGTCCGACCAACGCGTTGTTGGGAGTCCTGGTGTTCTTTTGACATCCCGCGGAATCCAGTCTGTGACGGCTCTCGACCAGCGGGTGTCTGCGAATCGCATTACGTGGCCGGCCCACCTAATTTTCGACGACTTGGCCCATGCGACAGCGTCTCTGATCTTCGAACGTCGGCGAAGCTCGGAACTCCGGAGGCCTTCTCTCACTTGCGTGAGTCGTGTCACTCCGAGCATCGTCCTCTCGATTCCACGCTGCGCGACGCTGATCGCGTGTTCATCCTGCTTTCGTATAGCCCAGGTCTCTGAGGCGTATGTTAGGGCAGGAAGAACAGTGGAGTCGAATAGGTGGGCACGGAGTCGGACGTTCTTCGTTTTCTTCACGACTTCTTCGACGCTCTTGAAAGCTCCCCAAGCCGATCGTTTCCTCCTGCTCAGCTCTGGTGCTAGGTCGTTGGCCATGTTGACTTCGCGACCCAGATACACATAGCTGGAGCATTCGGAGATGTTCGTTCCGTTGAGCGAGAATGGGGCATCAGAAACCCATCCGTTCTTCATGAACATCGTCTTCGTAAGATTCAGCTGCAGTCCAACGCTTCCACATACACGATCGAAGTCGGCCAGCATTCGTTCCGCCTGACTGATGCTCGGTGTTATGAGCACGATGTCGTCAGCGAAGCGGAGATGGTGCAGTTGCCGGCCGTCGACCTTCACTCCCATGTCATCCCATTCTAGTTCGCGCATGACGTTTTCGAGGGTGGCGCTGAAGAGCTTCGGGGATATGGTATCCCCTTGTCGAACCCCTCTCTTCACGTCAATGACGACGTCGTTGTAGAATGGTGAGATCTTGGTCGTGAATTCACTGTACAGCTCTCGAAGGACTCTGATGTACTGAGTAGGAACGCCCTGGGTGAGCAGGGCTTCCATGACCGCTTCAGTCTCGACGGAGTCGAATGCCTTCTTCAGGTCAATGAATGTAAGGCACAGCGGCAGTTTGTACTCTCGCGACACTTCGATGAGCTTCGTAATGGTGTGTATGTGGTCGATCGTGCTGAATCCTCTCCGAAATCCTGCTTGTTCGCATGGCTGTCCTTCGTCCAGCGTTCTACTAATCCTATTCAGGATGACTCGAGTGAACAGCTTGTAGACTACGGACAGCAGGCAGATCGGGCGATAGTTGCCAATGTCGTGCACGTCTCCCTTCTTGTACAGCAAGACGGTCTTGCTGGTCTTCCACTGAGATGGAACCTTGCATTCGGACGGGTAGCGTGTGAAGAGCCGCGCCAAGGTGTTGATGAGCGCTGGCGGGAGGTTCTTCAGGTGTTCAGCTCTGATCCTGTCAGGACCGGGTGCTGTACGTTTCTTCACCGACGAGATGGCGTGTCGGATCTCGGAAGGGAGAACAGAGGGGATGACGTATCCATCCTGCGGAAGATGGCGTAGGGGCAGGTGGACGTGGCTATCGAAGAGATCGGAGTAGAAGTCGTGGATGACTTTCTCCATGGTCCTTCTGGAAGAGGTGACGGTTCCGTCAGGACGTCGGAGAGCGGTCATCTTGGTCTTGAAGTTGGCGAAGTTCCGGCGGGCATTGCGGATGCTCAGCCCTGCCTCTGCTGCTTCAGCCAACACTTCTGCCCTTCTCTCCTTCAGATCTTCCTTTATCGCCGCTCTGCCTAGCTTTGCAAGCTCGGACGTCAGTTGATAGTTGCCTGACGCTCGTGCTGCTCCACGCTGGCGTATCAGCTCGAGAGTTTCCGGAGACAGGCGTCTCTTGGTGGTCTTCAAGCTTTCGGCTCCCTTAGCACTATCGTGGAGATGGTGCACGAAGCGATCGTATTCCTCGTCGACGTTGTCCATGACGGCATCTTCCCAAAGGCCGACAAGAGAGGTGTAGAGATCCCAGTTGATGGTCGTTCTGGGACTCCTCTTCTTGAACTTCGCCGCCTTCTCTCCTTGACGCGAAAAGCGGAACCTCGCGCGAAGGAGGCGGTGGTCCGATCCCGTGTAGAACTTGGGGACAACGGAGACATCGGTCAGGTAATACTTGCGATTGAAGATGATGTGGTCGATCTCGTTGTGGAACTGGCCACCGGGGGATTCCCAGGTCCATCGTAGGGAGGGAGGCTTCTGGAACTGCGAGTTTCCATGGATGGTCTTGGTCGACATGGTAAACTCAGACAGCCTTTCACCTTGCTCGTTCCACTCCAAACCGTGGGTTCCGATGTGAAGTTCTTCCGGCGACCTTCGTGGCCCGATCTTAGCGTTGAAGTCGCCGATGATCACCTTGTAGAAGGTGTGATCTTCCTTATAGAACTTCTCCAGCTCCACGTAGAAGGCTTCGACCTCTTCGTCGTCGTAGTCGGATGTTGGGGCATACGCGACGAACACAGTCAAGGCTGGCACGGAGCCACATCGCTTCAGTCGCAGACGTCCGATTCGGCTTGTCAGAGACTCGTACGAATCGATGTTCATGGCCAAGTGCGTGTTGACGAGGACACCAACGCCGCCTACTCCCCTGCTGTCGCATGTTCCGAGGAACAGTTCTTCTCCGGAGTCGTAGGCGGCGTGTAGGGGGTGGTGTCTTCTCGTCTCGGTCAGTCCGATGACGTCGTACTTGATCTTCCTGGCTTGCATCATCAGGTCCTCGACGGATGCTTCCGACGCAAGCGTGCGGGCGTTGTAAGTACAGATCGTCATCCTAGTCCTTCTCAGTTTGCGCAGCTTGGTTAGGCCCTGAGATTTTAGCAGCCTCTCCGTACTCGTCCTTCCCATCGGGCGGCAGCAGTACGGAAAGAAAAGCAGACGAAAGAGCTTTGATGTTAATGCTTCTGTGCCGCTGCCATCACCATTATACACATAAGCTGGAACGATGTGAGACAGCGAGGATAATGCATCAAATGTTGAGAATGTGAAGACAAGACAATGAGTAATTCTACGAGCTGATAAATTTAATGACGGTTCAAAAAACACTCATATAATTGACAGCAACAATACAGACTGCTACTCTTAAATATCTCTGAAATGTGAACATTCTTGATTTGCTGGTTCTTCTTGGAATTTTCGAAGGTGAATTTGCCTTGCAATTCTGTAAAACACAAAGCTGAATATGCTGTTGAAAATTCTTCTTTGAATGCGCTGATAGTGTAGATTGAAACCTCCTTTTCTCTCTTCATAATATATTCAGTACTTACTAAGTATCAATGTAATTTCCCTGCGTAGGTTTCGGAAGCAAAACAGAAGATCTGCTTCTGCGTGCTTGCATTGTAAACTTTTCAATCCCAATATTTCAATGAATTAGGATGATAAGGTAAATCAGCAACATTTCGTGGAATTGTGGGCACGGTGGAAAACCAGCTTCGGGAGGGTTTTTTGAACTCTTTCGATTTGCAAGATCTCATTTTTTTCCTCGGTTTTTTTCCTAAGAGCAATACTCTAGGTGGGGAAAAACGTATGGTTTGTACAGTCGTGTCAGTGAACGAAGATCAGTCGTATGAACGTTGCGGAAAATCAGAAATAAAGTACCAAAACCATAATGTGCTCAGTTGACCAGTACACCAAGATCTTTCGCTAGTGACGTTTTAGGGGTATGTCGTCAACGCTGTACTCTCTAGCCGATCCTTCTCCAATGTGCATGATGGAGCTTTTATCAAATTTTACGGTCAGATTCCATCGGGATGCCTAATCAGTTAATCTCCACAGGGAGACCTCTCAAGTGCGAAACAAACACGGAATTCTCTCTATTAGAGATGTCATAGATCTTGATGTCATCTGCGTAAAGCTGGACTTTCAGATTATGTAAGGTAGTCAGAAATTCTGGCAAATCCATGGTAAAAAAAATCCATGGAAAAGTAAAGGCGAGAGGGCGCCACCTTGTAGAAACCCCCAAACCTTGCAATGATGTCTAGATGAGTACTCTCTTCCAGCCTTCCCAATCATAAACTTGTTACCCCAATATGAAGAGAACCACCTTAACAAGTTACCGCCGATTCCCAGACGCTAGAGTTTTGAAAATAATTTAGCGTATCTCACCATGTCAAAAGCCTTTGAAAGATCGAGATAACATCCATTGGCATGTCTTCATTGACAGCAACATTCCACTCAAATAGGCTATAAACGAGGTTGATAGCTGGTGAAGCTCCATTCGGCGATAACTGTTGAAGCTCCATCTTTTGTCCATTCGGCGCAAAATCGCGTCTTTTCCGCCGTTTTGGGCGAGAAAGCGCCGCGTTTCAATTACTCGGTTCAAAGTTGCTAATTGTAAAAACAGTTAGCATATTTGCACTCGCGATGAGATTTCCTATCTAAACATGTTAGTGTTTCTAGATAATTTCTGAATTAAAATTTAAGTCAGCTGAGGGTTACTGTAATGCTCCAAGCACTACGATAGGTTTACGACCGAAATAGTTTCTCTCTGGAAATAGTTACCTCCTGAGGACCTTTTGCCTTTTGGCGACCAGCGGCTGCCTGTTGGATTTTTTCTAGATATGAGAGCACTCTTGTATATTATCGCGTTGTTGAAAATTCAAATTTGAAAAAACTAGGGCAAACTGTTTAAAAACGTTTCATAATACAACTGAAACTCTACGTATTATGGCTAAATTCTATTTTTCCTAATTTAAGGGATTGGGAAGCGAAGAATTTTTTGTGTAACATATAAAGCGATTGCGCGGTGCACTCGTGCAAAACATCATCTGATCGAAACTGTCAACTCACTTTGAATTTCTTTTAAAAACTATATTTCCGTCTTTATTTTTACTTTTATTTTTATTTTTTATTTATATTTTTTTATATTTTTTGGGCGCGTGTAGCGCAGTCGGAGGAGGCGCGACTGTCGCTTGAACCCGATACCAGTTCCTGGTTCGGATTTCCCGCCCAGGCCAACCAAGCCTTCCATCCCTCCGGGGTCGGCGAATCGGTACCGGACTTGTCTGGGAAGGATAAAGCGCTGACTTGTTCATCGGCTGGCCACCGCAAGTCATTGTATAGCCAAATACGCATTCATGTCGCCTCCACGACATCCCGTAGAAGTAGAATGCGCTGGTGCATCCCAGAAGGGATTGAGTAACGCCGTCCTTTATCCTTATTATCCTTATTTTTATTTTTATTTCAAACCAAATACTTTCCAAATCTAACAGTGTATTTTCTAGAACAAATAAAATGTATTTGACGCCTGAATATGCATATTCCCAGAAAGTCGGAAAATTCAAAAAATTTTGTTTTCACGTCAGAGCAGCTGACAAGCAAAGAATTTACTTGCATGAGTCATATGGATTGCGCAGGAGAAACAAGTGCAATAAAAAAGAAACATACTACCGTTCTGCCCTGAGCAATTCTAAGTAACAGCGTAACAGCAATTACACTATTATTCAAATAAACTTTGCGATGTCTCGGACGCGCTCACGACGCACGCTTCCCATACATCACAGTGGAGATTTTCCTGCATCAGAGCATTTCATAGAAAGCACTAAAATACCGTTCTGATAAAAAGAACAAAAATGTTGCATTCATTCACACAGTGTTTCTTATGGAATTCCTCCTATAGGGGTGCGTGTAGCGCAGTGCCAGCTGTCGCGGGTTCGACACCTGGTTCGGATTTTCCGCACAAGCCATCCCAGCCTTCCATCCTTCCGTGGTCGGTGAATTGATACCAGTCTTGTCTGGGAAGGATAAACCGCTGATTTATTCATCGACTGGCCACCGCAACTCATTGTATGATAAAATACGCATTCATATCGCCTCGATTAACTAGCACCGTCCTTTATCCTCATCCTTATACCTCCTATGAAAGAGGTTTTCGATATAAATTTTTATAAATGAAATATGCGTTGTTTTGCTTTCTTGTTCTCAGATACACGTATACTTTTGCTCGGGTAGGCTTGTATCTGGAATGAAACAGCGTTCGATTTTTAGACGAAATTAGTCTCTTTAAAGCTGTACAGGGTGCGTAAAAAGTATTGACGCAGTAAATGGCGGTTGTGGAAATAGTATTGCGCAGTAAGTTTTGAAATATTTATTTCAGAAATATGGAAAATGACCTTGCAAACACGACGGAATAAGTCGTAATTGACATCGGCTCCTTTACTGTGAATACAGGAGCGAAAACGACGGAGAAATTTATGAGCACGCGCCGCTAGTACTCGCTTGGATTTCGTCCCGTGCTTTTAACAGGGTAGCCTTCTGCGACTGGTCACTTCTGTTGAAAGTAACCCAGACCTCATTCTCCAAAATCGCCTAAAAAGAGCAATCCAGCGGATTCATGTTTAAGCTGTGCTCGTCTGAGAAGCTGTCCACACCTGCGCGCGTTATCTGTTTGCCGTTATCGGACAGAGAGTGATAATTTTGGATTTGAACGTTATCGTGCTTGAACATATTGTAATCATCATCTGTTATGACAGAGCCGTGGCTGACGTTTGGGTTGCTGACTTCTTTCCTCACCAACCGTTTCGAACAGCGCCAAATTCTCTTGTTAAGGAAGTATTCAGCTCTCTGGGTAACAGACAAAAAAAGGGCCACCGTAACGGTGACGACCATGTTTCTTCAGTTTTTTCGTGAGTGTTTTTTGAGCACAATACAGACAACAAAAATAACACACAAAAACTTTGAAAAGTAGAAAGACAAAGTCGGCGCTGAAAGAAAAAGTAGGTGCGTCAATACTTTTTACGCACCCTGTATTAGACACCATCAGAACTCGTTACCTCGAACTCACTAGATGTCATAGCTTAATCTGCGGTATTGGATTTTCTTCGTTTTTTGAAGGGACACAAACAATTTGCGCGAATAGGTAGGAAGTCCGGCTTTTTTGGTCTACGGCAGCTTGTAGGGGCTTAACACTGTAGCAATAAAACAAATTGAGTTACTTCGGAGCAGCTTTAAGGCGTCTTTAAGCCTAATATTATAACGACTTTGTTTTTTCACATTTGTTCCTCCGTAGTATCGTTTCTCTAAAAACCTATGCGACAGCTGTCTTGCACGGGCAAGAAGAGTCCTGCCTCATAGAGGCACACTCCAACGGGCTTTTGAGTTCGAGTCCGCGTACTGTCAATTCTATTAGTTTGTTGCTATTACGACCTCTCATGATCACAGGAGTCAATTTTAGACCATCAATCCTTACAGCAAACCAAGCCTGTCTATTTGCATTCATATGTGCTAGTTTTTTTTTTTTCGTGGATGCCAGTTGGTTGCGTCGATGTTCAACCCAGGACCCTTCTCTACACTCACGGATTACGCGTTCAACGAACAATAAGTGGTCATTCCTTGGCAGGGAGAAAATTGTTCCTCACTGTCTTTTGTAAGATGCTGCTGGTGTGACAAGCGATTGTGTTTTACTTGTTTCATGGTTCTTTAGCATAACAGTTGACTAGCACGAAAGAGCAGTAAGATCTTTTATTTTCAGAGAAATATCGTTGAAAAATTAGCACATATGAAAGCCTCGTGGGGTGCATTAGAGTTTGTTGATTGCTGCGCACACGTTTTCACAATTCCTTTCAGGTCTTTAGAAAAGCGTTCAGCAAAAATTAACTGTGGTTCTGGGCTCCGCTCACAGGGCCCTACATCCTGTCAAAATAGCATTACAAAAGCCCACCTTAAGTTGGGAACCTTTCCTTGTCAGGAAGGTTGTCGAACAACCTAAGGGTGAAGGCACTGAATTGCACAAACAGCAGGATCATTGAACCTTCTAGAGATGATGCCGATGTTTAGCGTAGTAATGGGGTGGGGGGGGGAGGTCTGGATAGCTTCATACCACACAACTACTCACCTGTTCCCAAGGAAGGTAGAGCAAGGTTGGAGAATAATAAGGTCCTCAAATATAGCCTTTTGTACTGTTAGGGAGGGAAAGAGCTGCATAATTAGAACAGCTAGCGTGGTGTGATTGTCCTTAGCTTGGTGATATTGCGAAGGGGCTCCGTCACGCCGGCCGATAGGCGTGACGGAGTACTTGTTACTTTTATGTTGTGTTCATTGGACATCATAATTGCGTAATTACCTTCCCCAACAGTTGTTATCTCAGGGCAAAAATTAAGAGTATAGAATGTATCACCTGTATCACCTGTCGTCCCGTTGATCATCGACTTGCTCGAGCGGGCGCCAGCAGCGTCTCCATTCGTCCCTGTCGCGTGCCAGAGTGGTCCAATGGATCCTCCTCGCTCGAGGGACACGAAGAGCGTCATATCGGTCGTTCAGGGCTTTCACGAAGAAGTCCGACCAACGCGTTGGTGGGCGTCCTGGTGTTCTTTTGACATCCCGCGGAATCCAGTCTGTGACGGCTCTCGTCCAGCGGGTGTCTGCGAATCGCATTACGTGTCCGGCCCACCTAATTTTCGACGACTTGGCCCATGCGACAGCGTCTCTGATCTTCGAACGTCGGCGAAGCTCGGAACTCCGGAGGCCTTCTCTCACTTGCGTGAGTCGTGTCACTCCGAGCATCGTCCTCTCGATTCCACGCTGCGCGACGCTGATCGCGTGTTCATCCTGCTTTCGTATAGCCCAGGTCTCTGAGGCGTATGTTAGGGCAGGAAGAACAGTGGAGTCGAATAGGTGGGCACGGAGTCGGACGTTCTTCGTTTTCTTCACGACTTCTTCGACGCTCTTGAAAGCTCCCCAAGCCGCTCGTTTCCTCCTGCTCAGCTCTGGTGCTAGGTCGTTGGCCATGTTGACTTCGCGACCCAGATACACATAGCTGGAGCATTCGGAGATGTTCGTTCCTTCCATTGAGCGAGAATGGGGCATCAGAAACCTATCCGTTCTTCATGAACATCGTCTTCGTAAGATTCAGCTGCAGTCCAACGCTTCCACATACACGATCGAAGTCGGCCAGCATTCGCTCCGCCTGACTGATGCTCGGTGTTATGAGCACGATGTCGTCAGCGAAGCGAAGATGGTGCAGTTGCCGGCCGTCGACCTTCACTCCCATGTCATCCCATTCTAGTTCGCGCATGACGTTTTCGAGGGTGGCGCTGAAGAGCTTCGGGGATATGGTATCCCCTTGTCGAACACCTCTCTTCACGTCAATGACGACGTCGTTGTAGAATGGTGAGATCTTGGTCGTGAATCCACTGTACAGCTCTCAAAGGACTCTGATGTACTGAGTAGGAACGCCCTGAGTGAGCAGGGCTTCGAGGACCGCTTCAGTCTCGACGAAGTCGAATGCCTTCTTCAGGTCGATGAACGTAAGGCAAAGCGGCAGCTTGTACTCTCGCGACACTTCGATGAGCTTCGTAATGGTGTGTATGTGGTCGATCGTGCTGAATCCTCTCCGAAATCCTGCTTGTTCGCATGGCTGTCCTTCGTCCAGCGTTCTACTAATCCTATTCAGGATGACTCGAGTGAACAGCTTGTAGACTACGGACAACAGGCAGATCGGGCGATAGTTGCCAATGTCGTGCACGTCTCCCTTCTTGTACAGCAAGACGGTCTTGCTGGTCTTCCACTGAGATGGAACCTTGCATTCGGACAGGTAGCGTGTGAAGAGCCGCGCCAGGGTGTTGATGAGCGCTGGCGGGAGGTTCTTCAGGTGTTCAGCTCTGATCCTGTCAGGACCGGGTGCTGTACGTTTCTTCACCGACGAGATGGCGTGTCGGATCTCGGAAGGGAGAACAGAGGGGATGACGTATCCATCCTGCGGAAGATGGCGTAGGGGCAGGTGGACGTGGCTATCGAAGAGATCGGAGTAGAAGTCGTGGATGACTTTCTCCATGGTCCTTCTGGAAGAGGTGACGGTTCCGTCAGGACGTCGGAGAGCGGTCATCTTGGTCTTGAAGTTGGCGAAGTTCCGGCGGGCATTGCGGATGCTCAGCCCTGCCTCTGCTGCTTCAGCCAACACTTCCGCCCTTCTCTCCTTCAGATCTTCCTTTATCGCCGCTCTGCATAGCTTTGCAAGCTCGGACGTCAGTTGATAGTTGCCTGAAGCTCGTGCTGCTCCACGCTGGCGTATCAGCTCGAGAGTTTCCGGAGACAGGCGTCTCTTGGTGGTCTTCAAGCTCTCGGCTCCCTTAGCACTATCGTGGAGATGGTGCACGAAGCGATCGTATTCCTCGTCGACGTTGTCCATGACGGCATCTTCCCAAAGGCCGACAAGAGAGGTGTAGAGATCCCAGTTGATGGTCGTTCTGGGACTCCTCTTCTTGAACTTCGCCGCCTTCTCTCCTTGACGCGAAAAGCGGAACCTCGCGCGAAGGAGGCGGTGGTCCAATCCCGTGTAGAACTTGGGGACAACGGAGACATCGGTCAGGTAATACTTGCGATTGAAGATGATGTGGTCGATCTCGTTGTGGAACTGGCCACCGGGGGATTCCCAGGTCCATCGTAGGGAGGGAGGCTTCTGGAACTGCGAGTTTCCATGGATGGTCTTGGTCGACATGATAAACTCAGAGAGCCTTTCACCTTGCTCGTTCCACTCCAAACCGTGGGTTCCGATGTGAAGTTCTTCCGGCGACCTTCGTGGCCCGATCTTGGCGTTGAAGTCGCCGACGATCACCTTGTAGAAGGTGTGATCTTCCTTATAGAACTTCTCCAGCTCCACGTAGAAGGCCTCGACGTCTTCGTCGTCGTAGTCGGATGTTGGGGCATACGCGACGAACACAGTCAAGGCTGGCACGGAGCCACATCGCTTCAGTCGCAGACGTCCGATTCGGCTTGTCAGAGACTCGTACGAATCGATGTTCATGACCAAGTGCGTGTTGACGAGGACACCAACGCCGCCTACTCCCCTGCTGTCGCATGTTCCGAGGAACAGTTCTTCTCCGGAGTCGTAGGCGGCGTGTAGAATAGAATGTAGACATTAAAAAAAAATGCATTAACTTAAAAGTAGATAAAATAAAAGATTATAAATATTAAAAGCAAAGTAGAAAACAACAAGAGACGCTCTGAAATATGAAGCCGAAACTACCAAAGCAATCGTCAATCGATTCCAAGCCCGCCGACGTTCTATTGCTTTGTAAGGATGGGGCATTTCCGCTGGGCCTTCCACCAAGGTGCGAGGAGGGAAGGTCGGTGACCCAGCGAGCTGCGACAGACTCAGGTCGACTAGCGGTCTCAGATCCGATTGAGTTCGCCTGATGTCTCGGTCAAGTATGAAAATATGAAGCGTTTCGGATCGACACGAATTTGCATCGATAGGAAGCTCCTTGCCCGTGCAATACAGCTGTCGAATAGTTTTAAAAAACGAGAGGAGGATCAAATGTGAAGAAACAAAATCGTTATAAAACTAGGCGAAAAGTGGGTACTTGAGAGACGCCTTAAGCTGCTCCAGAGCAACTCATTTTGTTTTATTGCTAGAGCGTTAAGCCCCTATAAGTCTGCCGTAGACCGGAAAAATCGGACTTCCTATCTATTCTCGCAAATTGTTAGTGTCCCTTCAAAAAACGAAGAAAATTTAATACCGCAGATAAAGCTATGACATGTAGGTTTGAGGTTACGAGTTCTGTGTGTTTTTCCGATATTCAAGTTTACTGCTTAATCGCATCTCAGAAACATTAACCTTCTTTCAAAGTTGTGGAACATATTCCAGTAGGTCATGTCGTTAGGTAGGAAATATTGGAGTAAAATCAGCAAAAACGCTTTTCAGCGTTGTCATGAACTCTGGTTCATGATATTGAAGCACGCCTCGGCTTAAGCTCCGCTCTTGCCTTTATAACTGGCTCTGGCGGAGGATGAAGGAAGGAAGAACGGAGAGAATCGGACGGTACCAATCCCGTCTAAGCTGCTTTCTAAGAGTTCTATCCTCATCCAGAGGTTGGGTCCTTGCTGACGCCACGATGTCGGTGGACACGCTCATAATTCAACTAACCTAAGGGAATTTAAATAAGTTAAAAAGCAATAAGAGTCAGGATAATTCTCATCGAAGGCAAGACAAATCAATCACATGCTCTCTATCTGTCTCTTAAGTTCAGTTTCTATTTTCCTTTCCTTAGTAACGCTTGTCTTGTTGGTTATATTGAGAAATAAATAAATAAATAAATATATAAAACGATTGAGGTAGTAAAAGAACCACCAAAACCTAATTGGACCGTGATGCAGTCCAACCATGATGCATCGGCCGGGAAATTATGAGCGGGTCCGCCGACATCGTGGCGTTCGGAAGGGTCTAACCTCTGGATGAGAATAGAACGCTTAGAGAGCAGCTTAGACGAGATTGGTTCCGTCCGATTCTCTCCGTTCTTCCTTCCTTCATCCTCCGCCAGAGCCAGTTATAAAGGCAAGAGCGGAGCTTAAGCCGAGGCGTGCTTCAATATCATGAACCAGAGCATGACACCATTTTTCGAAGTATGTAAACAATTCGTCGTATACAGCGCGCTCGTTCTCACGACGCTCGTATGCGTTACATTTATCAGTACAACATATCTCCGTCCAAGCTCCACGGGGCAGGCTGATATCCCAAACGAAGCCCTGACAGTTCACCCAGCGCTGCTGCCACTGCACGTCCTACTCTTCTTTTTCCACGATTTCAAGCGCGTCGCCAAGACGTTACTTTACCTTGTCCGCTCTACCACTCACGTTTTATTTAAAGCCTTATTGACGCTAACACGACAGGGCCAACTTTTGTTACAATTAACTGTAATAAAAGAAACTAACAATAACAAGCCTAACAACCTTTTTCTAAATTAACAACACGAGAAGGTAACAATAGAACGGAAAAAGCTTTGTTCTCCTAACACGTCTTTTCAACGCGAATCTACGTTCGTCGTACTTCGTCGTGCTTAAACGGTATAAGCGGTAAATACCCTATCACCGTAGTCTCAAGATGTTGCAGAATAAATGCAGGACAAGAGGTCCCAGTCGAGCCAGACGTTGAACCACAGCCAGAAGAAACACCTGCCCGTCGCAGCTCAAGAGACAAAGTTAACGAAAGGGTACAAGAGTTACGCATAATCAACAATCCCGAAAGCCCTCTCGGCAGAATCGAGAGACAGCTGCAAGGAATAAAGGACAAAACGGATGCAATCCCGTTTGTCAATTCTTCTCGTTCAACAACGTAAGTAAACTTACAGTTATTAATAAAAATAATTCTAATTAGGATAAGTAACGAATAATAAGGAAAAAAGTTACTAAACAAAAGGGTTCGATAGTAATGCCCCACTCATTTTTTTAAGAATCGAAAACACGAGAAACCTGGGTCCGGGTCTACGGAAATCAAAAAATCTTAACATAAGGTACCTACTAAGAAGCCTAGCTAATACTAAAAATAATGACAAGCACAATAAAACATCAACAAAGCAACTTTTTCTTTTAGGAACTGATAACCTCAGTCGAACAGCGACTCGAGGCCATCGAATCTGGAATGGACAAACTGCAAGATCTACTTGAAGCTATCAAGGATCAAGGAAAACAGATGATCGCACAGCACAGCACAACAAGGATCGAGCCAAAACTCCTCATCGGCCCCACGCGTCCTGAAACTGGAGAAGATTTGTCCCTTTTGTAAAGGCCCCCACTGGACCTCGGACTGCCAGCAGTATAAGAAGCTTGGTGAAAAACGCGATCTATGCATGAAAAATAATCGTTGCGAGCGTTGTCTGCAAGAAGCAGACCACCTCGCAACCTCATGCAGAAATCAGTCTACTTGTTTCTACTGCAAAAGGGAGAAGCGCGAAAGGGAGATGTTGACCCATAATTCTGCTTTCTGTCCCTACACCTTCACAATGTAAGGTCTAGATCGAAGAATTAATTCACGAAGTCAAAAATGTTGAAAGTAACCCAATGTTTTGCAAAAACGCTCAAATCAACTAAAATTCGCAATCAAATTCGGAAACCTCTTAAAGACAATTCGTAACAACTCCAATTCGTAATACGTAACAATACCAATTTCGTAGTCAAATATCCAATCGCTGACGTATTAAAAAATCTCAACTAAAAGCCTTTCCGTAGCCCAATTGTGGCAAAAGGGAGATGCACAGGGATTTCATATCCCTTTCGCCCTGCTCTGAAACCATAATTTTCGCTCTTGTTGCTCGCAATGAACTGCTTGTGTTACTTGTGTTACTCTCGCGGCCTATTTATGGTGTTTTTTATGTTATGTTATTTGATGGAAGATTGGTGCTCAATAAACCATAGGATTGAAGAGAGTGTGTAAATAAGTGTAACAAATTGCAAAATGATATCGTCTACGGGTATTGAATTCAGTTTGAATTTTTTTTCAATTTTGAACTCATAATTTCAAAAAAAAAAAACTGAAAATAAATCAATTACGCAAAAGTTAGTGATGGTAAATCCATGTAATTGAAGTGGACAAAAAAACATGAATAACAAAAAAAGTAAGAAGTTGCAAATACATTAGGAATACACATAATTGTTACAAACTAATAATAATAATAATAATAATAATAATAATAATAATCACAAGACAGTTACGATACCAAACAAAAACCAGTACAAAAATAAAAATAATTATTCATATTAATAGTAATAGCAACAATAATATATTAATATTAATAATAAATAATAATATTAATATTAATTACATAAATTAATAAAAACATAAATAATATATATGTACAAATATATAAATGAAATATATATATAAATAATAATATCATAATAATATTAGTAATAAAACAGAGGAACTAGGACAACAACGGATACTTCGACGACGCCACGCCAACACCGACAACGATCCACGATATGATCACTGTCGACAACGTCCTGCGGTCATCCTTCACCAACAACGCAGCCAGTCAGCTACCTTCAAATCGCCTACAGCAGCTCCAACATCAAAAGCAGCTACGACTCCGACAAGGCCACCCAGCATTCGTCAACGTCCTAGGTCGATCTTCTTTTTGATGTGCATACGCATGACTCACATTAGGGTAATGATGTTAATGATGTGATCTTCTGATTTGTGACTCGATTGTATCGTTGTCATCGCTTTCAATTCTTGACTCCATACTACCCTCTGTCTCTCAAGAAAAAATAAAGTAAACAATAACGAGCAACTCAACATCAGCAAATAAATCAATAAATAAATTCTTCTTGTTCTTTGGCGGAAAGGATGCAACGACAGTTTGAAATTCAACATCGGCATTTTCATTTTCGGCCTGCGGAGTGTCATGAACTCTGGCTCATGGTACTGAATCACGCCTCGGCTTAACCTCCGCCTCCTTGCCTTTATAACTGGCTCTGGCAGAGGATGAAGGAAAGAAAGAATGGAGAGAATCGGGCGGCACCAATCCTGTCTAAGCTGCTCTCTAAGCGTTCTATCCTCATCCAGAGGTTGGACCCTTGCTGACGCCACGATGATCACGTCCTCTCAGTGTCAACAATGCCTCTCTTTAGCTCTTTCTTCTGTGGTGCGGTTGAACTCTTTGAACTAGTTGAAGTCCTTCTCGAAGCTCAAATTTGAGTTTGCTGATGAGGTTCTAACCTAGACTATTAAAAATCTTCTGAGAGTATTCAGCCTAACTGCGGGTCTTCCCGACACTGCTGACACTCTTCTCGTCCTGCGAGATCGCTGGAAGGCGTTTGCTGGAAGACTGGCGACAACGTGAAAAAGTACCGGGATGCTCCCACATCTAGGTGACTCCAGCAGGCAGCCGCCGGTCGCCAAGAGGTAAACGGTTCTCAGGAAGTAATTATCTCCAGAGAGAAGGGATCGGTCGTAAACCTATCGTAGTGCTCGAAGCACTACAGCTGATCTAAATTTCAATTTAAAATTAATTTAGAGATACCAACACGGTTAGATAGGAAATCTCTTCGCAAGTGCAAATATGTTAGCCGTTAGCCACTTTAAACCGAGTTATTGAAAAGCGGTGCTTTCTCGCCCAAAACGGCACAAAAGTTGCGGTTTTGCACCAAATGGACAAAAGATAGGGCTGGTATTGTACAACATAGAGGCATTGAAAATTGAGGCTAAGGACTCCCAAAGCGGCTCGGCACATTTTTTAAGCACAATGGTAAGATACCATCATGAGGCTCACTAAAATAGGATTTTAAGCGTTTGAGAATTTTGCAAATCTCAGATCGTTGGAAGAAAACGTCGCAAAACTGGTGTTCTGCGAATGGATTTACAATGGAGGAAAAAGAGGAATTCAGTATAGGGTCGTAAGTAGAGGCGCTTGCAAGGAACTTTGCCAGATCAACAGCTTTAGATTTGTCACTATCGCCATCTATATCAGTAAGCGAGGCAATTTGTCCAGCAGATTTAATTTTGCTTCGGATATAAGCATGAAGCTTTTTAAAGGAATTTGCTGAGAAAAGCTGACGTTCCTTGTATGTCCAGAATTTTTTGATATAATAATCAGCGTCTTTCCAAATCTTATTATACGAACTCTTGTTTGGTGGGTCGGCTGTGCTGAAAACTACGCGCTTTTTCTATGAAAGTAAGTTTCGAATGTGAGTAGGAAGCTAGACGGGTACAGCATTTGAAGGGTACGTGCTTTGAAAAAACATCGTATACTACAAAACAGAAGCTACGATAAAAATCAGAACAAAATTCATAACCTTCGAACAAGTGGGCCCAATCTAACCAAGGAAACTCTAACTAAGAGAGCCCTAATTGTGCTGGCAAAGTCTGCCATTGGGAAACCCATGAAGGTTAGCGAGAAGCGCATAGTGTAAAGCCGATAGTGCAGTGATCGGATGTAGAGATAGGTAGATGAATTTCAACATTTGTTACAAAGTTGTTGGATGACTGAATTACGTCAAGTGTTTTGTCGTGATGAGTGATGAGTGGTGGCGATGTGCACGTGGTGCCACTGGAAACTGCCCGCTTTTGCGAGCCGAGCCGAACACGGACACTCGAATGCAGGCGACAGGCTCTTGTGACAGGCCGGCCTATGGAGATCCCTTGTCAGATCACATTTTTGATGGTGCTTCATGTATCGCGAAATAATGCAACGGCGTCCGCGGGACCAACGCGCAATCCCAAAGCGCGGCAAGTGTGAGAAGTATGAAAGGGTCCCTGATGAGAGCACGGTATCGGGAGGCAACTGTGTTAGTCCAAAAGTTCCGCAACGTAGGAAAGGCCCGCGTGGCAACGCTAAATGTCGGTACGTTGTCGGGCCACTCATTTGAGTTGGCAGAGGCACTGGAGCGAAGAAAGTTGACTTCTGTGCGGTGCAGGAGACGAGGTGGTCCTGCAGCAAGTCAAGGAATATAGGCCGCGGCTTTAAGGCCGTTCTCTGCTGCAGTCCCTAGACCAGCAGCGGTGTTGTTATAATCGTCTCCGAACGCTTCCGAGGCGCGATTGCAAGCGTGAAACGTTTTAGCGAAGATCGTTGTCGCTGCTGAACGGCGAATGTATCACCTCTTCTCTGCGTATGCTCCGCAGACTGATTGCTCCGAAACAGACAAGGATGAGTTTTGGAGCCTGCTTGATGAGAATACAGCAGAAGTTTCACTGGACGTAGTTATTGTTGCAGGTGATCTTAATGGTCACGTTGAAGCGACAAAAGACGGTTACTGCTGTCATGGTGGTTTCGGTCACGTAACGTCGATGGTGACGCATACTTGAGTATGCAGAGTCACACGATCTCACCATCGTGAACACGAAGTTTCGAAAACGTGCCTCCCACCACATCTCGATGTATAGCGGGAACACTAAAACGCAAATCGACTTTGTCCTTGTGAGGAATCGAAACAAATCACTAGTCAGGGCTAGCCACTTATGCGAAGATCGTGCCGTACGAGACGGTCGCCACACACCATCGACCGCTAATCTGCACTATGAAGATCGCTCCTCTAAGCACTAGGCAGATCGAGCGTTGCGGACCAGCAAGAATTAAGTGGTGGCGATTGAAGGAGAATGAAGCAGCTGTGACATCTCGCATTCGGTTGCCGACGGTCACGACCGTCGAAGAAACCTGGCGAGGTGCCACCGAAGCCATGCTAGATGCTGCCCGCTCCGAACTTGGCACTGCGAAACCAGGACGGTGTAAGATCGATAGGCAGTCATGACTGTAGACTAACGAGGTTAAGGAAAAGTCTGTGAGAAGAAGAGGTTACACCATGCATTCCTCAGCGATAAGACAGCCGAGAAATGGTGCTTGTATCAGGAAGCGAAGAAATCGCCCAAGAGGGAAGTGGCCGTTGCAAGAGCCACTTATTATGATGATGTCATCGAGAGACTTGAGTCGCGCGATGGTGAGCAATTTCTTTATCGACTCGCCAAGTTCCGTCATCGCCAGACCGAGGATGTTGAAAAGTTCTTTGGCATCAACGATGAGAATGGCCATCTCCTAATAGACCGCAAAATGGCCTTGAATCAATGGCGAAATTACTTTGAGGAAATTTCCACGGTAGGATTTGCTTATCCAGTCATTCCCTCTGCTACACCCGTGTACGGTCCCCTTTAAAAAATCACTGTTGAGGAGACAGAAGCGGCTTTAAGGAAGATGAAACCAAGCAAGGCAACGGGTCTGGAGATCTGGCGTCCGATTTGTGGAAGTTCAAATTGTGGTAGCCAGCTGAGTGGCTGACGATGTTCTCCAACCAGGTGGTTGCGGAGAACAAAGTACCTGATAGTTGGCAGATAAGTACGACGATTACGATTTGGAAGAAGGGCAGTCCAGCAGACTGCACAAGCTAACGTCCAATCCGTTTGCTTTCGCATAGCATAGAGATCTTTGAGAGAAATGTTGATGGACGCATTCATGACGTCGTCCAGCTTTTTACCAACCAGTGTGGCTTTGTACCTGGATGTGGCACCATCGATGCCATACACGCTGTTCGTCTACTTATAGAAAAGCACCGAGAAAAACAGCCGGTGCATCTTGCCTTCCTCGACTTTGAGAAGACCTTCGATCGTGTTCCGCGTGAAGTGATACTGTAACGGACGAAAAAAGAAAGAAAATCCTCATTATTCTACCGTTCTTCGGTCCTACATTTACAACCTCCGAATTCCTGCCCGACTCAAAGGAGACGCCGTCTCTCCCTAGATTTTAGGATCTTTGAAAACATTACAAAACACATTGAAATGCACATATTATCAGCACGAACTATTCAACAACACCATGGGTGCATAAATGGGACAGCGGAGGGATCATCGGGGAACGGGGGGAGGGGGAGTCGCCTAAAGTGAGCCCAGGGACGAGCGGCTAAAGCACCGCCAGCTTCAGGTGGGAGCCGAACGCCAAAGGCGGAACAGCGGGAGGAGGTAAACAAGCCGCCTAGGTTCAACTTGATCCTTCTTTTATAACCAGTGCCGAGCACGGCTGTCGCTGTTATTGACCACGGAGCATCGGCGGATCTGTTTGAGAACGTAACTTCTCTATAATATGGTATGTTTCAAAACAGCATAATGTTCCCGAAAAACTATTGAGTGGGTGCGGTTACTCCACTCTTGTTCGAGGAGTAGAGTCCAAGCGCCAGCAGGTACGTCGGTGGAGTTTCCCATCTCTGTCGGAGAACATCAAGGTTTTGCGCTCTCTCTACTACTCTTCGTAGTCGTTATGGAGGCCATATCGCGAGATCTTCGACAGCCAGTCCCTTGGACGTTGCTTTATGCTGACGATGTAATGCTCGCTAGCGAAGACAAGATTGAACCCCAGCAGCAGGTACAAGCATGGTGCGATCGCTTGGAGAGATTTGGACTCAACCTAATGTCAGAAAAACCAAGTATTTAACGACTGACGAAGATGAGGCAAGGTAAACTGCATTGAGCTGCCACGTACTTCGGTATTCAAAGTACTTGGGATCAGCTATCGCGTCCGATGGCGGGTTACTCGTTGAAGCTAATTCACGCGTGAGTGCAGCGTGGTCCAAGTGGCACTCTCTGACGGGAGTGCTCTGCGACAAGAAGACACCACAGCGGCTTAAATCGAAGATCTACATAGCAGTCGTTCGTCCTGTAGCTATTTACGGAGCTGAGGGCTGGCCCGTTACCAAAGAAATTGAAAGGCGCCTCAGCGTAATGGGAACAAAGATGCTGCGGTGAACGGCCGGAGTCCCGCGCATAGACCGCATCCGCGTTTGGACCGTGTGTGCAACGACTCCATTCGGCAAAGATTTGGTGTCACCCCGATAGTCGAGAAATTGCTTGGAGCTCGTCTGAGATGGTACAGCTATGTTCTTCGCGAAAGCGGTGACACTGTCCGAAAGACTGGCCTTAACTTCGAGGTGCCCGGAAAGCGGCCACGAGGGAAACCAAAGCAGTGCTGGTTTGATTCGCTGCACCAGGACTTGAAGATGGTTAGGTTACACCCTGATCAGGCATTGGATTGGGAAAAGTGGTGCCAGCATTCCAGGAAAGCGGAACCCGCAAGAAAGAGGGACAAACGCTGAAGAAGAAGAAGAAGTTTTGTCGTGATGATTGGGTGTGGTAGCAAGTTGTTTCAGACCACAGTCATTAAAGAAACTGAGGAAATGTATTGAAACGGAATCTAGAGGCTTCATGTTGTACCAATCAATTTTGAGATTGAAGTCTCCAAGCAATATTGTATTTACCGAAATCAATAGTATAGAGATAGCGTCAATGAGAGCTTCACCACCACCCATTAAAAGATTTGAAGGGCGACAAACCAAAATGAATCTTAAAGAAAAGCATGAGCCCGTGTAGAACATGTCTAAGCATAAAACAACTGCTTTCAACACAAAATTGTGTGGAATTTTTTTGGTACATACATTATTGTTGGCAATGCACGAAACTCCTCCTTCTCTATGGCCCCTTCCATCAACTCGAAGGACATTGTATGGGAGCCTATTCACAATTTCAGGGTCATTGATTTTAGGAGATAACCAAGTTTCGGTAATAAAAATGATATCCAGACTTACAGTCGTAAAGAAGACAGCGAAGGTTATGCAACTAGTTTGCGAGGCTCCTAGTGTTAATGAGGTAGCAGGATAGTGGAGATTCGCCGTGCCAGCTTACACGTTTCCCCAGCTCCTACTAGGCAACTCCGAGATGCGTTTCGGCTGCCCACGACACACTACCCATTCCCGGTTCACCTTACCTGAATTGCACGTTGGAGTTTACACCATGTTTAAAGTGGGCAAAAAAGAATCCACTAATTCTTTCAAAAACCTTACAGTAAGCTGATTTCCTATTTTTAGTCATCTGTGTTATAAATGAGGTCTTAAGGTGTACTATTATTTACCGCCTGATATTGTTTCGCATTCTCCTTCTTGTGAGTTCCAAAGACTGTTAGAGAGACTCTAGCGTTTTCGTCATCGTAAAGGAATCCAGAAGAAAATTCAAAGTGAAGGGAAATACACGTAAGGCTCGAATGGCAGAAAGTCAGATGTAGATATGCGTTGCCAATCGTAGTGGTCGTCCATACTCTAGCTCTTATCGAAGACCCATAACGCTTCCAGCATTTTGCATGCCGATATTTCAACCCGAACAGCTAGCTAGAAACGTGTTCTTTAAACCGAAATCCTTATCGCTGCACTCTAACGCCTTATGTTTTCCTGTTACCAAAACGTGTTAGGTGTTCTTCGTTTAGAATCGATAGTGCTTTTCCTTCCACTACGCATGCATTGAAGCAGACGAAAGTTTACCTCCGCTTCTGGCTTCCAATTTCAAATTGTCTTAACTTTGACAATACCCAAGCTGTGTCACGACTTTCGACTCAGTCCAAGCTGTGTCACAATTGTTACATTTCTGAAAAAAAAAACAGTTGAAGACTGTCTACGCTTTCAAAGAATTGACATAGAACATAGAGTTTAAAAACTAAGGGCAGTAGCTTCGACATGGTCTTGTACACCGTCACTTTTTCCTTCTCTGAACTGCTTCACCAAAACCACAGAACTAATATTGTGTAAGCAAAAGGCATGTAAACAGCACATTTAACTTATACCTTTCAGCGCCAATTATTCCTTTTTTATTCAACGAGTTTCACGGCATAGAATTACTAGTTTGGAGCTGCAGGTCGAACGAACGGAAGCTTCTTCACCTACCACAGCAAATCCAATTTGCAGCCGATATTTTCAATTTTGGTTCAAATTCTTGCCGGATAGTCTATGTTGTAATCGTGTAGCTTGCATTTTATAAATATCCTGAACCAAGCCATCCACCCCATTGGTGCTAGTAGAGTTGCACCAATGGGGTGGATGCTTGTCTGGGAAGCATAAAACTCTGACTGCTCATCGGCTGACACTGTATCAACCAAATATACATTCAAGTTTCCTCTACTACATCCCGTAGAGGTGCACGCACAGAGCGTGTCGAACTAGACTGATTAACGCCTTCTCTCATCCTTTATCCCTTTTTATTAATTCAAAAGTTTTTTGTTTCAGGAAGGGAAGAAACCAGGCGGTGATGTCCGCTCCTCCATGTGGTGACACTGGAAACTGCTTGCTTTATGAGCTAAGCCGAAAACGGGCACTCGATTGCAAGCGACAGGCTCCTGTGACAGGCCGGCATATGAAGACTGATGTCACATCACATGCCGTTTGATAAACACACTTTTTGAAATTGTGTTACGGCGTCTGTGGGAGCCGACGCGCACTCGCAAGTCCGGCGAGTGCGTCTCTAATCCCTCCCTAATGCGAGGACGGTATCGGGAGCAACTGAGCTAGTCAGAAAGCCCCGTAACGTAAGCAGGACATGCGTGGCAACGCTCAATGTGGGAACGTTGTCGGGCAGCTCCTGTGAATTGGCAGAGACATTGGAGCGAAGGAAGATTAACTTGTATGTGGTGCAGGAGGCGAGGCGATCCTGTAGCAAGACAAGGGGCATAGGCCAAGGCTATAAGGTCTTCTATGTGGAAGTTCCAGAACCACCAGTGGTGTCGGAGTAATCGTCTCCGAACGATTTCGTGACTCGCTTGTAAGTATCGAACGCTTTAACGATAGATTAGTGAAGTTTGTTGCCGCCGCTAAGGAGCGCCTCTATCACTTCCTCATATATGTTTTACATATGCTCCGCAGATTGGCTGCTCCGATCAAGACAAGGACGATTTTTGGAGCCTGCTTGACGAAAAGACAGCAGAAGTACCGTCGAAAGACGTTATCGTTGTGGCTGGTGACCTTAATGGACACGTAGGCGCCACGAAAAACGGTTACAGCTGCCATGGTGGATTCGGTTATGGGTCGCGTAACGCAGATGGTGAGCGTATTCTTGAGCATGCGGAATCGCATCACCTCATCATTACGTTTTACAAAACGAGATCCTCATCTCATCTCCTACTTTGGTGGGAGTTCCAAGTCTCAGATAGAGTTTCTCCTTGTGAAGGATCGCGACCGCAGCATTGTCACAGACGCGAAGATCGTGCCGTATGAGACGGTCATCCCACAGCACCGACCGCTAATCTGCACTTTGAAGATCGCCCCTTCGAGGCTGATGCAGGTCGAGCGATGCGGTGCTGCAAGAATCAAGTGGTGGCGAATGAAAGGGAAGCAGCTGTGATTTCCCGCGCACGGTTGCCGAAACTCATGACTGTCAATGAAACCTGGAAGAGAGCAACCGACGCGATACGCCAGGTTGGAACTCGGCCCTACGAAGTTTGGACGACGCAAGGTCGAAAAGCAGACATGGCTGTGGACGGAAAGCACAGCCATGTCTGCTTTTCGCAAAGGTTCGAAAGAAGAAATCGCCTTATCATGTGCTTCTCGGCGACAAAGCAGCCGACAACTGACAGAAGAATCTGAAGGCGAAGAACGCTGCAAAAAAAGCCGTGGCTGTTGCGAAAGCCACTCATTATGGTGATACCAAAAGCTCGAGTCTCGCGATGATGAGTGGTATTTGTACCGAATTGCAAGGACACGCCATCGCGAAACCCAGGATATTTAAATATTCTTAGCCTCAATGATGAGAGCGGCCATTTTCTGACAGACCGCAAAAAGGCGCAGAAACGATAGCGTGATTATTCCGATGAATTTTCCGCTGTGGAATTTCCTCATCCGGCAATTCCTTCTGTGGCTTCAGTCCACGGTCCCGTTCACAAGATCACCGTCGAGGAAACAGAAGCGGCTCTGAAGAAGATGAAGCCCTGCAAGGCGACAGGCCGAATCACCTTTTTGGAGGTCGAAGCTCTGGTATCCTTCTGAGTGGTTTGTTGAGCTCTTCAACCAGGTAGTAAAGGAGAAAACAGTACCGAAGTGTTGGCACAACAGTACGACGATTCCAATTTAGAAGAATAAGGGCAGTCCTGCAGACGGCTCCAATTCCGATTCGCTTGCTTCCGGACAGGATGAAGATCTTCGAGCGAATCCTCGATAGACGGATTCGTGAAATTGTCAAGCTCTCCGACAACCAGTGCGGCTTCGTGTTTGGTTGTGGGACCATTGATGCTATACACGCCGCCCGCTTCCCGGTGGAGAAGCATCGCAAAAAACAGAAGCCAGTGCATATACATAGCTTTTTTCGACTCGGAAAAGGCCTTCAATTGGGTACAGAGTGAGGTTATGTGGCACGCCTTGCAACAACACAATGTTTCTGAGGAACTTATAGAGCGGGTGCGGATGCTCTGCTCTTGCCCAAAGAGTTCAAGCTGCAGCTGGAACCTAAATGAAGTTTACCATCTCCGTTAGGGTGCATCAGGATTGGGGCTTTCCTCACTCTTCTTTGTAGTCGTCATGGATGCCATTACGCTAGATCTTTAACGGTCTGTTCCATGGACGCTGCTTTATGCTGATGACGTTATGCTCGCTTGCGTAGAGAAAGACGATCTCGAGCTGCAGGTGCAAGCTTGGTGCGACCGCCTGGCGATGTTCGCACTCAAATGGAACGTCAAGAAGACCTAACGGCTGACATAACGAGTCCGGCTCCATTATGATTAACGGTACTGAACTTGCACGCCGTTCGGTGTTTAAATACCTGGGATCAGCAATAGCATCTGACGGGGGTCTGATGGTTGAAGTGAACTCAGGCATGAGTGCAGCTTGCTCCAAGTGCGCTCGTTGACTGGGGTTCTCTGCAGTAGAAAGATAACAGAGTGCTTGAAGTCAAAGATATATAGAACCGTCATCCGGCCAGTAGCGATGTACGGCGCTGAGTGTTGGCCTGCGACTAAGGAAGTTCAAATGCGCCACAGCGCCATGGAGACGGAGATGCTGCGCTGGACGGCCGGAGTCCAGGGTCAAGCTTGAGGTTCGGGAATCGAAGGGGGGGGGGGTCGTACTGCGGCCTCGTCTGGAGGGGGGGGGGGGGTCGTACCCTCTCGGTTTTGGCAGAGGACTCTCTCCAAATTCAGGTTTTTAGATGATGTTGGCATCTATTAATAAGTTGTTTTTTCCAGGTGTGACTACGACAATGCGGAGGTATACAAGCACTTGCGTTTCCTTGAGTTAAAAAATAGGAATGAATATCAAAAAATTTTTTAATGCCGATTACTGTGCAGTGAAAAATAAAGATTTCCTGTCTGCAGATTTATGGTCAATGAGAGATTTTCATTTTTTCAGATTTTCCCAGGACATCATGGACACGGTAGTTTTCTGCCTGATGAGCGACATCTACTTCCAGAATTGCACTCTATAAAATTTCAACTGTTAATTACTGAGGACGACCTAAGTGCTTTCCCTACAAGATTTTTGAAGCGCTCTTCGAGTCGATGACGGAATGGCAACCGAAGGGCGGACTTGCTTGAAAAGTAATTTCTCTCCTGCAGGAAGCAGCATCAGAAGATGAAATCGCACCCTATAAAATTTTAAGCCCGTTTGACACACAGTGATAAAACTATGTTTCTCTGAAACGATATTCTATATGATCAGACGTCTCGATTTACCGAAAAGATATCGACACACTAATCACATGGAACACGTTACTTTTAGAACCTGCCTTTTAAAGCATAGAAAACACATCTACTAAAGCTTTATGAATTTTCCAGGAGCCCCAAAAAATCTCCGTGTCACGGCAGTTTAATGTGGCTACTGCGTTCTCTGACACGACCAATCGCAATTGAAATATGGATGGACTCCTCGCTGGAATTTTTTTTCTGCCTTCTGAAGGACAGGACGACAGAGAGTGGAATTGCATCATATAAAATTTTAAGTCATGCTTAACATACAATAAAAACTATGCTTCTCCGCTGCGATGAAGATATGACGAGGATGGATCGCATACAAAATTCTCATTTTTCATGAAAATATTATTTTTTAGCCGAAGCAGATTACCCATACGGATAAAATTTAGCCACAAAAACCTAGAAGTTTTGATCAATTCACTGTGAAAAAATTGTGATTTTTTGGATAGAACAAGTTGAATCGACCTCTGGTCGACTTTGCACCAACGTCATCGAAGCATAAAATTGAACGTTCACAAAAAGGTTCATAACTCGGTAAGTTTTTCGAATTTTGAAAATTCTTTTAGCTTTTCATAAAGTAGATAATACGCCCTTTCTCATGGTGTAGAAATCGTTTTTCGATTTTTGAGCGAAAAAAATTGAAGTGGCTTCACAAAAATATTCATAACTTGACCAATTCTTCGAAGTTTCAAAATCCCGCTAGCTTTTCAGAAACTAAAGGAAGAGCCCTTTTTTGCTATGTGAGAATTAGTGTCCAAAAATTCGGTCTTCATGCGCGGCAGGGGAGGTTCAATTTCGGCTCCATGTCGCGAAAATACGTACCGAAAATCGAACCCCCCCCGCCCCGCATGAAGATCCCTTTCTTGGAAATCGGTTCTTACATGGTTAGAGGGCACATTTGCTCAATTTTTTGATGAGTGAGCGGGATTTTTGATTTTCGAAAAAATAGCCGAGATATGATCAATTTTCGGAAGTCGTGAACTGAATCTCGGACCGACCCTTTACCGTCGACATCGGAGTGATCTCACAAAAATATTCATAACTCAGCAAGTTTTTCGAAATTCAAAAATTCCGCTAGTTTTTCTGAAATTACATGAAATGCGCTTTCTTACCATGTAAAGATCGATTTCCAAAAAGGGGATCTTCATGCGGGGCGGAGGGTTCGATTTCTGGTCGATTTTCGGCAAAAATCGACCAGAAATCGAACCCCCCCCCCGCCCCGCATGAAGATCCCTTTTTTGCCAAACATGTTTGTAACCATAAAGGAGCGCTGTTTATCTACTTTTCAAAAAGCTAGCGGAATTTTTGAATTTCTAAAAAATAACCGAGTTATGAATATTTTTGTGAAATCACTCCGATGACGCCGGTGAAGGATTCAGTTCACGACTTCCGAAAATTGATCATATCTCGGCTATTTTTTCGAAAATAAAAATTCCGCTCACTCATCAAAAAATAGAGCAAATATGCTTTCTAACCATATAAGAACCGTTTTCCAAGAAAGGGGTCTTCATGCGGGGCGGGGGGGGGGTCGATTTTCGGTACGTATTTTCGCGACATGGAGCCGAAATTGGACCTTCCCTGCCGCGCATGAAGACCGAATTTTTGGACATTAATTCTCAAATAGCAAGAAAGGGCTCTTTCTTTAGTTTCTGAAAAGCTAGCGGGATTTTGAAACTTCGAAGAATTGGTCAAGTTATGAATATTTTTGTGAAGCCACTTCAATTTTTTTCGCTCAAAAATCGAAAAACGATTTCTACACCATGAGAAAGGGCGTATTATCTACTTTATGAGAAGCTAAAAGAATTTTCAAAATTCGAAAAACTTACCGAGTTATGAACCTTTTTGTGAACGTTCAATTTTATGCTCCGATGACGTTGGTGCAGAGTCGACCAGAGGTCGATTCAACTTGTTCTATCCAAAAAATCACAATTTTTTCACAGTGAATTGATCAAAACTTCTAGGTTCTTGTGGCTAGATTTTATCCGTATGGGTGATCTGCTTCGGCTAAAAAATAATATTTTCATGAAAAATGAGAATTTTGTATGCGATCCATCCTCGTCATATCTTCATCGCAGTTCCGTCATCGCTGCGGAGAATCTTGTTTTTTGCTGTATCATGTACAGAGCTTGGGTTTTTAGGTCCATTTTCGTTTTTTATGACGTTTTCTTAGGATGGGAGAACATTATTTCCGAGAGAAGTCCATCGTCCATCCTTCCTTTTTCCGCTCCATAATCGATTCGAGGAACTCTTCAAAAAATTTATAAGAAAAGCACTTAAGTCGTCGTCAGAAAGTAATACTCAAATTTTTATATAACACAATTTCGGAGCACAATTTCAGATGCAAACGTCGCTACTTCAGGTAGAAGAATGTTCCGTGTCCATGGTGTCCTGAAAAAAAAAACCCATAAATTGAACAGTGATGATTGGAAACTGCTACCAGAAGATCTTTATTTTGAAGTGTCGAAAATAGCGTTCAAAATTTTAAAGAATTTTATTGTGTTTTGAAAACATTATTGATCAGGGAACTCGTTTCATTGTCCTCTTCAGTGCCAAAGCCGCACCTGAAAAGAAGAATCTATTAAAGAGTTCAAACTGCACAAGAAACCTTGAGAAAATCAAGAAATACAAGAAATAGAACAGTGGAAGAGAGAGGGAGGGGTCGTACAAATTCCGCTTCAGAGGGGGGGGGGTCGTAAATTTCCAGCAAAAATCGAACCCCACGCTTGACCCTGCCGGAGTCCCGCGCATGGACCGCATCTGAAACGATGTCATTCGGCAGAAGTTCGGTGTCGCGCCGATAGCGGACAAGATGCTCGAAGCTCTCCTACGATGGTACGACCACGTTCTGCGTGGGAAAAAAGACAGCGGCCCCGAGATATTCCTGCACTTCGAGGTAATAGGAAAGCGGCCTAGAGGGCGCCCGAAGCAGCGCTGGCCTGATACGTTGCATATGTACTTCAAGGTTGCTGTGTCCCTTGATCTAGCGCTGCATCGGGAAAGGTGGCGTCATGACACGAGGATAGCGAACAACGCTACAAGGCGGGACAAAGAAACACAAAGGACGCTGAAGAAGAAGGAGGGAAGAAACCAAAGTCTTCCTCTCTTCCTTTGACCGAGCCAACGCCCTTCAAATTATCGAGTCTCTGTTGTACTGACGGCTCTCCACATTATTGGTCATGAATAACCATTAATACTTCTAAAGCAGTAAAGTGATCCAAGGTCTTTTTGAAAACTACAAACCCTGAACTAAATTAAAAGAGGGTCGCATAACCACTAATCCTAGAAGTTCTTTGAGCGACCGCCTAATGCGAGCAACAGCATCCACTGTTTTCGTGTTCTAGGCGAACATTTTAAAACGCCTTACATCAACCTTACACTGATGATCTTTTAGGCGCTTCTTTATCGAGGACCAGTCAAATTTCGATCTCATTCTGCCTGTCATATTACCTATGCAATTCAGTCCATGAACTCCTAACGCACAAAAATCGCGCTGCTTTTCTGCAGCACGAAAGTTGCTATGCAATGTCCTGTTTTTTAGAAACGTCGGCAAATTGTTGTTATGTTTATATTTTTTTTTGTTCACGCTTTTCCCTATTAAATGGCACTCGGGCTGCATGTCGATTGATGGACATGAAAGACTAGAGTGTGGGAAAAATTGCAGCACCGAGGTAGCGGAAGATTTCGATCGTCCTAGTATTGCATGTCAGACGCTGAACCTGGAAGTTGTTCCCAAGTAATAACAATCACCCAGATCACTACACGAGGAGGTGTTTTCTGTTATGCATCTTGTGGAGCCCATATTTCCAAGCACCGGGCACTTTTCATTGTCCACGTTCTCATTTGTGATGTTGACTCGAAAACATCGTTTTGCAACCGACAACGAGATCGGAAAGTGCTCCTGTGATTCTGTGGAACGCTGCAACAACCGTGTTAGAAATATAGGTTCGTTACGGGTATCCTGTCATCGTCTGACCCTTTTACATTACCCTTTCACGTTTTTCTAGGAGTTTCTTCTCTCACCAAAGTAGTGGGGCAGTTCTTTCTTTTTCCTACTTTATTCTTATTCGTTGAATTTCTTTTAAGTTTTCTTCCCACGTGGTTTTTCGTCTGAAATGTTATGTCCATATTGTAATGACAATTTAATGCGCACTTTGACTTCAATGCGCAGTTTTTGCCGTTCATCCCGCTGTGCGAGCTCTGAGACCGTCCAATCTATACACTTACCATCAGTATGGATCCGCAGTTGGTAGGTCTCAGTTGCTCAGTGGTGATCGCATAGCTGAGCATTCCCTCAGCACTTGTGGAACGACGGTGAGTTCAGCCTGCTTCAGTGAGATTCCGCTTGATACTCGTAGGAAGTATTGAAGCTGGCAGAGCTGGAGAAGGGCGTTTTTGCCGAAATGAGTGCCTGGTCTTACCAGGATACTATCTCAACGGTAGGTCGGAACGGCGCAAGAGTTGTATATGGGCAGAACCGCCTCTCCCTGGGAAGTAACAAACTGCAGGGATCTCGACCCCAATACAACTCTAAGCAGAGTTAGGGGCGACGGAAGCCGCGTGTTGGCGCCTTGTTGATTCACGTGCTCCACAGCTGACGGGCGCGCGCGGGATGAGGGCACGTTTCGCGAGTCGTCGCAGTGCACAGCTGGCGTAGTAGGGAAGGGCTCGGGCTCGTGGACGACGGGTCGGTGGTTTGGATCTCGCAGACTGCGTCCGTTTTGCACTTTTGCAAAATCCATGTTTATCATATAGTAATCCATCTAGGGGTACTATAGTGTGTTATAGAGCATGTTTACGTACAACATACCACCCATACCGTTAACAAGGGTGGTCTAGGAAGGGTCACCGATTTCCTTGAAACTTTGTCTAGGGGGTTATTTAGGGTGCTGATCACGAATCTGATATGTGTTCTTCACGATTCGGCTGGATAATATAGATACAGGAAGACACTAGGATTACATTCTTAAAGTGTCTGCCGGTGACGGCAGGTAGAGACAGAATCGTGAAAACGGATGTCAGATTCGTGATCAGCACCCCAAATAACCTCCTAGACAAAGCTTCAGTGGAAATTTTTTTTTTTTGACTGAAGTCTTGTCGGTGGAGTCAGAACTTTTTACTAGTGCCACAAAATATCTATCGTTACATAACTAAGGTCACACAAAATAGGCTTCAAACAAGTGCTACACAGAAGTGAATATTTTAGCTAATCTTTAGTTTGAAGCATATGTTATATGAAAATATAACACTCTATAACCACTATAGTACCCCTAGATGGATTACTATATGATAAACATGGATTTTGCAAAAGTGCAAAACAAACGCAGCGCGCGGGATCCAAACCCTCGACCCTCGCTCACGAGTCCGAGCGCTTGCCTACTACGCCGCCTGTGCGCTGCGTTGGTTCGTGATACGAGCTCTCATCCCGCGCGCGCCCGTCCACTGTGGAGCACGTGAATCAACAGGGCGCCAACACGCGACTTCCGTCGCACCTAACTCTGCGCAGAGTTGTATTGGGGTCGAGATACCTGCAGTTTGTTACTTCCCAGGGAGAGGCGGTTCAGCTCATATACAACACTTGCGCCGTTCCGACCTACCGTTGAGATAGTATCCTGGTTAGTTTTCGAACTTCTTTCAGGCCTTTGAAAACGACGAAGTTGTCGGAACGTCAGGCCAAATAAAGTTGTTCCATTATAACAGACCTGCGTGGCACAGAAGCAGCATTAAAACTACTCTGACAATATGCCCAGGTTTCACGAAAGCCGAACATGGAGAATTAATGCGCACTATTTAATGAATAATGTTTCATCATAAAGGGGGATAAGAATTTTAGAGTCATAATGTAGCAGCTTTAGACACCGTGCATTTGAAGAAGTGATCATCACAAAAACGTAAACCTTTCATTGTCTAAAAGACGTCCGTGATTTCGAATTTGAAGAAGAAACTATTTTTTTTCGGATCGGCCAGTGAACTGAAATAGTTACTGCACAGTTAACTGTTTGCTTACCAGAATCACTCCTTCATTTCCCCTTTATCACTTCGTTAGAAGAAGTATGTTGTCTTGCCGTCTCTGTCTTAGTTTTTTTTTCTCGTTTGCCTCCTGGTTACTCCTCAAGGTATACCTTCCAGTTTGTCCTTACAGTTCTGATCTCGCCACGAAGATCGTTAGCCAAATAAACTAGAGAATGCCTGCTCCACTCGCGTTCCCAAGAACATATCTGCGACAAATGTGCGGACCGTAACGTGGAGTTGTGAAACGAGGGATTGCCCGGAAGGAACGAAATCAAATTGCCTCACTGTGAGACGCGTGAACAAGGCGGCTCCGTTGAGCGTGCGCTATTAGAAGACTCAATTAGCGCTCGGATAATGCCGGCGAGACCACCTCGGTCCTTGGCTCAGTTGCCGTTGCTCGATTCCTTTGGTCGCCAGTTCCTTGTCGATGTTATTGCACAAATTAGCAAGTCAGTACGCATTCAAATTAAGGCTCTCTGGTAGGGAATAGCGAACCAAAGGAGTAATGGCCGCGGAATATTCTTGCACCACCACGTAATGTACTTACTCAATAAATAGCGCAAGGTCCCAACCAAGTCTTGCTCATCTTTGCGGCTTCACAGTGCTTGAATGCTCATGTCAAAGGGGTTGTCACAGGTACTCCGGGAATTACTTGACGACTGGATAGTATTGGTGTTGCTCAGCTTGATTTATACCATGATTGAATATTCGTGTCACACAATATTTGTTGTTGCTTTAAACGCTGTTCCAGTTGGACTTTCGTCTAAATGAATAAGTGTCCCTTAATAAATAAATAAGTGTCCACTATTCACTAGTTACCAAGAGGCACGTCCAGTTTTCCTCGCTTTTCTAGGCTTCGAAAAATGGTAACGTGGATGAAAGTTGTTTGAGGGAATCTGTACCTGTTATATATATATATATATATATATATATATATATATATATATATATATACACGCAGCCACAGTAAAAAAACTGCGGCTCAGTAAGTACTGCCATTCCTGAGCACTGTTTTCTATAGTTCCTAGGCTCTACTCCAAAGTGATACCCAGGGCTAATGGCTAAGGCTCATTCCTATTAGCAGCCTTAAAGGCGCGAATCAAACTTGACCTAAACCCCTTTGAGCAGCTAAAGCAGCCTCAACAGTTAAACACCGAAATCCTTGTTTTATTCGGCTAATTGCCATCTTCCAAATGCATATTTCAGCGGAGGCCCATCGAAGGATGCATAGTGACCGCGCATGATAGAACAAAGATGCAGAAGGATGGGATAGCTTCTACCCAGATTGAAATGTAGCCATGCGCTATACACAGGATGTCAAAAAATGTTATCACATTCTTAACGATTAGAAAGTTCATGCTCTCTCAGCTATGGCAGAGTTTTGGAGCTTTCATGAGAACGGAAGAGAACCGAAGACGTTACAGTGGGTTGGTTAGGAGTTGAGATGGCATCATGCATTTGTTGAAGTGTGATGATGTTTACTTCGATGGCTGTGTAAGTGTTATCAACATTAAGCTAATCGTAAGCTTTCGAAGAATGTGTGATTTCTTACGCGTTGCTACTGCTACCCTTATTTGGGAAACAAGGTTGTCTACATAATACCTTTCGTAAAGTTTTGAGCTAGAGCAGGTGGGATAGCTGAGTCTAAAAATCATGAAGCCAGGATATGTTTCAGTCGCGAAAAAGTTTCTTGATTGAAAATGCATCAAAAATGTGAGGAACGAAAGAGAACTGTGAAATAGGGTACGGTCAGCAAATGTTCCATGTTCTCCGTCACTCGTCTATTCGATCCCATGCTCATATAACTGATATCGTAAGGCGATTTACCATGAACATGCGAATTTTCTTTCCTCCATTTCGCATTTCAATGGAACTGTAAAAAAAGTTTTTCCTGATTGAGAAACCAACTGGCTATTCAATTATCATCCTCACTTCAGGGTTTTTGTTCTAGCCCATTGCCGTATGCGTTATTTCAGGCAATCAAAGTGAAGCTCTAGAAAGCTCTAGAAAGAAAGAAAGAAAGAAAGTGAAGCTCAGAACTTTGCACTGGCTACGGGCCTTTACGAAAGTTAATCCCGTGGAGCGCAGTCGAGGGTGGTGCCGACTGTTGCGTGCAGCCGATATCAGGTTATTGGTTCGAATTTCCAGTCCAGGGAAACCATGACGTTCATCTCTCCAGGCTGAGTGAATTGGTACCAGTCTCGGCTGGAAAGAGTAAAGCGCTGAGTTGTTCATCTGCAGGCCATCGCAATTCATTGTATAGGACAAATACTCATTCAAATCGCCTCCACGGCATGCCGTAGAAGTAAAATGCATGGTGTATCCTAAAAGGGATTGTGTAACGCCGTCCTCCATCCTTTAACCTGAAATAATGAAGCAAACATCGTACACCTTGAACTACTACATGGAGCAACATTAACATCGGGGCAACATCGCGGTTTTCGTTTTCGTGCCCTTCAAAATAATTTGGCACCACTTAATACAACTCAGATGGCTGAAAGGTTTGATTAATCTGGTCAAGACGTAAATAGAGAACCTTGATTCGGGGTGCACATGGCAGTCGGCGACTCCTCTGGCTGCACTACGACCCTCCCCTGCAATGCCGCATAAATTCAGTCTCCGCCTTCCTACATCCCCTTTCTAAACAGGACTTTTGCTCATATCCAGTAAAATTCATAAAGTAGGCGCCCAAAGAACTGAAATTACTGCCTCCTGCTTCACGGGCACTACTATTCGCCCATCGAAGTTCCTCGTCCGTCTGTTTTTCACCTGCAACGTCTCCTAATTGCTATAACAAAATGAGCTATGCTTCACTACTTTGAGCGATCTAGTCTCAAGAATCACCTGGGCCGCATTTCCACCTAGGTCTACTGTACATATCTCAGTTCTATTAGGATGGCCGGAAGTTCTGGCGGTTTTGACTGGGCCACTTCTAACGATAAAATCTTTCTTCATGCTCACCAGACTCAGTCGAAACAAACGCCATTCGAATCAGCACATTTTTTCGAATGCAAAGGCCTTCATGTCATCGTCTTACGCTGCTGTAGGTCTGCGGCTTCATGATTGAAATCTCCAGAGCGATATTTCTCGAAGCACCGTTGCACCGTCCTTTCTCTAACACTATTCGGCCTCCAGTTGATTTGCCGGGCTGTTTCGATGGCACATTGGCCAGGTTTGAAACTGAAATAAAATACCGCTCAAAATTGCTCTTTACAATAAGTCTGCAAAGAAACATAATTATTGAGCATAGTTGACGCAAAAATTGTTCCTTCAGACAGAGCGAAGAATACCGTATTAGACGTTATATAAAAATGCGGTAAACTGAATATTGATTCAGTAATAAACGGACGAAACGGGTTGCACAAAAATGCCAGAACATTCCGACCAACCGAAAGACGGCACTTTCAGTTTAAACTTAACATTAGTTGACTTTCTCACCGGTTGAGCAAATTCTGTCCTACCCCACTGATGTTTCAGGTGATGCACAAGGATGTGTTGAACGGCGAAGTGCGTGTTTCATTAACATACCTTATCCTCGACCTCTTATTATTCATCGAGTTATTCGACGCATTACACCAAGCTTGAGTGCAGAGAAAAAATCAGGAGGAAGAAAAGAAAAGTTCTATTCTCCTTGTTCTTTTTCTTTTCCTTCTTCGCTTTCTCCTTCCCTTCTGCTTCTGCTATTTCTTCCTCTTAATTGGCATTGAATCATAAATTTTTCTGAGAACCAGGATTGGAGAGCAGTCGAAGGACGCGATTCTTCGAATGTTCGAATTCGAATGAAAATTTGTCGAACACCTGCATAGTTACCTGAATAGGACATTCGTGCATAACTATATGCTTCGGCTGTTGCGTGGACTTCGGCGAGATCTATCTCGATGACGTCCTTCCCCTTTTCAATGGAAAGGTCGTGGTCGTTCTCCCTACTTCTGGAACTCTAGAATCAATGTTACTAAGTGATACTCGGGACTTTTCACTACCTGCCCATATCACTTCGAGCTTTGCTAACTCATATTTACTTGACACATACGGAGCTACCCTCATGACAGTCCTGGCATCCTAATTTCGCATCCTCTTCCTCCCTAGCATCCCGCGAGGCATCCTCATTTCATCAATGTGCAGTTGAGCCCCTACCCTTTAACCATTCCCAAACCTTCCGTCCTTCGTTTCAGAGGAATGCAGGCCTAATTACTATCTTGTGGAGCTTGCCCTCCAATGTTCTGAAGCACCTCACTTGCAGAGCGCTGGACTTCTTCCTTTTGCTCCAGGCTATCCATTCTCTGACCGTCTGGTCCACAATTCCTTCCTTCGATAGGTTACTTCCGAGGTTTTCCGAGGTCCCGATCACCTCTTCTTGGATGTCCCAGATGGGTCCACTGCACTGCTCAGAGGAGATGACCTTGGTCTTCCTTACATTCACTCGCAGGGGTCATGGTTTGCCAACCAAGCCTTCCATCCCTCCGCGGTCGGTGAATTGGCACCAGACGTGTCTGGAAATTGCTGACTTGTTCATCAGCTGGCCACCACAAATCATTGTATGAATTGTATGGTTCGCATCGCCGACGATATTGTTCTCATCTCTACCAGCACGGGAAAAGTGGAGGAAGGAAATGCTTAACGAGCTCAATGTGGCAGGTATGAAGATTGGATTGGACATGAATATGTCCAATTTATGGTCAACCAGTGGTGTGACACGGGACTCGTAAGGTTAAATGGAGTCGCTCTAGAACAGGTCGACTCCTACGTCTATCTGGGAAGAGAGCTGAACATGGATAACGACCTCGCTCCTGAAATCGCCCGCAGGAGACGCGCAGCATGGGCAGCCTTCAGTTCGATTCGCGAAGTCAACGATCAGGTCAAGGATCCCGGCCTCAGGGCCTCGATATTCAACGCCTCTGTACTGCCTGCGATGTGTTACGCGACGGAAACCTGGCCCGACAACAAGACAATCGCCAGAGCAATGCAAACAAACTACGCATCGTGCACTGGAGAGATGTCTTCTGAGGACAAGCCTTCGTCAGCAATGGCAAGAAGGCCTACGAATCTCGGAGCTACGGGAGAAGTCGCAATTAGCAGACCCGCTGCAGTACATGAAGAAGTCCAAATATCGCTGGGCCGGACATTGCTTCGACGGAAGGACGATAAATGGAGTCTCCGTGTCACAGAATGGCTCCCGAGAGACCATAAGAGACCACTGGGACGACCGCCAACGCGATGGGCAGACTCATTCTCAAGATCTTTCAGAGAGCGGAGTCTGCCTCACTGGATGCAAGCAGCCAGAGATCGAGCGGTCTGGAAGAGTTGTGGTCTCCGCTGAGAAGACCTCCAGCCGACAAAAGGACCATCAAAGTATCAAAGTAATTATAAATATGCCTTGTCATTGCAGCAGCTTATAAAGGGGTGTGCAGCAGCACTGTCGGAGCACATTGGTGACAAGGCATACGGAATTGTGAAAGGCTTGGCACTTCCTGCACTCTACTGGAGAAGACCCACGTAGTGAAGCCTAGAAAATACGAAATGTTAGACAAAGCAAGACACTTCAAGTAGAGTGAACCTTATGAAACGGCGGGAGCGTCAAATCATTGAGAAACAATCCAGAAGTGCTGTGGGAAGGAAGGCCACTATGCTGCAAACTGCCGTCCCAGGACGCCCCAAGACATGACTCCGTTAGCGAAACAGGCAAAGGTTAAATAGGCCCAATAGGGAGTTTTCGACAAGTAGATCGATGTCCACATTCCTTGAAGACTGCTGTGGTGCGGTGCGCGCCAAAAGTAGAGAGGATGTTCAAGAACTTTTGCGGTGGGTAAACCGACCTTGCTCAATGAGGTGATCTTCGGAATCGAAGTGGAAGCAATAATAGATACTGGATCAGTATTCTCGACCCTTCCAGTAGCCTTTCTGAAACTGGCAAAGAGTCGAGAATTCGACATCGATAAGAAAGTAGAATTGGTTAGCAATGACTAAAAGCGGAAGGTGTTTGACGCATCAGAGACCCAGAATGACTTCTTGGTATGGTTTAAGCCGATATAAGGATCCATGGAGCTGGCACAGCTCGAGTGATCATGCGCGTTCAAAAAGGCAGGAGTGCTATGCTTCTATTAGGAACGAATGTTCTAAGTGCATTATACATCCAGGTTAAGCTTCCCACAAAGCAAGGTCTTCCGCGGAGTGCGGTAGGCCCGGTGAATAGTAATAGCAAATGCTACTAAAGGAGTGTTCGTTACACCGACAGCGTCCACTCCAGTTAAGATACCCTTTTTAATAAGGAGTCGAGAGATGAGGTTTTCCTATCAAATGACAACATGAAGTTGGATTACGACGAACGACTAAGAAACGGAAAGGCGGAGGTTTTCATGCCCGGAAACAGGGTTTACATGAAGTTCCCTGGAGAGGATGGAAAGCCTCGACATTCCGAGCTGGTAATGAGCCGGCCAGGTCCTCTTAGAACTGTAGGAACCAGCGCGAATCCCGCTCTAATCGCTTCAGTTGTTGTTAATCAAGAATCTTACAGAATTTCTTCCGATCACTTGGTAAGTGTGCCTCAGGAGAATGATGATATAAAGGAAATCTATGCGCGGAACACGCTGAAAGCCAGGGAGGTGTTGGTCCGGCGTGGTGGAAACGCCTATTTCCAGAAGGCCCCCATGTTGGGTTGGGCCCACTACACTACCCTAATCCCAGCCGTTGACGGTGCACACGGTAGCATGAGCGGTGGGTACACTACTGTCGGGTGAGACCATCGCCTGACTCACCGTCCTCCACTCTTCTATTTGAATTTAGCCACGTCCTGGTGAACCAAAATGCATATAAGGAGCAGATTCTAGCCACTGAGATCTCACACACGACTCCAGCAGCTCCACTGTTTGCCTCACCATTGATTTGGGTTCGCTGTAAACTTGCTCTTTAAGTTGTGTGCCTCGTACCGCGGAATAGTCACCGGCCAGTCTCCACTTCGAAGAGACACTGGGAATATCAGTAGCTAATTGTGCGTCAATGGAATCAGTGAACATCCATAGCACCGGGTGTCACCTGTACTCCGATTTGAGTGTGTTCTTCTCTTCGTTCGGCTTTTTCATGGCCGTCTAACTCAACTCGTTGAATTGATATTAGACATGCTTTAGTAGAAAAAACACTGATTTGCCTATTGATTGGTTACCGCGAATTAAAATTGCATGGGACAAATATGTCCTCACATTGTCGCCACGACATTACACGAAGAAGGGCGCGTGGCGCATTTTTACTCTCGGGGCTTGGGAGCAAAGCCGCTACAACGTACGGTGTTTAATAGAGAGAAATCCACGTCTAACCGGGCACTTATTAGTCCCACACAATGAATGACCTGAGGTGCTAGCCCGAAGAGCAGTCAGTATTTTATCTTCCCTTTTGTCTGTGGTGTCATTTACTGCCAATAGAGGTATGGATGGTCTGAGAGGCCTGAGTGGATTCCGATCGTGGAATCGAACACGAGTGAATGCAAGAGCCAGAACCTCTTCCGACTGCTCCAAATCGGACTAAGAGCACTGTAATCGTGTGGTTAACAGTTTTAGCTCTCGGTGGCAAGGGAGAGAACTCTCGAAGCGGAGTTCTGTATTATAGCACACGAGAACAGTTGTCGCTCTTCTACTAACGACGCGACAAATTGTTTCGTTGGATTCCTTGCCACCTTCTTGTCACCATTACACTTTCGCAGACGGATCCCCGACCACGAGTGGTCGATTTATCGGCGGCGAAAAGGAGCTCATCGCTCCGACATCTGGCGTCCAATGAGCCAAAAACAGCGTAATGGCGCGCAAAACGATGAAGAGCGATTGTTAGCTGGAGCGAACACGATGCTAATTTTCTTTAGTGGCTTGTTCAGTGTTCGTGTTTGGTTCGCTACGAACACCACCGAGATTGCACTCTTCCAGATTTCCTCTGAAGGGGGTGGCGTTCCCCTTTACAACTATATTGACATGATCGGCGATACGAGCGATTTCAAGTCTTCTACTAATGTAGCAGAGCAAGAAGCCACACAAAGAAAATGAGAAGAAGAATAAAGAAATAGAGACCCGCACGAGAGCACAGAAATTTGTAAATGATTTTTCAGCAAATTATTTATTTATCTCTGCACAAAGTAAAACAATAAAAACCATGATTTCAATAATAAGTCCTGGAGATTAAGCAGAAACGAAGCAAAACAGCGAACTACAAACAACAACAACGACAACGATAAGAAATAACAAACAACAATAACACAAGAGAAATCTGGGGTAAATGCGTATTAAAGGCGAATTAGCAAAACAAAGGCGCAGTATCAATTGCATCAGTATTATGCAGTGTCAGAGGTGGCATAGTACATTCCACAGGTGTTAAGGCACTTCCTGGGAACTCGCGATCCAGTGAGCATATGGTAATGGAGAGGAAGATCTGCAGTCAACCGACAATAAGAAAACGGGAAATGAGTGGAATGACGATAACCTCGAATAATTCAGAATTAGCATAAAAAATGCCTGCAGTTCAGCAATTGGGCAACACCTAACCTCATAAGACTTCTTTTACAAGCTTTAGCTGTGTTTGCATCAAATAGTTTAACAGGAATAAGCCTCACCCATCTAGCACATTGATAGAAGAGTAAAAAACAGTTGAGCAATGTCTTCGATCAATCTCCCTATAATGCTTGTTTACTTTATTAATTCTAGGACTAATAGGCCTATAGATCCGTAGCTGCTCGAGAGTAGCTTGACCCCTCTCCTTAGAATGCGGTAGCAAAGCACGATGTTCGCTGAGTCTTTTGTCTTGCAGGCAACGCAGGGAAAACATTCTTAATCGGTCTTTATAATCAAGGCAGTACGATCAGAACATACAGCTAATCCGTGTCATTGAAAGCAACAAAAAAATTGTTCGATTTTTTCGACATTAGCATTTTCCAGACTTTTCCAAGATTCCAGACTTGCGAGCAGTACTCTAGGTGTGGCAGTATGTATCTCTTTGTGAAGGCGTTACTATCGCATCGGAGCACTTAGCATTACAATACCGCCCGCGTCGCGCGGTCAAAAAGACGGTTTGCGACGGAAAAATCCGTCGCAAACCGTCGCATGCTCATAGGTCCTTTAAATTTAAGTTGTTTGAGAAACTGATGGCACCGTTCGATTTGTCTCCTCGAGATCTACACAATCGTATATAAAACTTTACCAGACCGCAGCATTTTCGCCGTGGGTGGCCTAACAATGGCTGGAGTAGGCTCTTGCGATTAGAGCGCCTTATTTCCTAGGACGTGTATGTGAACTGCAGTGTTTTCGGAGTATCTCAAGCACGGCGTGCGTTGTCAGTGCTCTGTCATACCTGAAATCCTCTGAGACTGCGCCGTGCACAATGCATATAGGATCGAACCTATCAATCGGATGGACGGAAGCATGTCCACTGGGTTTCTATCTTCGCTTGATGGAAAATGTAAACCCTTCAAGACTATCTTGCTCCGTTTGAAGAATTTTATAAGAAATTTCCGGCCGCTCTAATTAGGATTTGCTCCAGTCAGTCCGACGAGCCTTTGGAGTGCGCCGTACACAATGCATATAGGATCGAACCTATAAATCGAGTGAGCGGAAGTGGTTCAAACGTCGTGCTAAACAGCAAAGCTTACCCTCTTTAAGTGCTTTATTGCACACACTGACAGCAGCTAATACAAAAGAAGAGGTTTTATGAAGGGAGGTGTGCGCCGTGCACAGTGCATATACGATAGAACCGTTTGAAATTAGATTCGATTAGAAATTTCCGCCCGCCCTACTGAGTAATTGCTGTTCTCTGTCTCGGCGAGCGTACGCCGTAAACGTTGCATGTATTTAGAATCGAACCTATCAATTGAGTGTACGCGAGAGCTTGTAGAGTAAGCCTTAGGGGAGTATAATCCGAAATTTTTAACCACCCTACTCAGGAATTGCTGTATCCTGTTTTGGGGAGGCTTTAGAGTACGCTGTGAACAATGCATATAGAATAGAACCTATCAATCGAGTGGGGCGACCGCTCGCAAATGCACGCGTGGGCGAGTTCGTAGCGCAATAACTCTATCAGATTCGATTCTTTCTGGGTGCAACTCGAGGACTTTGTAGGCAGCAAGGTTCTTGACGTGCTCTAAAACACAACAGTGTAACTCATGAAAGGGCTAAATTACAGCACTGCAAAAATGCTGGTAAGGCTTGTGCGACGCTATTTTTTCCGATTTCGGTCGACCACTGCGCGAAGACACGGCGAGCCAACGGCATGCAAATGCGTAGGCAAGCAGGACACCAAAGGTGCTTTAAGACGATATGCTCGCAACTCTCCAGCTGTCTAAACTGCCTTAGCCCCATCTGCCATTTTAGGGCGGCGGACTTAGCGGTTAAAGTTTCCTGCCCTCTTACTCGCCCATATTTGTGTTTTCGACACTCGCAATAACAGCATTTTGTTCACCACGAAAAGCTCTATCGAACGGTGTCACTCTCGACCAATTTAAAAAAAAATCGATTTTTCGACGATTTCGAATCGAGGACCTGGGCGCTCTAGGCCGAGCGGCGCGAACGATGACGTCATCGAAAACTGATATTTTCAAAATTGGCCAAATTTCCTCGTGCAAACTTCGTCCAAAGTCATCTAGAGGTTATTTGGGGCGCTGATTACGAATCCAACGTCCATTTTTGAAGACTCCTCCAATTTCAGTAGGTTACTTCGCGTTTGTGGGTGGTCGGGTCAGGATCACCGATCACGTCAGTTATCGGTATGGGTGGTCTCCTGCCGTAATCGTCCAAATAAACTTCGGCATCGTGTTCGGCACCCCTAATAGGTGTCCGCCCCTATACGAAGTTTGAGCAAAATCGGTGATCCTGACCCGACCACCTTCAAATATCCAGAAGAAAATCCAAAACCTACTGAAATCGGCACACTTCTCAAAAACGGACGTCGGATTCATCATTAGCGCCAAAAATAACCCTTAGACGAGAGAATTTCCCCAATTTCGAAAATATCGATTTTCGATGACGTCATCGTCCATCTGCAGCGGTCTTGAGCGGCCTCGTCCTCGATGCGAAACTGTCAAAAAATCAATGTTTCGAAAATCGGTCGAGATTGATACCATTCGATAGCGCTTTTCAAGCAGAACAGAAGGGTGTTACTGCGGGTGTCGAAAACTCAAATCTGGGCGAGCAAGAAACTCTAACCGCTAGCTTTCGCCGCTCTAAAACGGCAGCTGAGGCTAAGGCAGTTCAGGCAGATGAGAAGTTCTGAGCACGTCATCGTAAGGTACCTCAAACGTTCTGTTTGCATATGAATTTTGAGGTCGTCCGCTCGCTGGATCTTCCCGCAGTGGTCCACCGAAATTGGAAAAAAATGTGTCACACAAGCCTCATCTGCATTTTCGCACCTCTGTAACATCGCCTCTTCCCAAGCTACACCCTTCTACTTTAGCGCACTACTAGAACGTTTTATTGCCTACAAGACCCACAAGTTGCAGCCGAAACGAACTGAACTTGAAAGAGTTATTGCGCTCCGAACACGCCCACGCGTACAATTTGCAAGTGGTCGCTCCCCTCGATTGAAAGGTTCGATTCTATATGCATTGTGCACGGCGCACTCTCGGAACATTCCTGACATGACAGAGCATTGGCAACGTGCGCCATGCTTGAGATACTCCGAAAGCTGTCCTGGGAAATAAGCTCGTCTAATCGCAAAAGCATGCTTCAGTCACTTATTGGACCACCCATGGCGAAAATGCGATGATCTGGTAAAGTTTTATATAGGGTTGTGTAGATCTCGAGGAGGGGAATCGAATGGTACCAGCAGTTTCTCAAACAACTCAAAATTCAAGGAGTTATGAGCATGCGACGGTTTGCGACGGATTTTTCCGTCGCAAACCGTCTTTTTGACCGTACAACGTATTGTACGAAACGTCATAGAAACTACCCTGCAAGCGTTTTTAGCCGAAAGGCCAGTATGTTTCAAAAACATGAAGCCAGTATGTTTCAAACCAGCTCAAAAATAACTCCAAGGTCTTTGACAGAAGTGCGATCTAGCGAAGCTATACCATTGATAGAAAAATCATCGAGAACAGAACCGCCTATATTCAGAACTACGCTCTTACCTATGCTGAGAGGGATATTCCTAGGAATACCCAATTGATTCAGTTTTTCAGCTAAGTCGAGAAGTGATGCATGTACCGCTGTTCTGTTTGAATCGTCGTATATACCATATGTACACATTTTAGTACCATCGGCACAAGCCTTAACATGTATTCGGGGATTCGTGCTAAGAATTTTAGGCAGGTTGTGGGTGTATGTCAAATGGGGAACACGGACAAGACGACTCAGGCACTCCACTAGAGGAAATACAGCTTGCAGAGATAGTTTGTCAGTTTCAACCGTCATGCGCCAATTATACAGTTAGGATCCAAACCAGGCCAATAGCTTGCCACACATGCCTACATAGCTCAGCTCTCTAATTAATTTGACTGACCTTGTCAAATGCCTTAGAGAAGTCAAAATATATGGCATCAACTGAATTTCCACTATTTTCTGCTCTAACTGAATCATGAAAGGACTCGAGAATATTCGTTGTAGTAGAAGCGTCGGGTAGAAAACAGTGCTGTTCATCAGGAATAATAGAGACTCTATTGACACATTCAGTAATTTTTCCCCTTACTTTTCTTTCCAGTGCACATGAAGCGCAGTCGGAAGAGGTGCCGGCCGCCGCGTGCATCCCAGTCCAGGTTCTTGGTTCGGAATTCCTGGTCAGGCAAATCAAGCCTTCCATCCCTCCAGGTCGGTGAATTGATACCAGACTTATCTGAGAAGGAGAAAGCGCTGACTTGTTCATCGGTTGGCCACCGCAGGTTGTTGTATGACCATCTACGCATCCAAATCGTCTCTATGTACGACATCCTGTAGAAGTAGAATGCGTACCGCATCCCAGAAGGGATTGAGTAGCGTTTTCCTCTATCATTTCTCCATCACCTTCACTGTAACAGGGGTAATACTAATTGGGTGAAAATCACTAAAAACACTGCCCTTTGAAGAGTTTGGTATAGGTTTAACAAGAGTCTGCCACGGCTAGTGTGGAACCTCGCCTAACTTGAACGAGAGGTTAAACATGTGTGCAAGTGGGACGCATCTTCGGAATAAAAACTGATATCAGTTAGAATACCCTGTGTAATGGTTTTATAGAAAGGAGAACAAATGGAAGATGGTCGGTATTAGGCACATTTGCAAAATACGATAGAAGAGCTTCAGCCCTTGCAACTCTTGCCTCATATTTTTGACTTGGCCTTACCTCCCCGCTCCTCCCTCCCCCCTCTTCATGTCTTGATCTCACCTACGCAATAAGCAGACTCCGCTTGCATCTTAAGAAAGATACAAGTTACGTAGTGAGAGTGAGGTTAAGTATTTCAGTTTACATAGGGTACGGCTTGGAAACCAAAAAGTGGGGGAGGGAGGGACAAAGGAGGGTCGCGTCAACCAGTCTCCCCTGGGATGGGCCACTCGTTTTTCTCCTGCGGAATAGCGTTGAAGATGTTTGCCTGCTCATTTGGCCCATACAATGACATGAGATGCCCAACCGATGAGCAAGTCAGTTTTGGATCCTTCCCAGTTGACGCTGATACCATACTCATCTGAAGGCATGGATTGCTTCTTAGGTCTGGGCGGCACTCTAACTCTGAATCTCTATTAGAGCCGCACGCTTCTGCCGATGCTTCCTCCAATTGTGCTATCCGCCTGACCTAAGGAAATCCGACACTACACAAATCGTCTTCCGAAACTTAGCGTCGACATGTGGTTTGCTATCAAAGTGCAAGGTGAGAGCACTATGAAAGGCAGCGTTTTTCCAATGCTAAACACTGATTCGTTTGAATATGGATAAAAGTAGTCTTTTTCTTATTTTTCTTTATTTTTTATTCAAACCACATTTCCGATTTATTCTCTATATTCTATTCATTCTATTTCTCTTTTATTTGCACTGCTCTTAATAAAATACAGTTGTCGACGAATCCGGTTATGTGAATTAGTATTCTCCTTTCAAAAGTGAGTGGATCTGTTACAAATATTTAATTCACCGAAATTTCAATTCATCCTTTGTCTCAGTGACCAGTTCTGCACCATGTTTACACCCTTCGCTGTTATCTATAGTCAGTTCTCTTAGAATTCACTTCTTAAGGACGGAAGAGCCAGTTTGCGCCAATAAATTCTGAGATGTTTTCAATGTTAAGACTGCTTCTCACTTTCATTGAACCCAAAAAGCGCGGTTCTCCGTCATTATTCAATACCTCATTTTCAGAGACGAACCATTTGCTCGAAGTTCTTCACCAACTGTTTGCACAGCAGTTCGAAAAATTATTTGAGGGCCACAAAAAACCAGATCGACGGCGTATGCATATATTGCCGAAATTGTCTGACTCCTTTTTCACACCTGAAGCAATCAACCAGAACACCGCTTCACTCTGACTCGTCTCTGATCTGTGTTACTGTTAAATTTCCATGTATGATCAGTTTTTAGCACTTTCAAGCATCATAGGTTTTTAGTGCACCGAAGCCAGTCTAGTATACTAGCCACCTATGGACTTCGTGGAAGTCACGATCGCCTAGTTGCAGTCCCACACCACACATAAATCTGGAGAGGTTGAGGCTCCCTCTTGAAGCCAACAACGTCCACTTCCTGTTGAATACCGTGCTTTACGCCTTCACATGTATTTGTTGGCAGATGGCCTGCTTGTTAAATTGGTAAACTACGCCTTTCTAAGGAGACGAAACCCAAAATGGAAGTACCTTTTCAACCCCCCCCCCCCTCCCCTCCCAGTTCGTTTAGAATGCTACATAATGTTCAGGTTTCCTAAATGAGGCTAATACAGGAGAGGAAAAACCTCCAGCTTGTCAGTAGCTGCCCTTTCAGTTGTGTTCGTTTTTCTGGGAAGAAATCCAAGGGTGTTCTCACGCTTAGTGATCACAACAGGTGGACTGCATCCTCCCCTCCCCTTCTTCCTGAGTATGCATTATATTGATGTGTCTTCAGTTCGATCAGCAAAAAGCACACGCATAGTTCTAAGACTTCCAATGCAATGTATTTTCTATTTAGATTTTCAGAATTCGTAGGAAAGCAGCGAAGCTTCCTTGGCCTGAAAAGTGTTTCAATTCCTCCCTAGCCAGCATATATTCTGCATATATTCTATTCTACACGTCTGAGTTGTGGCTGTCGTTCTCGATTTATTATTATAGATAAAACCCGTTGTCGAACGAGAGCAACCAGGTGCTCCCGTTCTGATACATATAATGTGCGATGTGCGTCATTCGAAGCTGTCAAATTTGCTTTTAGATCTCAATATTACATAGTCAGAATGAGCTTCTTTCAGTACGTGACGGCTTAGTTTCTGTCGAGTCACCGTAATTGTTGATCGCAAAAATTTTCAAGGATTCATTTCCTCTATATTTGACCATGATAGCTCCTAGAAGCACGATGCATATTTCGGGACACTGAATCACGCTAACGTCTTTTTTCCTTTAGTCTTCAAGATTATTTTTGGTCCAACTTAGATCGCTATACATGATGGATGCGGCCTGTCTTAATGAGAACTGCTCCACCGCTGCATCAATATTACTTATACGTTTTCGTTTAAAGTAATAAGTTTTTACCCCAGAGTAATAAGAATATGGAGAGAATTTTTTTTATTTTTTTTTTTGTTGCGATCAAAACTTCTAGCGCCAGGCGGGACTCGAACCTGCACCTCCCTCTGACCGAGCGGGAATGCTCTACGCCTTTACATCGTTATGACAGTGTGCTACCTCGATATCAGCCACTTGAGGCTTAAGGAAACTGGTTTGAATTATTTATTTATTTATTTAGAGCAGAAAGCAAGCGAACAAAGCAATGCAAAGGAACATGAGGTAAAGTATTTGAAAGCAGGAAGGAAACGGAGCAAGTAACGAGAATCAGCCTAACAAAGAGACTGCAATGCTCTGTTGTGCTACCTGGCAATTTTTTTTTAATATCAGGTGTATCTCAAAGAGTTCTGTAAGTTGTATATGCTGGATATTTTTGAAACTTCAGATAAAGCTCGATAGGTAGAGGACTGGGACGCTACACAGCTTTTTGGTCTGGAATACGAGACCTTCACTGACCTGATCTTGCCTTCGATGAAGAAAAGGTGTAGAACTCCCGAAGGGGAATGCGAAGCAATTGAAGCGTGACATCTCTTGCGAAATCCAAGGGTGTGTAGATTGAAGAATCTGTTTCGTGAAGATGGTGGAGGGATGATGTCGTATTCCTCTACTAATAAAGAAACACTACTTGATGTGCTGCTAGTTCAGCATTTGCAGCTCTTCATAATTCAGTTTTTCTTCGATTTTTCTTCATCTTTCCAAAAGTCCCTGATTGGGGTTTTCCTACCGCCCTTCTAGCATGCTTCTCTTTCTTTTTCGCTTACCTCCTTCCACCTCCCAAGGGTGCGTTCGTTCTTGTTCCAGCAAGCGCCAGTGTTCTCCTGGTAATTGCGTGCTCGTCTACAGCTTATCTACCGCTCGGCAGAAGCGCTTTCTACAACCGCCGACCCATGAACAGCGTTCCTCTACACTCCTTCAGCCATTTCCCTTCGCTCCTTCTTACAGAAAGGCCAGAGCATCCTTCCTCCGATGAATATGTTCATCTTTCTTTTTCGTTAAAGAGTTAGCTGGGAGTTTGCTTGTATACGGCTGAGTACAGCTGTCACTTCTTGCTTTATCTACAATTAGGTCGTTGCATATGAAATGATCGATTTTGACTGAAAACCTTGGCAGATCATAACTTTGCCAGGAAGCTATTTTTTAATCGAAATAACACCATTATTACAATTAATACACTCTCCTTAATGTGACAATAGTTTAGACATTCTATTTTTTAAAATAATTACTACGAGAATTAAAAAAGCATAGGAAGTCATATTCGATATCATCTTGATTGCTGTATTTTTCATCTTTCACATCACGATCTAAATGCTTGGAAAATGATAATCGGTATAGACAGATCTGGTGAATATGCGAGATGTGGCAAAGCTTCATATCCCAATTCATCCAGTTTCTGAACAACAATTTTTGAAACGTGCGGACGCGCATTGTATGCAGCAGGATTGGGCCTCTTCGATTGACCAAAATTGGCTGTTTCTCAAACAACTTCTGGTGTATCACTTCAATTTCGACACAGTGCTTCTCCGCTGTGGTAATCTCTCCAGTCTTCAAGAACTTGTAATGGACTACACCAGCCAATGTCTACCATACGCTCACAATGGCTTTCTCTGGTGGAAAATCGGTTTCGGCATCCCCTTGGGACTCTCACTCTTGTCCAGCAATTGTGCAAGGCGACGACGATTGTCATAAAGGATCCATTTTTCGTTGCATGTCACGATCCTGTCCAAAAAAGGCTCTCTGAGATTACGCCACGAAATGCAGGCGTCGTGTCGCTTCAGCATCTGCCCGACGGTCAGTTCCTGCGGTATTCATTTATCCAATTTCTTCACTTTTCCGATCGCATTTAAGTGGCGATGGTGCTGTCGCGAACGCCGATGCGCTGAGCTAGCTCTTCCACAGTTTGACGCGGATCCACTTCCGCCATGGCTTTGTGTTGGTCGTCGTTAACGATGATGTGATGGCGGCCCACCTCGGTATTCACTTTCGAAGCTTTCAACTTCAGATCGAGACCTTTCGAACCAGTGGCGAATTGTGCGTCCCTTAGCGCAATCCTCCCAAATGCAGCTTTGTTGTTACGAGCTGCGGCTGCGGCGTGTCCACTTTTCTATTCATATAAGTACGAAATATTGCGTTGATTCACACTGTGAAAACGACGTCAAAATCTCGGGAAGAGACATATACGACACAAACGCTATAAATGGTAAGAAGACGGAAAACCTGCGCTTTCAAGACCTGTATACAGTGCCTGAAATGGAAACATTCGTAGCCACGAAAAATCGATCAGAAATTGAGGTAGAAAAATCTGCCATTTCATATGCAACGAGCTAACGGAAAGCACATCCAGTTCACTTTCTAACAGTTTAGCTGCTTATCAGATGGAGGTTCTTGATTCCGTCCCACTTCCCAATCAGTGTCGTCATCGAGTGTTCTAAATTGCGGCATTTCTTTTCGATCATTTTTACAGAATTTGATTGCAAATGCAACTTTTGTATAGGTGCGACCGAACATGACAATTTATTTTTTATGACGATAAATCTAATTTTATTAAGGTCGACTCACTGCGAAAATAAAAGCGGTACAGTGAAAACAAAATTGTAATGACTGATACACGTCAGGTTATTCATATTGTGGATTTCCACTGCAGTCTTCTAAAAGTTTTCTTAGTACTGCCGCTCTACGTGATACGTAGGTCGGCTTACAAATCTTCAAAGCTCAGACGAAGTCCAGAGAACCATAAAGGCAAAGCTGTTTAAATGGCGTCAGTCTTGCATTGCTACGACTGGTTTTGTAACTGCCTGAGAACGGTTGTAGGCTACCAATGTTCAAAGGCCGGTTGAACAGCTGCGAAAAGGCCTGCAATTTCCGCTGATCCTTCCAGTTTTGCGTTCCAGCCTTGGTATTTTTTCTATTTGCGTGAAATCTTGTTTGAGTGTAGGAGTTAATAAATAATTTAGTTAGTAGTCTCCAGTCTGTTCTCTCATCTTGAAGTCTCGACATCGTTGTCAGCTCTGATGTTTTTGCTTCTGGGTAGGTAGAAAGTTATTCTAGGGCTGACGTATCGACCGTTTCGTCGTCCTCGGAGGCCTAAAGATGGTTCGAAGTTTTTAGTAAATTAAAGGCTACTCGAACAAACGCTCTCGCGCTGCCATTTTTGACCAAAATTCAAGAACGGAACGAAACTCAACAAATGCACAAGATGAACACACCCGACTTTCCACCACTCAGTGTAGCAGTCACTACAACTCGTTGTTAATAGACCAGTAGCGAATGAGATTCACCAGAACCTCATTTCATTCCTGGTTGCTGAGCTCGCAGAGCGGTGCCAACGGGAGCAGATCGTTTGTGATAGACAGACACTAATTTCTGTTGTTTATACTAGGATATCTGATTGAAATCCAATGTGCTTCGAGCGCTTTGCGGGAGAAATCTCGGCCTCGAACGCCAAAATCTTGCCCTCGGTATCAAAGTCATTACTGATGCCAAATTCAACTCTGTGCTTTTCTAGTGGTGTCAAAAGGTTACCGCAATGTTTCCCATCCAGGTGCTCTTTGACACGTATCCCCAGCGGTCTAATGGTCGCCCAATATATGTGGTACCACATTCACTACACCGAATCTGATAAATTACTCCACTTTCTGAGCAATCACCGGTTCTAGTGCGTGGGCAAATAACACAATTATTTGGTATGCACTGCCTGTCGTAATGTCTATTTCGCGCAAGTTGCCTTTTGATGTTATTTGAGTGAATATTGACTATAATAACATCATTCTGCAACTGTGCAAGAGTAATACGACGTTGAAGCAAACTGCAGTAGGCCTATCAGAAATAAACGAAAGGCATAGCGGAACTCTGTTTTGGCGTGAGAGAGCTCGATCCTCAGCAGGCCTTCTATGGCGTGAAACTGGCGTTGTGTAACTAAACGCAGCTATCGTAGAAGCTAATCGTAGCGTTTCCCGCCTTAGCACTCCATCTGTTTGTCCACTCGCCGCAGTCCTGAACATGGTTTTAACAACATATCGTTGTACTGCAGACGGATGCACAGATTAAGCGTGCAGCAGAATGTTCTTAGAGCTTCTTTTGCGGAGGCATTTCACGCTAATTATGCCTTGAGATACTATAACCTGTGTTGAGATAGGAAAGCCAGGGGTCTCGTTGAACCTCTCTTGTGGGTTTAATGTATGGCGATTGCTCATTCATACCATGGAAGCACTCATCCACTTCGGACTGCGTGGACGTCATGGTAAGGCAATCTATATATCTACAGTACAATAATAATAATCGTGACAGCACAGGCTCTTCTATTGTGCTCATCCTATTCTCAGCCGAACACGTCAGCAACCGTGACTAGGCATTTAGATGATCATCGACGGGAGGCGTTCACAGCAGGGGAGGCAATCGATATCGATCGATATTACCGATTTTTGTGGATGTCGTTCAAGCGGCACGAGTCTTTAGCCATGGGGGTAATCGAGGTGCTGAATACGAATCTGAACATCGTTTTTGAACTATCATCGGCGAAGCCGTCTAGAAGCCGTCGATGCAGTTGAGAGGCCGCAGTGACGGCTGGTGAAACATATATGTAGTCCTTCTCCTGACCCTAAATGTTCTCCCATTGCTATTCCCCTAATCTGAGCCATGTAGGCTACTGACCACATGAAGATGCTACAGCATAGACATTCCTTGTGGAGTCAAGATGTGCACTTTACTTAGCCCAAAGTTGGCCCGCCTACACAACTAATGACTGGTCTTGGTTTAAAAGTATCCGCTAACATTGACCGCATATCGCTAGAAGTTAGCTTGTGGATTTTGACGAGTCTATAGAGAACTAGGCAAACAAGACTGTCAAGTTTAAGCCTGCTTAAAAATTCTCATCGACAATAGCAGCCAACGTTCAGCAATGTATGGTTGAGCCGTCTGCATTGCGATGAGAACTCGTTCGCAGACGCGCGGCGGTGAATAGAGCTGTCTAAGAGGTGAAGTTACATGATTTCACGGTCCAACGACTGTAGAATAACTGCAAATTCACCACCCTTATCACTAATTGAGATCCGTATTGGACCGCTGGATCTTAACTCGCGCAGCTTTCGAAGCCCTTGCCACTGCTCAGTAAACAAGCTATTGTTACGTAGCCGCCTATATTGGTTGAGCGCGGCTAGTAAGCCCAATGACTAATCACCGTACTGAAGCAAGCAACTCGCTGGCACAGAAGCAAAAACATAACAATTCAATTAATTGTACCAGGATGTCGTACATATCTTTCAAGTTATAAAGTATACATGTCCGTTCACTTCCGTGTGTGGGAATGCAGATAAAGCGGCTCATCTGAAAATTCTAAAAGTGACTGCTCTCGCCAGGCCCATGGGCATAGAGCCACCCTTCTCAACAGTCATACCTATGGCGTTTAATTCAGCCTCATATCATGACTGGCCGAGAATGAGGTGAGACTGGAAGGCCACCACAGTTTGTCGGTCTACTCGATCAAAAACTATTCAGGTTCGCGTCAGACATTAGGAGCGGAAATCGGCGACTGCGAACAAATGTGACTGGTCAGCACATCTGTTCCGCCGCTATGAGCCTCACTATGACGATCAGAGCCGATCCTAATGAACGCGTGCCTGCCACGTTGCTTCTGGACTCGCTTGGTTTTCTCCTTTTCCTTTCCTCTTGCTAAGCCATAAGTAGTGAGGGAATGGCTGAACATTTCTTCGCGCTAAATGTTAGTTGCGTCAGGTCTCGGACAGTATCATTCTGGCCGCGTTATGTCACTGCTTCATTGTTGGCGGCCATCCAAACATGATAGCGGCTCTCATCATTGCCGACCGTCCCGTGTTGCTCCAAAACAAGCAGCCAATTGTTTTTCTGCTTCTTGTTTTACGCAGAAACAAACAGACGGCTAACGAACTTAAAATCCGCTTTCATTAAGTTGAAAGGCACTCGCATACCTTGCATGGCTACGCAAAGCTGCTGTTTTCACAGCGGCGGTAAAGGCTTACTATTCGTAGTGATAAGTTTTTGAGCCGCTCGCTATGCAACCTTTTTAAGTTGACTCGTCATTCTCCCTTCCTTTTTTTGACGCTCCTCGTCTTCTTCATGCCTTCTTCGACGCTCTTGAAAGCCCCCTGCCGCTCGTTTCCTCCTGCTCAGCTCTAGCGCTAGGTCGTTGGCCATATTGACTTCGCGACCCAGATAGACGAAGCTGGAGCATTCGGAGATGTTCGTTCCGTTGAGCGAGAATGGGGCATCAGAAACTTGTCCGTTCCTTATAAACATCGTTTTCGTAAGATTCAGCTGCAGTCCAACGTTCCCACATACACGATCGAAGTCGATCAGGTAATGTTGGGTGTTACGAGCATGATGTCGTCGGTGAAGCGGAAATCGTGAAGTTGCCGGCCGTCGACTAGTACTCCCACATCGTCCTATTCTTATTCGCGCTTGACGTTCTTGACAGTGGCGTTGCAGAGTTTCGGGAATATGGTATTCCCTTGCCGGAACCCTCTCTTCACGCTGTCACGGGTCGTTCTAGAATGGTAAAATCATGGTCCTGAATCCACTAAATAGCTCTCGAAGTACTCTGATGTACTGAGTGAACACCCTGAGTGAGCACGGTTTCGACGATCGCTTCAGTTTCGACGGAGTCGAATGCCTTCTTCAGGTCGATGGACGTGGGGCACAGCGGCAGCTTGTACTCTCGCGACACACACTTCGATGACCTTCGTAATGGTATGTGGTCGATCGTGCTGATTCCTCTCCGAAATCGTGCTTGTTCGCATGGCTGTCCTTCGTCCAGCGTTCTACTAATCCTATTCAGGATCACTCGAGTGAACAGCTTGTAGACTACGGACAGCAGGCAGATCGAGCGATAGTTGCCAATCTGGCTGCTGTCCTTAGTTCACAAGTTGGGTCGCGCACGTCTCCCTCTCGCACAGCAAGACGGTCCTGCTGGTCTTCCACTAGAATGGAACCTTGCACTCCGACAGGTAGCGTGTAAACAGCCGCGCCAGGAAGTTGAGCACTCACGGGAGCTGCTTCAGATGTTCGGTTCAGATCCTGTCCGGGTGCTTTTCGATTCATTACCGAAATGGAATGGCGAATCCTGGTTGGACATTCTGACCTACTGTTAACTAGATCGAAATGGCAGTAGTATCACCTTCTACAGTGTACTTCCGAATGAGGGCACGCCCTCGGACGGTGCAGAACTGTCACTTTCGCCATGAAGTTGGCGAACTATCGGCGTGCGTTGCGGTTGTTTACGGAGTGATTGAAGGCTACCTCTCCCACGAAGTTTCAGCCAACACTTGGCTATGTACAGCCAAAATTAAAGGATAAAGGACGGCGTTAGTCAACCCTTTTTGGGATGCGTCACGCATTCTACTTGTAGTGGATGTCGTGGAGGCAATGTTCATGCGTAGTTGGCCTATACAATGGCCTGCAGTGGGCATACTATGAGCAAGTGAGTGCTTTATTCTTCCCAAACAAGTCTGGAGCCAATTCACTGACCGCGGAGGGATGAAAGGCTTGGTTGGCTTGGGCGAGTAATCCGAAGCTGGAACTTGGAATCGGGTGACGCGACAGCCGACACTTCCGGCTGCGCTACCAGCCGAATTACTCAGCATCAACTCTGTTTTATTCCTACCATCACTCATCGAAAATATTTGAGCCCAAACTGCCCGAGCTACTAAGCTTGGTGTTTTGTCGCTATAGGAGAGAGAGCTCCATATCAAGCAGTTTTCAGGTCTTCAAGTTGCTGCAGATTTCAGTACAGCTTTAGTCAAGCTATGCTTGAGATGATGTTGCTCTGTGACAAAACCACAAACAATCGCTGAACATCAGTGTTTGAAACTCAATGTCAGAATGGAACTCTGAATCATGGAAAGAGTCGTTAAGACCAGACTGTTACCGTCAAGAAAGACTGCAGATTTGCTATGGTAGGAACGAACTTTTACGTGAATTTTTGATTTCTCAGAACAGGGGATTGTGAGGGCTGCGCGAAGCATTCGCATGGGGTTAGGCGCAACCATCTCAAAAAGGAGTTTTTTCCTTGCATAGTTCTTCTAGTACAACCCTGGTAGACGTGGACGGAAACAGTATTTGCGACCATGCAGACTGTAAACACCGACTAGGCGCCAGCAAACGTGATCAGCATGGGGATTCTTCTAATGCAATTCTTCAAGGACAGCTAATATGAGGCATGGATGAGAAGCAAATCAGATTTGGAGCTGTTCATTTGCCCGGCAAGACTGGCTCTCCATCTGCCAGCCTACGTCACTCAAAGAACTTGCAAGCTGAACTTCAGTGGAGACGAAGTTCTTCATGCGCCGCCTACGAACAAGCAGCCTGGGCTAGAAGCTTCAAAACATCCAAAAGCGCTCTCTTTGTGCACGAAGCGTTTATCGCTTAGTGTTTCCCTTCTCATGACTCTACATGTCGAAAGATCCGTTTGGTCTCATTGTCTTCGCCTACAGTCTTCGCCGACCGCCCGTAATTATGGCTATGAAAATTGGCGATCTTGTTAAGAGAAACCTATCGGTTGAATTGAAGCATATAATAACTATTATGGAGCACATCCTTAGCACTACACTCCTCAAAATTAGCAAGGTTGCATCTTTTCTTGTTAGAGAGTAGCCGGCTCTCAATCAAAACGACCGACTCCGGCTCTCAATCAAAACGACTGACTGTCATTGTTTGGTTATGGCTCGAGCACATTCATTCAGCAGCGGCCAAGTTTCTCAAGACTGAACGCTGAGCATGTTGTGTCATGGCGGCGTGTAGAATTCGTTTCCTTCTCCGTGGTGTATATCCAAAGAATGCGTCCGAAGTATACTTGAAAGAACGCTGTTGGTGTGCCGATCATATCCAACGCAGCAACGAGTTTGAACACACGCTAATAGGCGAGTGTGCGTAACGTGCCACCAGGCAGTGAGGATTTTTCGAAATATCATAAAGAAGCAGCTCTACAAGATCAGAAAGGAGACGAGATCACTCCAAGGGGATACGAGAGTAGGAACGAAAAATATCTTCGCTTACTTGAGATGCGTCGCATGAACTGGTCGTGAGGAGATCTTCCTTGATAACATTTTTCTCCTAGTTGGGTTATTCTGGGGAGAACAAAATAACAGAGTGGCAAACCTTATCTCTGAGAAACCTAAAGCATAGAAGTATGGCCAGCGCACATTAATTATTCATCTTCCACGACTTCCTAAAGTCGTCAGCGCATACCCAACATTTTCGTGTTAAAAGGCATAAGATCAGTAAAAATTGCGATTGCACGCCATTTCTCATTTTTCTGAACTCTACCCCGCCTTTTCGGAGTAAAATGCACATAGTGCGCCAATTCAAATCGCAAAAACAAAAAGGAATAGCTAGCAGATTCTTGTCCATCCGCCGATCTGCGTTCCGGCAAAACCGAAGCCACAAACTTCTACAACTTCAACTTGAACTTTCCTTATCCACCCTCTTAGGGAAGTATCCCTGCTCTATAGAAAAAAGGGAAAAGTCTGGTTTTGACACTGATATAAAATAGACGTGAAGCTCTCCATAGACATGCTGCTACGTGGACTCAGAGCTACACATAATCTGAAGACTCTAATTAAGCCAGAAATAGGCCATTGTAAGAAGCACTGCTCCTTCCTGACCTTAGTGTGCATCCCAATTTTAGATTGCAATAGTTTTAGCGGTTGCGTGGTGGCGTACTCGAAGAAGGAAGCTGTAGTGTGTGTCCGATCTTATTACAGTAAAGAAACTAAAAGCAGAAAAAATAAAATTACGCATTTTCTTTTTTCAAAGTGGTTCGTTTCGCCACCTATCTCCAGGCGAACCCTTTTAACCAGATTTTTATAGTTTACTTTATTTTAATTTTTTAACATTAATTTTTTAACGATAATTTTATAGGCTATTGGTTTGGATTTTTCTCGAGCCTTCCGCCTCTTCGAAGTTAGTGAATTAGTAGCAGACTTGTCTGGAAAGGATGATACACTGACTTGCACATCGGCTGGTCACCACAAGTCATCGTTTAGGCCAAATACGCATTCAAACTTCCTCCACGATATCCATACGATGCATATGAGCTAGTGGTGCATTGACTAACACCGACCTATATCATTCTCCATGCTCGACTGTCATAGAACCTGGGTATGTCTGAATTGTTTCAATACTTCTGTGACGAGCAGGTTTGATATGATGGAGCGTATTCACTTCGCTCTGACGTTTCGGCAATTTCGCCGTTTTGAAAGGCCTGAAGGAAGTCGGAAACCTATGATCGGGCTCTCATCTTGGCAAAGACTTAGGTTTCCAACTCAGCTGGTTTCAACGAATTCCCTAGATTGCCAAGATGAATCCCACTAAAGCAATTCGAACTCACCGTTGTTTCAGCAGCTTTCATTGAGTGAAAGCTCAGTTATATGATTGTAGAACAGTTCTATAGTGATGATAAGCTATAGAAGTGCTTGGTCTCACGATCAGATCGATTTATCGAATTGCACTTGCTTCGGCTGTTCGTCGTTGGATTACGTTCTCGAATCGAGGAAGCCTCTAGAGCCTTTCTGGCTATAATCTCGCTTTCATGTGACAGCACATTGCACTTTATCCTACTATACATAAAGGAGCAGTGTGTGTGCGTGCGTGCGTGTTTCCGTCCGTCACAACTGGAGTGGGGGTTGCCTGGCGGTTCAGTAGACGTGCCGAACACGTCGGCAACCGTGCATGGCGAACCGTAGACGTGCTGAACACGTCGGCAACCGCGCATAGGCATTTAGGTAATCATCGACGGAAGGCCTTCACAGCGGGGGGGGGTGTCGATATCGATCGATATTATCGATTTTTTGTGGATGTCGTTCAAGCGGCACGAAACTTCAGCCCTGGGGTGATCGAGGTTCGTTTTTGAAAGCCATCAATCGATATTGAGCAAGTTTTCGTTTATGTGGATGTCGTCCATTTTTTCTCTTTTTTTCTAACTTGCCCTAATCGACGTAGTTAAAGTGTTCTTCCTGAGGAAACCATGACATAGGTGGCAGTTACAGTTGATGATGAGAAGTTATTGCCACGGCAGAGTCGTCAAGAAGCCGTCGGTACGGCCGAGAGGCCGCACCGCAAGGACGGCTGGTACTGTAATAAAATCGTCTCCACCGTTGGCTTCCTCTCGATGTTTACCGAATGGTGTTAGTAAGCTCCGCTTTGCTTGCCAGCTCTGTGTTCCCTGATGCGTGAACTGATTTTGGTGAACAACGTCCTTCTGCGATTCTTCCATACGGGCAAACAACGTAGTCTCTGTCCATGGCTGAGTGATCCTAAGCCCTGTTGCGATCTATTAGACGTTTTATGTAATACTGTAATAATCCTGGTATATTAACCAGCACGACTTCATCGTCCAAGTTTGCTCGTACTAGGCAGAGATCTACAGCTGTCGTGACTTCGTCAGAAATGAAGGGCAGTCCGTTGACATGCGCATTTTGACCTTGTCTGTATCCCATTCGGTTGCTTCGACGCCTCGGTTCGTATCCATTGAGACGCGCAATAGTGGAGACCAGCATGCGTGACTCCTCTCGCTCCTCATGTCCCGTACACACACTCACTGCCGTTCCGTGAATGTTGCAGAGCACTGCATGTTTGAATGCGAGAGGGTTTGCATGAACTATGATGTTCTTGGAGCTACCTTTACGATACCACTTCACATTAGAAACGCCGTTCGATACCCTAACGTGAGTGTTCAAACAGGGTAGCAAGCCTTCTCACGGAGTTTCTTGGCTGGAGCATTGTGACTGAGATTGTGCATTGAGGATGTTGAATAACTCATCCATTTCGGACTGAGTTGTCGTTATAATATAACAACCATCAATATATCGGCAGTACATTTTGGGATGAAGCGCCAGTACTGGACGTTCAATTCTGCTCATGAATCAGATCGCCAGGGTTGGAGCTAAACGGTGGAACAACGGTGAGATTGGATTGCTTCAGTGAGATTCATCTCAGCATTCTTGGGAAATCCTTAAAGTTAGCTGAGTTGGGAACCGGAGCCTTTGCCGAGGTGAGTGCCTGATTTTATTGTTGGGTTTTGAACTTCCTTCAGGCCTTTGAAAACGGCGAAATTGTCGAAACGTCAGGCCGCCGAAGTAAATACGTTCCATAACACTAAACCTGCATGGCACTGAAGTGCCGAGCTGTGTCCTTATCCCATCCACATACTTTTTAATTTTGCTCTATTTAAAAGGTTTTATAAATGCAAGTTTTTGATGCAATGAGCGTGGTACAGTACTTACCATTTAAACCTAATGCTAAATAACTTCCGCAGTGAAATATTAGTCCGGAGTAATTTGTCTGTACCAGCGCTCTATTCATTTCCTACCGAAGAAGAATCTTTCTCTCAATCTATCGAATCTAGCCTAAGCCAAGTCTCGCTCATATCCCACGTTTCAAACTTTTGGATATTAGTCGCGGCAACCAAATTACCAACTGCAGTGGTTTAGAAAACTCATAGTTTTTTTTTAAAATAAAATGTTGCCATTGCGCAACAAACCTGCAGCTATAAGAATGTGTATTTTGCAGGTGCAGGGTGTCTAGGATTCCTGAAGTGCTGACTCTTCGGGCGTAAAGGGAGAAAATCGACGGTTTCGTAGCAAAGACCAGCATGCTATTCAATAGCGATGTCGTCATCAACAAAAGAAGCAGAAAACAACAAACAGCTGAATTTAGAGGCTCTGCCCTAGAAAAAATCATGTAGCTTCGACTATGTGAAAATCGATGTTTTCAACTGTAGAACATCGGTTGAATCTTATGAAGCCTTTCCTACGAAACCCTCCCGACAATTGGTGGGCATCCTCGTGCTCTTTTAAATTGAATCCTCTCAGTTACAGCTTAGCTGATGTCTGCGAAGCGCTAGCGGGTGGCCCAGTTAATTTTCGACGACTTGGCTTACTGGACAGCGTCTTTGATCGTCGAACGTCGACGAAGCTCGGAACTCCGGAGGCGTTCTCTCCAAGCTGGAGTGACGTGAATCGTGTCACTCCGAGCATCGTCCACTCGATTCCGAGCTGCGCGACGTTGATCGCGTGTTCAGTCTGCTCTCGGATGACCCAGCTCTCTGAGGCGTATGTTAGGGCAGGTTAACGGTAGAGTCGAATAGGTGGGCACGGAGTCGGACGTTCTTCGTCTTCTTCACGACTTCTTCGACGCTCTCGAAAACTCCCCAAGTCGTTCCTCCTGCTCAGCTCCGGCGATAAATCGTCGGCCATGTTGAGTTCGCGACCTAGATACACGCAGCTGGAGCATCCAGAAAAGTTCGTTTCGTTGAGCGACAACATCGCCTCCGTGAGATTCAACTGCAGTTCCGTCACACACGAAGTCGGTCAGAATTCTTTCCGCCTGGCTAATGGTCGGTGTTATGAACACGACGTCGTCGGTGAAGCGAAGATGGTGCAATTTCCGGCCGCCGATCTTCACTCTTATGCCTTCCACTTTACTTCGCGCAGGACTTTGGCTTGTGCCGAACAGCCTGTTCACGACAACAATGACGTCGCTGTGGAATGGTAAGATCTTGGTCGTGAATCCAGTGTAAAGCTCTCGAAGGACTTTGATGTGCTGAGTAGAAACGTCTTGTCTTACCACGGATTCAGTCTGCGCAGAGTCGAAAGCGTTCTTCAGGTCGATGAACGTGAGGCACAGCGGTAGCTTATGCACTATCTCTTCAGCGCTCTCGACCACATGCACACTCTTCACAATGAATATGTATGTGGTCGATGGTGCAGAATCCTCTCCGAAATCCTGCTAGTTCGCATGGCTGTCCTTCGTGCAGCGCTTTGTTTATCCTTTTCATGATGACTCGAGTGAACAGATTGTAGACTACGGACAGCACGCAGATCGGGCGATAGTCGTCAGTGTCGTGCAGGTCTCCCTTCTTGTACAGTAGAACAGTCTTGCTGGTCTTCCTCTGAGATGGAATCTTGCACTTCGACGAGCGCTGGCGGGAGGTTCTTCAGGTGTTCGGGTCTGATCCTGTCAGGACCGGGTGCTGTACGTTTCTTCTCCGACGAGATGGCGTGTCGGATCTCGGAAGGGGTAACAGAGGGGACGACGCATCCATCCTACAATAGATGGCATGGTGAACGGCAGCTGGACGTGGCTAAGTTCGGAATGGAAGTCGTGGGTGACCTTCTCCATGGTCCTTCTGTGCGAAGCAATGCTTACATCTGGACGTAGTGGTCAGTCGGTGAAGTTTGACCGTAGTGGACTCGGCGAAGTTCCGGCAGGGGTTGTGTTACTCATACCCGCCTTTGCAGCTTAACCCTACACCGAGAGACTCGAACAGTGGTCACATTTTTCTGAGACATCATGAATTCAGCAATGAAGTAGAACATTTTGAGATTTTTGAGAAGCTGGTATTCGAGCTTACCCAGAAATCGCTGCCTTAATCGTCACGGAGTCGGCGTCCACCGGATGACATTCGTCATCTGCTGCCGAGCTTTCGCCGTATCTACCGAACGTGTTCTCTTCGATTATGTCGCGCTGAATAGCGGTTTGACCCTCTCCTTCTCGGATCTTTTGTGTTTAGGGTTTTTAGAATTGAATATACATTTGCAGTGACGATGCTACCTCTTCCAGCGACTTTAATTTATTCTTATCCATCCCATAACTTATTCCTTTCTCATGCTCCCTCATCCTTGCCCGATCCTAAACAAAGAGAATATCAAAATACACTGTATTCTTTAACAGAACTCTACTTACATCAGGTATGCGAGCCCCACATGGTGCTCATCAAGCAAGAACAATCGTGCAAATTTCTCATAATGGTTAAATAAAGCTTTCCTTCAGGCAACATTGCGAAGATGCGGCTAAGAAAGCTGACAGAATCGTGCATAATATCTTTAAATCTTTGAAAACAAATTCGGTCGTTCACATGGTGCTCGCATACAAAACGTATGTCAGGCCTGTACTTGAATATGGTACCACAGTATTTAGTCCTAAATGCAAACGTGAAATCTCTAGATTGGAATCTGTACAAAATAGCTTTACAAGAAAGCTCTGGATAAGAGTACATGGGTGTAATTATGCTAACATTCCATCGGCTCTTGAAAGAAACAAACTCTTCAATTTACGCACCCTTGCTTTTCGTAGGAAACGATATGATCTAATCACCATATATAAGCTGATCAATGGCATGTTGGATCTTCCTCTTCAGGAATTTTATTCAATATCTTGCTCTAATACTAGAGGTGGTCAGATGAAGATCCAGATTCCAAAAGCTAGAAGTAATATAAGGTCTACGTTTTTCACAGACCGAGCTGGAACCGAATTTCAAAAGTTTTCGAAGAAAAACATTTTACCAAAATCGCTAAGGCAATACAAAAGACTTATTGAAAGGTATCTCCAGGATGTTCCTTAATAGTTTGCTTGCAACTGTTGCCGCTGTCTGTCGCTTGTACCTAGCAGTATATTTTTACTCGCTCTGTTCTGGTTCTTAATGTGCATGTTCCGTTTGTTCTATTTTTTGCGTGGGTATCCACGTATAAATAAATAAATAAAATACCTATTCGTCATAGACATCTGGTTGGGAAATATAAGCTTAGGGCTAATTTTATCAGGCCTCAAAGTTGACTCTTCGCCTTCGTATGCCCCTCGCTCGCATTTGGTTTGTTGTTTGTATGTCGGTATCAGAATCGTAATAGGTAATAGGATCGGCAAATTGAAATTAAAAAAGAAGGTGGCATCTTTAGGAAATCCGAAGTCTGAAAGGGGTCGGCTACAATTTCAGTACTACGAGTATTTGGTGAAGCCGCGGATTTAGACGTTTCTTGAAAAACACAGAAATGCTATGAGACACTTTCAGCTAATCCGAACCTTGTCCGGCCTTCTGGCTGGTCCAACGCCGTGACCTTATAAGTCGAACAGAAGGAAAAATCGCTTTTTTTTCATGACGTCCACGCGCACTATTCAGCGCTCCATAATCTGGTGCTGAACGACCGCTGAATGCAAACGCATTATAGGAAACCGAGCTTTCAGCTCGTTATGGCTTCCTTTACGGCAAGCCTAAGCCTAGCCACCGAACACGACAATGCCATCGAAAAGCCCTCTATTAGCTTCCCTACCGCGTCCCTTCAGCTTGTTGGCGTTGGCGGTCGAGTACACGTAGAAACCCCGCACTACCAAAACAAATCGGTGCTTTTAGGAATTATTGCATCGTAATTAGACTGAAAGTGTTTTCCACTGGAAGGACACTGCCGTCTCATCGTGTTTACAATTTTCTCAGATTGCCGCTTGAAGTGGAGAATTGTTCGCTGAAAATTGTTTCGTAGTGTTCGAGGAGCTTCAGCTGCACCCCTCCTCATTTTTATTCTACTCTTTGCACTCTATTACATCTCGTTTAGTACTCCTCTTTCATTCCCAATGACACCAGCTTTGAAAACAAACTGCTTCAACGTAGCAGCAGCCTGCTCCGCTCTCCTGACAGCACTGTTTGTTTCTACTTTCTCCCTTCCTTCTCACTTGGGAACTGTCTCAGGCGTATGTCTGAACGGTGAAGGTGAATCCCACCTTGAAAATCTCCTCCCTTTACATAGTAAGAAGGAAGGTTTCATTTTTGCAAAATCCTTTAACCCAAGGGGTTAGGGGCTCCTGAAAGTCCAGTACTGAGTTGCATTGTCAGTACGCACCTAACACGTTTGTGAGCGCCTTTCGTGGAGATAAAGGAGGTGGTGAAAGACAGCGATGGAAGCAGCCCGATGGTTCAGCGGGAAGTGGTGGTGGTTCACAGGTGCAAGGTTAGGTGCTCGATTCACGTGCCTTGCATTTTTAATGTCCACTCCTTCATTGATATCTATAACCTTCCGAATCTTTCCTATGCATATATTCCACTATAGACTGCCAAGTAGGTTTTCAATAAGGGCTTTTCATCAGTTGCCCCACCCCCCCCCCCTTTATACGACGCAGTATTTTCTGCTCTTTCTGATGGGACCCTTGACTCACGGCTAGTGAACTTTCCCAACAAGACACAAATGAAGCAATTTGAAGAGCATATAATGACACCGGTCCACAAGTCAAGAATGGATGTCCAGTCGGTCTCACCTAGCATGTGCTCCACATGATCAAAGGAGAACACGCTCGTTGCAGAAGTCCAGCTGTACCTTACTGCCCGTCGAAGGTGTAGAGCTGGACACACTGATGATGACGGGCAGGTAGCTAGTGCAGTCCCAGCAGGTCAGCGAATATAGGTCACCGTCATCTTCTGTCGTATCGCTAGACGGCAGCGCGTTGGTCATGAAACTCGTCTGGTGAGCCGACCATTTGAAAATTGTAATATATAGACAGATTTTTTATTAAAGATAGGGGTGCAGAAAAATCTTTCAAAAAGTTGATCACGATAATTCGCCGTGAAATGAGTGTACGCTCCCTTGAGTATGCGATTGTCAGGGGTAATTCTGAAGGGGCACTATTGTACTTTCACTTCTCCTAGCCCTTCGGTCGAGGTCGGGAAGGGGTAGAAAAAATTCACCCAAACCTTGCCTGAGGAGGTTGTCTGGGACGCTGATCGCGAATATGATATCCATTTTTGACATTTAGGTCGAATACGGTAGTTTATCACGCGTGCATGTGATCCCATAGTCAGCTATGAGGGCCCTTAGCTACTTGGGTTCAAGGTCTTCGCAAAAATGGAACCTAGATTTCTACTAATTGAAGGATGGAATCTCTTAATGGTATTCATTTTCGCCGTTCAGACATACCGCTGAGATGGTTCCTTGGTCAGTTTCTAACAATTACTGCTCTTTTAATATTTAAATGATTTTCCAGACAATGTTTGGCGTCTGCCCCATCATATTGTGCAGTATCATGTGGAGCGTGTATTCAATGATGTGATAAGCAAGAATGTGCAGAAATTTTTTTTGCGAGAAGAGAAGGTACCGAGTGAAATGTCCGAAAAATGGTCGATATAAAACATGAAAATGGAAATAACACAAAATCCTCCACAGCTATTCTCGGGCTTGCCTACTTTTCATGTTTTTTTTTCAGAAAGCCTGCACCTCGTTCTAGAATGGTTGTCATTAGAAGTCACCATCGTGTGCATGAATAAACTAACAAAAAATAATTAAGCATGTCTTGACTACTTACCTACTCTTCCGTTAGCGATCTTCAGAAACAGAAAGCAAGTGCAATTTCTCCTTAACAAGATGCAACATTGAAACAATGGTAGTTCACAGATATTAACTATAAGTTTTCTTGGTCTAAATACACAGTTGGAGAGGGCGAATCATATAGCAATAAACTTTTTAAGTTCATATTTTAAGGTTATGCTTTTAGTTCTCCAGTTTGTTTTATTGTATTATTGCTGTGATTCACGCCATGGCCTAATCTCCTTTCTGATGAGTGCAAAACATAGAATGGGTGTTGAGACATTTTAACCTGATTAGGGAACATTCCTGACGACCTAACACATAGCCCATAGAGCCGCTCTTTTTCTGCCGCCTGGGAGCTTTTCTAGTGAAACAAGTAAAGTTGCTGGTCGCTTTCTGCGGCATATGTCGGCTTTCTATAATGGGTTTTTCTTTAGCGTTTCCGATGTAAAACTAAGCGCAGCATATTTAATGACACGAACAAAAAGAAGTCGTTTGAAGTAAGGTGACACTTTCAGTGAAGCTGTCAGACACGATGCTTGTGCGATTTTCGTGAACCTTCTGAACTTTCTAGTACCCGATGACATGTTCTTCGATTGGACTACCAAATCAGTCTCATTTTAAGGTTCTGCCTAATTCAGTCACTTACCAATGATAGCTCCAAGAAACGCAAAGAACATCGTTGTTCGAGAATTTCAATTGTTTTTCTATCAAAAGGCTGGAAAAGAGAGGCGAATATCGTTGCTCAATTGCTCGAATTCGGACACGTAAAGCTCAGTAGGGGCAGGATTCGGCTGTTGTGTGCACCCGGCAGATTCTTGGCTCGGATTTCCCGCCCAGGTAAAACAAGCCTTCCATCCCTCCGGGGTCGACGAAGTCCTACCAAATTTGTCTGGAAATGATAAAACACTTGTTCATCGGCTGGCCATTGCAAGTCATTATGTAGGCTGAATACGCGTTCAAGTCGCCTCTACGACATCCAGTAGAAGTAGAATGTGTAGCGCATCCCAAAGGGGATTGAGTAACGCCGTCCTTTAGCCTTCATCCTTATTTCTGCAATTTACTACCCTTTACTCTTACTCCAAGTGTGCTCTATGCTCACACATATCGCTCATATATAGACATGGTGTCTATTAAACGTGAAGATTCCAATTTTCAGAATTCCAATTCCTTCCGATTGGTTATAAAGTAAAAAAGGCCTTATTAATAAGGGCCTAACAGACTTCCGGGGATTGTAAGCATGATCATCCAAAAATGACTGCCCCAGCTGGAGGAGGATGTTCATTGTTTCAGCTCAGTTGCGCAGGAAATCTCTCAAGGTATATTGCGTGCAAGAATAAAATCCGAAAAAGGCATGACGTGTCATCCTTCACCAAGATTCAAAATAGTTGCTCTCTCTACGTGGTTGCCTTCTTCAGAGCCATGAAAACTTGGAGATCATTTAAACTTTCTTCGTAAACTTCAGTAATGTCATACTACTTCGAGGGAAAATAGACAGGTGGTCCAATGCACTAAACACGGTACAAAAAGACTGTCGCAGATCTCAGTTAAAATTTATGAGCTGGGACATTGTTCAGACTGCATTGCTCTCTCGAATGCATACACCAATTTTTCATAACTAACGAAAAACGAATGAAAATCCTTCAAGCGTCTCCAGCTGCAGAGCATAGTTTCATTGTGCACATGCTGCCTCCTAACTCTTAATCGTTGTCCTATGTGGATAGTTTCTGCTTGCACTGTGTTCTAAACGTGTAAAAAACAACTTAAGGTGCACTTCCACAAAGCAATGCAGAACGAGCCGGAATCAAAACGTCGTTATCAAATTCAAAATGTCGTTATCGCTTATAAAAAAAGCTAACATTCCTTAAAGATGGCCTTCTTTCTTCCTTACTTTCCATTTTTCAGCTTAGGAAATTCCCAGTTTTTTCTTCGTTCGTTCACGAAAGTGAAGATCGACGTGTTCCTTCATTTTATTGGAATGGGCAGCGCGTTCTACTATGAAATTCCTAACTCATTCGGAGTCTGCTCGGGTTTCTTCAACCGATTTTGGCCACCCAATTTCAGTGCATTGTATTCTGTGATATCTTCACTCTTCTCTTCTCTCATTTGTCCTCCTACTCCTAATTGTAGATCCTATCTTTCTTCTATGAACAGAATTCAAAGGCACGTATAGTTGTTTAAAATAATCCCCAATTTCTAACAAACAATTTCGATTGAAGAGTGCAGAAACGAGCATTTCACAATTATTCTCCATTAGAGTTCTATTTCCTTGTTCTTCTGCTTAAAGCTCTGGTTCTAGTTTCTTCTTCTTTTTGTGCAGTGACAGACACTGCCATATCGAACGTTGACAAGAAACTGTTGCCAGTTGACAACGTAGGATAAAAGAAATTACAGGGTGTTCCAAAACAATGTGATGAAGGTTTTTAAATTATAGCGACGAAACCACTGACAGGTTCACAAAATAATACATAAATAGCAACTACACGGACACTAGACAACACTATATTCGAGCGGATTCGAAATGGCTCCGCTTGGCATGAATACAAAATTCAAAAGGCTTGACGAACTTTTTGGCGATGGGCCGCAGGTCATCTGGAGACAGCCGTTCCTACTCCCGATGCAGAGATTCCTTCTGGGCCTCCAGGCTATGGTGGCGCTTGGCAGGGACCCCGGCCTTCAAAATGGGTTACGCGCTGTAGTCCGTTCGATTCAGATCCGGGGAGTGCGGTGGCCATTCCGCAGACATGATGAAGTCCTGAAAATTGGCCTTGCACCATGCTTCCGTGCCTTTCGCCCTTTGTGCAGGGATTGAGTCTTGCTGAAACGTCCACTGTGCGTTGCTGAAGTGCCGCTGGGGCTAGAAAAGTGCCACAGCCTCAAAGTTGTTCTGCCGGTACACATCCTGATTTATTTTTTACTCATTCGTTCACAGAATCCAAGGAATCTTTCAGTTGTTGTAGGTTTCTTCCCAAACCATGAGCGCCTGCGGATTTTGACGATGCTTGGCAATGGCAAAGGTGGCTGGAGCCTCCCCGGATCAGATGCTGCCGTTTTGGTGGTTGTGAGCCTACTCTACAGTGAACTGCCTCTCGTCCGTGAAACGTGTTCCTACCCACCCTCGACCTGCAGCCCTTAGCTTGAGCTGTCGGCGTTAATGGAGCCGTTCGCGCTTATTCTTATCCATCAGGAAATGAACTTTATGCAACCTGTAGGGCTTGAGTCCGCATTTCTTTCTGGCTATTTGATACGCTAATATGAGACTGACACCGACATCAAGGGAGATTTTTCTCAGGAGAGCCTCGGACTTTGAATTTTTCGCTTCTCGATGATATTCCGGATCTGCGGCGTATTGACAGTGCGATTTCTTCCTTGTGCTGAACGGTCACCTTAAGGTGGGATATAAGGAACTTGGCCATGAATTCATCCACCTTAAGGAGGCCAAGTTCCTTATATCAGTGAGTTTCAGTGGGGACAGTCGACTGAGCAGGTTTACGATGTCGCATTGCTGCTTTCCCTGACGATGGAGCTCCAAAATCGCAGTGCGATGATTTGACATCTTGAGAAAAACCGTAACTGGGACGAAGTAGAACTTAAAACATTATAATGCGGACAGAAAGATACGCAAAAGAAAATGGCGCCACTGCCGTCATGCTGCAGATCAATACGTTCGCTTGCGTCAAACCCTAACGTCAAACCTTCACCACGTTATTTCGGGATACCCTGTATATTAGAGGGCGAATTGAGATCGACTCTCAGGAGCACGACACGAAAAATAGAACAATTCTGCAGGCTTTTCGTCAGAGCTTGCAGAACTGCTCTATTTTTTACAAACGCGAACATGACATGGTTAATGGGTCGTGCACGAATCTCTTCCTCGAGGAAAGGGCATGTCAGTCTTCATTACTTATATGCTCTGTAAGCAGAAATTCTAGCAGCCTTTTTCACTCGATGGAGCCTTGCCCACCTAGCTCGGTTGCAGAATTACGCTCCGTAATATGTTTATCAACACTTCCTTATGGCCAACAACTGTCTAGACACATATAGCGTGGTGGCAAACAATTTAAGACCTCAAAACAAGTAACGTGAGTTCGATTCCTGTCCACTGAGAGAATCTGTTACCAACTCGGCATAACTGTGGCGTAATTTGTGTCTACGTTATTTGGAACCAGACAAAGCTCGTCTTAAAAAGAATTTCTACTTCTGCATTTGTCTTAAGGTGTAGTTTACCAGTTCCAGCTCAGAGACGGCTATTCTTTTACTTGTACTATCGTTACGGTGGATATCAAACTGGGGTCAGATTCGCCAACGACTTACGTAACTTTAACAGAGAATTCACAGCAGAAACTTCAGATAACGCAGCTTTTCGCTCATCATATCGCTTGATAAGCCGCGCTGTCAGGGATTTCGGCTGCAATTTTCTTCGTTAAATTGCTGTGAGTCGTTGATGAATCCGGCCCCTGGACGTGATGAGTCATTTACTTTGAATGCTCATCACCAATGCCATCTTTACTGAACGCAAATTGGCTCACACAGTGATTTGACCAGTCAATGGAAAGGTCGCATTTCACTCTCCTTGGCACAAGGCTGACACCGATGGGATGGATGAAATGCTTGGTAAGTCTGTACGGGAAACTGGAGCCATGAACCTGGAATCGGCTACACACGGCATCCGGCGACTTCTCAGACTGCGCTGTCATTCGCCCTACTCACGGACAGAGCCCAGTTGATCCGAATGGTACTTTGCTCGTCACCATACTGCCAAGGAAGTGTAGTGGTGAGTATCTGTGCATGTCGCGGATCCAAACGCGTTTCGAAAATGGGATTTTTGAGGAATATTTGGATACGCATCTTGGTTTTTCTTCACTTCGACCATTTTAGCTTCATTTAGCCTTAATGCATCCACTCGGCCTTTCCATGCCATAACGACAATAATGGGAAACTAGAGCATCTCTCTAGCAGAAAATTTGGCTAAAAACGACTTCTGATGACGCACAATCTCCGAGACCTTCCGTTTCCTTTTTGATATCGTTTTTGTGCAGCTGAATGACTACGAAAAAAGAATTTGACTATAAACCCTTTCACGACACGCGCGATTTCCGGGTGACTGCCGCGTGGTACACCGCGCATTTTTCCCGCGTGCTGATTATTTGAATTATTTCATTTGTATTATTTGTTAACTATGAAAGACTGTAACGACTGAAGTTTCTTAAGGACCGCCTTTACCGTAGATATTAGTGGACTCATTGATTAATATTGTGCTATTAAATGCTTAATAACTTTCCATTGACTACTTTTGTGATGGTGTCCAACGACATCGTCGTACAATATCGTGAAAGGGTAATGCCATTGGGGAAATAAATTGTTTGGGCATTTCTGTGCTGTTAATTATACTACATTTTCCTCCTAATTACCTTACGTTGGAATCCGTTAAGAAGAAAGTTTCACTGCCTGTAATGCGAGAAATAAGTGAGCCGTAAATGTAGCACGGCGGCGCTTCAAGTTACAGTAACCTGCCGTAGCGTCATAGTTGCGGGTACGGTGTGGGTTTCTCCAACCCTTGCTTTCCACCGCTTCGGTGTTTTGTTCTGCTCGTCATGCTACCGTAAAGTGTTAATTCTTGCATCTTCCGAGCTTCATCTCCGAATACCGTATCCCTTAGGAATTGGGTCTACCGCTCAACGCGCACATGCACCTCGTAATGGAGTGCAGATCTTTCCGAATGCTTACTGATGGATGTGGGCTGAACGAAGTGACCGTGAGATTCGTTCTTGATTATCTGATCATCAGTGGCGTCTGAGAAGTGGTACTGTTCGCTCTACATAAAAATTCCTCGGGAGTTGCTCAGCGCGTTTCATATTCTTGCCAACGCAGTTGTATACCGGAGCTCTGCTGTGTGATTGTTCAGTGCTTCTGAATTGAGGAGAATGGATATCCGTTACAGTTTGCAACGCTTAAAAACATCCCTGAATGTTTATTATGCTGAAGTCATTTTTAGATTGCCTGCGCTCATTTAACTTTGGGGTGCACCTTAAGGTCGGAATCTTCGGAAGGAAATTTTTCAAACCAACATTACACGGTCCTTTCTCCTATACTATTCGATCCCCACACATGGTTGACTTTCCGGCTGTTTCGACGGCGCACTGGCGCTGCTTGGAACTGAAAGTGAATATCGTTCGGAACAGCTCTTTCGACGTACTTCAGTAAGCTGTCGAAGAAACACAAATAATTCCTTCAGATAGAGCGAAGATCTCCGTATTACACGTTATACAAAAATGCGAAGTAAACAGAATACTGATACAGTAATAAACGAACGAAAAGCGATTGCATAAAAAAACGCCAGAACTTTCCGGTCAACCTAATATTATATTACCTTATCTTACTATGCATATAATCGGCTAATGTCACGTGTCCGCCAAGGAGAGGGGGACTGAATCCAAGAGATTTCTACGACGTATGTCAGCTGGGCTTTCTTTGAGCTTGACCATGGGCAGTTGCTGGCGAACTACCTCCTTGCCGACGGATCGTCCAGGCCTACGATACACTAAAGGACAACACGACAGTGTATGAATGAGTACCAAGTGCGAAGCGTAAGGATTCAGAAGATATCTCCCTAGACGTCGTCCTGCGTTAGAATTTAGAAGACGTGCTGAAGACGTCCAACTTGGGGATTCCGAGTAAGGTGGCCCAATAGGAGAGAGACCTGTAAAGGGGGATCAGGAAGGGGACCACCCATTAGAGGGGGGGGGGTGAATAAGGGGGCAGCATTTTCCCTCAATATCGTCCAACGTGCGTAGGGATTCAGAATACGTGCTGAAGACGTCGTCCAAGCGCCCAACTCGCGTAGGGGTTTCGAGTAAGAGAAACCATTAGGAGGGGGACTAGTGAAGAGGGGATCAGCGAAGGGAGACAACTAGAGGTGGGAGAGTAAGGGGCCCAGTGTTTTTCCTCAATGTCGTCCATTGCGCGTCGAGTTTCTGAAGACGAGTCACAGAAGTCGTGGCACGTGTGTCGGAGTGCAGAAGGAGTGTCACAGACGTCGTGACAACATGGTGACACGTGAGTCGGGACTCAGTATCACATGTGCGTGCTTGACCTCACTCCGTTTCTTTGCCAGCCTATAGGTAAGCGTGTAAGCTCGGAGGGGGGGGGGGGAGGTGGGGAGAGTGACTAGGGGATTCGGAGGGTATCACTTCCGTCGGACAGTAAACGGTGTCGACCAATACCGATTAATTTTATCTATGTTTCTGCAGATTAAGCACTTCGTACTGGTCTCTCATGATCTGTTTCTCGCCACGTAGAAAATGGACACGGAGAATAAATCGCATACATGCGATCGACGGTGGATGGGCTTCATAGTAGCAGTGAAGATTCTGCCCGACCGTATCCCGGTACCAATCTAAATAGCAAAGCCTGTTTTTTACTGTAATGGAGGTAAAAAGGTCTTAAGGAGAATGGGGGAAGATTGGGGTTGGTTCTATTCTCGGGGTTTGGGGCAAAGCCGCCAACCAGACGTTTGGCGGCCTCTAGGCCGCTGAAGGTCTGGTATTATATTTATTTATTTATATAATTGTTCTAACCATAACTACTATAGAAACAAAGTTAGGAAAAAGATGGTTTCGAGATTGCCCATGCTGTAGGTCGAGTTAAGCGCTACATACTTGCTGAAGTACCATATCCCAGCAGAGCCGAGAGCAGCCCAATATTGCAAATGCGCCGGTGTTGAACGATAAAATGCAAGTCACAAACTTTGGATTTCTTGGAAGCGTTAGTTCTACGACGCAACTAACAAAGTCATTCCGTATTTCATGTCTATCTTTCAAAGGGTGTGCGTAGCAACAATGTCCTAGTCTTTAAGTGTTCGACAGTTGGAGGTAATGAATTGTTTGAATACTCTTTTACATCCTCTTCCACATTCCGAAACGTATTACCCTCTAGACGTTTTTCAAAGAAAGAGGATTAATAAGGCTTCGTAAGCGACATGCCTGCAAATTGAGCAGAACAAAGCATACCTTTCAGATCTAAATCCTACAGCGATGTTTTGTTGCGATCAATACTTCAGATGTTTTGTGGTTGAATTTAACGAAGTCGTATTTGCAACTTCCATTCGGATGGGTATGAACTCTAAAACACACCCTACAGTATGTAGGACACATCTGCAACCGGTTTGATCTTCTTAGAGATAGTAGATTTCTCCTTCCGCGTTCTTCTGCATTTCTTGTTTTCTTCTTGAAGAAATTCGTCCGTTTTGCGATGGTTGCCTTTTACAAGGTGTATAAAAAATCTACACTTCACTCAGAATTTCGCCTTTTATAACTTAGTGAGCTAATTGTTGCAGGATGTTTGCCGGAACTTACGAGGACTGAAGTTTTATGTGAAGTAAAATTTAGTTCTAACGGATTTCAGCGTGATACTGTGCTTCACAGAAAACCGCGCAATTTCGAGAAATGAGGCTCCCTTCGATAAAGGAACATTAAACATTTAGGACATCGTACGGTTAAAATGTTCGGGTGGCTGGTCCAACCCTAAGGGCTCCCCGGTCTCCTGCTTTAACGGGGCCTTCCTCAATGTTCTCCATTTTATAGTATCAAAGCGATTTATGCTTTTATTTTTCGGACATATTTTTTCAATAGCGGCAAGAGCACTGGAACACCAAAGTACAGTGTTGGAATGAAGTAGGTTGGTGCTTCAAAACCTCCTTTGACCGGTAGTCGGATGTTTTTTTTAGTATTTTGTGCACAGGTTCGTTCTGTATAGCGCTGTTCTGGTTTGTGTATAAGTTTATGTCAGGTTTCATGCTAGATCGGCGAAGGTTTTAGTCAGTTATCGTAATGCTGTTCTTATTGTGTTTCTACTCTGTTATGCAAATTCCGTGGTTGAATTACATAGTTGCATTGCAGTACGAGCACGTCTTTCGGGACGTAATAAATAAATAAATAAATAAATAAATAAATTTAACTGTGGAAACTGTTCCCTACGACTACTATCAGATCACGCAAATCCTCCATAAAATTTTCTTACATTAAATGAAGCTGAAAACTCCTGAACCGGAATAAATTTCATAAGCGTCACGCTAGCTCTCACCATCCCACACCAGATTTTGTAAGTTCAGCTTGCTCCCGCTGTTGCTCCACCAGTTAATCAGCGAAGAAAAAAGATGTCCAACAGAAATACCTACAAGTCTTATTTAAGGACTAACGAGGCTTTCGGTCTAGCTAGTCGTACTTGTCGTACTTTTTCTTGATTTCTCTTGTTTCACGCTTCTTCGATGCTGGCCATTTTTGAGGTTCTTTCTCCAAAGAAACAAGCTTTTCAATAATCTAAAGGGCAGCAAATGCTACCCTCTTGCAGGTCTGTTCCTCCTCTTTGATTTGGCCACGTCAGCCACCTAGTTTCCCATCTAGGATATCGGTTCTACGCGTTACAATTCGCGGCCAATGGGCATTATGGCTTCACGTGTGTGCTCGTGAAAATAATTCAAATGACTTAGTGCGGCGATGATGGCCGAATTTGCATTCCCGTGAATAACGGGCCATTCGCACGCAACCATAGGAGTAGTCGCCCCATGGTCACCTTGCTAATTCGAGCATCATTTTCCTTTGAGGATTGTTACCGAAAAATACTATAAATTCTACAAATAACCTTATTACTCTGTCACCCTGGTAAGAAATAAGTGATCTGTTGGCGTTGAATTTCTGTCCGCATAGTATTTTGCCGCAGTGATTTGATTTTTGTAAGTTCTTTCTCAAGTGGATCCCAGCAGTGTCGCCACTGTTTTTCGCGTGTCAGGGTACTCCTATGGGCTCTCCTCGTCCAAGGAAAATAGTAGCGTCGTTAGTGATCGTTGGAGGCTTTCACGAAGAAGTCCGGCTAACGCGTGTGTTAGTAGGCATCCTAGTGATCTTCTGAGATGCCGCGAAAGTCGGTGCCTGCTCTTGTCCAGCAAATGTCTGCGAGACGCATTATGTCGTCGGCCCAACTATGTAGTTTTAGACGACTTGGCTTTTGCCACAACGTCTCTCATCTTCGAACGTCGACGAAGCTCGCAAGTCCTTCGCTTTCCTCTGCATGAATCGTATCCGACCATTGCCCTTTCAGTTTGTGCGACGCTGACCACATGTTCATCCCTCATTCAACGAGCCTAGGATAAGGAGGAAAGGCAACGCAGTTCGCGTGGAGCGTAGTCAGAGGCCAAGTGTCGATTGCACCAGAAATCAGGACTATTGCTCGGATTTCTGGCCAAGGCCAACCAAGCCTTTCCGGGTCGGCGAATTGGCGCCAGATCTGTCTGGGAAGGATAAAGCGCTGGCTACCGCAAGTCATTTTATAGGTCGTATACACATTGGAAGCGCCTCCATGACATGCCGTAGAAGTAGAATAACTACATAGTTCATACAAGCAGAATTGTTTAATGCCCTCTTATTCCTTTATCGTTTAAGGAGAGGCAGAAAGAGGAATAGTTTAGGCTGGCATCGAACCCGACCTTCACGACTCAGGTGCATGTATTTAGCAGCAGCACTTCTATTATAATGGTCCTTCAAAATCAATCTTATATCATACCGAAGTTATTCAACAAAGATTTAGACAGCTTTTATAAGATGTGACGCGACGTTTCTTCATGACTACATAGCTTCAAAGATGAATAACGATATGATGCATCATCTGCCCCGAACAAGCTCCTAAATTCCGAAGTTTTTTGAAGTTTTAGGGCACATAGAGGTGCAGTAGCAGAGGGCGCCTGCTATAGTACTCTGCACGAATCGACGTTATAGCATCGGCTCCGTCTCATGTTAGCCTGACCTTCCGTTCCGGTTCCGCCGGCGAACTGGTACTTGCTTGCGAAAGATGAAACACTAACTTGTCCATCAGCTAGCCACCGCACTTCATTGTATTTGGCTGGCCGGAAAGTTCTGGCGGTTTTGTACAACCGCTTTTCGCTCGTTTATTGCTGAATCAACCTACTTCGTTTTTTATATAAAGTCTAATACGGCATTACTCGCTCTATCCGACGGAATGATTTGTGTATCACCCATGCTCTATAATTGTGTTTCTCCGATGAGTTATTGAAGCACGTCGAAAGGGCAAGTCTGAATGACATTTTAATTCGATTTCAAACTGACCAATACGCCGAGGAAACTGTCCGGCAAATCAACGAGGTGTGGGGGACGAACAGTGCTGAAGAAAGGACTGTGCAGCTATGGTTTCAGAAATTTCGTTCTGGAGATTTTAACCTTGAAGATGCACCCCAAAGCGGCAGATCTACAGCAATTCGGGAAGGCAATTTGAAGGCCTTCGTTGAAGCGAGTCCATCGCAAAAGGTCCGCAGGATTACAGAAGATCTAATACCAGTAAAACCGCTGTTACAGCGAAAAGTGTGTGCATCACGATTTGAGTGACCGTCAGAATTTGTCATGTTTCGAAATCTGTTCTTCCTTGCTTCTCCGGAATCAACGAGACCCGTTCTTGGATCGAGTCGTCATATGTCGTGAAAGGTGGGTTCCGTGCAATAACCGAAGACGATCAGGACAGCCCGACACCCTAGGCACTTCCCAAAGCCGAAATCCAATCAGGAAAAAGGCGGTGATAAAATTGTGATGGTCGGTGGCTGGCGCGACCCTCTACAACTTTCTGGAACCAGGTCGAACCACAGCAGAGTCCCAGTATCACAGTACCGAAGTCGACGAGATGGTACGGAAACTGCGTGAACTGCAGCCGGTACTACTCAACAGAAGATGTGCAACTCTTCTGCACGGCAACTCCCGCCCAAACGTTTCGCAAATCACCGTGCGAAGATTCAACGAACTAGGAGTTGAAGTTCTGCCTCACCAGCCATTCTCGCCAGACTTTGTGCCAACCTATTACCACGTTTTCAAGCACTTTCAGAAGTTCCTCGCAGGCAGAACCTTCGCCAATCAAGACCATGCAAAAACGGCTGTTCTAGAGTTTGTTGCATCTCGACCGCCCAGTTTTTTCGCTAACGGAATTAATTAACTAGAATCGCGTTGAAAAGTGTGCTGATACCAATTGTGCTTACTTACATCGACTGAATCCGGTGAGTATGAAGAAAGCTATGACTGGTGTAAGTGGACCAGTCAAAACTGCTAGAACTTTCCGGGCAACCCAATAAAATAAAAATAGATGACTGCACGATATCATTTAGAAGCAGTGACAGCATTTCTCTTCATTGCTTCTGAACGATTATCCTAAACACTTTTGCAGCAGAGGTCCGCCACAACCTTTCGTTTCTGCATAGGAAGCAATGAAAAGCTCGCGCTTGCTGTAACTCATTTCTATATTCCAGGATAATCGGACATTATGGAGTTGTATTTATCTCGCTATGTTGTATTATAGGAAACTCTTCAGTCAACCCGGATGCAGGATAGGCAAGAGACCAGGAATTCAGTAATTGACTAAACTTTATAGACCTTTTACATAATTATATTTATTTTATATAATTTTAACATAATATAATTTTTACATTTATATAATTATATCATAGTTTACCCGTTTTATAATTTTTAGTCTACTGCTCATCATCACGTCACAACCTATCCGCTAATTCAGTTTGCCTAAAATGATGTGGCGCATTACCCAAAAGGCTGCTAAAGATCGTTGTTGATGCTGTGTAACGATTCTATCATATCTCCTCTGCGTATGTTCCCCAGAATGACTGCTTCGATCAAGTCGAGGATCAGTTTTGGACCCTGCTTGGCGGAAAGGCAGCAGAGGTACCGTCGAAAAACGTTACTCTTATCAGTGGTGACATCGATGGGCACGTACAGGGTGCGGCAAAATTACCCGTGCACTGAAAATTCAGTGGCATTTTGGAATCAAACTTCGCAGATCAATTCTAACCATCAAAATTATCTACAACAAACATAGCAATTCAAAGCATGCTGACAGTTTTCGAAATGATCGCCTTCAGCCTCCACACCGTCCTTCAGACGTTCGACGAAGCTTCGCACGTGGCAGGTATGGTTCATCAATCTCGTCCCAAGATTTGAAAAGCGCTTCTTTAAGAGAATCGAAACTTGGGTGCTGGTAGAGCAAGCTTTTTTCTCTAAGGCGGCCCACACAGAATAATCCATCGGGTTAAGATCCGGAGAACTGGAGCGCCATTCGTCGTGTGTGATGAGGTCAGGCAACTGCTCGGCGCACCATTCCTGGACCATCTTCGCTTTGTGTGCCGAAGCAGAATCTTGTTGAAAGCACCAGTATGCTTCTCCGGCCTACGGCTTGAGCTTTTCGCACTTTCCTGAAGTCGTCTTTTGGCGGTAGCATCAGCAAGCGAGTCCCCAATATTTTGGGAGTTGAAGGCTGGATTCAATGTGAAACCCTTTCATCGCTAAAGGCGATGTTTCGAGCGCGTGCCACGGTGAATCGTTGCAGCAACCTTTTGCATCTTTCCAATCTCCTCTTCTTCATAGTGTCCGTCAGGAGTTGGCATTTCTGCAGACGATAAGGGAACTTCTTAAGCTTTCCCCTGACTATCCCCCTTATTGACATTTTGCTTATTCCTACGTCTTTTGCCATCTGGCGCATCGATCTCCTGGCGTTTCTACGGATTTTTTCTCTCACGATTTTTCCGGTTGGTAGCTGTCGTGGGACGCTCTCTTCCTTTTCTATCCTCTTCGGTATTCAATCCCTTGTAGCGTTTTGCTGTATCCTGGACCGTTCCTCGGGCGCGGAAAGAATCTTCACAACATCTCTCGTTTGCTTGCTGTCCTTATGAAGTTCGATAATAGCACTTCGTAGGCTGGAACGCCTAGCCATTTTGTTTTCAAGTACCTATGAGAACCACAATCTTCAGTCAACATATAATAGGCGAATGAAGAGGGAAATTTTCCAAAAAAAATTTAAAAATTTAAAACGTTTAGGTGCACGGGTAATTTTGCCGCATAGGATTTTGGGCTGAACCTGCACTAATGGTACGCAATGTGAGCTTAATTTCAAAAGACGTTGAGGAGTTCACAGAGCTTCACTACGTCTGAGCGGCTACAGTCTCCCTCACTAGTCGAACGAACACTAATTCCTTTCCCAGCCGTTGTAGTATTCCAATATCGTATAGGCATACGCTGCTGTGGAAACTCTCACGTTGCTCTAATTGAATCCCCGCATTCTTTACTTGTTTTGCTGTGTGCCAGTGCGTTAGTCACCAAATAACAGAATCGCGTGGATCTTAACGCAGCTTCAAATGTGCACTGGAGTCGAGATCTGATGCCGCTTATCAAAAACTTATAATTGGTCCGTCGCTTGCGCCGTGAAATTTAGTTTGAGCAAAACTAATATTAGGTTGTCCCAAGTCCCTGCCGTTTTTTTCCACGATTCACTGCAGATTTCGCCGGCAGTCTCTTGCAAAGCACTGCATAGCTTTCGAAAGAAAATTATTTGCTCTATCAGAGCGTGCATTGCATTTCTTTTTTATCATGAATTTTGTTAATTTTTGTGTCGTTGAAGTGAAAACTGAAAAAGTGAAAAAGTAGCCGTTTCCGCACTTGTTCTCTTCGCTTAGGTTTGTAATTTTTTGCGCAGTTTTTTTATAGCATTTGGAAGACAATGTTCTGTACTACAAGAACATGTGTTGGTCCTATTTTCTCACTTGCCCTTTATTGATTTTTAGTCCATCAAATTGGGAATTCCGACTTTTCCGTCCGAATTTTTACCGAAACTCCGGTTCTGTGGTTGGACTTTTTTGCTTGGTGTCATATGTCGTTTGGAAGAGGATGATTTGCTCAGTAAGAATTTGTGTCGCGTTTATTGGCTCACGCTGATTTCTGTCGAATATCAACAACTGAAGAAGGAGAAGGAGTTGTTGGTGAAGACGATTTTTCTCTTTTTGGCATTTTGTTGATATTCAATAAAAATCAATAAACGCAACATATATTCTTATGGAGCAAGGCATTCTCTTTCGAATGACATAACGCCAACCCAAAAAGTCCAACCGCAGGCCAGGAGCTGTCGGCAAAAATAACCATCCTCCTTCGGACGTCCCAATTTGATGGCCTAAAAATCAATAAAGCACAAATGAGCAAATAACACTAAACACACATTCTTGTAGTACAGAACATTGTCTTCCAAATGCTGTTAAAAACTGCGCAAAAAAGTGGCTACTTTTTCATTTTTTCACTTTTTTCACAAGACTACTTTTTCACATTCTCACTTTTTACTTCAACGACCTAAAAATTGACAAAATTCATGATGAAAAAAAAAATGCAATACATGTTCTAATAGAGCAAATTATTTCTTTCGAAAGCTATGCAGTGCTATGCAAGAGACCGCCGGCGGAATCTGCAGTGAATCGTTGAAAAAAACGGCGGAGTCTTATGGGACAACCTAATAAATTTCGAACGCTTTATGAATTTGCATCACAGCGCATTCAACAGTTCTGAAATCGGAAATACAAGGAATCATCTCATCTGTGAAGATATTTTCAATGAATCCGTGTTCGGATATATGTCGCCATTTAATCAATGCACTTACTCCTTCTATTTCTACGGTGTATAAAAGAAGCAGCTTCTCTTCAAACTTAATCTATACTTAGTAATGCTCCTGTAGAAGCCACATGTTCGTCTACCGCTGACGGTTAGATAAGCATGACCGTCGCAAAATTGAATAACCTGTAACTGTCCTGCACCGAAACCTGAAATGACCTGTTTTCACCTTATAAGAAGGACGATTTCTACGAGATTTATCGTATTCAAAACGATAGCACCACGAAATTTTCGATGGGCTACTATTCTCGAATTCGAAGAAACGAAGTGCGCAATAAATGCCTTGCTGTTAGTTCATTATGCACATGACGGACGTTGACAGATTTGTGCCTAGTATTCAAAATGTGAATGAAAAAATTCGGGCGTATATTGGGCAATCGGAAGGGATACATACAGGTGTGCATCCGATTCCCGGTTCTTGGATCGGATTTCTCGTCCAGGCCAGCCAAGCCTTCTACCCCTCCGGAGCTACTGTATCCGACTCCCTCTGTATGGCTACTGTACCTTAGGCCACCAGACTTGTTTCAGAAGGATAAAGCACTTACTTATTCATTAGCTGTTTACCGCTATTCATTGTACGGCCACACAAATCCAGTCACGTATTCAAATGGCCTCCACGACATTGCGAAAAAGTAGAATGCGTGCCGCGTCCCAGAAGAGATTGAGTAACCCCGTCCTTTACCCTTTATGCTTTTATTCACTGCCTCCCAGACGAACTCCCGATAAAATTTGGGACCCCAAACTTAAATTAGGAGCGAGGGCCCACTTTTTACTTACTTTACTTTTCACTTTTACTTTTTTACTGTCAGAGGCGGATCTCTTTTTCGACAATTGTTTTGGATGTTGCATATTTTATAAGTTTCTTTCACATGATTGTGTTGAATATTCGTAATAGCTAAACCTAAGAAGGATTACCAACAGTGTCAACTGTAGTCTCGCTCGAATGGTACAAGACCAAACAACGTTTCGGTCTCTGTCTCGTGCCAAATACGACCAATGGAGCTCTTTCGATGGGCACAAAGAGTGTCAGACCTTCTACTGAGGGCTCCCTCCAAAATGGGACCAACTGACACATCAGGAAATGTCCTGAATTTATGCTGACATCACGAAGCATGAAGCGGTCATTTAGGCCTTTCACCCAGCACTACCGAAGCGCATTTGCATGTACTGCACGCATAAAAGAGCACCGGTTCGAGTCCTGGGCGTGCAATCCAACATCGATACAACACCTTATCCTTCATCCTGCTCCAGACTCGAATAGAATGAGTTAAATGATGCAGTGATGCCATTGCTAATCTTAGCCGCTTTGGGGTTGCAAATTTTCCCGCAAGCGTTTTGTCCGATGCTGAAATCGTGGCAGTTTATGCACTTCTGCATAGCATGGCGTGACCAATTCGGAAGTGGAATCTGATTTCGCCCGTATATAAGTCTATCTACTAATTTTTTGACCGAAAATACAAATATTTATAGCATAATACGATTCTTGCCCTGATGGCCCAAAACCGAAAATATTTTCAGTCTCGTGAGACATCGTGCAGAATGCACTCGTAAACGAAGTTGTGCGTGATGGCGAATGCTTGAATGCAGTAGAATTAAGACCCACGAAAATAGCTATTTCCTTTCCCGCCTTTTTCAGCAAACCTGAATAAGTTTTCCTCATTTCTTTGTTGTTTAGCAGAACTCTGATCCTCGTTTGTTTTCCTCGTGGTTATAAGTCGAAATGAGACACTGCTTCGTGTTTATGGCGAGTTTTCTGTTAATTATATTTCCTTCCAGACCTGCGCGCTGCAGCTACATGTGATTAGCGAAATAATCGGTCAACTCATGCAACTGTGTGTATATTCGAAAGTGAGACTGTATGTGCTTCCGAATCACTGCTCCCATCGCCTCTTGGCCGAGTCTTTTTCTTCTCCTCTCCATTTCTTTCATTATCATCTATAGTTCATGACTTCACATATCTGTGCACATCGAACCTCGACGCCGAACCAATCACCTTCTTTATACGTGTTGAAAACCAAATCTCTGCATTAGAGGAGCAGAGCGGGCCATAAAAATGAACGGTACTTGTTACAGAGAAAAATGGAGATAGATAAAGCAAGGAACAACGAATGGAGAACAAATCAATGAATGAGTGTCTAGGTGCTCCGAAACTCGAAGAGCCTTCGGTGGCCTTTCTGACAGCCTACGATGCTAACTTGGGCAGAATAGGCAGCACCAATGTGGAAGTTACATAGGCTAATACAACACCTTCTTTTCCTAGATACCTATAGGATAATTCCTACAGGCTTTTAAAGAATTTTCTTAAAAAACAATTCAGCTTCACTCCTACATTATGATGTACAGAAGCATTGCGCCGGACATCTGTTACTGAGTGCAATTACTATTCGTTTCTGTGCTCTCCTCAATATCAGAGGGAAATAAAAGATAATGATAAAGGTATAACGATAAAGGACGGCATTTATTTATTTATTTATTTATTTATTTATTTATTCAGAGCGTAAGCACGACACTCACGCGCAAAACAAATGAGAAAAAGCAACAAGTTCTACCAAAAAAAGTCACAAGACAACAATCAGACGTAGACAGAGGCACCTGTAATTCTGAAGGCAGCAATGGACAGAATCTAGTCAACAGCAGAATTTAGTCAGCACCAGGTTCTTGAAGACATGCATGGATAGGGACAGGAGATTTTCTTTTTCCGTAAACAGAGAGTTGAGCTCCCGAAGCCTTCTATATGTCAAAAATGAAGAACTGATCGTGGTTTTTGCAATAGGAACCTGCAGACGGAGCCTACTTCTTCTTGTCCTTACTACTTGACCACCGAGGAAATGTGAAGGGCTTATGTGGAGTTTGCCCGTGAGAATCTTGAACAGCATTTTGAGATCAGCAATCTTCCTTCTACACACCAAAGATTTTAGTCCAAGTATTCTATCTCTTTCTCTGCCGTTTGGGATTTGCGAATAATCTACGCCAAAGCATCTCATTATGAGTTTTCGGGTGAAATTATTTTGAACGCTCTCCAACATATCAATGCCTTTTTTCTTGACCGGGTTGAAAACCGTTGTACCAAACTCTACTACGGGTCGTACGTATCTTTTGTAAGCAAGTAAAAGCGTTTCAGGATTTTTGCTTTTTAAAACCTTGAAGAGAGTATATGTACGACAGTTGGCCATTTTGACCACGGCCTTATAATGCATGTCAAAATTGAACTTCTTAGTTATTAAGAAACCTAAATCTCGGACATCATCAACCACCTTTAGATCAGCATTTCGTAAATTATAAACAGGTATCGTTGCCTTATTATTCGCTCCTAAAGGTAAGAAAGAGGATTTCTCTGGTGCAAGTGGGAGATCCCACTTGTTAGCCCAACTGCTTATGTAGTCAAGAGCTGCTTGAACGGAGTAGGTGTCCTGGTCTTCCTTTATTGTTTTGTATATTTTAACGTCATCAGTGTACATTTTACACGTCACTTCCAACCTCGAGATTGATTCTGGAACCTCATAAGTGTACAGCAGAAAAAGTAGGGGTGAGAGCACTCCGCCTTGTGGAACGCCAGTGTAAACGTTGATCACAGAGGATAGTGCTCCCTCAACCCGAACCTGGTATATCCTTCCTGTAAGGAAATTGTGCGTCCACTCCGTTATCCTTGGATGAATTCCGACAGTGTTCATTTTAAGCAATAGTTTGTCTACAGGCACCTTATCGAACGCCTCTGAAAAGTCTAGATATGCCACGTCTACTCTATTTTTAGTTTCCATAGCTTCAGTCCAGTCATTAAGGAACGTCAGCGTGGATGTTTCTACAGACCTTCCTTGCAAAAGCCAAACTGATTATCAGAGATTATCTTGTGCTTTTCTAAGGGCGTAACGATATGTTCTTTGACGATTTTTTCGAAGGTCCTAGCAAACACAGAAGTAATACTTGTAGGACGATAGTTCTTTGGATCACTTAGAGGAGACTTTTTTGGAATGGGCGTAACGAAAGCGTGCTTCCATCTCTGCGGCACTTCAGATGTCATAATACTAAAATTAAAAATATTTTTAGAGGGTAAAGTATGTGGCTTAAAATCTGTTTAATAAAGCTTAAAGGAACAAAGTCAGGAGAGATAGAGGACGATTTTGACCATTTTGAGAGAATATCATAGATGTGCTCCCTGTGGAACCACGGAGAAACGTCCATTTGGGGAATACAACGAACCGGTAAGGAATCCGAATTCTCTTCATCTCCATCCTGAGTGTGAGATGTTAGAGAGTTCGGATTCGTACGTTTTCCAAAGTGTGTAAGAAACTGGGAAGCAAGTAGATTGGCTTTGCCGATAGATGATGAATATGGGAAACCATTATCATCAAAAATGGTAGGTATGCCTGTCTTACTTCCATTGCGGGTATTAATAAATCTATAAAATTTGTTTGTATCACGAGATCCGAGGATTTTGTTCTACAGATACACGTTGTATCTAAGTACAGTTTTGTCCACTTTTTTGCTGTATACAGCATATTTACTCCAGTCCGCTGCATCATTAGTTGTGGAGGCTATATTCCATAGGTAGGTCCGTTGACATACCATTCTTTTGAGGTAATTTGGAAGCCTGAGTTCCCTTTTTTCGACTTTACGGAGTGGAACGAATGTTTCAATGACATGATGCAAAATGCTCAGAAAAGTCTCGTACTTCTCATTCATGGTTTGTAGATTGTACAAGCTTCCTATTCAGTCAACGTTGGCGAGGTAATCTCGAACGTCGTTGTAATTTACTTCACTAAAATCCCTTCTCCACTCAAACGTTGGCCGGTCTACATCCAAGGATATCAGGAAGGTCACTGTACTATGGTCACTACTCCCCAAGGGTGGACCAACACACACTTCCTCAACAAAGTCTTTCTTGTTACACAAGACCAGGTCCAGCGTTGCATCACCTCTAGTTGGGGATGATACTAACTGTTCAAATCCGTGAGATTCGAACAAATCAAGAAAGACAGCTGATATTTGGCATAAATTCGTGGAGCATAAATCCGAGAGATTAAAATCACCTAGAATAATGCTTGGAAAGCAACAGGAGCAAAAGTCACTGATGGCTGACCAACGGTATTGACCAACGCTTTTTGGGGTGCGCCACGCACTCTACTTCTACGAGATGTCGTAAAGCCAACTTGAATGCGTATTTATCCTATATATTGACTAGCGATGGCCAGCCGGTCAAGTCCGGCGCCAGCTATGTGACCCATGCAGGGATGGGAGGTTTGGTTGGCTTAAGGAGGAAATAACGCGCTAGGAACCTGGAATTGGATGCACACGACAGCCGGCGCCTCCTCCGATTGCGTTACCACGCCCTGGTCAGCGGGAAACACTGGATGAAACTGTACGATGTGATACATCTACGCAACCCGTTCATTGTTGCGTAGATGGACTTTCCCCACTCCCCCCCCCCCTCTCCACCCCACCACAGCCCGGCACAAAAATGATGACTAAGCAAGCCGCACATCGTTGGATGGCCGATCACTAGATGATAGTCTTTGTTGAATTAGAGTCTGATCGAAGGTCTCACTATTATCCACATACTGCATAGGCCAGCTAGCCTCTTAGTTTTAACACAGTGTCACTTCACAGTGCAATGCGTGACACAAACCAAAGCAGTTAGCTAATTTGGCTTCTTACTATCTTATAAGGTTCTTGAGATCTTAAAGAAAAGGATAAGGAAGGTCTTTGACATGATTGTTCATTGTCGTTTGAGCTGAATTTTATGTGAACTCCCGGATCAAGGATCTTAGTTCGCGTCCCTCCCAATCAGGCAACCATCCTTTCTTCCTGGATCGGTGATCGGGTTCCAGAGTTTGCCGGGAGTGATGCAGCACTGGCTCGTTTCTCGCACAATATTCATTCAGTTGGGAAAATGCGCATTCAAATTGCCTACGTCATATCCTGTAGAAGTAGTCAGCGTGGGGTATCCCAAAAAACCACTGCTTAACGCCGACCTTCATCCTTTTTCATCCTTGAACAGAGGTATTTTGGAGCTGACCTCTCTGCACTTTTTTTTATTCTCGAAGTGATACTGAGCAAGCATCCCATTGTGGATTTCATGCTGGGATTGTAGCTTCGCACTGCAGCATACGGAAGAAACCCCCCTATGTTTGCTGAGGGCTCATAATTTCAATTTCACCTCTCCCAATGCGGCAGAACTCTCATATCATCTGGCCTTCACGTCATCACCATGATTGCGTTGTGCGAGATTTTCTCACTTGTAGAGATCCCCTCATGGTTGTCTCCAAAAGAATTCATAGCTAACTTCTTTTAAACTTTAAGAACTTCCACACTGCTATTGTTTTCGGAACTGTCTATAAAGTTCCTCCCTCGAAATGCCACAGTCTTGTGTTGGATGCATAACTGCATTTTATTCAACGTGATAGAATAATAACGATGGGTGCTTATTAACTGCTTGGAGGGATACGCCAAGCACTCTGTTTAATAGATATTGCGCATTTGGCACAAAAGCTCATAGTGGCGTGCCAGCCTTACAGAGAACCACTCCCTTTGGAACACGTCGGCACCTACCTATTTGCCGAGCGAAGGAGATACAGGCTTGGTTTTCCTGGATATCTTACCACTATCACTCGATGAGAATCGATTCAAGATGCACGGGAAGGGTGAATACTCGTTATTCTGTCGGATTTGAACAAAGAATTGATTCGGTATCTCGCCCATACCGGGTAAAACGTTTTCGAAACCGACTTCAAGATTTTCTCAAAAAATAGGTGCAATTATTTGAAACGACGCACCTTTGCTCTCTAATGTGCAGCCTATTCATGTTTGTGAATTTGGAATCAGATTGCCATTAAATTAGCCGTTTGTTTCCACTTTAAATCAACCATTTTCATTATTTTATTTTATTGTTATTTGTGTGGCAAGGCGTAGCGCAGTCAGAGGAGTCGTCGACTTTTGCTTGCACCTGATTACAGGTTCTTGGTTTAGGATTCTCGCCTAGGCCAAACAAACCTTCAATCCTTGAGGGGTCGGTAAATTGGACCTATACTCGTTTAGTAAAGATAAAAACTGGCTTATCCAACAGCTGGCCACTGCAATTCATTGTATAATTCAAATACGCACTCAAAATGCGTACACGACATCACGTAGAAGTATGTATAGTGCGTATAGCATCCTAAGAGCGATTGTTGTTGTCGTCTTCTCTTCTTTATTCTTTATTAGTATTTGTCCTTTTGCTTAAGGGCCAGATTTATCTAACATTTTGAAAAATGAAACGTGTGTCGCCAAGGTTTCCTTCCATTGGAGCCAGTCAACTACAGTTCCGTTGACCCCAGCCATTGCATAGTTGCTCAATCTGATGCCCGAGTTCTTTACAAATTTGTAGATAAAACACTAACGTTTCCAACAGACCTTCGCAACTCGTTGGGTATTTGCAAAGTACGCGCTAAAGTTACCCGATGATACACAGGCTATCCTCAAAATGTGAGCACTGTTTGAAAGGTGGTAACTTTGATATAGTAAAGTCTGTAAAGATGTTAGGAAGTTTCATGAAGGAGCAAGAAAACTGAAATACTTGACATTTGATCGGTAGGAACTCCGCCTCGCACTCGGCTGAAATTTTGCATTTTACTTTCGATTGGTTATGTTTCGCTTCATTTCTTGTCATAATTTTCCATAATAAAATAAAATAAAATAAAAATAATGTGGCCGTGTCATCTAAATTGTGCTTCTTTAAACGTTTAAATGTTAAAACACATTACAGTTTGCGACAAAATGCAGGGCAATCTAAAAATTCAGGTAGTGCTTGAAAGGTTCTAACATGCTACTTGAAAAGGTTTTGAAGATGTTTGAGATTCATACGAAAAACAGGATAACGAAAATGTTGTGAGGCAGCAATGGTTAAGATTACGACATGCATCCATCTGAAGGCCAAATACGCATTCAAGTCGCCTCCACAACATCTCGTAGAAGTAGAATGCGCTGGCGCATCCCAAAAGAGATTAGTAACGCCGTCCTTTATCCTTTATCCTTTATCCATGTGAAACCTTACATATCAAACTTGATTGATTACTGACAAGGAAAGGTTCCCAACTCAAGGTGGACTATTGCGATGCTATTTTGACAGGATGTAGGGCCCTGTGAGCGGAGTCCAGAATTACAGTTAGTTTTTGCTGAACGCTTTTTTAAAGAACTGGAAAGGAAGTGTGAAAACGTGTGCGCGACGCTCTTCAACCCCTATGAAACCACAGATGTGCCTCGGTGGGGCAGCCGGTAACACTGCCGGCTCATAGGAGCACACCGAAGGGCTTTTGAGTTCGAGTCCGGGTACTGCGAGTATTTTTGAACATATTAGTTTGTTGTTATTTCACTTTCTCGTGATCACAGAAGTCAATTTAAGACCACCAAGGCTTGCAACAAACTAAGGCTGACTATTTGCGCCTTCATATGCGCTAGTTATTTTTTGTGTGTGGCAGTTGGTTACGTCGATTTTCATCCAGGACCCTTCTCCACACCCACGGATTACGTGTTGAGTGAAGAAGATGCGGTCATTGCTTGCCAGGGGGAAGACTGTTGCTCAATGGCTTTTGTTAGATGCTGCCGGTGTGACACACGTTTGTGTTTTACTTGCTTTGTAGTTCTGCTCCATAGCTGGTGACTAAAAGGAGCAATAAGACCTTTCATTTTAAGAGAAATGACACGTTGCAGATACACATCGTTGAAAAACTAGCACATATGAAGGCGCAAATATACAGCCTTGGTTTGTTGTAAGCACTGGTGTTCCAAAACTGACTTTTGTGATCATGAGAAAGCGTAGTAACAACAACCTAATATGTACAAAAATACTGGCAGAATACGGATTCGAACTCAAAACCCATCGGTGTACTCCTATGAGGCAGCACTATTACCAGTTGCGCCGCCGAGGTGATCTGGGGTGTGATAAGGGTTGATGAGTGTTGCGCACCTCTTTTCACATCTTTTTCAGGTTTTTGAAAAAGCGTTCAGCAAAAACTAACTGTAATTCTGGACTCCGCCCATACGACCTTAAATCCTGTCAAAATACCGTCGCAAAAGCCCACCATGAGTTGGGATCCTTTCCTTGTGAAAAGTCGAATGCCTGAAACAGTACTTGCATTTTTAAGAATTTTTAAGATTCTCTGAATTTTGCCGAAATCTCTAACGTGCTCTCAAGTTTCAGACTTTAGAAGTAGTACAAATTAATCCATACAACCACTTTATTTATTTATTTATTTATTTATTTATTTATTTATTTTATTTATTTATGGAGACATTATGACAGATATCCAGTCGAAACACAATCAACCGAGTTTAAAATGCGAGATATCACACGAGAAGGCTTCCCTACCACGCATAAGATAGGAGATTTCCATTTTCTTGCACTTTCATATAAGCTCTTAACATCTTCAGTATCTTTACTGGCAGTAAAGTTATTACCTTTCAAGCAGTGTTCCTGTTTTTTGGGACACCCTGTGGTGTAGAACGCACGACATCACATCTCGTAATGGTTTAATGACACAGATCGTCATCCTTCCACTCAACGAACGAACACAGCGGAAAGTTTGTGAACATCGTAACAAAATGAAAATTGAGCCACTGCTGCTAGTCTCATCGTCAGTGCTCTGCTGCTATGGACTTGTTCTCAGTGACCATCTAGATCCAAGGTGTAAGGTGCACCAAAGGTACATTGGTATTTAGGATTGATCACGATCGCTGGGCACGTCGGAGGAGGCGCCGGCTGTCGCCTGCACCCGATACCAGGTTCTTGGTTTGGATTTCCCGCCCAGGCCAACCAAGCCTTCTATTCCTCCGGGGTCGGTGAGTTGGTACCAGACACTTGTCTGGGAAGGATAGAGCGCTGACTTGTTCATCGGCTGACCACCGCAAGTCATTGTATGGCCAAATACGCATTCAAATCGCCTCCACGACATCCCGTAGAAGTAGAATGCGTGGCACATCCCAAAGAGATTGAATAACGCTGTCCTTTATCCTTTTATCCACGATCGCTACGGTGATCGTACACTTCTTCATTTTTGCGCTTGCAAACTCAGCACAATAGACCATATTTAGAAACTTCCTGCTTCAGCAGGCATATAAATACTTTCTTCCTGAGTGGACATTGATCTAGCCATCACATTACGTTTTAACTCGACATGAGTCGTCGATGGCATGAGAACGATTAGTATTTGTGAGAATGGCAATTTTACTGCGTTTTTTGAAGAAGACATGTTTTGTCAGAACTGAAGAGACTCGATTTCTGTGAAGCGCTTTCTGTGACGTCAACTATTGATAAAGAGTTCGCAAGAAGTGTTCCTTAAGCTTTCAATCTGATACGAAATTTCAGGCGCACTTTGCTCCGTTTGAGCAAAAACGGAATAGGATGTCAAAGTTGAGAGCCGTGCCTGTTGTGCTCTGCAGCTTATAGGATTAGGTTAGCCTCAGTAAGGCGGTTTACATTTAGAGACATAAGCTTGTGTTTCATGGCAGTTGCTAAGGGCAGTTGCTTGCCCGCTTTTGTCGAATTCTCAAGAATGGATGCATCACTTCGGAATAAGGAAGAGTCTCTAAGAATAGCTAATGCTGTTCGTCAATGACAGAAAAAAGAAACTCCGCGACGTCAGGCGTCGTCAAGCGCTCAGCCGGCCTACGCCCTGTGTAGCTGGCTTTTCTTTGAAAAGCGTATCAGTCCTTATTTTCCGAAGACATTTTAAACTGGATGCTTCGAAAATACCGTGCTCTTTAATTTCCGAAGGATCTTCAGTGAACGACTATGCCGACAGTTGTTGTATTTGGTTTTTGGCATCACCCTGATAACAAGCGTCTAGGTGATGCTCACCAAGTGGACTCATCTTATAGAGAGGCTTGAAGGTTTTTCATCGGCCTTATTTTATTTATCTATATGTGAAATTCACGCGAAACCTAAACAGTTTATGAGGATACTAAGAGAAATGTCAGCGAAAAAAAAAAAACATCTCAAAATGAGAGTGTGATGATCAAGAAGTAAGATTCATTGAACATAGATTGGAAAGATTTCCACACTCGTAGGAAAGTAAGCGATTACGCGTTTCGAAAATGTCTGTCAAACAGCCTTTTGAATTTACTTAAGGGGTTAGGAATTGGAGATGTTTTCAATAGTTTAATGAATTCCGAACCAGTCCTCTATGTAAAGAACGTGCCACGCAGGGAATCCCTAGATCTTAGAAGGTGAAGTTTTGCCTGTGAACCTCTAGTGGTGGAAGGCAAAATCGTGTAAAACTGTTTCACAGATAGACTAGTCTTTGAATTTGTGATTTTGTAGATCATGGTGAGGTCGTACTTCTTTTTTCTTCAAATAACAAGCTACGAGATGTCAACTATTCTATTGCGAACAGGGAAAGAGATAGAGTACTCGTACCCATGAGGTCCTATCCACAGCTTCCTAATAAAGTTGTTCTGCAGTGCTTCAAGCTTTATTATGTTACAACTTGAGTAAGGCTTAAATACGGTGGTACCGTATTCAAGTTGTGATTGTACATAGGACTTATGCGCTGAAACTAAATGTTTCACTGAATTAGTACTCAAGGACTTGAATATGTTGGGGATAGCTCTATTGGCTTTACTGGATACATCATCGCAGCGAGAGTTAAAAGATAGCTAGAATCAATAAGGAAACCTGGATTCCGAACGATATCCATGCTACTGAGTTGCGACTCTTTAAGGTAATAAGTCTGTCTACTGTCAGAACTCCCAAGATGGAGCGCTTCGTTTTAGGTGAGGAGAGTGGAGGCTTCCATGTCGCCGACCATTCAGCATTAATGTTAATGTCAGATTGATGATTCTGATAATAAGTCATTGATTCTGACATGGAGCGACCATCCCGCTATATAGCTCTTTATCCAGTTAACTACTCTGCGATGCAAGCCTATCCTGTGTAGCTTAGAACGTAGAAGGTCAGGTGGACCCTTGTTTAAGGTCTTATTGGTAGTAAGGTCAAAATAAACAACATCAATGTTAGATGAGGAGAGTTGAAGCTTCCATGTTGCCGACCATTCAACATTAATGTTAATCTCAGATTGGAGTGCAATACAGTCCTCACGATCTGAATCATGTTGATTGAGAGGTATAACGTTGTTAGACTCAATAGCTTTTTCAGCACCCTCTCAAACGCTACAAAAAAAACTGACGTAATGCCCACAGAAAGGCGAGTTTTTGCTGTGCCTATTTTGATCGAAATTCTGGATTAACATGGTAGTTCAGCTTCGACCTATTCTGCGTGGCTACGTAAAATATGAATCACTCCAATTTTTCGTGTTCCCGTATGTTACCGAGAAACACGTCTCTGAATTCCCGGCTGTCTTCTTCAAAACCTTTTGTTTTCGACTGCAAGTTCATCTTTTACCCTCGGTTTGTCCTCATTTGCTCGGGTCTGGATGATTAGTACAAGCGAGAGCGCTACCGCTCCCTGGTCCACCAAATTTTGCCATCTCATTCTTTCCGCCTTGATAGTGCCAGCACTCGCAAAGGAAAACGAGCTAGGAGAATCTCCGTAGAAAACCTCCCATTGTTCCGCCCATAGACTGCTCAAATGTTGGGCCCATTAGAGCTCTGTAGGTGGGAGAATGAGCGGAAAGTGCCCATAAAACAAAGCCTATGCCGAATACCAGAGGAAAGAGCTCATGAGGATGTTCCTCGATAAATGCTGAAGCCGTTAGTGGCTCGGAACTAGCTCAGACTATCTTGCTCAAATAGGCTATGAGGCGAATGTGTATGCATGACATACCATGAGAAGACAGATATTCAACTATTCAGCCCAAGAATAAAAGTCTTGTACACATTGGCTAATATGAAGCGATTATTAGGGCTAACCGCTTTGAGTAGAAGAAAGGGTTTTGCTCAGTTTTCCTTGCAGGTTGTTTGCAATGTTCGGCAAAACTTAGCAACTAGATAAAAGTTAAGATCTCTAATTTTGTCAATTTTTTCCAAAGCTACCCATTGGTTGTGTAATGAACATTTTGTTGCTCTCCCCAAAATGAAACACTTTGGGGAGAGCAACAAAATGGTTGGTTGTACATTTAAAATTTTAAAACTTTAAACAAAATGGTTGTAAAAAACTGGACAACTCAGGTTGGATAACCCGAGTTGTCCAGTTTTTTTCACAGCCTAGTGAAAACGCACAAGCTCTCCCAAGAGGATATGCATTTTATAAAATAAGACCTATCATCAGTTGTGTTGGCGGACCAACCGATCGGATTTCCTGGTTCCTGAATAGTATTGTGAGCCAGTTGTTGACCAAAGTTCCTGCTCATTTGACCAACACAAGCAAATTTCTTGAAATACTACACAACCCTAACTTTGGTGAGAGCTGTGTAATAGAGTCATTTGATGTGACGTCACTTTACACCAACGTCCAAAACGATGAAGTCCTACAGGCTCTATCTGAAATGTTAGATTTGCATGTGGGGAACATAAACACCTTTGGATTGTTGAAAGCGCACATCATGATTCTAGTCAAAAAATGTTTGCATTGCAATGTCTTCAAATGGTCAGGTTCGTATTATTCTCAAGTTAGAGGACTGGCTATGGGTCAACGATTAGCGCCGGTCCTTGCCGTATGCTTTATGAGTAGGATGGAGCATCCGGTGCTTGACCGCTCACCGCCAATGTACTGTAGATACATAGATGAATGCTGTATCGTTACATCGACACAATCCGAAATGGATGAGTGTTTCAGGTTAATGAACGAGCAATCTCAGTACATTAGACTTACCAGAGAAACTCCGAATAATGGTTGGCTCGCTTATTTAAACACGCAAGTTAAGGTGTCCGGTGAGGGAATGTTTAGCGTGAAATGGTACCGGAAACCAAGCTCGAAAAACATCTTGATTCACGCAAGGTCAGCACACCCCACAGCTGTAAAGAGGGCTGTTGTCAGCAACATGTTCCGAACGGCAGTTGGTATGTGTACGGCCCCCAGCGAACGTCAAGAATCTTTACGATTGGCTTCAGATATAGGCACTTCAAACGGCTATAGGGTTTCAAGTGGCCATAGAAGATCTCACGCTAACTCCCATGATAGATCCCGTGTAGACAAGATGCCTCTCATCCTACCGTTCATCTCCGATAGAGTCACTGCTGAACTTCAAAGAACTATTGTAAGGGCACAACTGCAGGACGACGTCGTCTTAGTGAGCATTTCTAACGACAACATTAAGCGGCAGTTAGTTCGGAATAGACTCTACGATCAGCAGTGTCTTTCTGAAAATTGTATTATTTGCCCAAGTGGAAGATTAGGCGACTGCTCAAAGATTGGAGCAATTTATCAGATCGAATGCTTGGCATGTAACGCCAAATACATCGGAGAAACGGGAAGAGCTCTTGCAGTACGTGTGAGGGAACATCTATCAAGTAAACGACGTGGATTGCTAACCAGCCCACTTGGAAAGCATAGGATTGATGCGCATAACGAGAATGACCTTGAGGTGAAATTACCATCTTGGCCGTTGTAGGAGACATTTCGGCGAGGAGAGCGTTGGAGCATTCTGGATTTTCACAAGAAATCCAGTAGTGAACAACTGGAATGAGTGTCTTTCTGTTACGAGTGACTTTCTGCCGTTTGTGCCCCATTGTGAACTGTAGAAGCACCGGTCGGCCACAGCGGTGTGCAGTATGCCCCATTCGACCCTACTGGCTTGCTGACGTGGGCGAACATCAGCCCTTGCGGTGGGTCCAATTGGTGAGTTCGTTTCTCCCACTTGGACCCTCCCTTGTGTTCGTGGGGGAACGTCCGAAACGCTAGGGTAGCCAAGGCGCTTGGTGGGGTAGAGCGCAAATGAAAACTTATGCACCACATTCAGACCTCTGAAGACGACGAGAAGTCGAAACGTCAGGCCCTGATAAATAATTATCCACCTAAAACCTCGTGTTGGCACAGAAAGTTAAACTGACTGAAACACTTTGGTTTTTATAAGGGACAGGGATAGCACTCAGCAGAAATCTACTGGGTTATTCAATAATGAATGCCGTTTTCTCATAAATGGCGTGAACTGAATATTTTTATGTTGTAGTGACTGCGTGGCTTACATATTATATATCGTTTTAAAGGATAGAGTTCAGACTACCTTCTATAAAAAACTGAGCGCCATGAGTAAGAACAAGCTGGTAAAAACTTAAGTTCTGATGGACAATCAAAAAGAGCATTATCGGCAGGTTTTTTTTGTTTTACTTCCGAATAGGCAAAAATGGGGTGCAAGCTCGGAAGAAACTATATAACGTCTATGATGAGGACTGACTGACTGGACACCTGTGTCAGCGTTGGTGTGTCCGCTTTCGCTCTGAAAATTATAATGTGCAAGATGCACCACATGCTGGTCGTACAACCACTGCTGATGAAGCCAAATTCAGGCGTTCACCGAGACTAGTTGGTTACGTAGACAACGTGGATGTTTGGACTCTTCACGAGTTAAAGGACATCCACCTCACCAAACGCATTAGCATATCCGGGGGTGTCGTCTTCTTCGAGCTGCTTCAAGGAAATCAAACGGTTAATTCGAATTTTTACTGTCGTCAATTGTCGAAATTGAACGAAGATATCAAGAAAAAAACGCCCTGAACTGACCACTCGCCAAGGCTCTTTCATCCATCATGATAACGACAGACCCCACACCTCCTTTAACCCGTCAAAAATCAACAGAACTCAATTGGTAAGTGATGCTACATCCACCCTATAGCATCGAGTAAGCACAATCCGATAACTGTTTGTTATCTTCCTGTAAAACCATATGTACGGTGAAAGTTTTGATTCCGATGAAGCGGTAAAAAATGAGTTGCACCATTTCTTCGCTTCTTAAATATAGGGCTTCCAACGTGGAATTTCTCAACTCATCGAAAGATGCCACGGATCTCCCTCGATAGAGAGCCTTCGGGCTCTCTTGTTAAGAGGGATCTCGGGCCGCTTGTCGCAGGGCCACGTGGCGCGTCCCCGGGTGGTGGATAAGGGAATTAAACGCGAACCAAATGCGACCTGTACTGCCCAGAGACGCAGGTGGGATGCACTCCTTGCTCCTGCTACGTCGGGTCGACGAGTTCCTTGTGCGTGGGAGCGGCATGTTCGTGCACAGTGTGCGTGGATGTGTCCGTGACTGTGCGGATTGTAACTGTGTCGCCTCGGCCAAAAGCTTGCACTCGGTAGACTGGGAGTACATAGTAAGGCGATTCGGGGCCGCCTCAAAAGTCTCGCCCCGTCCCTTCGGGCAGTCTGGCTGGATGCCCGGAGTTCTTCGCCCGCACTAAAGGGCCTCATTCCCCTGACCCCGAAAGAGCCCCCATTTCTGCAGCGATGGGAAGGACGAGTACGGAGAGGCTGCTAAAATCTCAGGGCCTAACCAGGCTGCACAAATTGAGAAGGACTAGGATGACGATCTGTACTTACAACGCCCGCACGCTTGCATCGGAAGCATCCGTCGAGGACCTGATGATGCAAGCCAGGAAGATCAAGTACGACGTCATCGGACTGACCGAGACGAGAAGACACCACCCCCTACACGCCGCCTACGACTCCGGAGAAGAACTGTTCTTCGGAACATGCGACAGCAGGGGAGTAGGCGGCGTTGGTGTCCTCGTCAACACACACTTGGCCATTCGTACGAGTCTCTGACAAGCCGTCGGACGTCTGCGACTGAAGCGATGTGGTTCCGTCCCAGCTTTGACTGTATTCGTCGCGTATGCCCCAACATCCGACTACGACGACGAAGAGGTCGAAACCTTCTACGTGGAGCTGGAGAAGTTCTATAAGGAAGATCACACCTTCTACAAGGTGATCATCGGCGACTTTAATGCCAAGATTGGGCCACGAAGGTCGCCGGAAGAACTTTACATCGGAACCCACGGTTTGGAGTGAAACGAGCAAGGTGAAAGGCTGTCTGAGTTTATCATGTCGACCAAGACCATCCATGGAAACTCGCAGTTCCAGAAGCCTCCCTCCCTACGATGGACCTGGGAATCTCCCGGTGGCCAGTTCGACAACGAGATCGACCACATCATCTTCAACCGCAAGTATTGCCTGACCGACGTCTCCGTTGTCCCCAAGTTCTACACGGGATCGGACCACCTACTCCTTCGCGCAAGGTTCCGCTTTTCGTGTCGAGGGGAGAAGGCCGCGAAGTTCAAGAAGAAGAGCAATCCCAGAACGACCATCAACTGGGACCTCTATACCTCTCTTGCCGGCCTTTGGGAAGATGCCGTCATGGACAACGTCGATGAGGAATACGACCGCTTCGTGCACCATCTCCACGATAGTGCTAAGGGAGCCGAGAGCTTGAAGACCACCAAGAGACGTCTGTCTCCGGAAACTTTCGAGCTGATACGCCAGCGTGGAGCAGCACGAGCGTCATGCAACTACCAACTGACGTCCAAGCTTGCGAAGCTATATACAGCGGCGATAAAGGAAGATCTCAAGGAGAGAAGGGCGGAAGTGTTGGCTGAAGCAGCAGAGGCAGGGTTGAGCATCCGCAATGCCCGCCGAGACTTCGCCAACTTCAAGACCAAGATGACCGCTCTCCGACGTCCCGACGGAACCGTCACCTCTTCCAGAAGGACCATGGAGAAAGTCATCCACGTCTTCTACTCCGATCTCTTCGATAGCCACGTCCACCTGAACGCATGCCATCTTCCGCAGGATGGATACGTCGTTCCCTCTGTTCTCCCTTCCGAGATCCGACACGCTATCTTGTCGGTGAAGAAACGTACAGCACCCGGTCCCGACAGGATCAGACCCGAACACCTGAGGAACCTCCCGCCAGTGCTCATCAACACCCTGGCGCGGCTCTTCACGCGCCACTTGTCGGAGTGCAAGGTTCCATCTCAGTGGAAGACCAGCAGGACCGTCTTGCTGTACAAGAAGGGAGACGTGCACGACATTGGCAACTATCGCCCGATCTGCCTGCTGTCCGTAGTCTACAAGCTGTTCACTCGAGTTATCCTGAATAGGATCAGCCGAACGCTGGACGAAGGACAGCCATGCGAACAAGCAGGATTTCGGAGAGGTTTCAGCACGATCGACCACATACACACCATTACGAAGCTCATCGAAGTGTCGCGAGAGTACAAGCTGCCGCTTTGCCTTACGTTCATCGACCTGAAGAAGGCATTCGACTCTGTCGAAACTGAAGCGGTCATCGAAGCCCTGCTCACTCAGGGCGTTCCTACTCAGTACACCAGAGTCCTTCGAGAGCTGCGCATTGGATTCACGACCAAGATCTCTCCATTCTACAACGACGTCGTCATCGACGTAAGGAGAGGGGTTCGGCAAGGGGTTACCATATCCCCGAAGCTCTTCAGCGCCACTCTCGAAAACCTCATGCGCGAACTAGAATGGGAAGACATGGGAGTGAAGGTCGACGGCCGGCAACTACATCATCTTCGCTTCGTTGACGTCGTCGTGCTCATAACACCGAGCATCAGCCAGGCGGAGCGAATGCTGGCCGACTTCGATCGTGTATGTGGGAACGTTGGACTGCAGCTGAATCTTACGAAGACGCTCATGAGGAACGGATGGGTTTCTGATGCCCCATTCTCGCTCAACGGAACGAACATCTCCGAATGCTCCAGCTATGTGTATCTGGGTCGCGAAGTCAACATGGCCAACGACCTAGCACCAGAGCTGAGCAGGAGGAAACGAGCGGCTTGGGGAGCTTTCAAGAGCGTCGAAGAAGTCGTGAAGAAAACGAAGAACGTCCGACTCCGTGCCCACCTATTCGACTCCACTGTTCTTCCTGCCCTAACATACGCCTCAGAGACCTGGGCTATACGAAAGCAGGATGAACACGCGATCAGCGTCGCGCAGCGTGGAATCGAGAGGACGATGCTCGGAGTGACACGACTCACGCAAGTGAGAGAAGGCCTCCGGAGTTCCGAGCTTCGCCGACGTTCGAAGATCAGAGACGCTGTCGCGTGGGCCAAGTTGTCGAAAATTAGGTGGGCCATCCACGTAATGCGCTTCGCAAACACCCGTTGGACGAGAGCCATCAAGGATTCGCGGGATGTCAAAAGAACACCAGGACGCCCACCAACGCGTTGGTCGGACTTCATCGTTAAAGCCCTGAACGACTGATATGACGCTCTTCGTGTCCCTCGAGCAAGGAGGATCCACTGGACCACTCCGGAACGCGACAGGGACGAATGGAGACGCTGCTGACACCCGCTCGAGCAATTCGATGATCAACGGGACGACAGCTGACACAGGTGACAGGCTTCAAAACAGCAGAAACATCAACCCCATCAAAACCTGATACTGTGATTGATCTACCGGCTTTATGCGGACATATTACGTTGTGCTGCGGTTAATAAAGATTTGATGATTGTGTTGAAAGGGAACTTTCCGTTTGACTGGATAACTTTTTTCAACCGATCTACTATGCTTTAAGAGCCTGATATCAAAATTATGATCTTAATATCTGTCATGCCAACTCTGATTTAACAGTCAGCGCTAATCCGAGCGCATTGTCCTCAGATAGGTGACACCTGTAGAGAAAACTGAGGAACCGATTCCAAGCACGCGAAGACGATAAAGGGTTGGGAGAAAGACAGATAGAACGCATTTCTTAGCAGCACTGTACATAGTTGGCTGCATTGGAAGTGGGCAACCCAAGAGTACGTGATCTCTTCCAAGTTGCTTCGCTCGGCTTCAAAACTGGTCAGCAGTGTGGGATATAACATGATGTCGTGGCAGGGCGCGTCGCATCACATTTGTCGTCATAGAATTAATTTTCAACTTTCTCAACTTGTAATCTGTTGTTGTTTGATATTTTTATCTTTTAATTTTTATGTGAATTAATTTTATCCTATTCCTTCCATCTTTGCTTTTAATGCGATATCGATTTCATTAAGTTGTATAGCAATCTTATCTCGCTCCATTCGTTGATGTACGGAGCGATTTCTTCCTCCTAGAAGTATTGAGAATCCTGACTACCAAAAATGGCACTGTCACCTGTATTTCCACTGATCGTAGATTTGCTGGAGTGAGTGGTATGTAGTAACACACGCTAATTCTTTCCGTTAATGTGCCAGAGTGGCTCAATTACTCCTCTCTCGAGAAACGTGAAGATCGTAATATCTCTCGTCAAGGGAGCGTTCGTAGGAGTCAATCCAATACTTCATCGCACATCTTGATGTTTTTTGAGATTCTGTGGAATACAGCCGGTTACTGCACTCGTCCATCAAGTGTCAGCGAGACGCATTACATGGCAGGCCCTTCCAATTCCAATGAATTTATTCCTCGAACGCCGACGCAGCTTGGAATTTTTCAGAAGACGTTCTCTACTGCATGAACCGTGTCACTCCGTGCATTTTTCGATTTGTCCCAATCCGACGCTAGTTGCCTGTTCATCATGTTTTCATAAGAACCTAAAAGTGTTTGTGTATTAGCAGCCACCAAAACGACAGACTCGGTCAGTCAGGGCTAGCAGATCAATGCTGCTCAATCTCATTTTTTCTTCAAAGCTTCTAAATGTTCAACAAGAAGGTATTCTGCAGTACATAAGTCGTCGGTCTGTTGACTGCATCGCCTTCAAGCATGTTGCTCCACCATTCTGAGACGTTCGCTGCTTTGAGTGTGAATTGGGCATCAGAAATTCGCGTAAACATCGTCTTCATAAGATTTCGGCTTGGATGGCCGTGAGATTCATGCAAGCGGGATGAGAATATAGGAAATAGGGCAGAGTTCATCAATCCCTCCTTCAGATAAAAATCAGTGAACCTGGTGGACCCGAATGACGAACCTCGCATTGGGTGCGCTTACAATATTCGGCTTTCCTCTGACTGTTCTTCTGTTCGCCAAATATATACGTAGTAATAAGTAAGCTAGACAAAAGAATGTCTTATTTTTTCTTTGCCAATAAAATTTAATGCTAATTCCATACATTGGACACGAATGATTTTTTGGAATTTACCCCATTCGGATATGTCGATCCGAATCATTCAAAAATCCGGGGTCCGCAAAAGTTGCGTAATCCAAGTTATTCAAAAATCGGGGGTTCACGAAAACAGCGTTATTCGAATCACTCAATTACCCGAAAATTTTCGATTGGGTCCATTGTATTGCGAATTCCACTGGTTATGTAATAGTGTAGATGGAAGGGTAAATGAAGTGACGTGAGAATCACCAAGATGCTCGTAGACAACGTCGCTAACCGCTCCACTTAAGGCATTTTCATCTCAAAATATCTCCATGGAAGGAGGTTTGCAGATTGTAGATTTTTGTTTTATAATGTATATAGTTTATAGATGGCTATTCTTCCTGTAGAGGCTCTAGTGTGGAGATCTACAATGGTGGAAAATTTCTTGCTCTCTGCAAGTCCCCACGTAGTACTTAGCTCTGCAGCCAAATTTCAAATTTTCGTTTTTCCGTCAACACCCGCATGCCGGGAAAATGGATGCTGCTGGAACCTGCGCTGCTGTTCTGCTGACAGACGTACTCCTCAGCACCTAGCGATGAACCCTCAGCGTCGCGGACCAGGTCCTGCTAATCTGGTTAGCGCGGTTGATTGTGTGTTTACCGCCGAGTGTTGGGGAAGAATTAACATAATTTGTTATTTCCTCTTTCCTGGAAGGAGCTGTCGACGGGAAAAGAATCGTAGCAAAAAGTGTGCCTTCGGCTGGTGTTCTGTCTTTGCAGAGCGAATGGCATCCTCTGCCTCCTGTTATGAACATCCACTGATCACTTCTCGTCGTCATCGAAATCGCTCCCTCGGCGGCTATTTAGCGGTCGGACTTGCTCCACTCTCAACCTCCAACGCTCTGATTGAACTTGTCACTGGCAGCCGACACTGTGACGGAATTCATCTGAGCTCTGGTTTCTTCTGAAGTTTGTCCGCTTCAGTGAGCTTGAGCCCTTGTTTCATGATCATCTCGCCTTCCGAAGCCTGCCTATTTGAATCTTTTTAAAGTAAATACTTAATTTCCCCGCAGATTAAGATTTTCCGTCAACTTTCTCTGCGAGGGAGTGGATGCCGCTCTTTAGAGAGACCTCCTCTTCTGCACCTATTGGGAATCAGATCACAGACCGCGATGTTTTAAGGCTGCCGAAATAACGACATAAAACCGTCGCTTCAACCAAAACGACCTCCCCGGGCAGTGCAATAGATGAAGCAGAACGTTGTCGGAACTGGCAAATCTTCCTAGAGTCATCAAAATTCGCCTGAGAAGCGAATTGCCGAAGTGACCCCTACTCTGCACATACATCTTTGTTGTCACCCGTTAACAACCCATAGAAGAAACTTTCATCGACGACCTTTCTTGTAAGTCGAGTTTATCATAAGTGACGTTGGGAGCGCTGATAGTATTTTGTGGCTGTTGTCGTGTCCTGGCGCAACTTTTAGAATTAGTGCTCGCGTATTTTCCAACACATGTTTTGCATCACAAGCTCCAGAAGATCACTATGAATGGAAGCGTTTGCGGAGTCGTTTACTGTACTCTATACTAATGTGCATGAGGACATCACATTTTAAACAGTCTTTAAGATCCTAGCAGAATTTCAGACTTTTGTTAATTTGTGTTCAGGTTTGTAAAGTGCACTTTTTTTGTAACTTTGTAAGTTCTTTCTTGTAAAGTTCAAGTCTTGGAGTGAGTCGCAATTTTTTTGTATATTAAAGAATATTGTTTGCAGTGGTTTTATTTATTTATTTATTTATTTATCACACGACTAGTTCGTGTGTCAAAATGACAACAGAAATACAACACAATACAATATACCGTAAACAATATCTAATGAAGAATTCGCAACATCTGAAGCACCTTACTCTAGGAACGTATATGCTCAAGGGGAAATTTTTTGAAAGCGTTGCAGCTTGACGGCAGGAAATGCTTTTTGTGAAGCTTCTCATTTTACGAGAGTGTCCTTTGAGTGAAGAAGAAACGACGACAGTTGTGTTTGGCAGTGTCAGTGTCATACTCAACGGAACCATCCCAGGTGTTAGATGTCCTTATCGACACTAGATCTGTAATTTCGACTCCTATTTGCCGATGTGATATTTTGTGAAATAGTAGTGGACCATTTCGCTGTCTTCTAAGAGCAAGAAATGCCAGCCTAAAATTCTTATTTCGCACATGACGTGAGGGTATTTGGTCGTTGTGATATTCCAGCGTACGTGTCTGAGCTTGCTTGTAAAGCTGTTCTGCACGCTTTCTAACGTTGTGAGACTTTTACGCGTGTAAGGATACCAACTGGAGTACCGTATTCAAAAATTGGCCTGATAAATGTTTTATACAGTTGAAGAACTAAGCTACTATCATTAGAACATATAGCTCTGAAAACGTTGAATGTTACTCTCATGGCTTTGTTATTTTGCGGCACGCCTGACTCAAACTGAAATTTACGAGCCGCTAAACAGGCAGCCTGAGTATGTCCGCCTTAATAGGCAAACGCCAAACATTGATTAATCTCAGTTCCTCAGTATGCTGTTTGGTGTGTCGGGGAAGTTAATCAAAACCATGTCTAGCGCAAACCTTGTTACAAAGCTTCCTAAGGCACCTCCTGGAAACACCGCTCTCTTGGGCGGGTACCTTTCTGTAGAAATTCTCGCCTAGCCCAGGGACATCCCGCAACGTGTCCAACTAGAATGAGGTTGAACAAAACAACGTTTCCTCCTGCATTTAATATCGAACCATATCAGCAGAGAGATCCGTGGTCCTCTTCGAAGGGTAGATCCTCGAAATTCGCGCGAGCGGTTAAACTCCCTCCTATGAATCATAGAGAGGCTGTTATACCAGGTGGTTCTATGATGTACTAGCTAGCATAAGGAAGGTACAGTGCTGGGTAAAGCGTGAAAATTTCTTCTCACTGATTGCAGACGAGAGGCGAGGCGGTCGTGATATCCAATTATCGATGAGCAATGAAAGGCAGTCGTAAGCGCTCGAAAAGGAAAGGTTTATAAGCCAGGTAGGACCGAATCGGCCCCAGTTCTTCGGTTTGCCTCGTATGCTGCTCGTCATCGTGTTGTTTTTTTCTACGAATCTATGCCATCTTTTTCTAGCATACATCATAGTGACCTGAGTTCGCTTACTGCGCTAATCCACAGGATTTGATCACCGTAGTACCAAGGATCTAAATACCCAACTACGGGTTACCTAACCATTGCTTGTCCAATCCGGTGATAGAGGATCGACTACTAGGCACCTTGCCCGCAACGGCTGTACGTCGTGTTCTTTAAGAAGACAGGGGCTCTATGATAGTGGTTATGTACGAGATGATGTGAAGAGTACATCGGAGAAGCGGGAAGACCGTTATGCATACATCAGGGCTAGTGAACACCTAGACAGCCTTAGACGGTCGACTTCCTATGACTGAGCACAGGGTCTATGGTGTCGTTCCAGTTCGTCTGTCTGTCACGATTCTTGCACGTGAATGCGTGCAGAAAACCCTAGAGGCATTCTAAATCGCGTAACGAAACCCCGAAATTAGACATAGGGATTAATGCATGCTGTGACGCAACAGATGACACCTTCTACCGGCCTTTTTGTGTTTTGCCCCACTGTGTTATCTGCTAGGAGGTCTTTTGGGCAGCTGGCTCCTAGAATCTAAGTTCATCCGGCTTCGTTAGTTTCTGAAAATCGCTTTCGTTCCATTCCCTTCCCATTAATCCTCTTCTGCATCTAGCATCAAACAACCTCGGGGAACTAATCGTTCCTCAAGTATAACCTGTATACCAAAATACCTATACATCAAAATTGAAAGTTTGGAGTTCCATCCTATAGTAGTCAGCTGGATAAAGGATTATCTGATAGGGAGGAGTTTCCAGGTTAAAGTCGCTCACAGCTTTTTCTCTACTAAGCCTGTTACAAGTGGGGTGCCCCAGGGTGGGGTGCTATCCTTAGTTCTTTTTGCTATTTATACATCTGATCTACCTGTAGTTTTAGAAGGATGTGGTGTTAGTTGTAATCAGTTCGCAGATGATGTAAAGATATATAGAAGTATCAGAGGCCCAAGTGCTATAGAGTCTATTCAGTCTGCCCTTGATGCTATACAGATGTCGTCTGAAACATGGAGACTCCCCCTGGCACCTGAGAGAACGGTATTTATGAGGATGGGTAAATCTGATTATGAAGATAACTATAGCAATCACTCATTAATAGCCGTTTCTCGCGTTAAAGATTTAGGATTTCACTATGACAATAAGCTTGACTTCTCCAAGCACTACAAAATGATTTACATTAAAGCGTCTACTCGAACATTCCTTATATTCAATGCTCTTTCTATAGTGGATTAAGGAATGCTTCTTAGGGCTTACAAGTCATACATTCGCCCTATTGTGGAGTATGGTTCACCAGTCTTTTCTCCTTCGAAATCAAAAGACATCGCTCTTCTTGAGAAGGTGCAAGACAATTTCATTCGCAAATTATTTTTAGGATAGCTTGTAGTAGATCTGTAAGAGCTCGTCCTGTAGCTAGAAATAGCGAATATAAGTTGCATTCCTTAGTCTCTCGTCGTAAACTTACTGATGTTTGTGTGGTTTTCAAACTCTTTCCTGGCCTAATTGATGTAGATGCTTCAAAATTCTATCGTATACTAATATCTAGAACTAGGGGCAGCTCCGAAAAAATATCTTACGGTGTACCCAAAACAAGTACCAGATCATGTAGTTTCACTTGCAGAGCTGGTTCCAGCTTTATCTCGCCAAATTCCTGTGTCCCTCGATCGTCGGCACATTACAGCCTGTTCAAGCACATGGCGAGAAACAAGCTTTTGCATTTCTAGAATTCACAGTTGTTCTTCCTGTATTGGTGATTTGTATTGTACTACATCCTATATGACTTATGCCTTATGCATCGTACAGAAATAAACAAATAAATAAATAAATACACCTGAAAAAAAAAGCATTTCGAAAATTTGGGTGGTGTTTCGAATTTTGTCAGAGCCAATCCTTCTCAAATCGCTATACTACTTGTTTATGAGTAGATGAAAGTAGATTGGGGGTGTAGATCTTTATTTTTTTGACCAACCTAATAACTGTATCTACATGTCTCGATTTTTTCTAACAGCTTTCAACCAAACACTTCTATCAGATTTCTAAACTTTCAAAGCCAACTTTTAATAACAATACCATCTTCTGAAGAGCGCTGGGCTTCTATTTTTGGTCTACAGTGTAGCAGAAGATGTGATGAGACGTATTACGGTGGCGAGAATCATTAGAAATCTGTCATACTTCTTCTGAATGCAAACTGTAATACATGGCACTGCAGCTAATCTCGCGGGTTGCAATATTGGACAGGAGAATAGTCGTCCCAGCGAGTCCGTCTAGCCATAATATTTAAACATAAACTTTACATACAACTGCTCCTCTGTTCGACTGTAGCCGTTCCAAGGACGAGCAATAGGTCGATCGTCCTCCGCACCAGTGTTTCTTAGCAAACGCGGATCTTTGTCGGGCGCTGTACATAACACTGGAAGCGAGAGGCCTGATCACCCTCTCGAGAGCAGTGTCGCAAGTTCCATCAACTAAACAAGAAGCAGTCTGAGAGTATCTACTCTGAATGGAATGGCTCTCTCGTCTGTGAAAAAGCAGTCACTAAAGCCCTCGTTTTAGACAGCGTCTGGGAACAAATCACTGCTCTTTTTATTTGGTTCTCGTTTGGAATTTGGCGGGAATACTTGGTGGTCGTTCTGTTAAAACCGGGCTCTTATCTAAGAAGTCTACTTTGCCGTACGGTTATGGTTATTCCCATCTGTGCTAGCTAATTCACTGCAATCCTAGCGTAGATAAGCAGATTACAACTTCACAATTATGAAGCGTTACGATTTATGAAGCGTCAGCCTAAAATACATACATGTTTGCTCGGCTGCAGTACGTCTACAGTAAATACGACCATCACTCGAGATTAGGAAAACTCAAGAATGGGAAGGGAACTTGAACGCTGTACATCACAGCGACTTCACAATTGGAGTTTTTGAACGATGGCTGAAAATTTGCACTTATCGAATACGAACTCACAAAAATTTTAAAAAATGTAAAGAAAGCCATGGCATATACTGCAACGACACAGGGAGCAAAACAATGGTCGACTGGACATTGATCTAGGTGGCTGGGAACAACATACGGTGTCGCCCAGGCGGTACTCATACTTTCGAAAACCACTCGATTGTCTGTCCCTCCTGATTGATAGTATTAGAGTAGTCTCAAGGTAGAGTGCGTGAAACGCAATCGGAGGAGACGCAGTCTGTCGCCTGAACCCGATACCAGGTTCCTGGTTCGGATTTCCCGCCCAGGCCAACAAGCCTTCCATCCCTCCGGGGTCGGTGAATTGGTACCAGACTTGTCTGGGTATGATAAAGCGCTGACTTTTTCATCGGCTGGCCACCGCAAGTCATTGTATGGCCAAATACGCATTTAACTCGCCTCCACGACATCCCGTAGAAGTAGAATGCGTGGCGCATCCCAGAAAGGATTGAATGACGCCGTACTTTATCCTTTATCATTTATTTATAGTAGTCTCAATGATGCAGCGCAGCACGGAAACTAGTGTTTGAATCCTGCCTACAGCGCATGCAAAGCAACTCAAATCAGAGGAGTTTGGAGGACAAACATCCTGTCCCTGAGGTCCAGGAAACAGACTCCACATCGCGATTGTCTTTTTCTGTAAATCATTCATTGTCCGGGCTTGATGGAATGTAAATTCGTTCTCTCCAAAGTGTTCTGTTTCCCTCTGTATATCTCACGATCTGCTGCTGTTTGCCACTGTTTATGAAAACGAGTCCTTCTTCCAAGACGATAAAATTCCAGCCGAGAACATCACTGAAACTGAGAAATGGACTCTGAGCTCAGCTTTAGCTGCTGCAGTCTCTCCCGAGGATCCGATAGAAGTTGAAGCCGTTGCAAGCACCATTCACAGCAAATATTTTTACCGTCAGTGAGAAGCACATTGCGCAGGTGGTCACCTCCTACTAGGCAAAACACCTTCCTCGACTTTTTAAACCTACTTTCTCTCACATCTTCGTTGAGCAGGTGAACCCGAAGAACTCTATAACCACGCTCATCCAGCTTGCTCCTCATTATTCTGGATTCACATTTCTTGCTCTCGTTGAGTTTTTATGCCAACTTTCGGGCGAAGCGCACTGAATTTTGGTCAATTATCTTCAGAGTTCGTTAATATTTTCAGGGGTAGTGAGCGTTCGATCACACCGAAGACGATCAGAGGTACTACCTCTACAAGACGTTTCGCAGCTCTCAAGGCGGTTATTCTTGGGCGTCTTAGTGCCTTTATGATGTCCAATATCGTCGTTGTCCAATATCGGCTGAGATTCAAAACTTTACGAGGATTCCTATATACACACTAGCTTTACAGAAAAACTTTGAAAGGTCAGAGCAGGACATATAAATACAGGCGGCATAGGTTTCTGGACACCACGTGAAGTGCGTGACACATCCTGTAGAGGGATAGAGTATCGCTGGCCTTTACACTTTTCTTTATTCTTTGTAACTAGTCTGGGGCCTTTAAAGATAAAATAGTTTAAGAATAATATCCATCCTAAACATTCGCGCATTCGCTATTCACCAAGTTGTGTGGAACAAAACTGCTATTCTGTTACATTGCTTCTATGATAGATATATGTAGGCCCGACAGAATCAATCGAGTAGGCGCGGCGCGACAGGAGGCCCTAGGGCGCCCGCGTCCTCGATATTGTCAAAAAATCAATTTTTTGAAATTGGTCGGGAGTGACACTATTCGATAGAGCTTTTCGTTATGAACAAATCGGTGTTACTGGGAGTGTCGGAAACCCAAATATGGGCAAGTAAGAGGGCAGGAAACTTCAACCGCTAAGTCCGCCGCCCTAAAACGGCAGATGGGGCTAAGGCAGTTTAGGCAGGTGAGAAGTTCTGAGCCCGTCACCGTAAAGTACCTCAAGTGCTCTGTTCGCATACGCATTTTGAGGTCGTTAGGTCTCCGCTTCTTCCTGCAGAGATCGACTGAAATCCGAAAAAAATCGTGTCACACAAGGCTAACCTGCATATTCGCGCCCCTGTAACATTACCTTTCACTGCCTACAAGACCCACGAGTTGCAGCCGAAACGATTCGGATCTGACAGAGTTATTGCGCTCCGAACACGCCCTTGCGTCCTATTTGGCAAGACGAGGGTCGATGTTCTCCGCGCTCTTATTCGCTCAGATCACAGTTCTCGATACTCCTAGTAACACCGTTGAAATCAGTAGAAAAAGTTCTATCAAACGGTATCAAGCTTGGCCAATTTCGAAAACATCGATTTTCGATAACGTCATCGTCCGTCTGCGACGGCCTGGAGCGGTCTCGTCCTCGATGCGAAATTGTCGAAAAATTGTTTCCAAAATCGGCCGAAATTGACACCATTCGATAGCGCTTCTCACACTGAACAGATCAGTACCATTGCGAGTGTCGAAAACTCAAATCTGGGCGCTGCAAGGACTCAAGAAACGCTAACCGCTATCTTCCGCCACTCTAAATTGGCAGATGGGCTAAGGCACTTCAGGAGACTAGGGAGTTGTGAGCAAGTCCTCATAAAGTACATTTATAGTACTGCTCGCACACGCATTTTGAGGCCGTTAGCCCGCCGCGTCTTCTCGCAGTGGTCCACCGAAATCGGAAAAAAATGCGTCACGCAAGCCTCACCTGCATATTCGCGCCCCTGTAACTTTACCTAATCATAAGCTACACCGTTCGACTTTAGCCTGCTACTACAACGTTTCACTGCCTACAAGACCCACGAGTTGCAGTCGAAACGATTCGGACCTGACAGAGTTATTGCGCTCCGAACACGGCCGCGCGTGCAATTTGCAAGCGGTCGCTCCCACTCGATTGATAGGTTCGATAATATATGCATTGTGCACGGCGCACTCCAAAGGCTCGCTGGATATGTTTGGAGCAATTCCTGAGTAGGGCAGCTGCAAATTTGTGATAAAACTCCCCAAACGCTCGCTCTACAGGATGTCGCGCTCACTCGATTGGTAGGTCCGATTCTGTATGCATTGTTCACGGCGCACTCCAAATGCAAGCTAGACAGTCTTAGAGCAATTTCTTATTAGGACCGCTGGAAATTTCCGATAAAATTCCCCAAACGCTCGCTCTGCAGGTTGTCGCGCCGCGCCTACTCGATTGATTCTGTCGGGCCTATATGCATTGTTCAACTCTACTGAGATTTATATACCAAAAGATAGAGCTTGAGCTGCTGAGTTCAAATATATGTTTATTTTCACAAGTATTGTGTTTCTAAAGAACTTATTCAAAAAGGCCGCTTTGGAACGCTCCAAAGCGGCCAATGTTGGCCGGCGCGGCTTTTTCGGCCAATGAGCAAAAGACATGTCCGGTACTGTATTATTCCTTCAGCAATTGAATATATCTTGCCACCTTGAATTGTACCTCACTTAATTTGAATTACAGTTCTGCGCTTTCCTTTAACTGGCCTATCCGTCATGAGCTTTTCACGTTTTTTTTTCTCATCGGGACGTGAATTAATAATTTCGATGGCTTCCTCTAAGCAGTTGTCGCGGTACTGCTTGTTGCTCATTACCGTCCTCATTAGGTGGTTCAACTGTGCTGTCTTCTCGCTAATGTACGCTTTGCATTCCTTCATTTCTTCGGGAAATGCGAACGCTTGGTCGAGACGGTTGACCTCTGGCTCGCTTTTCTTGATCAGTCCGCAAGCATTCGTTATCTTTGTCTTGCAAATCTGTATTTCTGCCATCTTATTGATTTTTCAAGGTTCCACAAGTTCATCTTAGAACTTACTTCGTTTGTTTCGAATTAGAACTGTTTCGAATGTTTTCCTGCCACGCGGGTCTTTTCTTAGCTCTTCTGGCTCTCTCGAATGAGAGTCCCCACAATGAGCGAGCTTTTTCAACGATTTCTATTGGCCCCTCTGTTGAGGTTTAACCAGAAAGCACGGCTGATTTATTCCCTTTCCAATGAGTTGGAAAGAAACTTTTTGCTTCCTAGTGAAGGCTTCGAAAGAACTCCTTGTTCCCCTGAGGAACGCTTAATGGAAAACATTCGAAAGTTTCTTTCCCTAGCGGTGGAAAGAAGTTTCAATTGCTTCCTGGGCTCTCCTGAGAGAACGCGGTTGGAGGTCTTTGAAGTTTTCCTTGTCCCCTGAGGAACGCTTAATGGAAAACTTTTGAAAGCTTCTTTCCCTAGCGGTGGAAGGAAGTTTCAGTTGCTTGCAGGACTCTCCTGAGAGAACACGGTAGGAAGGCTTTATTGAAGTCCTCCTGGTTCCCCGAGGAACGCTTACTGGAGTACTTTTTTAGTTTCTGTCTCTCACTGGGGAGAGCTAGCGCAGAAACTTTTGCGTGGGTTTGAATCCACGGCTGATGCACCAACTTGGTGGTTCACCACGGCTGTATCTATAGCGACTTGTAATAATTGGTTTATTACGATATCACTTCAAAAGCACGACAAATGTAACAGAAGATGGTGGTATATATGCAGAATATCTCTGGGCGGAGCCTATAAACTGGGTACATATTTACCAATGGGTCAGAAACCCGCTGGTCTTAAAAAGATATACCGCGCCTAGAGTGGATTGCTTGTGCGCAACCTCGACTACCTACCTACGATGCTGCTAGGTCATGGCTGTGGAGTTGCTCAATGGTACTCATCTCTTAGCGTTAGTCTAGAAGTCTTAGCATCTATTATTCGAATTCTAGTTGCCCTACATGACATTACATTTATAGATTCTTCTATCGATCATACAATAGGTTGTGTATTCACAACAAGTGCTATCTCTCCTAGAGACTAGATGCTGGTACCAATTTTACGAATGAACGGAAGGCCTGGTTAAATTTGGGGGACCCGAACCTTGAAAGTTGATTTAGTGTATACAAAGCAGTAGACACCTCCTCAGACTGCCGAACTCACGCCTCCCTCTGCTTAGTGTGAATGTGGCAAAATAGGCAGAACATCTCAGAAGACCAAACACGACCATAAAGGAGGCCCGAAAGCGAGTGGGCTCCGCCCCTTCAATACCGAACCACAAAGCAACTGAATCCGCAGGATATCCCTGTTGTTGCCGCCATGCTATCGAGTGTAAAAATCACGCATAAAATTCCGAACGTCTATTTTCAGCTGGTCTGTTTCGTACTTTCCTCGACCTCTTACCCCTCTTTTGTTTCCAATGTCGCATCTTCAGCTGATTCTCGTCTGCACCACTTTATGAACCGCGGTTACTTTTATTGCCCAGTCTTTCGAGAAGCGCACATGTGGCATATTTATGTGTTGTGGCGCGACAAGTCTCGGCAAATTTTCATCCCTTTAAAGTCGCGAAGTGTTCAGCGACTTGTTGTTTTCTGTCTCACTCTGCATCCTTCAGTTCCGCTTTTTGTTCAGAGTTGTTTTCTTGCTTTTGAACCGCTTCTCCTGCACTTTATAATTCTCAAGAGCGCTTTTTCGACCTCAGCAATGCAGGGAGGAAATGTTGTTAAGAGAAGAGTGCAGGCTCTTTTAAATGAATTCCTGCTGGGGGATAACTTCTGTGCTTCTGAAAGCAACGCCATTGCCTCTAGTTTTGAAGTAGAAATGAAATTCGGGCACAGTTTTCTTAGTCTTGCCATGAAGAGCACATATTGAAAACTTGCAGAGCAGCCGCACAGCAAATTGAGGATTGTCAACAATTCCCGTCTGGAATAGATGGTAGCAAGTCCTCTAGCTTCGGAAATGACTTGAGAGGTGATTTTAAAAGGGGAGCTTAAGAAGAGCCTCTGTCTCACATTCCAACTCTGCTGCAGAAATCGGTAACCAGTACCGGATTCATCATCGACTTACAGCAATTTAACGGAAAATTCACAGCCGAAATCCCTGATAGCGCGGCTTATCAAGCGATATGGTGAGCGATATAAGCCTCACCAGCAGGATTTTCGGCTCAAACTGCTGTAAGTCGTTGATGGATCCGGCCCCAGTTGTTGAAATCAGGGTCGTGCAAAATTTCCCCTCTTCACTTTCCGATTTCCTACAGTTTTCGGCAGTTTCATGTATTTCTATAATAGTAGGTGGGCAAAACTGCTCAGAAAGCAGAATGAAGATCTTGGAATGTCTGACATGTCTGACAGCGAAACACAACCGTTCAAGATATAGAGATCGTGGACTCTATGAGAAAAGAATGTTCTTACCATTAGAGTTTTTATTTGAAGCGGCTTTTCCACTAGTTTCGGTTTTGAAGTAACTCAACCATTCAGCAGTCACTTAGACGCCTATCCAAAATGTTTATTTAGTGAACAGTAACACGGAATATTGAAAGTTGAAACGGTCACTAGTTCTTGAATGTGCAATTATATCTAAGGCCGACAGCAGAGTCTTGCGGGTGCCGCGGACCTGCCATGACAACGGCGGGTGGTGCGGCGCCACGAGGGTTACTGTACGCAATACTGCGTACTTTTGCCGGCAGTTGCGACCTCTGGGAATGTGAAAGATTTAGTAAGCAAAACGCTTTTTCTTTTGTGAAGAAGCGTTTTCTAAGTCAAATTAGAAGTTCTGGAAACTAAGCCCAGAAATCTAATATAACTTATCTCTTATAACACAACAGTTCTGTGCCATTTTGCGCTTGCTCTCACTTTTGTCGATCTACCTCCACTAAAAGCTCCTCGCTTGACAAGCAGCTCGAAGACAATGTGGTATCATTCCCTCCGATGCCTTGTTGAGTCTGGGAGGTCTGTCCGATGCTGTTATAGCTCATACGAAAAAGAACGGTCTGCCTTGTTGTTGCATTTCTGTGCAAAGTTTTTCCCTAAACCTCAGACGACTAAGTTGTGACTGGAAGGCCACGGAAATTTTCAGTGCAATTAAGGTTACCTAATATCGTGCTAAAGTTTTTTTTGCGTTATGTTTTGAGCGCAGGATTCCATACGCCTCCATTTGTCGACACTACCGGTGGTTATATTGTTGGTTGTCAAGCTTCTATATGAACAGAGATTATGCACCAACCTACTGTATCCCTAGCATGTAGGTTCGTCTCTAAAAATCTTTAGGATAGATGAACCATAATGGACACCCTTCTATCACGCCCTCCGGCGGCTGCCCTCAGAGACCTTTGCGTGCGTGCGGCTCCGCGACAACTCGTCCGCGCCGCGGCTTCCGCCACAGTGGGTCCCACTGCGGCGGGAGCAATATGGACGAGTTTTCGGGGCGCTGTCCCGAGACTCTGTAGAGGCCCTAAAAGACTGCATAAGCCCGGAGAAGGCAAATCGAACATTTAGCGAGGTTGATATCATACTATTATAGATACAGGGCGTCTCAAAAAAATGTATACACTGTTTGACAGGTGATAACTATCTTCACAGTAAAGTCACTGAGGAAGCTAACGGCTCATAGGAATGCTTAAGAAAATAGAAATTTGCCGACATATGAGCGGCATGGGACGCGCCATGCTCTGTTCTGAAATTTTGCATTTTACACTCGATTGATTGTGTTTCGCTTGAATACATGTTATAATTCCTTCACAAAGTGGTCACTTCGATTGATTTGTGCTTCTTTTAAGGTTTAACACACTATCGCTTGCGGAAAATGCAGAGTTTTCAAAAAAAATACAGGTAGTATTTGAAAGGTTCTTACATTGCTGCTAGTAAAGCATTTGAAGATGTTTGAGACTCCTATGACAGCATAGTTAAAGAGATCTTTGTAGCGTGCAAATATTCAACATTGCACCATTTCCCCGCCTGAAACCTTGCATTTCAGACCCGATCGGTTACGCATGGGTTGAATGTCGGTTACAGTCGTGCTACTACTTGGCTGCATAAACCTGTGCTGTGCTTCCTTAAACGTTTTCCGTCGCGCAGGAGCTGCAAATATGCCGATTAACCTCTACATTCAGATCGAATATTGCTTCTTCAGTCCACAGAATCCGTCTTGGAAAATGGGGCTCCTGCTGAAATTTAAATCGTGTAATCAATTAACTCGCATGTCACGTGCCTTTCAAATGACGGCCTAGTTCTAAACGTTAAAACAAACACAGCGCAGGTTGATGTGGTCAAGTAGTAACAAGATTGTAACAAGCATTCGCCAATGCACAACCAATCGAGTCTGAAATGCAAGGTTTCAAGCGGGGGGCATGGCGCAATCTTGACTACTTGCACGCCACAAAGACCTCTTTAACTATGCCTTCATACTAGCCTTGAAATTCTTCGAAAGCTTTTCTATCAGCAATGTTAGAACCTTTCAAATACTACCTGCATTTTTTAGGAATCCCTGCATTTTTCGCAAGCCATAGTGTGTTTTTAGTTTCATGCCTTAAAAAACAACCGAATCAATCGAAACGATGACTTCGTGAAGAAATTATGCCATGTATTCAAGCGAAACACATCGAGTGTAAAATGCAAAATTTCAGACGAGTGCATGGCGCATTCCATGCCGGTCATATGTCAGAAAATTTATATTTTCTTGAGCTTTCATATGAGTTTTTAACTTCTTCAGTACTTTAACAATGAGCAAAGTTATCACATTTCAAACAGTGTATGAATTTTTTTGAGACACCCTGTATTTAGGGGGGGGGGGGGTGGAGGGTTGATGTGAGACCACTACGTTGAGATTGACACCGTTGCATTGTCTGAAATTGAGACTGACCCTCTTCGTGTACGTTGCGAATTTAAGAACCTCTGATTGGTCAAGTTTTAAGTTGAAAACGGTCAATTCATTCTATCGAGGCATGACATACGGCATGCGCACTTATATAAAAAATTAAAGTGAACCGAATTAAAGTGATGTAAATATAACAGCCGCAGATACAGATAACAGAAAGCTCAAGTAATAAACTTGAAGACTACGATAACTGCTTTCCGACTTCTTGTTTTCCAGTGATTTTGGCTTTCCTGTTTCCTTACAAACAAGACTTTCCACTTTCTGCTTTCCTTTTTTTCGACATTTCTATACACCCTGGTTGCGATTCTAAAAACATCCCTTCTACAGAGCATTTCAGACGCCGTTCCTTTCGGCAAAGTCGTTCGCTATTCTGTTCTTCTACAAAGGCTCGATCCTTCTGGAATTCTCGGAGAACAGCTTTGAGATGTCAGTAAAATATCGAGTTCTTTGAAAAGGATCTTTTCTCGGCGGACTCCTATACCAGTATTGCGGAAGAGGTTCTCAAGATTTTAATGACATGCATCATAAATCACGTTGTATCTGTCTTCCGCTTGCTCTGAACCTCATATTCGTCGTTCCCTGTCTTGGTGGTATCCGGAGCTTCGACCATGAAGACAAAGTTTTCTTCTTACACGGCAATCATCTCTCGGCGTTTCATCATCACAATGGGTTTGGAGGGAACATGAACGTCAAGTGAATGGTTCGAATATTTCCTTGCAATTGGAAGACTTAATTATAAGGCAGAGCAGTGCGTTCTATTTTTGTGCTCGAAGGCGGAGGTTGAGCTTCGATGATAGTTGGAAGCATCTGATGAGAGACTCGGGAGTAACGTGCTGCTCGTCATCGTACTTTTTGAATGGATTGCTTGAGTTCAGGACCTTCTCACTCCAGATGGGTGGTGGATGAAGGATGTCTGACGTCTTTCTAATTTCTTAGGCATTTAAAGATTTCAAAGAACCTTTATAGAAATGTAATTATTTACACGATTTTTTAACGATTTATGCCTAATAAATGCTGGTTTGTTCTCTTCCCCACTCGCCGTTTTCCCGTTTTCCTGTTCCATTTCGCCTGCTTAATAGAAGCAGCTCATGTGTTTGTATTAGTGCTCCATGAAAACGAGCACCGTTAAGAGATCCTAAAAATTCTATGTGGATCCTAGCGCATTTTAAGACCAAAAACATATTAATTTAGTAGCTCTCATGCATCGTGCTCCGGAAATAGAATTTCTTCGCCAATGGGGACTTTTATAGCTAGAATTAACTATCCGTCCGGTCGGCGAGGCGTGTTTTAGCACCGCCACCAGTCAATGTCAGATCCATCTGTAGCTCAGGCTATCCTAACTTTCCATCTCCATTGATAAGTGGAACAGAAGTCTTGAGGGAATACGATACCAAGCAAATTGACGGAATCCCCTATTGCCTTCAAAATTAACGAGGACTCACGGGAGGACAATAAACAAATAATCGAATCGCTCCGTCTCCGTCTTCCTAATTCAAATGATTGTAACTTTGTAGAATATCAGCCAATTTAATTAACTGATAAAAATTGTTTGCTTTTCTGAAATAAACTAGACTGAAATAAATAAAAATGTTCGCATTTTTCTTGCCGAAATACCACTAGCAACAATTCTCCAATTGTCAACATTTGAACACTTAGGACTCATGGACCACATTTGATGTCTTCTTCTACACGGTGAGATTTCTTCTCTCCCCCCTCCCCCTCTTCAAAGAATTGTAAGAGGGCCGTGGAAATGATGTTGTAAAGGTGACATCCTTGTAGATAAGCATAATAAAATAAAACTTTCGAATCCAGGTCTTACAGTTTTTGAACAGACGAGTTTAACGACGTCTTCTTTGCAGTTGCCGATAATCAGGGTAGAAACATTTTATCTACCAGAGCTGGTCTAGAACCTAGGTGTCGAGACACCCGATCATAGTGCACACATGGTTCGAGTGAATCTTCCGTCCATTTTTTTTCACAAATTATTTTATATAGTTTTCTACTATTCGCTAATTATAATACTTCACAGTTTCTAGAGCTATTACAGAATGCATGGAGCAAAAAGAGACTGAATAATGCCGATTTATGCGCTCTCTTGAGACATGAAGAATTTTGTTGGCATTTAAACATTATATAATTTTTGTGACTTGCTGGTAATGTTGGAAGATGAAAAAAGAATACCTTTTGAAAAAACCGAGTGCGTGGCGGTCCTGAAGGGTTTCAATGATGTTTTGGCATTTTTGCCTGGATTCTTTGTGTATTGCGTCTTTCTCTATCTGAAGAACTATGTAGCTACTCGAGAATGCATCTTACGGTTATTAACGAAACATCTGACACTTTCACTGCCCCAATTGTACCACAACTTTATAGAGGGTTAGATTTTTGACTGCCGTTTACTGTGTACCGACAGCCACCTTAAACATCGTAATTCCTTGGAGAGAAAAAAGTCCGAACGCCTGCCACCTTCTACATCCGAAGGTGACTTGCTGGTCGAGCATTTCTCAATGCGCTGCTTTCCTTCCGGTCCACTGACTCGCTTAAGCAACCGAGTGAGGACTAATACGCGGAAATTGCGCAATTCGGAACACCGGTTTTTGAACAGAATCATAGTAACGTGTTTTCACCTACAAGGTTACTCCTTTTATACTGTAGTATTTTTAACAAAAAAAGTGTCGTCGCTTTATTCCCCTCTCGCTTTCATAAGAATGAAATAAACACACTGTAAAACCAAATTATAAGCTTTTTGTTGACGGGAAACAAAGAAAACTTAGGTAAATGCTTTGATCCAGCAAATCTTTAAGGCGTTTAGCCACAATTTTTTTTTCGCCAACAAGGATCATCTTCTGTCGACAGTGTTGGCAAGGCCGAATTTTTTCCGCACAGTACGTTATTTTTAGCTCTGTCCGTCCTTCTCGTCCTACATATTTAATATGCTTTTTCCATTCAGTAGGAAGTGATATGTTGACTGCAGCTCGAATACTCCACTTTTGTCTAGCGAAATAGGCTTTGCTTGCACCCAAAGTCTCGTAATTTCATTCTGCCTTTTTATGTCTAATCCAACCTAAATTAGTCGTAATCCTTTTTGCCTGCTGCTGTGCTTACCAAATTGCTTCCGCTCTCCCAGCAGACAACGAAAAGGATCAATGGCTCCCTGGGGAACTTATCTGTCGGAGTTGTCTCTTCTTCCGAAGTAATCATTCCAGAGCTAAAACGTTCCCAACGAATGACTCCAGTTACTGAAAAGCCACTGGCAGAAATCTCCTTGGGTTCCCGCCGCCAGCTTTCATTAAAGAAATGACATACTGACAGCTGCCTAGAGCAAGTCCGGCCTACAGGTGGTGGGTAAGCCACACCTGGAAGCATCGCCCGTAAATTTCTATTCGCAATCTTTCGGAAAATAGTGCCCTCCCTAAATGGACTCGCCATCGCGTGTGCAGACGTCACTTTTCAAACATGCAGACCTTATGACAGCAGATTTTCTGACACGAATCTCAATCTCGGGCTGCATTCAATCTGTACTGAATTTTGTTCAAAAAATAACGTTTTTTTGGTCTATGCCATCTTCAGGTCAAATCGTACACTACCTTACGCAGTTTGGGTGCCTCTCAAATCGACACTGTTGAAAGCAAAATGGACACATTCCAAATCAAATTGTACTCCTTCCTATGCTTCCTTGTTGCTTCCAAAATCAACTTGGCGTCTTCAAAATCAAAACGTCCTGATTAAACTAGAAACTCTCAATGTCGAGCAGAATAGATTTTGTCCAAGGAATAATTGGTAGAAGTTTATCTAAAATGTTTTAGTTCGCCGGCTCCAATGGATGAGCGCAGTGTTTGAAGTTGTAAAACATTTTTTTTAAGAAGCAGATCAATTAGAGTTTGTTTTAAAAGAAAGAAAGGCATAATGAATTTCTCAATTCTAAAGGAGTAGATCGCGCCATGCAATCGACATGCAAATCTTTCATGGCATCGTGATTTTCCTTTGTATGGTAATAAAAGCTCTGTTTGTGCGCAGTCGCACATTTATCAACATTACAACAAAAGTAGTTATTGAAAACGCGTACCTTCACTTCGTTTTTCTTTTTTTTCATAAGAGCAGTTACGTTACCAATTAAACAAAAATTGTGACCAGCTAGACGGGTGCTTGGACGTGACCACCTTTCTGTAAATAATCGAAACTACTGCCTTCTGCTTTGAAAAAGAAGCTGCAAACCTTTTATACAGAAATAAAAATTTGATAAAATGTGAAACAGTGTGTCTTTAGGACAGGTGGGTTATAGTTTTCAAAGAAAGTCGTACTAATTGCTCCTTGCACAAAAAATTATTCCAACCGTTTTGCAAAGTCTAGTTCTATCTGGAAGACGTGTTTTTAATTTGGAAGACGTTCAGTTTGATTTCCTGTTCGTTTTTTCCAACAGCCACTTTCAAAAGGCTCCAACTTGGTTGAAGAAGTATCCATATGATTTGAAATATGTAGAGTATGGCGCCTTAATCCGTTTGGACACCAACTTCCAAACTGGAGACTACTCTAGCGTGTTGGATCCACGTCCAACACACGTTTTCAAGCGCAAGGTCCATTATGTCACTGAAGCTGCACTGGTGAAACCCTTGTCCTCAGCAGGCCTTTACAGGTCCGATAGATGGTGCACTTTCATTTTCGGTTGCAAACCTAGAGAGGGGGGTCCAACCTATTCCTCTCTATTTCTGACAGCTTTACTCCAAACAAGCAAAGTTAGCTATCCTTCTAGGTCCATGCTGATTGGATAAACGTGTATAGCGTTCGTTCTACAGTTTCTTATGCAATCTGGGGTCAGATTCGTCAGCGACTTACAGCAATCTAAAGTCGTAGTCATTGGCGAATCTGGCCTCTGGATGTTGTGAAGGAGCATGAAGGTGAACCGCTGCTATAGACTTGCTCCCACCTTCGGAACCTTAATCATACACACTGGAGATTTCGCTCACTTCTTTAAAAAAAAATTCCACACGAGTGCTCTCGCAGATAGGAAGTATGAGGCGTTTTTGACAGACAGTTCTGGCAATGCCTGGAAGTCGGAGCTGACAGAACTCTAAGAGGGGACTGCGATCGAAGGATCTGCAAAGTCATCACAGAACAGTGCATAAACGCACTGCTGAGTGAGTGGATCGAAAAAACTAGAAGTGAATCGCCTGGTTGTGATAGCTTTTGAATCCGACGGCGAACGTATTGTATGTACAATCTATCAAAAGCGCTTCCATTCTAACGAACTTCTTGCCTAACAGCACGGTGAAGAAGACGTTAAGAATATCAAGTATGTAGCTCAGAAGATGGCGGGGTAGAAAATGGGATTTAGCACATCCACGGTTTCCGGCTTCCTGGCAAGAATTTTCAAAACACAATGTCGATTGCACCGGCGGAGCTTGTAGGTTGATCTATGTCCACCTACATGAGGAGAAAACTGAATGACCTTCTACACTAGGACTGTTTCAGTATTATCCGGCTCAAGAGTGCTCCACAGCACAATATGAATTGCTGGATTTCGCGGCATTTTTTTTGCACCGCATTGGGGATTCTGCCCCCTTCCCTGTTCCTTCTGGTATAAATTCGAGCACAGCCAATTTTGTGAAGTCCACTTCTAAGCAGGTCACGACCGCTAGTTTTGCAGCTAACCGACCTACAAGACGTGTAGACGACGTGACGGACGTGTTACACCAATGCAGCACCGCTGACGTGGTGGGGTTTGCGCGTAAAGACGCGTGTGGAAGGCGATCCAACACGCCAGAAAAGTCTCTAGTTTGGAAGTTGGTGTCCAAACGGATTTAGCCGAGTATGGCACGAAAATGGACGTTACAATGTCGGTCACACCGATATGTCACTTTTTTAAACGTTGTTAAAATGTCTCGTGGAGTCCAGGGGTAGAAGATGGGCAAAGCTTGACGGCCAGAGAAGTCGAAAAAGCCTAGTTGATACGACAGCCGCTAAATTCTGCCTTTATGCCATGCCTTTCATCACAGCTCTGCAACAATTTTCTTATCCTCTACGAGATGGAGAACGGCCCACCGGGCTTCAATTCAGTGGTTTTTCAGTTCGTTGAACGACGCCTCCATGGTCAGCTTCTTTTAATACTTCAAAGCGTGACCCACCTCAAACTGATTAAGGCTGTCCTTTGTCCTTTGCCTTTCAAGTATTTAGTCCCTTAGAGGTTCCCGCAGTAGGATGAAGGGATCGAATTTACGAAATCTAGTAAATTTCTCGACCTTCGACATGCTCTTGACGCTCTCTCTCTCTCTCGCCTCCTTGATACGGTCATCTTCAGCATCACTCTCTCCACTAACGGTAGTCCCTCTCTCTTGTCCAGCGAAAGCTCGTGAAGCTCAGTCCTTTCTTTCCGTACATTTTCGGCCAGCTTAACTGCGATATATAATTCATGATAATAGATGGAGTTCCGCGGAATCCATTCCTACCCGAACGTTCTGCGGAATATTGTGGAACCGTTTGAATGTGTCTCTGTCTTGCTAGCTGTGTCGGTCATTCGGTCGGCGAGTTTATGATAATCTCCTTCCCAAGCACTTAGGGTTCTAAAACCGAAGAGGGACGATAGGTTTGTTTAGCCTAATACTGAACGTAGAATTGGTTAAGGGTGCTCGCGAAAGTCGGCCCTCTTTCCATCTGCGTTGCGTCGCTTATTTGGAGCCTCGAAGCAACCACCCCTATGCAACTGTTCTTTTTCTACCCATGCCTTTGCGTAGAGAACCACCAGCGATTTTTTAAAAGGCGCATGCTGGAAATTCGCTACTTTTTCGCAGAGCAAGGTAGTAGCGGAACCGTGCGACTCTTCATCTGGTGTCTTGTTTTTCATTGTCGTCCTTTTTAAATGTATTTGTGTCGCTACACGGCGCTAATCTTATCCCTGCACTCTTTTGTTGCGTCAGACATCCACTTTCTTGTACTGGATAATCGAATAGACCTCTCGTCAATGAAGCTACTGATGTAGACGTCTGATTCTTCCTGAAAGTGAACACTAGTGCATATTTTGCCTAGTGGAAAACAGGTAAGAAAACACATCTATTCAAGAGCTTTATATAAGGCTCCATTTTTATAGCCTGTTGAATACCGGAGCGAGATTTGAGGCTCCCTCAACACCTAATCAATTTTAGGGCATCCGAAGTGCAATACCACCGAAATATTGAACAAATTCATACGAAGATGCAAAACATATGTGTACCGAAAAATAGCATCTGACCCAATTTCGTAGTGCTCAATGAATCCTCCTTGCACGAAGAACGTTTCAGGGCTTTCACGAAGAAATCTGACCAACGCGTTGGTGGGCGTCCTGGTGTTCTCTTGACATCCCGAGGAATCCAGTCGGTGACGGCTCTCGTCCAGCGTGTGTCTGCGAAGCGCATTACGTGACTGCCCCACCTAATTTTCGACGACTTGACCCACGCTACAGCGTCTCTGATCTTCGAACGTCGACGAAGCTCGGAACTCCGGAGGCCTTCTCTCACTTGCGTGAGTCGTGTCACTCCGAGCATCGTTCTCTCGACTCCAGGCTGCGCGACGCTGATCGCGTGTTCATCCTGCTTTCGTATAGCCCTGGTCTCTGAGGCGTCTGTTAGGGCAGGAAGAACGGTAGAGTCGAATAGGTGGGCACGGAATCTGACGTTCTTCGTTTTCTTCATGACTTCTTCGACACTCTTGAAAGCTCTCCAATCCGCTCTTTTCCACCTCCCAGCTGCGGCGATAGGTCATCGTCATGGATTTGGCCATGTTGACCTCGCGACCCAGATACACTTAGCTGGAGCACTCGGAGATGTTCGTTTCGTTTAGCGAGAATGAAGCATCAGAAACTTGTTCGTTCCTCATAAACATCGTCTTCGTAAGATTTAGCTGCAGCCAATGTTCCCATATGTGTTCGAAGTCAGGCAGTGTTCGTTCCAGCTGGCTAATGCTCGGTGTGTTGAACGCGATGTCGTCAGTGAAGATGGTGCAGCTGCCGGCCGTTGGTCTTCACTCCATGTCTTCCCATTCTAGTTCGCGCATGACATTTCCGAGGAAAGAGTTTCGGGGGTATGGTATCCCCTGCCTATCTTCACGTCGATGACGACGTCGTTGTAGAATGGTGAGACCTTGGTCGTGAATCCACTGCACAGCTCTCGAAGGACTCTGCTGTACTGAGTAGGCACCCCTTGAGTGAGCAGGGCGTCGATGACCGCTTCAGGTTCGACGGAGTCGAATGATTTCTTCAGGTCGATGAACGTAAGGCATAGCGGCAGCTTGTACTCTCGCGACACTTCGATGAGCTTCGTAATGGTGTGTATGTGGTCAGTCGTGCTGAATCCTCTCCAAAATCCTGCTTGCTCGCATGGTTGTCCTTCGTCCAGCGTTCTGCTGATCCTATCAAGGATCACTCGAGTGAACTGCTTGTAGACTACGGACAGCAGGCAGATCGAGCGATAGTTGCCAATGTCGTGCACGTCTCCCTTCTTGTACGGCAAGACGGTCCTGCTGGTCTTCCACTGAGGTGGAACCTTGCACTCCGACATTTAGTGTGTGAAGAGCCGCGACAGGGTGTTGACGAGCACTAGTGAAAGGTTTTTCAGGTGTCCACCTCTGACCCTGTCGAGACAGGCAGCTATACGACGCTTCAGCGACGAGGTGGCGTGTCGTATCTCACAATCAGAAGGGAGCACAGAGGGGACGACGCATCCATCCTGCGCAAGATGACATGGGGTAGATGAACGTGACTATCGATTAGACCGGAGTAGAATTCGTGGATGACCTTCTCCATGGTTCTCTTGGAATCCATCAGGGCGTCGCAGAGCGATCTCATTGGTCTTGAGCTTGGCGAGGTTCCGGCGGGCATTGCGTATGCTCTACCCTACCTCTGCAGATTCAGCCAATACTTCCGCCCTTCCCTCCATAAGATTCTCCTTATCGTCGCTTTGCGCTGTGTGCTGCTCCACTTTGGCGTATCAGCTCGAGAGCTTCCGGAGACAGACGTCTCCTGGTGGTCTTCAAGCTCTCGGCTTCCTTAGCACTATCGCTAAGATGGAGCGAAGCAGTCGTATTCTTCGTCGATGTTGTCCATGACAACATCTTCCCAAAGGCCGGTAAGAGGGGTGGAAAGCTCCCAGTTGATGATAGTTCTGGGACTACTCTTCTTGAACTTTGTGGTCTCTTCGCCTTGACACGAAAAGCGGAACCTCGCGCGAATGAGGCGGTGGTCCGATTCCGCGTAGAACTGGGGACAACGGAGGCGTCGATCAGGCAATACTTGTAGTTGAAGATGACCTAGTCGATCTCGTTGTGGAACTGTTCAACGCGGGAATTCCAGGTTACGAACCGATCTAATAAAATTCTAAAATTTAACACAAAAATAAGGATAAGGATAAAGATCTTAAACCCTACCGCAATATATGTACTTCTATTTGACATCGTAGCAGCAATTTGAATGCGCATTTGGCTTGTATGTAGACTTGAGTGATCATGAAGGAGTCAGTCTAGTTTTCTTCTAGAGAAGCATGGCACCAATTCATCGTTTTGGAGAGAAGCGAAGTATGGTCATCCGGTTCTGCTGGAACCTTTTGAACGTCAGAACCGGTACTACATACTTCTATGGCGTTATTATGCAGTGTCCTATTCTGTATTAGTAAACTCTATACTAGAAATTTCCACGAGTCTCTAGAAGTTTGTACAAGTAGCGAACTCAAGGCTTCAAGCGAACCGCGTAACCTATTATATACCATAAACCGTATGGAAGCAGCAATGAGGCAGAAGACTTCCGTCAATCCTCCCTCTATTCAACTGCCGTTTCGTTCATGCGCACACTCGTCCAACCCAGATAGACACAATGCTCTGTCGTGCGGAAACGGCTTTTTCCGTAAATAATAACGATGAAGAATACGAAGGCAGCCAGTGTTCGGACCAAGGATTCAATTCGCGGAATCCTTTGTGAAGGGGCAAAAACTCTGCAATTGCAATCGCCAGGTTTAATCTGTGAATCCCAGTCAGAACAGGGATTTCATGTGCTGGCGACAAAGAGGAGCATGTCTCCCTCGAAAGTGTCTTCAAAAAGGTTATGAAATCTGCATTCTGCCGCAGAACAGCGCTTGCTAATGTAACATCGCCAAATACTATAAATTGTTCACAACACCCATTGCTCTGAAGTGAGTTACACGAGCCATAAACTAGTTATGCTGCTGAAACGGTAGCTGTCTACAAAAGACGATCAGAACGTATTCAGGGACAATGCCTTGAAGGAAAAGAGGAAAATTCCTTAGAGAATGACGTTTCCAACAAAAGCCTGCTGCCAATCGTAGGTTCTGAGCTAAGTTTTTTTTGAGTAACGCGCTTGATACTTGACGGAGACTCTTTGCCATGGCGGACTTGGACTGTGAGCAAATATCCTTGTTTCCTATGCAAAGCTCTGTGCTTGTAAATTCCCAGTGCTTGACGTACCCAATTATTTCATCCTACTCCAGCTTTTGAGAAATCTCACTCGCTCTCGTGATCCGCCGCTTCTGTCTATGTTCACCATCGTAATGTCTTCCCATCTGGGGTTGGATTCATTAACGATTTACAGCAATCTACCAGAGAAAATACAGTCAATATCACTGATATCGCGGCGAAATGTTTGACCATTTCGCTTGATAAGCCGCGCTATCATGGATTGCAGCTGTATTTTCTCCGTTAAATTGCTGTAAGTCGTTGGTGGATCCTTCCCCTGATCTTCCAGATCTTCCACAGTAGCGCCTCGCTTGAGGAATCGCCTCCATCTTTACTCCTTCGTGCTGTAATTATGGTGGAGTCGGCTGAATTTTTCAGGTTATGTTTCTTTCTTATGTTGAGATGGGCGCATAATGGCGCAGTTGGAGGAGGCGCCGTTGTCATGTGCACCCGATTCCAGGTTCCTGGGGCGGATTTCCCGCCTAGGCCAACCAAGCCTTCCATCCCTCCGGGGCGGTTAATTGGTACCAGACGTGTCTGGGAAGGACAAGCACTGACTTGTTCATCGGCTGGCCACCGCAAGTCATTGTGTGGCCAAATACGCATTCATGTCGCCTCCACGACATCCCGTAGAAGTAGAATGCGTGGCGCATCCCAAAAGGGATTGAGTAACGCCTAGGTTTATCCTCAATCCCTTCTGTGAACAGGTCTGTCCCAGAAACTTGAAGACGCGTGTATCCGAGTCTTGCATAGTGCACAGTTGAGGGGTAAAGGACGTCGAAAAACGCTAAGGGATGGCATTGATCAATCCCTTTAGGGATGCCAGGCATGTTCTGCTTCTGTGGGATGTCGGAGGCAATTTGAATGGTTATTTAGCCTGAGAAATGATTTGCGCTGGCCACCTGACACTAACACATAATTTACATCTATCCTTTTATATGCCTTTCGCCTATGGCTCTGTTGCCTAAATTGAATAGCGGTCTTTATCACTGGTCCTGGTATCGAGCACAGTTTCCCCTGTATCCACTACACATGGGATCTAAATGAGTCATTTTCGGATATCCGATTCGGATTTCCCTATCCCAATCATCCAATTATCCGTTCCCGCGAAATTGTCCTTATCCGAATCATCAAAAATCAGGGTCCCCAAAATCGCCCTTACCCGAAACATCCAAAAATTCGGTGTCCGCAAAATTGCCATTATCCGAATCATCCAATTATCCGGACCTGGAGAAATGCGATGATTCGGATAAAATGGGATAACCCGCTCAATTTCCTCGCTCCATTTTGAAATCGCGCACCTTGGATAAAAGCACATTCAAAACGAATTTCGCGGACGAGCACGCTGCAGGTGATGAGTCATACGTTTTCGCGCCCCACTGTGAAATAGTGTGTAGTGACGTTAAATACATTTAGCACGCTGCTGAGCGTTACGTCGATCTTGGCATTTTTCTTCAAATATAATGTTCTGCTGCCGGGGGACGGGAGGGACTCGCACCACGGTGCTGACGTAGCATCGCTGCCCGGAAAGCAGATGGTCCAAGTTTGATACCAGCCTGGCGCAGGGGTTTTATTCGCAGCGAACGTCAGGCTTAAACAAACGTGTTTAAAGACCTTGTTTTAAAGCACAGAACGGCAACAATCACTTAGCATAGTAGAAGAAGAGATTGCTCCATGCATTCCATTAAATTTTCATTTGAAGTGTCTATAAATCTTGCTAGTGTGAATCTTGCTCACGTGAAAGGTGGTTGTAATATGGGTGGGTTTACATACGTTTTTTATAGCTATTCTTGTTGTGCCCTCTACATCTGGGTCACTTCACGCAAGCAAAATTTGGCTTTAAACAGAATAGTGTTGAATTTGATGAGAAAATGGATGGTATGAATTATCCTGTTTAACGCATAGGAAGCCATGTGATCCAGTGCCAAATGGTCTTCCTATAGAACTGTGCACTATGTAAAATGGGTTTAACAACATGCTTCGAATCTGCCTACTATGCCTTTTGCAGTACAGTCATATTGTGTGACTTCACTATGTTGCAAAAAGCACATCATCCTCGAGTCATTATTTATAAATTAAATCAAGCTCTTGAATGCTTTAGGCCTATGTTATACTTCGGCGACGCTGTTTTCGGCGACGTCGGCGACAGTGTTACGCGGGCTGCCACGCAGTGCGTAGCAGCCGGGGGACCAGCGTTCTACCCCCTCGTCCCCCTGGCCCGCCCACCCCAACCCCCGGCTTGCTCGAGAGTCCAGTGGCTGCCTTACGAGATAGCGGAGACGCAGACATTTGCCACGCCTCTGTTTAAAGTGCGGGAGATAGAACGCCACTCCGGCGTAGCAGCCCGCGCAACACAGCGTCGCCGACGCGTCGCCGAATTATAACAAACTCGGATACTGGGTCACCACGGGCCGCACAACCAGTTGCTTTTGGGGTGAAAACCTGTTCCTACCTATATACATATATATACATATGTATTTATATGTATATACGTTGTATATACCTACTTATATACGTATGCACATATATATGTAGGTACGAGCTGGATATACGTAGATATATGGCTCCACAAGAATCGGGGGTGCGAAGGCGACTATCCGCAACACTCTAGCAACAGGAGCCGACCCTTAAACCCACCCACAGGAGTGTCAACGGAGTGCAGGTAATCGCACCGGGCCCCCTCACCCGGCCAATCGGCGCAGTCCGCCACTCCCACTGCAACAGGTTACCACCCCAATAGCAAGTGGTTGTTCGGCCTGGGTTCAGCGAGTGCCAGAGAAGGCCTTACCACATTCTTCCACATGTACTTCGGCGACAGTGCTGGGCGGGTGCTATGCAGTGCGCATCAGCCCGCTCAACACTGTCTCCGACCGCGTCGCCGACGCTGTCGTCGAAGTATAACATTTGCCCTAGTGAATATGTGCCTGCCTTCGTGACGGTGTTCGACTTTTTGTTGTTCAACTTATTCAACCAAGAGAATGAGCCTGATGCAAAATAGCCACGAAGAACATATTAGTTCTTTGTACAGTTATGTAGCAAACTGTTCTGTAACCAAGTCAATGAATTTGAAAGTTAAATGTACGTGGTAGCCGAAAATGCGTGGCTGGGGTGGTGTTAGAGGAGCATCAAGTAACCAAAAGCAGAAAAAGATGCTATTAAATTAATTCTATATCTGTCGTTATAATTACATTGCTAGGCATGGACCCTTAAAGAATTAAGTTCCGATACGCCTCTCAACACCACAGGCAGCGGAGTGACTCAGCCTAAGAGCGCTTCGAAAACGCTTCCGCGAGCAATTTTGTCGTTATTTTAAGTGCAGCTGCAGCGGGAGCTACGAGTTAGTTTTCGCACCCCTGTTACATTTCCCCTTTCTGAGTTACACCATTCCACCTTAGAGTGCTATTACACCGTTTTACTGCCTACAAGACCCAGGAGTTGTAGCCGAAACGATTTGAACTTGACAGAGTTATGGTGCTCCGAACACGCCCGCGCGTGCAACTCAGCCAACAACGGCCGATGTTCTCCGCGCTGTTACTCGCCCAGAATACAGTTTTCCCTACTCTCAATAACACCTTTCAATTCAGCATAAAAAGCACTGTCGAATGGTTTCAAGCTTGCCCAACTCGAGACACCGATTTTCGATGACGTCGTCGTCCGTCTGTCGCCGCCTCGAGCAACCTCGTCCTCGATGCGAAACTGTCAAAAAATCCATGTTCGAAAATTGGTCGAAATTGATACCATTCGATAGCGCCTCTCATGCTGAACAGAACGGTACCGTTGCGAGTGTCGAAGACTCAAACCTTGGCGAGTAAGAGCGCAAGAAACTGTATTCGCTATCTTCCGCCGCTTTAAACTGGCAACCTAGGCTAAGGTAGTTCAGACAGCTGAGGAGTTCTGGGCACGTCTTAAGCGCTCGGTTCGCTCATGCAGTTTGAAGGCCGTTAGCTCGCCACGTCTTCTCGCAGTAGTCCACCGAATTCGAAAAAATGCGTCACACATGGATAACCTGCATTTTCGCACTGCTGTAACTTTGTGCATTCATAAGGTACAGCATTCCACTTTAGTGCACTATTATACTGTTTTTCCCTACTATCCTTACTCCTTACTACTGAGGTATTGATTTTCGATGACGTCATCTGCCGCGGCCTAGAGGCGTCTCGTCCTCGATGCGAAATTGTCAGAACATCGATTTTTCTGAAAGTTGTCGAAATTGTTACCGTTAGACAGAGCTCGAGCTGAACAGAACGGTGGCATTGGGAGTGTCGGAAACGCAAACGTGGGCGAGTAAGGGCCGAAGAAACTTTACAGCTCCCGTCCGCCGCTCTAAAATAACAGACAAGATTAAGGCAGCTGGGTAGCTGTGAGCAAGTCATCGTGAAGTGTCTTCAGTGTTCTGCAAGCTCACGCATTTTAAGGCCGTTAAAGTTACGAGCATGCGACGCTATTTTTCCGTCGCAAATGGCGGTTTTGACCGTGCGACGTGAGGCCTATGTTATACTTTGGCGAGCCCGTCACCGACGTCGTCGACAGGAGAGCATTGGAGCACATTTTTAGCATCGCAGCGCGTTTTCAATGTTATCATTTGATAACCAGACTGCGGTTAGAAACGCTAGGTGATCGCATCTGCCTCGAATTTGCTTACATTGTGTGCTTTTCTTAATATGTTTCGATTTTCACAAATTGATTGTAGGCCAAATATAACAGTAATAGAAGTGCGGGGCGGTGTTGAGCATTTAACGACTATTGATTTACCGCTTTAACAATTTCACAAGCATCTTAGTTAAATTTCTTTATTGGAGTTTAGCAAATGCCTTTTTCGTTAAATCACATTGAAATTAAATTTACGCGGAATTTTCGAAATTCAAGGGAAAATTTAACTCTTAATTAATATGTGTTGTATTTCGAAAAAGCTTTTTCCCTTTTCATATCCACCTCATCTTCAGAGGCTAGGGTGGTAATACATAAAGGATAAAGGACGACGCTCTCAACCCCTTTTAGGATGCGCTACGTATTCTACCTCTGCGGGATGTCGTGGAGGCGATTTGAATGCGTATTTGGCCATACAATGACTTGCAGTGGTCAACCAATGAGCCAGTCGGCGCTTTGTCCTTCCCAGACAAGTCGGGTACCGTTTCACCGACCACGCGACAGCCGGCACCTTCTCCGGCTGTACTACACATGGCCCTGGCACTATATAGCACCCACATAGTTGCAGATTTCGGCGTTTCGTGGAATACACAAAGTTTCATACTTTTACGGGAGAAAATTTGAATGCAGGACAATGTGCGATTCTGTGTATGGTCATAACCAAGCAAGTCAGGTTCCGCTAATTCATCAAACTCTTGAAGACTCGGTTCGATTGGGACGAACCCGAACTTTGGATCGATTCAAGGCTTTCTTGAAGAACCGCGCTTCCTCTGACTGCTTCAATGGATCGGCCAAAATTTATATTTCTCAATATCTGGGGCTCGATTTACTTCCAAACATTTCTTCATTGTGCTCGCCGCCATTTCTAAGCAGCGTTTCATCTACGAAGGTAGGCTGTTGGTAACTTGACCTGACTTTTGACTTGCAAAAGCACTGCACTCCAGCACAGTGTACTGTAGTGGCAATAATTTTTGTTCTCGTCATGCAATGAAGTCAAAACGATTCCACACTGGATTTAGCGTCCATTCTTCTGCAGTGTCCCGAGAAATTCTACACCAGACAATAAGTTTCAGTGATGCGAGTGATCACAGCGGAAAACTCTCACATGTGCCTTTCGATCTCGTAGTGTTTACCAATAGCTGTGCCACTTTGATTTCGCCGAGTTCTTTGAAGAAATCGACCGAGAGTATTAATCAGAGCGCTCGAGAAAAACCTTCTATCCTTGGAATCCGCCCCAGTTTTCAATTATAACGCGGCTAATAATTTCACAGTGACGTCTCACGGCGGCCGAAACTCTACTCCAGCGATGCCGCACGAGGATCAGAGATTGCCAAAATTCGCACTCTCCTCCGCTCTCTGCTCTGTGGGCGTCTGGAAGCAAAACTACTTCTGCACCTTTGAGGCACTCCAGAAATCTACTCCTAAGCCCTGAAACTCCCAGAATTTCGCTGGCTTTTTTGGCGTCGTGACTTCATTTGGTTTTCTATCATTGGAAGGATCCACTTCTCTCCTGTGGTGTGTTTTCCCCCCAAGGTTTCTTCTTGGTGACCTGAATCCACCAGCACTAGCTGTAGACACAGAAATTGAAAATGCTGAGCGTCTAAGCGTATTTTCGATACTTAATCGTTGTGTATGACCATGATATAACTATGCATCATCGCGTTCGTTTCGGACGTGCTTCAGACGCATGCAAATGAATGCAAGCAACGTTAGTTGTTGTCAATAGGATTGTTCTGTGAAACTCTGGCGTCACCTAATGGATGTTTTCCCCACCCATCTCGTAAGCGTGAGAAAGAAGTGTCTTCTTCTCGAGCTTCCCCTCACTTCAAGAAGAGGTGCGTGGTAGCATTACCCGTTTGATTAGCTCTCCTCCTCCGCTTGTGCTTGCTTTTAGCCTCAAGGGTTAGTCAGAAAAAAGATCCTTGAAGTTGCCACTCGATAGGGCTGTCCGTGGAGTACATACGATAACTGTTCGTCAGCTGTATCATCTGTCGCCCTTGGTCTCCGTCGAGTGCCAGAGTGCTCCAATAGATTTCCTTCACTCGAAGAACGCGAGCAGATGTCGTTCGTTCATGATCTTTAGTAGGCGCGCACGCTAAAGAATTGGTGGAGTTTCTGAGTCCGTTTAAGATTCGAAACCAAGCAGTTACCGCTTTTGACCAGCAGGTGTCAGCAAAAAACCGTTTTTGACCGGCCCACTTAATTTTCCACCATTTCGCCCAAGCAACAGCGTCTCCTATCCTCGAACGTCGACGAGAATCTAAACTGCTTAGGCCCTCTTCCATCGTCCTGCCCATTCTTGGTTGCGCCATACAGATTCTATGATCGTCCTTTCGTGCGGCAGATGTGTCTGAAATGTATTATAATTACAGAACGCCGAAAAAGTACTTTGGCAGGTTGCCGAATGTTCTTCGTCCTTTCACTACTTCACTGAATTTCCTGAAATTAAGCTCTCCATGAATCTCGTCTCCTCGTTCCCAATTACGACCTTATCTCGCTGAGCATTTCGACTTCGAGAGCCTGCACTCGAAGATGTTTTTTGTCGCATTGAGAGAATAGACCGTCAGAAACCGTTGATCACTCATGGAGGAGATATTTTGTATACCAACTCTTTCACATTGAGCTGTCAACGCAGACCTTAGGTCGGAGAAAATATTTCAAACGTCTTACCTTCTAAATAAGGCAAGCTGTTTGTGAGCATAATACTGCTCAGTTACGACGTTTCTTGATGAAATCAATGAACTAGCTCTAGGATTTCTTACCCAAGGCCCGCAAGAAGCAATCAAAACGAGAGAAATCGGATTTGTTCTAGCTCGACGGTGCTACCATATAGGCCGATGTAGCCAACTTACACGTTTTTTGTTGACTACTAGAGCACCATTCATTTGCTTGTATATCCTACTCTTCCAAATTTTGATACTATTTTTTGTTCGTCTGATATTATTGCTGGCTGTATGATAGAACCCAACATCGATGAATCTGTCGAACCTTTTAATTCGATTTCATTGTCTTTTTTGGATGACAGTGCGGCCGTTCTCTAGGAGCTCGGTTTTTTCTCTCGTCTTTTTCGGACGTTCAAAATTGTTTCTGGTCATATTATAGTGTCAAACTGTGTGGGATGGATCCGATATATCTTGTTAATTCTATCTTATTAATTTGTTTCAGTTAATAATACAACCTTGATCTAGTGCCTGGGTCTGTAGTTATTTCGTTGTCGAAAGGGAATTCACTTAAAGCCGTGAAAAAAGGGTTTAAACTACACGAACTTTACCGGTACTTATTTATTTGTTTGCATCATAATTGTGCGCATAGACAACATATGAAATCAGTATACTTAGAGAAACAGTATGAGCAACAAGAAGAAAACCTCAATAATACAAAAATTGAAGCTCAGTACGACAAAATGAAAAATAAAATAACAACCATAAAGTAAAAATAATAATGAAAAATGAAGATTGACGGCGATGCATCTGCTAACGAGTGTAAGTAAATTGTCATATAACGAATTAATTATGCACTGGCCGAAGCAGTAACAGCAGAAACTGGTGCAGGCGAGCAGTGTCTCGCCAAACAGTGCAAGTCGCATGAGAAGAACGGCTCCGGATACCAACTCATCGTTAGTAGACTGCTCGCCTGCATCAGTTCCATCGACTTCATCACTTTATCAGTGGCCGCGTAGCAGCTGCTTGGGAGAGTGAGCAAGAAAAAGGAGTGGGGGAATTTTTTTTTTTGGGGGGGGGGCTTTAGTGGAGCACAGAAATTTGGAATTATGTCCATGAACTAAGAAGGGGTGCCATGAAATTCCCACAAAGATTCTCAACGAGACCAACATGGTCTTGTAGGGTATCGGACGAGGATCACAGAACTGTGTTTCGTTTTTACTACGGGCCAATGGGTGGTCCAAAAATGGCAAAAATTTTATCACTTCAGAGCTGGTTTATAGGGCAGAAGTGACACCTGGAATGGCCCTGTCGTTCTCAGAACTTAACCTACAAAACTCGAGCTCAAATTAAAGTTTGATCATAGCAGTATGATAGTTTACGACGTCTCCTGGACGAAGCTGCAGAGTACCCTTGTAACCATAGCTTCTGATTCCATTCACTACATTCCTCATGTAACTAATTCACGCGCGGGAAAACCAGGGGCCTGTCCAATACATTTTGGACACTGACCCAGCGAACATCTTCTTTTAAGGTGATCGGTTTGCTGAAGGGAAGTAAGCGCTGGCTAACCTCTCGTACCTGATGCGAAGGTGACCTGTATGCGCTTGCGTATTCAGAGCTGTTCACGGTACCCCATCATGTAAAGATACACCCACAAGAATTGAGAATTGAGTAGAATTGAGTAGCTCATTTCCGTCTTGGATGCAAGGACTGCTGCACTATGTTCGCAGTAAGATGTGTTTTTTTTTCAAAATGAAGTAAAAGTGAATGTGGGCGGGCGGTTCGGGCGAAGACAACTGAATGCCTAGTTCCTATTATCCTTTTAAGCCGACGTACATCTACTTCATCACGCAAGCACCACGAACAGGAAGAACGGTGACCGGCTCTCTTACGCAATTGCCTGTTCAAGAACTGCCGCAATTGTCTGATCTTTTTCAACCTAAATCCTTCCTTATTTTCTCTGTCAGGGGTTACGTGAACGGCGATATTTCCACAGCAAAGGATCTACCGTCAAGAATCACCCATCTTTCATGAGAAGCGTGTGCCGGCATTAGTGAATAGAGCAAGATTAATCCTAATGACAGTGTCTGCCTCATACTCTTAGCTTAGCTGCAGAAATTCTGACTCTGTCGAACGTTGCGAAACCTACACTTTCCTTGCTCTCTTTCATGGCGCTGTTGGAGCCTTACTTTTCTGGAAAAGTTTGTCTCTTGTTGCAAGGGGTTGCCCCTTGAAGCACATCGGAAACGACTTCGTTGAAGAATTCAACTCAACAGCAAAAACGCGAGAACTCGATCATTAACTTTTCACGAAAATCGATGAACAAATACAGATGAAGAAACGTATTTACATTGGTGCAAGACTTTCTCCTTAAAGTAGTTACTTCTAAAGAAGCCGAAAATCCCAACTTTCAACGTCTGGCAAGAGCACTATAACAAGTTGTTGCTACTAGACACAACAATCCCAGTGTGTACCAAATTAACACTTGGAACTGGAGTGAGAACGTGTCGGGAGCATACCGATTTGGTAGGATTAGAATTCGTGCTAGATTATTTTTGACAGGATAATGAGGAACAGTGCAACTTGTACGCTTTTAAGCGCTGAAAGCGCTTAATGAATAAAAAGGCGAGTGTAAGTCACTCATGGTTGAGATGCGCCACGCATTCTACCTGCGAGCGAATATTGTGGATAAAACATCATGGCGTATTTGGTCTACACAGTCTGTATGGACGGTTGGTAGTGCAGTTGGAGGGGAAGCTGTCGCATACACTCCGATCTCAGGTTCCTGGCTTTGGTGGGTGTCCAAGGCCAACCTCGCTTTCCATCGTTACAGTCCTGTTGAACTAGCATTAGACCTCGTTCGTCGGCTGTCCGCAACAGCTAGTCGGGTGTGTCAAACATGCATCCAATTGCTTCCTCGATGTCCCGTAGAAGTGATGGCGGATCCCAAACAGGAACTGAATAAGACTGCCCTTAGTTATTTATCTTCCATCCTTTGTTTGGCCTATGCAATGGACTGCGGTGACCAGAAGAGAAACATGGCAGTGACTTTTTCAGACCACGGTGGTGCCAATTCACCTACCAGAGAGGAATTGGGGGGGGGGGGGGTTGGGGCCCCAAAGTCCATTAATTCAGGGTAAAGCACAGTTGCTATTTTGCCTGCCCAGCCACACTGCCTGGGCAGGCAAAATAGCAACTGCTCCTGATCATCGGCTATAGACCCCATGGCCAGGAGACTAAAGCATGTAACTAGTATAGTTGTGCTCGAATGACCTATTCGATTAGGTATTCGAATGATTTTCATTCGAATTTGAATATTCGAATTCGAATGTTCAAAAAATCGTGTTTTTCGAATGTATTCGAATTCGAATGTTCAAAAAATCGCATTTTTCAAATGTATTCGAATTCGAATGTTCAAAAAATCGTGTTTTTCGAATGTGTTCGAATTCGAATGTTCAAAAAATCGTGTTTTTCGAATGTATTCGAATTCGAATGTTCAAAAAATCGCATTTTTCAAATGTATTCGAATTCGAATGTTCAAAAAATCGTGTTTTTCGAATGTGTTCGAATTCGAATGTTCAAAAAATCGCGTTTTTCGAATGTAGTCGAATTCGAATGTTCAAAAAATCGCATTTTTCAAATGTATTCGAATTCGAATGTTCAAAAAATCGTGTTTTTCGAATGTGTTCGAATTCGAATGTTCAAAAAATCGCATTTTTCGAATGTATTCGAATTCGAATGTTCAAAAAATCGCATTTTTCAAATGTATTCGAATTCGAATGTTCAAAAAATCGTGTTTTTCGAATGTGTTCGAATTCGAATGTTCAAAAAATCGCATTTTTCGAATGTATTCGAATTCGAATGTTCAAAAAATCGCATTTTTCAAATGTATTCGAATTCGAATGTTCAAAAAATCGTGTTTTTCGAATGTGTTCGAATTCGAATGTTCAAAAAATCGCATTTTTCGAATGTATTCGAACTCGAATGTTCAAAAAATCGCATTTTTCAAATGTATTCGAATTCGAATGTTCAAAAAATCGTGTTTTTCGAATGTGTTCGAATTCGAATGTTCAAAAAATCGTGTTTTTCGAATGTGTTCGAATTCGAATGTTCAAAAAATCGCATTTTTCGAATGTATTCGAATTCGAATGTTCAAAAAATCGCATTTTTCAAATGTATTCGAATTCGAATGTTCAAAAAATCGCGTTTTTCGAATGTAGTCGAATTCGAATGTTCAAAAAATCGCATTTTTCAAATGTATTCGAATTCGAATGTTCAAAAAATCGTGTTTTTCGAATGTGTTCGAATTCGAATGTTCAAAAAATCGCATTTTTCGAATGTATTCGAATTCGAATGTTCAAAAAATCGCATTTTTCAAATGTATTCGAATTCAAATGTTCAAAAAATCGTGTTTTTCGAATGTGTTCGAATTCGAATGTTCAAAAAATCGCATTTTTCGAATGTATTCGAATTCGAATGTTCAAAAAATCGCATTTTTCAAATGTATTCGAATTCGAATGTTCAAAAAATCGTGTTTTTCGAATGTGTTCGAATTCGAATGTTCAAAAAATCGCATTTTTCGAATGTATTCGAATTCGAATGTTCAAAAAATCGCATTTTTCAAATGTATTCGAATTCGAATGTTCAAAAAATCGTGTTTTTCGAATGTGTTCGAATTCGAATGTTCAAAAAATCGCATTTTTCGAATGTATTCGAATTCGAATGTTCAAAAAATCGTGTTTTTCGAATGTGTTCGAATTCGAATGTTCAAAAAATCGCATTTTTCGAATGTATTCGAATTCGAATGTTCAAAAAATCGCATTTTTCAAATGTATTCGAATTCGAATGTTCAAAAAATCGTGTTTTTCGAATGTGTTCGAATTCGAATGTTCAAAAAATCGCATTTTTCGAATGTATTCGAACTCGAATGTTCAAAAAATCGCATTTTTCAAATGTATTCGAATTCGAATGTTCAAAAAATCGTGTTTTTCGAATGTGTTCGAATTCGAATGTTCAAAAAATCGTGTTTTTCGAATGTGTTCGAATTCGAATGTTCAAAAAATCGCATTTTTCGAATGTATTCGAATTCGAATGTTCAAAAAATCGCATTTTTCAAATGTATTCGAATTCGAATGTTCAAAAAATCGCGTTTTTCGAATGTAGTCGAATTCGAATGTTCAAAAAATCGCATTTTTCAAATGTATTCGAATTCGAATGTTCAAAAAATCGTGTTTTTCGAATGTGTTCGAATTCGAATGTTCAAAAAATCGCATTTTTCGAATGTATTCGAATTCGAATGTTCAAAAAATCGCATTTTTCAAATGTATTCGAATTCAAATGTTCAAAAAATCGTGTTTTTCGAATGTGTTCGAATTCGAATGTTCAAAAAATCGCATTTTTCGAATGTATTCGAATTCGAATGTTCAAAAAATCGCATTTTTCAAATGTATTCGAATTCGAATGTTCAAAAAATCGTGTTTTTCGAATGTGTTCGAATTCGAATGTTCAAAAAATCGCATTTTTCGAATGTATTCGAATTCGAATGTTCAAAAAATCGCATTTTTCAAATGTATTCGAATTCGAATGTTCAAAAAATCGTGTTTTTCGAATGTGTTCGAATTCGAATGTTCAAAAAATCGCATTTTTCGAATGTATTCGAATTCGAATGTTCAAAAAATCGCATTTTTCAAATGTATTCGAATTCGAATGTTCAAAAAATCGTGTTTTTCGAATGTGTTCGAATTCGAATGTTCAAAAAATCGCATTTTTCGAATGTATTCGAATTCGAATGTTCAAAAAATCGCATTTTTCAAATGTATTCGAATTCGAATGTTCAAAAAATCGCGTTTTTCGAATGTAGTCGAATTCGAATGTTCAAAAAATCGCATTTTTCAAATGTATTCGAATTCGAATGTTCAAAAAATCGTGTTTTTCGAATGTGTTCGAATTCGAATGTTCAAAAAATCGCATTTTTCGAATGTATTCGAATTCGAATGTTCAAAAAATCGCATTTTTCAAATGTATTCGAATTCAAATGTTCAAAAAATCGTGTTTTTCGAATGTGTTCGAATTCGAATGTTCAAAAAATCGCATTTTTCGAATGTATTCGAATTCGAATGTTCAAAAAATCGCATTTTTCAAATGTATTCGAATTCGAATGTTCAAAAAATCGTGTTTTTCGAATGTGTTCGAATTCGAATGTTCAAAAAATCGCATTTTTCGAATGTATTCGAATTCGAATGTTCAAAAAATCGCATTTTTCAAATGTATTCGAATTCGAATGTTCAAAAAATCGTGTTTTTCGAATGTGTTCGAATTCGAATGTTCAAAAAATCGCATTTTTCGAATGTATTCGAATTCGAATGTTCAAAAAATCGCATTTTTCAAATGTATTCGAATTCGAATGTTCAAAAAATCGTGTTTTTCGAATGTGTTCGAATTCGAATGTTCAAAAAATCGCATTTTTCGAATGTATTCGAATTCGAATGTTCAAAAAATCGCATTTTTCAAATGTATTCGAATTCGAATGTTCAAAAAATCGTGTTTTTCGAATGTGTTCGAATTCGAATGTTCAAAAAATCGTGTTTTTCGAATGTGTTCGAATTCGAATGTTCAAAAAATCGCATTTTTCGAATGTATTCGAATTCGAATGTTCAAAAAATCGCATTTTTCAAATGTATTCGAATTCGAATGTTCAAAAAATCGCGTTTTTCGAATGTAGTCGAATTCGAATGTTCAAAAAATCGCATTTTTCAAATGTATTCGAATTCGAATGTTCAAAAAATCGTGTTTTTCGAATGTGTTCGAATTCGAATGTTCAAAAAATCGCATTTTTCGAATGTATTCGAATTCGAATGTTCAAAAAATCGCATTTTTCAAATGTATTCGAATTCGAATGTTCAAAAAATCGTGTTTTTCGAATGTGTTCGAATTCGAATGTTCAAAAAATCGCATTTTTCGAATGTATTCGAATTCGAATGTTCAAAAAATCGCATTTTTCAAATGTATTCGAATTCGAATGTTCAAAAAATCGTGTTTTTCGAATGTGTTCGAATTCGAATGTTCAAAAAATCGTGTTTTTCGAATGTGTTCGAATTCGAATGTTCAAAAAATCGCATTTTTCGAATGTATTCGAATTCGAATGTTCAAAAAATCGCATTTTTCAAATGTATTCGAATTCGAATGTTCAAAAAATCGCGTTTTTCGAATGTAGTCGAATTCGAATGTTCAAAAAATCGCATTTTTCAAATGTATTCGAATTCGAATGTTCAAAAAATCGCATTTTTCAAATGTATTCGAATTCAAATGTTCAAAAAATCGTGTTTTTCGAATGTGTTCGAATTCGAATGTTCAAAAAATCGCATTTTTCAAATGTATTCGAATTCGAATGTTCAAAAAATCGTGTTTTTCGAATGTGTTCGAATTCGAATGTTCAAAAAATCGTGTTTTTCGAATGTGTTCGAATTCGAATGTTCAAAAAATCGCGTTTTTCGAATGTAGTCGAATTCGAATGTTCAAAAAATCGTGTTTTTCGAATGTGTTCGAATTCGAATGTTCAAAAAATCGCATTTTTCGAATGTATTCGAATTCGAATGTTCAAAAAATCGCATTTTTCAAATGTATTCGAATTCGAATGTTCAAAAAATCGCGTTTTTCGAATGTAGTCGAATTCGAATGTTCAAAAAATCGCATTTTTCGAATGTATTCGAATTCGAATGTTCAAAAAATCGCATTTTTCAAATGTATTCGAATTCGAATGTTCAAAAAATCGTGTTTTTCGAATGTGTTCGAATTCGAATGTTCAAAAAATCGCGTTTTTCGAATGTAGTCGAATTCGAATGTTCAAAAAATCGCATTTTTCAAATGTATTCGAATTCGAATGTTCAAAAAATCGTGTTTTTCGAATGTGTTCGAATTCGAATGTTCAAAAAATCGCATTTTTCGAATGTATTCGAATTCGAATGCTCGAAAATTGCGGGTATTCGAAACCATTCGAATATTCGAAAATTTTGCGAGAGCACAACTATAGCAACTAGGCTGTCACAAAATTATTCGCCGAAACGGACCGTATACTTCAAACTGCTATAACTCGGCTTAAACACAATGTTATTTATCGAAGTAAAAAATACCTGAATTCGTGTATCTTTGCCAATGAACTGGTGATAAATCTAATCCTCCACTGTAAAAACTGAGATCACAGGATTTAACGAAATCAAGGAGGGCAGATTCAACATCGGTCGATTTAATGAATTGTTTCTGACGCAAATAGGAATCAAGAGCTCGAAGGAAGTGATAGTCAGTGGAGGAAAGGTCGGTACAATATGGAGGGTGAGGAAGAACTTCGATACCTAAATGGGTTAATTTTCGTCAAATGATTTGTGAGATGAGTGGCCTTTCGTTGTCATGCAACAGGAGCGGCCTCCTCTATTCACCACTGCTGGCCACAATTTTTGCAACTTCTCATACATTGAGTATAAATCACAGCAGCAAGACGCTGCTCTGACTGCCTGGTCAGGTAGCAAAAAGCTGTAATGAATGGCGAACTTGCAGATTAGAGCAGGCTTCGAAACGCGCCAGAAGCTGCTCATCGGCCAGCTCATGAGGCATCTACACTTCGACATCTTCACCTTGCCGATTCCTGCCAAATGTGTTGCTACCGTACTATGATGTACGCCAAGGTCCTTTCCTAACGTACGTGTATTCTTCTCTGGATTTGCTGCTACGGCTCTCCTCAAAACTTCATCGTCAAGTGAAGAGCCGGTTATTCTTCGAGATCAAAATCGCCAGAAGCGAATTTTTCGAAACAGAGCCTCACAGTTTGTTCGCAAGGACAGTCCGTCTCAAACGCGCTGCTAAAGTTTCGGAATGCCTTGGCGGCAGAATGTCCCAATTTAAATTCTTAATGCATGATGACTCGATAGTCGTGTCGGTTAATGTTCATGATTTTACGGAGCCCCGGAAAGGTCGGCTAGAAAAATCAGGGCGGCATCCGCAGACATGCTTTTCGAAAGAGCAGGGAAAAACCTACCGAACTCTATGTCTGTCTAAGACGGAATAATTTAGGGTAAAAAAGCTTATTTCTTTATACATACCTCAAAAAGGAGATTAATTTTGCGACAGCCCCGCAGCATCGCCCATATAGCGTTTTCTCGTAAAATTGGACACAGTCTACATCAAAGTGAACGCGATTCCAAACCACATTAACGCTTCTGAAATTGAACCAAACACCTTCCAATTCAAAACGAGCTCCTTTTACACTAAACTAAAGACTCTCCAAAAAGGCTAAAATAATTTTTCGTTTAAGGAAATTTTAGTATGATTTCTTTGGAGTCTCGTTTGAGGAAATTTTAGTATGATTTCACTATCCAATAAGTGAACACACTGTTTTCTAATTTTACAAAAAAAAATCGAAAATAGTAATGGTTTAAAGCATGCTTTAAAGAGAAGGAAGGTTGCTATTTTTAGTGCCATAAAAGGTTAAGCGCCAAAAAAGTCTAAAACGTCGCGATTTTCATTCGATTGATAGCAAAACTTATACTTGCGTGAAGTATCACATCTGCACACGATGCAAAAAAACACTTGTAAAGATCACAGGCATCCTCACCTTAATGCTTCTTGCAACCGGCATTTACACTATCAATTAAATAAAAATTGCGACGAGCTTTTAGAATGCACGGCGTGATCTTGTCTTTTAGTGACGAAATATTAGGAGGGGGGGGGGGGCAAAAGTAATAAGCCACCCCATGCCGTGTCCATATATCTCGTGGCTGGAGTCTGGTTTCGTGCTTATCGTATTTGTATGTTTGTATGCTACTTACTGAAGCCCATCTGAGAAGCTACCACTTCCGCCCTTTCCAGAAGCATGCCAAAAACCACAGTCTGTCTCATGCCGAAACCCCAGTCTGACGAGTCGACCTGTGTCGCGCAAATCTCTCGCGATTCCCAACCCCGAGCAGCCTGGACTCAATCTTAACGCAGGATAAGAAGTACGTCTTCTACCTTAACCCTGCCAAGCAGCCAGTCTGGGTGACGCCTGTTGGCCCGTTACCGACCTTCGTTCGGCGGGATGTTCACGGCGAGAAGCACCTTCTGAGCTTTTGGGTCTGCACCCATGGACCGGTATACTGGAAGCTGTTTTCCAAAAGCACGACGATGACTCCAAGGCGGTGGTGAACGAAAAAGAAGAGGTGGACCTGCGACGCGAACTTATTCAGTCGCAGCGCGTCAAGAAGGTCCTCCTCTTCGACAGCGCCGCACCCCATTGGGAACAAATGACCACGGATAAGCTTGCCCAGCTGGGCTGCGTTCACATGTTTCACCCACCGTATTCGCCGGACATCTCTCCATGCGGCTAGCACCACTTCTTGGTCCACGGGCTTCCGGTCGGAAGGGACACAAGAACCCAAGCAGTCCTTGACAACTATATCGAGCAGTTGATCAACGCCAGGCCCAAGCAGTTCTGGAAGGATGGGATCAGGAAGTTGGCTGAGCGATGGCAGCAAGTCATTGACCTTAATGGCATACACATTCCTCAGCATCGTTAATTTGTAATTGAGTTATAAAGAGACCAGCGTCCGTCGCCGGCTCCGCCGGCAACCAACGCTGGGTAAGGAAGCATCCCTAGCATCGAAGTCGTACACGTTCAAACGAACGCCTACTATAGATCGAATGATGCCTTGCTGAATATCAGGATCATCCAAGTGCAGCACTCAGGAAAATGTCCGCAGCACTCCTGCTTCGTCTGGGATTGCAGCTCGTCAAGCCTAATCGAATTTATGACGTTTCTGTCCAGTCGTCGTGCTTTAAGCCACGAGTTGTGATGAATTTCGGAAAGGGTGACTTAAGACAAAAAAATACTATCCTCGTCTGCATACAGTAGTATGGAAACTGGTCAAAGCACTGCCGAATATTGAGGACCAAGGAGCAAGACTTGGTTAAAACCGTAGTCGAACTGAGCGTAGGTCCGACGAACTTTATTCGCTGACCTCTCCTGGTCCACCCCTTAAAATTGGAGGACCTGGGCAGGTAGAAATAGTTTAATAATCCAGCGCGCGAAGTATATATGCTCTTGAGATCAAAGTGAACAATGTCCAAATCAAAAGAAGCGTCTTCCAGACCCTGACATTGACCAATCTATATCGGTTGATATTGATTACTTGCTGGAAGCTTCAACACGGTGGCTGATTACCTGGTCAACCTTCCGTCGGTCATCATAGTCGCGGAATATCCACCCGATTAAGTCTGAGAGAGTACAGGTGAAGCGATCGATAATACCGATCGATAAAATTCTGAGAGAAAGCCGATATGAGCGCTCAAAATATCAATAATATCGGTCGATATTGATTGCCTATGCGAAACTTCGTCATGGTGGCTGATTTCCTGATCGACCTTCCGTCGGCCATCATAATCACGGAACACCTGCCCAGATCGATTAAGTCTGGCGAGAACCAATAGCTTCGCTCAAGCGATGGATAATATCGATCGATATTGACTTTCTGAGCGACTAATAGGACCGACTGCCCGATCAAAACACGATCGGCCATCGGCCATAACAATATGCTGTTGCTAATGTTAGATAGCTGAACGAAGAAGTACACGCCAACAGATACGTCATTCGAAACCTCATGGATTGTTCTTTGATTTCCATCCCTCTGGTAGTTGGTCGATAAACACCCTAGATGTGATCAACATGCGCCATCTACAGGTCATGTGTCGTTGGCAGTAAACAGCCGCGGGCCTCGGACAGCGCGTCGGGCCTCTTACAGCGCGGTGTGCTTCAGAGTGATAGTAGTGATAATGATAAAGATGATAATGATGACTCCGTAAACACAGTAGATGCTATGAGTCAACGTCTCCCGTCAACACCTCATGTGTCGTCAGCAGGGCCCACCCACCGTCGCCGCGAGCCTCAGACAGAGGGGCGGGCTTCCGACATGACTCATGCCTCTCCCGATTATATATAGTAAAGATAACGATTTTTTTAATTTGTCTCATTACTTTTGCTCCCCCCCCCCCTAATAATTGCTTTGTTGTTCCGCTTTGAAGCAAATTATTTTTTTTTTTGCAAAAAAACAAAAACTTTATAAAACTATTGCACTCATTCAGGCAGCTGAAATTTAAAAAATTCAAAGAAACGTTCGTTCGAAAGGACAGTCCGTCCCAAAAGAGCTGCTAAGGTTACAGGATGCCTCTGCCGAAGAATGACCCATTTTAAATTCGTAGAGCATGATGACTCGAATGTCACGTCGGTTCATGATTTTATGGAGCCCCGAAAAAGGTCGGCTAGAAAGATAATGGCGACATCCACATATGTTTTTTGAAAGTGCGGAAAAAGCACCGATCGGTCTGTGTTGCTTTCCCTGAGTCGGAATGATTTAGGGTTTAAAAAAACTTATTTATTTATACATATCTCGAGACGGAGATTAGTTTTGCGACAGCCTAATATGAGAGCTGTTCGATTTAGTGAAGCCAAAAAGCCGAGTTGAAATCGCAGCCGGCGAATTGTGCCGTTATGCGAAGCCCTTCGGCGTATGTAGTCGTCGATCAGTTTCCTGACTTTCAGCGACTGCTGAACGGCTTCCGCGGTGCCTTCCGCTTATGCTCTGAACGACCCTTCCGTGGTCAGCTTCGCTCTATACTTCCTAGAGCAAGTTGTGACCCTTCTATTTAGATGTCTTTGTCTATACACCTTACGAAGGTGACTTTATTTAGCTTCTTTCCCACCTGTCATTGTTACGAAGGTTGTTTTGACAGCTTACTGAAGCAGAGCTTACATGGAGAAAAAGAGCACTACCTATACATTCACATGCAGGTAGTGCAACAGGTTTCCAAACTCGTCAGAATAAGGAAGAAAGGTATGAAAGCTGCCGAGACTACCACTGCGCAAAGCGTCTTTCTTTTGTGTGGTGTTATGGAGGAAAAATGCAACGTTTGAGCTAGTTTCTGCTGCACGGCTAACCCCTTTCCTCGTAGGAGGTAATTACACCCTCAGGATACATGCTCCCATCTAGCTCGAGAAGAATTGGAATCGGTCTAGTTGAAAGCGTTTATCTACTTGACCGAAATACAGACGAAGGCACCGATGGCTTGGCACGCTACACGCCGACCTCTAAACCGCATTATTCTATCCTGACCAAGCTCTCTGCCGCGCAGAATGGAGGACCAGAAGAGCCGACCCTGCGGCTAAACAGAATTAATGCCGAGCAAGATGGGGAAGTGGCCAGAACCTTGCAGTTGCAAAACAAGAGACTCCGAAGTCCACAATTTTAAAGGGAGTGAAAATATTGAATCTCTCAGAAAATCATGTCACTGTGATCGCGAAAAACTGGGAATAGACAGAGCTCTGTAAAGTGTGTAGTGTGTAGCATATATGTTCATTTCGCTGGTTAATGTAAACAGCATCTGCAGAATCAAGATGAAATTCGCAGCGGACTAGACGAGTGCATGATGCGATCTCTTCTTTTAACACGCTAAAATATTATGAATTTTCTTCTTCTAGAACAAACATTATACCAATATTATCCTCAAAAAATAAAAATTATGAAATTTCAAATTTCAAAATTCAAAATTCAATTTCAAAATTATGAAATTATGAAAAAATATGAAATTTCAAGCATTGGTCGTCAATTCACTAAATTTTCATTGAACAAAAAGTACTCTAACCGTCCCGAAGAGTATCTATTTTGATGCGGAGAAAGCTCGTTTTGAACTGGAAGATGTTTCGTTTCATTTCAAACCAGTCAAGTTCGCTTGGCAAAGAGTTCAATTTGATTTGAATTGCATTCAGTTAAACGCGAAAATTGTGTACATAGAAGTTAGCGAAGGGTGGAAATCCCGAGAGCTGAGAATACAGAAGAGCGTCCGTCATTCAAACTCATGTTCATATTCATGTGGATCGATCATGTGCTTAAATTACCTTTACTGCTGGCATCTTGACGTGCAGAAGTAGACACCTGACGCAGGAGATTGACCTCAAAAGGACTGGCTAACGGCGACCCTTTTCCCTTCTATTCCTCAACCACTCGCATACGATGTGCTGATTTTGATGGAAACTCAATGTTGTGCTTTCCGTTGCTCTTCATGCTTCTTCCTCCATCTGCAGCCATTCAGCTTAAATGTAACCAGCGCGCTGTTTCCATTGTGTTCTACGGCCTGCAGCTAAACTGCCTCCTTAATTCAACGAATTGCTTCGCCAATTTCTTTATAAACCTTTTCAGGAGCTTGGGAAGAACTATTAAGCAGAAGCGTTCCCAGCGACGCCCATATTCATCTTTGGCTTTCAACGGAGCAGCTCAATGGAATTCTTTGCTCGATTTCACATTTCTCTTTCACGTCTTCATGAAAAAAATTCGACCACTGCTTAGCTCTGCATCTTGCGTTCTTTGATTTCGCAATTTCCCTTAATTTTCCACGTCACCTAACCCGTTTCTTGTGCCTGTTTGAAAAACACCGTTCTGATTTGCAGCATTAGCAGTCTGCATCTCAGCCAAATAACAGAGAGCTGGAGAAATGGCTGCTTGTTAGAGGAGATCGCGAAGGGAGACCATGGACTTCGCCATGTGGTGCGGAGCAGTGCTGCAGCCTTCCATCCTCCACCAGTTTTTTAGTCCTCGGATACGTTACGCATCAGAATCTAGTAAACGTGAACCTTTATTCTTGATGGACTATGTATTTGTCAATTACCGTCCACTGGCTCTCCTGCATGCATGCAGATGTTATGTTTAGACTCATCCTGTAATTCATTACTTCCGTTTTTTATCCTTTGTCAGAAGAAACCTATCCAATAACATGAAAGCGTTCAAAATACCCATAAATTAATATTTATGAGGCATTCAAAGCTGAGATATGCGCTCATTCTTAACGGAGCCTAAAGGGCGAAGCACCTAGGATTACCCTGTCTGCGAAACAGAAGCAAAACGGCTGAAATAATCATGCTCCTCAAAGTCCTCACGGAGAGAATTTTTACTGAAATCAACGATTTTTTTGTTGATATCCCACTAACGAGAAGCAGAGCAGGAAGAATTAAATTGTATCCCAGGGTTCCAGAGTAACAGGCTAGGTCTAATTTTCTTTTTTCTTTTTCTCTTCTTTTTTTATTCTTTTTTTCCGGAACCTTATAAAATTCAATGACAAATCTGAATCCTGAATATGAAGAGTTTTAGCATGTATATGTGTCAGTAGTTTAAGCATTTTTAACCACCCAAGGATTTCTGTAGATGGTTTTTTGTACACTTATAAATTCTTTTTTTTTCGCTTGTGATTGATCGTAAGATGTGAAATAAATATGAAAAATATGCGAAAATTGCGCATTCAGGATGAGTGATGTCTTGTGAAAACAAAAATTGGAGCATCTCTCGGATACTCAGACTTGACTTCGACTTTCCCGCATTTGGTAGGATAGTTTCTCAGATGACTTTGACTTTTACAGGCTCCGAAGAAGGCGACAATGCTGAAACGTTGGCCGCAATAGATATTATTGACAATATTGGCTCAGCTAAACAATCAGCCTAAGCGAATTAAACGTCAAAATGCCAAGATTCATGAATAGTCGAACGTGGACCGTATTATTATTATTATTATTATTATTATTATTATTATTATTTAGACTGGGAGTACATGTAAGGCGATTCGAAGCCGCCTTAAGTCTCGCCCCGTCCCTTCGGGCAGTCTGGCTGGCTGCCCGGAGTTCTTCGACCGCACGACAGAGCGGGCGAAGAACTCCGACTAGCTACCCGTGTTGTATTCCAGTCAAACACAGCAGCACTAAAGGGCCTCATTCCCCTGACCCCGAAAGAGCCCCCATTTCTGCAGCGATGGGAAGGACGAGTACGGAGAGGCTGCTAAAATCTCAGGGCCTAACCAGGCTGCGCAAACTGAGAAGGACTAGGATGACGATCTGTACTTACAACGCCCGCACGCTTGCGTCGGAAGCATCCGTCGAGGACCTGATGATGCAAGCCAGGAAGATCAAGTACGACGTCATCGGACTTACCGAGACGACAAGACACCACCCCCTACACGCCGCCTACGACTCCGGAGAAGAACTGTTCCTCGGAACATGCGACAGCAGGGGAGTAGGCGGCGTTGGTGTCCTCGTCAACACGCACTTGGCCATGAACATCGATTCGTACGAGTCTCTGACAAGCCGAATCGGACGTCTGCGACTGAAGCGATGTGGCTCCGTGCCAGCCTTGACTGTGTTCGTCGCGTATGCCCCAACATCCGACTACGACGACGAAGACGTCGAGGCCTTCTACGTGGAGCTGGAGAAGTTCTATAAGGAAGATCACACCTTCTACAAGGTGATCGTCGGCGACTTCAACGCCAAGATTGGGCCACGAAGGTCGCCGGAAGAACTTCACATCGGAACCTACGGTTTGGAGTGGAACGAGCAAGGTGAAAGGCTGTCTGAGTTTATCATGTCGACCAAGACCATCCATGGAAACTCGCAGTTCCAGAAGCCTCCCTCCCTACGATGGACCTGGGAATCCCCCGGTGGCCAGTTCCACATCGACCACATCATCTTCAATCGCAAGTATTGCCTGACCGATGTCTCCGTTGTCCCCAAGTTCTACACGGGATCGGACCACCGCCTCCTTTGCGCGAGGTTCCGCTTTTCGCGTCAAGGAGAGAAGGCCGCGGAGTTCAAGAAGAGGAGTCCCAGAACGACCATCAACTGGGATCTCTACACCTCTCTTGTCTGCCTTTGGGAAGATGCCGTCATGGACAACGTCGACGAGGAATACGATCGCTTCGTGCACCATCTCCACGATAGTGCTAAGGGAGCCGAGAGCTTGAAGACCACCAAGAGACGCCTGTCTCCGGAAACTCTCGAGCTGATACGCCAGCGTGGAGCAGCACGAGCGCCAGGCAACTGTCAACTGACGTCCGCGCTTGCAAAGATATGCAGAGCGGCGATAAAGGAAGATCTGAAGGAGAGAAAGGCGGAAGTGTTGGCTGAAGCAGCAGAGGCAGGGCTGAGCATCCGCAATGCCCGCCGGAACTTCGCCAACTTCAAGACCAAGATGACCGCTCTCCGACGTCCTGACGGAACCGTCACCTCTTCCAGAAGGACCATGGAGAAAGTCATCCACGACTTCTACTCCGATCTCTTCGATAGCCACGTCCACCTGCCCCTACACCATCTTCCGCAGGATGGATACGTCATCCCCTCTGTTCTCCCTTCCGAGATCCGACACGCCATCTCGTCGGTGAAGAAACGTACAGCACCCGGTCCCGACAGGATCAGACCCGAACACCTGAAGAACCTCCCGCCAGCGCTCATCAACACCCTGGCGCGGCTCTTCACACGTTACCTGTCGGAGTGCAAGGTTCCATCTCAGTGGAAGACCAGCAGGACCGTCTTGCTGTACAAGAAGGGAGACGTGCACGACATTGGCAACTATCGCCCGATCTGCCTGCTGTCCGTAGTCTACAAGCTGTTCACTCGAGTCATCCTGAATAGGATTAGTAGAACGCTGGACGAAGGACAGCCATGCGAACAAGCAGGATTTCGGAGAGGATTCAGCACGATCGACCACATACACACCATTACGAAGCTCATCGAAGTGTCGCGAGAGTACAAGCTGCCGCTGTGCCTTACGTTCATTGACCTGAAGAAGGCATTCGACTCCGTCGAGACTGAAGCGGTCATGGAAGCCCTGCTCACCCAGGGCGCTCCTACTCAGTACATCAGAGTCCTTCGAGAGCTGTACAGTGGATTCACGACCACGATCTCACCATTCTACAACGTCGTCATTGACGTGAAGAGAGGGGTTCGACAAGGGGATACCATATCCCCGAAGCTCTTCAGCGCCACCCTCGAAAACGTCATGCGCGAACTAGAATGGGATGACATGGGAGTGAAGGTCGACGGCCGGCAACTGCACCATCTTCGCTTCGCTGACGACATCGTGCTCATAACACCGAGCATCAGTCAGGCGGAACGAATGCTGGCCGACTTCGATCGTGTATGTGGAAGCGTTGGACTGCAGCTGAATCTTACGAAGACGATGTTCATGAAGAACGGATGGGTTTCTGATGCCCCATTCTCGCTCAACGGAACGAACATCTCCGAATGCTCCAGCTATGTATATCTGGGTCGCGATGTCAACATGGCCAACGACCGAGCACCAGAGCTGAGCAGGAGGAAACGAGCGGTTGGGGAGCTTTCAAGAGCGTCGAAGAAGTCGTGAAGAAAACGAAGAACGTCCGACTCCGTGCCCACCTATTCGACTCCACTGTTCTTCCTGCCCTAACATACGCCTCAGAGACCTGGGCTATACGAAAGCAGGATGAACACGCGATCAGCGTCGCGCAGCGTGGAATCGAGTGACACGACTCACGCAAGTGAGAGAATGCCTCCGGAGTTCCGAGCTTCGCCGACGTTCGAAGATCAGAGACGCTGTCGCATGGGCCAAGTCGTCGAAAATTAGGTGGGCCGGCCACGTAATGCGATTTGCAGACACCCGCTGGACGAGAGCCGCCACAGACTGGATTCCGCGGGATGTCAAAAGAACACCAGGACGCCCACCAACGCGTTGGTCGGACTTCTTCGTGAAAGCCTTGAACGACCGATATGACGCTCTTCGTGTCCCTCGAGCGAGGAGGATCCATTGGACCACTCTGGTACGCGATAGGGACGAATGGAGACGCTGCTGGCGTCCGCTCGAGCAAGTCGATGATCAACGGGACGACAGGTGATACAGGTGATTATTATTATTATTATTATTATTATTATTATTATTATTATTATTATTATTATTATTATTATTAAGGAAAACATCCGAAACATCTTCACAAAAAAAATTATGTTATAATGGGATGTTTTTCAGTGGCCTAGAGCTTGTGTGCTGGTCTGCCTCAGAGATCTTCATGTTTTGACATTCGTTAACTAATAAGCAGAGAAAGAGGAGCAGATTTTGTCCTCATTTTTAAAGCTTCTAAAAGCAGTCTGCCCATCTGCCCTGAAGATTTCGTTTTCGGGGAACTGACAATACCCATGCTGGAATGCTCAAACTGCATGTGCCAGTCGCAAAATCAAGACGTAGAACAGCTATTTTGTACCTTTAGGACCCTTGATGCACTCGAAACTTGCTTTTCGATAGATGGGTAAAGATGTGAAGCTATGAACTTTGTAACCGTGACTGAAATTTACATATTTTTCATAGCTTCATTAGAAAACTCAGGATACGAGTACATGGGTATGATAACAACACCCTTCCACTGACCATCCCTTCGCCGATTTCACGAAACAGTTTTTCGATTCACATACCCTTGAATGTCATATGAGAAGATAGGATTTAATTACAGTGTGTAAGATGACAAAAGGTTTTACTCGTATTCCTCTTCAGGAGTTCTATACGTTTCGTCGAACACAAGGGATGTCAGTGGAAGATCCAGTTTTCCAGAGCAAAAGCATTATGAGGTGTTTATTGCACTTGCCGGGCTGGCTCTGAATTTTTGCATTTATCTAAGAAACGCATCTTATCTAACTTTATAAGGCAGTATAAAAACCTTTTTGAACGGTATCTTCAGGATGCAGCTTAAAAGTTTGCATCTTCACAAGACTGAGTCTTGTTGCTTGTTTTGTTTTTTCCTGTTTACAATGACTTTAACCTACGTTTAGAAGATCATCTGCTTCGTTTTTCTTTTGCACTGGTACCCATGTAGAAAATAAATAAATAAATAAATATGTGCAGTGTTACTTATGATACATTGTTAGCATGATTTTTGAACATTTTCGTCGCATTCCTCTGCTTGACTCGGGAAGGAGACGTAGTGACGTAGTGGCACTGAGTGATTTACTGACGGGCATCTTCTTGACGTTATTCCGGCCATGAATAGATTCACGCTCAAAACCTTCAAGCGATGTGGTGACCGCTGATCTCGTAGTCGCACTTCCGGTTCTCGTATAGCTACGCATAGGGCGACTAATCCCATGCCCTTTAGATTTCATTATCCAACTATGGAATCATCGTCAGTCCCCTAGTGCTTCATGGTAATAGGTCACAGTCAGCAGTGTTCTAGTTCGTCACTGTTTCGCTAAGAAAAGCTTCTGCGGTTAATTTGAGCAGGCGATTGCATTAACGTATGCGGCTTCTCAACAGTTTGCACTTTCGCCAGGCGATTTTTTAGGCCATCCATTTAGTAGAAGCCTGACGGAGGTGTTCGTGCGGAAGAATTGGTAATCATCTAAAATGAGCTTCACTAGGCTGTAGAGCGTTTTAACTCTTTCCGCTGCACTTTGCACCCTACACCAGTCGGTTCCTTCTTTGAGGTTGGTCTTGCACGGCTTTCACTGAACTGCTAATCGCAAGTTGATTCCTTCATTAAATCGTCTACTATAAGTGTCAAGGATATTGATAGGTGCACAGCTGCTCAATCCGTTTTCGAATACCCAGTAAGAGCAACGAGTAATGAATTGAATGTGGTGAGTTCGTTCTTCATTTGCAGTTTGATTTCCTTGATTCCTATCTTATGTTGTAGTTCCTCTTAAGTTTTCTGCTGTTTTGTTTTCGTCTAGTTCTTTTATGAATCGCGTGGGCATAACCTAGGCCTTCAAGGGTAAATGGTATCGCTGCATTTCTCATTGGCACTGAATCGAGCGCCCACCGCTATAGTGTGAACTCGTGCTTCCTTTTCGTCTAGATGTGACAAGCTTTCGAAACCTTCGCATCAGGATCAATAAGAAGCATCGTTGTATGAACACTCCTCATCTGAATACTGAATGAAGTTTGGAACTAAGCTAATTGTCGGGTTTTTGTACCTATCTTCGCTGCCAGTGCAGTCGAAGAAGGCCTGCGACTCTCCTTTGCACTCCGAGACGGCTCGTGGCTTGGTTCGGGTCCTACCCTGGCCATACAAGCCTTCTATCCCTTCAGGTTCAGAAATTCGCTTAAAGTTTTTGCTTTAAAAGTTTTTCGATAAATTCTATGAATTTTAGGAAGAGAAATTGGGCTTCACCCCGCACAGTCCCGGTCTAGAGTGGTCTAGGGCGGCTAGTAGGCGGATAAAACACTGCTTCAAGTGTGAAGTTTCAAATTTGTTCAATAATAGATATTCTAGTTTTCGAATAGCTATGCTCCTTTGTTAGGACTATTAGGAATGGAGCTGTGAAATTTTCACCTACAACTCTTTGCACTGGTTCACCATGTATCAGCACGGGAGATGCTCCCTTGCCTGGCGTTGTTTCATTTCCCTCTTTTACACTATCGTTATGTCGCCACACCTACACGAGGTGCTTCAAAACTGAAACCACGGTATGAAATTCAGTTAGCCTGCCGAAGGGTTCAGGGCTCATAAAAAATGAAGGAGAACAGACTTTTTTCATATGAAACGTAGGGTTGAAAGCATATGCATTTGTCTGCTATTAAACACTTATCTGTCTCTTCTTCTTCTTCTCTAGAGCACTAGAATTTTAAAACGCACTCGGCTCATACACAGTCGATCAAGCTTTAACGCTTTACCGGCGCTAAAGCTCCTCTCCTTGCATACGAGAGAATGCCAATTTTTCGCGCTCTTATACTAGCCCTAACTATCTCTAATAGCTTTACTGGGAAAAAGGTTATATTCTTTCAAAGAGTGCCAAGGTTTTTCACTATATTTCATTATCACTGCCTACTCTTGAGTTTCACATATTTCTGACCTTCTCTGCAAAGTTAGACAAGTGAATAGTTATAGTGCAGTGACGGAAAGCCAGAAATTATTTAAAAGCCACGAGATGCGAATCTATAATGGATCAGTATCCATTTTTACGACCCGCATACACAGCATTTTCCCCACTATTTCCTCCAATGATATCTTTGTCTGTTGAAAATCCAAGATTCTTCAAGGTGCTGCTTTGGGAGAACAGGAGCATTTCGAATTCAGCAGAGTCAAATGTGCCCAGGATATGTTTCACTACAGCAAATGGACAGCAAACTGGGCTAGTATGTAGCTGTGAAATAGCCACTGTTTCTGACCGTAACATAATGCTTCTCGATGACTCTAAGCGCTTCCAGCTGCGCTAGCAAAGATATAAGAGAGTCTTATAATGAGGAAAGGTTTAAGAAATCTGACGGCATTCTTTCGAGATCAATACCGAGAGTTCGTTTTCACAGCCAACCGTCGTCAGCGAACTGATCGTGAGAAGCTGTAACGCGGAGGATTTCGATGACCCGGCAGACTTAAGAAGAGAAAAGGAGCCCTCATAAATCATTATTCTAACGAGAAACGTTTGACTAAACGGCATGCGGTCGGTACTGACAAGGGGCTTCCAATGTTTTTTCTCCGCTATTCCCTGCGCTCCATGGTAAACAGAAAAACTAGAGTAGTCACTAGTAGTCACTTTGCGCGTTTCCTTCGTTAGAGATGCCGTACAGCCTTCGGCTACCCTTAAGGAAAACAGAGTATCTCAAAACTGCAATTGCATGCTGGTTGGAAGAGGACTGTTCCGCTATAGTTGGCCGACCAAGTCTTCTGAAGAAGAGTAACTGTGACGTCGCCTGCGCTACGATGGCGATAAATTCGAGAGCCGTATTCTGTTATGGCCAAACATTAGTCTAGTTATGAATCAGCTCTCTAACCAGACTGAAGCCAAGTGGCTTCTTTGAAGTGTTTCTGTTTCTGATTCACATGGGCGGCCCCTGTGGTTCGAAGTTCAGTTGCTGTCGCTAGGTTTCTCGCTTCGGCTTCACGTGTTCCTTCCTAAGTAACCTAAAAAAATGGCGTTCAGTACTGGACTCCTCGCTCCTTCTGGTGGTTTAGTGTGGATATTGCGCCGTGCACGTCGGCGTGTACGCCGGTTAATAGTGCCAATACAAATCACATTTGAAGGTTTGCAATAGAGAAACACCCGCCCTTCAGTTTGATTACCTAGGGCTGCAACCAACCTCCTTACAGACTTTCTACTTCGAGATAAGCCTAAAACTGGACGAACATACGGATGCATATTTCTAGATCACAAGAGACGTTTTTGGCTGAAACAATCCAAGTTTAGCGACTGTAGGAGTCAGCAGCCAATCCTATGCAAATCGATAGGCAATCATTTCCTCGATTCTATACCATATTTTCGGCAACGAGATGGCGACTGAATGCAAGTCAGGGCTGGTTCACCGCTTGGAAGCGCAATCCAATTCTCTCCACTACGGGTAAAATTTCGAAATTGCTTCAATCAGGAAACTTTCTTTCTGTTCCGAAAGCAAAATTTAAATGGAATTTTTAATATTCTTGTAACAGTTGTTTGGGCAGGAGCTTCTGCAAATAAAATCGCAATTACATCTGTTTCATCGTAACGGTACAAATAGATATCTGTGTATTGGTCTTGCAAAGAGTTTGATGCTCTTGTTCAAATTTTCTCCAATCAACGCTGTTCGTTCGCTATCGTTGTCCAGCGTTCTTGTTCTCAGCTTCCTTTATCTCTTCTTTCATCTGGTTACCGATCAGTCGCAATGCGTGCTCATTTGATTCTGAAGATCTCGCTTCAGGTAATGTTGCCTAATCAACATTGCTCCATAAATTGAAAGATTCAGATAAGCGGAGCGCAAAAAAATTCTTCAACTCTCAGACACAGTACTTCAGACCAAAGCCAGCTCACTAACAATCGACTAAATTTGATTACACTAGGCACGTATCTTAATTGCTTCAAAGGTAGCAACAAAATATAACCACTTGGGAGAATTTCAGCCTTATTGTTTTTTGAGATAAGTTAAAGAGCTTTAGATTTTGATGTTATAGAAACAGTAGACTATGCTTATGCTGTTAAAGGATGTTTTGTTGCGATCAAAACTCTTGCGCCAGGCGGGACTCGAACCCGCATCTTCTGCTTTCCGGGCAGCGATGTTCGCCTTACACCACCAGCGCTGTTTGACCGCACGTAACATCAACATGTTAAGCACTATGCTTATGCTTTTTCTGCCACTTGCGTAGGCTCAATCACAGATACGCTTTTTGTGTCATGAAGGAGATCCCTGGTATAAAAGGTAGAACGCTCGACGCATCTGGAGCAGGCTTATTGCTTTTCACCCTTCTCCTTCAAGTTTAGAAAATATTCTTCAATGGTAACACTACGTATCTTTCTTCCTAGAGCATACGAAAGGTCCCAAATATCGCAGAATAAGATTTGTCTTGTTTTACCAACGGACTCAACATGGTGAGTGTATTGCGTAGGTGAGGATTCTGTGAAGACCGTGCTTTCTGAAACCCTGTGTAAATCACCACGGTCTGATCGATGCCAGATAGTGATCGTGTTCCACAGCTACAAACAATTGGTGACCGTTGCTGAGCATCGCTCGTTTCCCGTGTTCCCCCTAGCACATCTCCCCCGTACTTCGGTGCTCGACCTGCGATCACACATCGTGCCACGTCTCCATAGCCAATTTCTCCGCTTCTCGCTTCATCTCATTACCATATTCGCTCTGTGCATTGTTTTCGAGCTCGTCGACGAGCGCCACCGAAGCGCAGTCGATTCGTCGCCGTCGTTGTCGTCGTCGTCGAAGACGACATGAAGGAGCCGCTCGAGTCAGCGAATTCCAGGTAGCGTACGATGTGCTGGAATGAGGAGGACAACTGGCGGACCTGTGGATGTATTCTCGACCTGTGGATTCATCCGATCGTCTGCTTAGTTGGTAAGTGAGGCAACGGTGAAGGCAAGGCACTCACCATGCCTTCTCTGTCTGTGTTATATTTTTTTCAATTTTGAAAGTAAAATGGATTTGAAACATAATCAATCGTATGTAAAATGCAAAATTTAAGGCGAGTGTATGGCGCATTCCATACCACTCATATGTCGCAAAATTTCCTTTTCAAAAAAATCTTACAAAAAAAAAACTATTTTACACTCGCTTGTTTGTGTTTCGCTTGAATACTTGTCGATTGTTTTTGTCAACATATAATCCGTTCTTCTTATGAACGCTACCTGTACATTCTCGGCCTTCCCTTTGTTACCGGAGTACTCGATGTCTTTGGAGTTTTTTTTATTATTCTATAAACAAGAGTAAAATTTGCCTGCTTAATGGTATTGTTTTATGTTCAGGTTATTATTGTATCGATTGCTTTTTGTTTTTCCTCAATATTTTTCTTTAACTTTATTGGAGATCAAACTTCTGCCTAGAGTTCGGACTGGCATGTGAGTTCTAGCCCACCTGGTGGATTTTATACTAGCCCTATAGTGGATTTCGATTTCTAAGACAAGAACTGGGGAGGATCGTGGGGCTTTATCCGCAATAAAGAATTACATTAAGCAGGATAGAGAGATTCGCACTGGCTTACACTTGAAGAAATCGCAGTGTCTTAACAAACCAAGTCTATTAAAGACCGATGAGTGACATAGTAGAAATTATTTATTTATTTATTTATCTATTTATTTATTTATTTATTTATTTATTTATTTATTTATTTATTCAAGCGTGAACGTGATTCACGTATAGAAATTCAACACAAACAAAAACAAGGACAAAACTACCACAGACGAACAAAACGCTATCATACGTTAGTCAGCTAAAATCACACTTAAAAACATCAACAAGCAATAGCTCTACTCCAAACATGTGCAGACATAGTCATAATATCGTCGTATCTACCAAGAAGCAAGTTTAGTTCCGTGAGAGTTCTGTAAGTTAGGAAATCTGTTCTAAGTCTTGACTTTGCAAGTGGTACACGTAGTTTGAGCTTTCCTCTTACGGATCTCGTCAGTTCCCCGTCTAATAATTCTTCTGTGTCGTTAATTTTAAGCATCATGATAAGATCTGCTCTCTTTCTTTTGCTCATTAGTGAAGGCAGACCAAATAGTTCTGACCTCTGAGGCCCATTAGGAATCATGTCATATCTCACTGGGAAACATCTCATCATCAGTTTTTGGTGAAGCTGTTCTGAATGCTTTCAAGAAGATCGATATCCTGGCACATGTCGTAAAAGTGGACAGCATTGGAACGTGTGAACGTGCCCGACAACCTGTTCGCATCGAATGGCGTAGAATGGTGCCATTGAGAGAAGAAGTGTACGGTCAGCACCCTGATTGGCTGTCGGAGCTCTGCTTGATTAGGATTGGCTGTCGCGTTTCCACCTCCCAACGAATCCACCTTCATAACCTGGATAGTTGTTCTCTGCGTCCTGCAAATTTTAAGAAAAAGAATTCTCAACTGTAGCTGTAATTATTATGCGTCATAGTTAAGTTTACCGAGGTTCTTAGAAATCTTGTCGATTTTTCAAAATACGCTTGTGCCGGTTTTTTTTGCACGGCAAGTACATATGTCGTCTGCAACGAAAACTTCGGGCAGTTCAAGGGAACCTTGGCACTGACTAGTTTTTGTGGTGGACCCATGGTTGTTATACCACTTTGTCTTACCAGAGCAGGCTTGAACGGTACGACGGAGCTGCAGACATGATGCATTCAAGAATTTCCACCCTTAAAGCAGTAGCAGAGGACGTTGTTCTTGTCAAGGTCTTGGAAGAAATGAGTTAAAGGCGCTCAAAGTTGGCATAATGAATGAATAGATGCCAAGCAGCAAGTGGAGATACCACGCCGACGCAAACTGAGGTCGATGTAGCCTGTGTGACGCAGTGGTTGCGTGCTACCTGAGATGAGCTCCTTCCTCACTATGCTGTTAGTTGCATTCCTTGGTCTGCGTCATGGGTCGAAATGAAGAGGAGCAATGGCTTGTGCAAACCTTCGTGCAATTGAGGAACGCCTCCTTGGTCTGAAAATTCCAGGTATGAGAAAACATATAACCCTTTGAAAAACGTTATATGTTAAAACACTATGAACAACAGTTGTTAGTGTTTTACTTTGTGCCGTTCGAGGTTGTTATGGTGGACCTTTATTGCCAGGCCTAACTTTTCGACGCTTCTGTCTTCCTCAGAGGCCTGAAACGTGGTGCAAATATTAGATCTGCGATGTACCCCACCAAGCGCTAGCCCCACTCTAGCGGTTCCGCTTCCTTACTGCACAGTAAGTCTCATTCGCCCGGTCGTACTAACAGAGAGCTGCGGCTCCTTTGGTGGATCTAACGTACGTTTATCCCTCTTTGAGTGGGCTTTCATGGGTGGTTTCTCTAAGGAAGCGGAATCGCTAGAGTGGGGCTAGCGCTTGGTGGAATAAATCGCATATCTAATATTTGCACCACGTTCAGGCCTCTGAGGAAGACGGAAGCGTCGAAACGTTAGGCCTGGCAGTGAAGGTCCACCATAACAACCTCGAACGGCACAAAGTAAAACACTAACAACTATTATCTACAATGCCGAGGTTTACGACGAGAGAAGCTGGAGACTATGAACAACGTTTCACGTCGAGTTAGACACTTTTCAAATTAAATTAGACTCTTCGGACAATCTTCCAAGCTAGCCTTAGGGCTTTTACAATGCTTTTACAAAGCAAGCTGTTCGAAATGCCCTTCAAGCAGGTTGAACTACAGACACAATAAGATGATTAGAGTAATTTTTTGCTCAAGGAGAAATTGTTATAACATTGTTTAAAATTTCGCCGCAACTTTTTTTATTGGTAATGTAAATACCACATTTACATGAACCATCGAACCGGCCGAGGATATGTGTGTTCTTTACAGTTGTTTTGTTTTATCGTTAAAAGGTGTCAAACTTTATGGCAACGAAAGTTCTACTATCAACCCAGTAGAAATTGCGACGTCTTCGAAGAGGGCATGGAGCAATCCATTTTTGGCACCAAAAATGGGCGCCTTTCTAAAACAAGCCTACAGCAATGTGTTCACTTATTGAGTCAATGAATTAAAACTTCAAACGAAGTTATACTAATTCCTTGAAAGAAATTTATTTTAACTTTTTTGGAGGGTTTAATGTAGAAGACGCTCATTCAAATTTAGAAGGGTTTGCTATGATTTCAACAGTCTTCGGCTAGCATGGAAGAGTATCCAATTTGGTTTCAAAAGGGTCCAATTCGACGAAAATGGTACATATATGTATTTCGTCGCTTTCTAAGGCAGTTCAATTTCAGCACTCTAAACCGCTACTATGCTACTTCATGTCCCATATTCTAACCGAGGAATTTTAGCGCGTTTCCTCTAGAACTGAAATAACATCAATCTTTCGGAAAGCAACTACTTTAGAGGATGACTTCATGAACTGCAGACCTTTGTTTTATTTGCGGTCTGAAGAAAAACACCTGATAATGTGGAAAAGATAACGACCCGCCGCATTCAGTGTCTGGAAATGTGGCGCCTTTGACGAGAGGAAGGCAACCCGAAGGAAATGAGATGAATTCTTTGGAAGCAACGCGACCCCCATATTTCCAAAGTCCTGGTCTGCCCTTAGCGAGCTGACCCTTCTTGGTTACAGGAGTGATTCTAAACGTGTGCTGCCTGATGGTGTTCGTCTCGCATCGGTCACATCCACTGGTTCCGGCGCTGATCGTGCTCTCCATCTGCGATCTGCTCCAGCTCACGCTCACTATATTCGTGCTGTTCATTCCGGCGTTGCACGACTTCACGAACGCCGAGCGATTCGGAGCACTAGGTACGGTCCCAATTCTGCTACGACCTACTTCATTCTGTTTTTATTCCGCATGCGTTTTTGTTATTTTGTACAATCGAGTCTTGCTCCCGAGATCTCCTGCAATCCTTTGCCTTTGCGGGAGCTGTTTCCTCGGATTCTTGCCTTTAATCAGCACTCGATTTTGTAATTGTTTTTTGCATGTGATAGACTCTTTTCCTAGCATTCCTGAACTGTGTAACATTTTCAAATTAAATTGAACTATTTTCTAAGCAAACTTCACGCTTTTGTAACCAAAGTTATCGTCTTCGAGATCAAAATGAGCGTCCTTCAGATTGAACTAGAGACTCTCTAAGACGTTACAACAATTTTTGGCCCTATGAAAATTTAGTATAAATTTCTTGGAATTTTCTATTTCACCTGCCCCATGAGTGAATAAAAAAAGAAAATTTGTTTGAACGTCGAAAAAAATTATAATTTATTTTTCAAGAAAAATTCTGATTAAAGGCGTATCTTGACATGGAAGAGGGCAGCATTTTCAAAGCGCAAAGAAAAGAGACTGCGCCAAACACTCGTCCGGGATGTCGCGATCATCATCTTTTTGATAGAAAAAATGCCGTTTGCATTCGTGGAAATACACATTTGTAAACTGCTCCAGAAAAATAGTGCAAAAAAACACGCTATCTTCGCTTTGCTGTTTTGAGCATGCTGCATTTGCACTTTCAAATAAATCACAATTCGCAATGATCTAGACGAGTGCATGTCGCAATATCTTATTTTATCATTAATAACGTTTCTGATTTTCTTTACTGTGAGACAAGTTTTAAACCAGGATTGTTTCTCTTAAGGCTGGAAAGTTTTGAACTTTTAAATAGTGCATGTTCTTGCTGGAGTGGATGAATTTTAAAAAATTTCAAAAACGTAAACCAAATTTTCCTTGAAGAAGAGGTTATTCAAACCGTGTTGGAGGATACATATCTAGTCTATCTAGAAGGCGCATCTTTCGATTTGGAATAGGATCAGTTTGACTTCAAAAGTATCAAGCTTGCCGGAAGAGTGTTCAAAGTAAACCCTCATCTCTGGCCGAACAACTGCTTGTCTCCGTTGGCATATCATATGCAAATGCCCTTTTCTGGAAAGCGCCGCTCTGGACATGAACATCGTTAGGACACTTTATTGGGCCAACGATCGTCATGCAAACGACTTTCAGGTTTCGAAAAACTGGCAATAACTCTAGCTGCCCCAGCACCGATCGTTCGTATTCTGCTCCTGTAATAGCGTATAAGCCGTCTCCGAATGTGTAGATGGCAGTGCTTCACGTACGGGAAGATGATTGCTTAGAATCTCAGAAGCTACCACAAAATGAAGGATAACTTATAGTAAAGCCAGAGTTATTCGATGCCGTTCCAGGAAAAGCTACAGTAAACACGTCAGACTATAAGAAAGAGCCAAAGCGAATGGATATAACATCAAGGAAGCCGTTGACCAATTCAATTCGGGATGCGCCACGCACTCGTCTTCCATAGGATTTCGTGAAGGCAATTTGAATGCGTTTTGACCTGAACAATGACAATTCAGCGTATTGCCCTTCGAGACACGTCTGCTACTGGCCCTCTTAATTCCCAACGATGGAATGCTGGGTTGGGCTGGGTGGGACGCGAACCATAAACCTTAACTAAGCCTCCTTGTGCGCTGCCGTCTTTTGCCACTGCGCTGCGCTACTCGCGCCTCTATGCGGCAAAGTATTAACCAGTAGACTACAAAAACTATGTATAATACCTGAAGAATTAATTGGTGTATGTGAACAGAGTAGGGCGCTTGTAACGCAGTCGGAGGAGATGCCGGTTGTCGCGTGCACCCGATACCAGGTTCCTGGTTCGGATTTCCAGGCGAACCAAGCGTTCCACCCCTCCTAGGTCGGTGAGTTGGTAGCAGACTTGTCCGCGAAGGATAAAACACTGACTTGTTCTGAAGGCACTTGATTTTCAACTTTGCTTGAGCCTAGAGCGGCTGGTATAGAAGATACAAGTTGTTAGACAGACAACTAGACATCCATCTAAACAGACAACTAGACATCCATCTAACAACTTGTATCTTCTATACCAGCCGCTCTAGGCTCAAGCAAAGTTGAAAATCATTTCTTCGAGTGCCTTCAGCTTGACCGGTTTCATGCTGATATCAGCGGCCGGCTCATCCCGATAACGGGTGAGTGCTGATAGGTGAGTACTTGCTAGGAAGATATCGTGGATGTTCAGTTCGACCAAACAGCGCCGGTGGTGTAAGGCGAACATCGCTGCCCGGAAAGCAGAAGATGCGGGTTCGTGTCCCGCCTGGCGCAAGAGTTTTGATCGCAACTAGACATCCATCTAACAACTGACTTGTTCATCGACTGGGTACCGCAAGTTCTTGTATGGCCCAGTACACATTCAAATCGCGTCCACGACTTTCCAATAGAAGTAGAATGCGTGACGCAGAAAAAGGGATTGAATAACGCCTAAGTTTATCCTCAATCCCTTGTGTGAACAAGTCTGTCCCAGAAACTTGAAGATGCATGTACCCGAGTCTTGCACTGTGCACATTTGAGGAGTAAAGGACGTCGAAAAACGCTAAAGGGATTCACCAGGCATGCTCTGCTTCTATGGGGTGTCGTGGAGGCAATTTGAATGCTTATTTAGCCTGAGAGGGCGCGTGTAACGCAGTCGGAGGAGGCGCGACTGTCGCGTGCACCCGATACCAGGTTCCTGATTCGGATTTCCCGCCCAGGCCAACCAAGCCTTCCATCCCTCCGGGGTCGGTGAATTGGTACCAGACTTGTCTGGGAAGGATAAAGCGCTGACTTGTTCATCGGCTGGCCACCGCAAGTGATTGTATGGCCAAATACGCATTCAAATCGCCTCCACGACATCCCGTAGAAGTAGAATGCGCTGGCGCATCCCAAAAGGGATTGAGTAACGCCGTCCTTTATCCTTTATTATTTAGCCTGAGAAATGATTTGCGGTGGCCACCTGATGGGATAGTTATTGTTGTATCCTTTCCAGACAAGTCTGATGCCAATTCACCGATCCCGAGAGAAGGAGGGCTCAGCTGGCCTGGGCTGGAATTTCCAACCAAGAACCTAGAATCGAGTGCACACGACAGCCGGCGCCTCTTTCAACTGCAATTTCCACGAAAAAATAACTATACCATCAAGTGGTCACCGCAAATCAATTCTCATGCTAAAAGCAGAGTTGCATACGTTTAAATATGGAGTGCAGGCACTCTCGCGGGTAAGAAGCTGCTTCGCCAACAGGGCCATTGGACTGGAATAGTGAATGTGGTAACGGAGTAACAAATCTGAGGCCAAAGGTATGTATCCATTCAGTGCCGTTCTATTTTGCTCATAAAAGTACATACACAGTTAAGTGTACTGGTTTGCGATGTTACTGCATTTGACCATTCCTATTTATTTTTCGAAGGGTAACCAAGTTCCTCCACACCATTCCATCGAACCTGAATGCATGGCGCATCGTATGGAAGGATTGATCTTGCTGTTTTTTATCCTTACAGGTAAAGGAACAGAAGGGGCGGTAGTATGCAATAATGTTGTAAGCGAAGGATAAAACATAAAATAAATAATAAAATTTAGTAAGGTTAAAATAATTTTTGTCTTAGGAGAATTCTACATGACTTTGGAATATTTTTGATTCATCTGGTCTAAAACTGAATACACTGCCTGAATTCTTGTTTTTTATTTTTATCAGAAATAATTGTTTAAAGCTTATTTTGAAGTGCAGAAAGGTGGCGGTTTTCGGTACGTGAAGAAGTTCCACCATGTATTCGCCCTGGATGTCGCGATTTTTTTTGTTGCTGTAAATGCTGCTTTTTAAAAAAGCAAAGTGGGGATATGTGTGTTTTCCACAAGTTTGACCGCTGATAGTGTACAACTGCACGCAAACAGAATTTTTGTTAAGAATTAAAGGTAAATCACGACGTCGTGGATGAGTGCCTTGCGTATTCTCTTCTTTCTGCACTAAAAAACTGTCACCTTGCTGCAATTTAAAGTAACCTTATAAGAATTGTATTTGCTGAAAAGTAAAAAAATTGTAAAACTGCAAATAGTGTTTCAGATTTTGGGGTAGATTTTGAGGTGCGTTGAAAATTTCCCTAGAAAGTCATAGAGAGTTTTCCATGGTCAGAAAATTATTTTCATAGAGAGAAATTTCTTCATAGAAACTTTCAGGTTTAATCTGCAAGATGCTAGGTTTAATTTGGATGAAGTTTAATGCGACTTCGCAACCGCTAACCTTGTTATCATGACACACGTACTCTCTAAAAATGAATCGAACTAACCCTAAGCACGCTGTCTATCCACACTGCATTAAGAATCTCGATCCGCTTTCCCTTGTTTTTTCGTAGACCATTTGCCTACCTGTCAACCGGGCTGTTATCCCCGTAAGGTGGAATGATGTGGTATCGTAGCACCATGGACAACAGCCTACGTTTTTTTTTCCAGGCCAGATAGCGTACCTGTCAACCGGGCTGTTGTCTCCGTTGCTGTTGGCCTTCAACTGCGCAAGTATCTGGACAATCTGCTACATTTCCATCCAACGTCACAAGGTATTTTTCCCATATATGCAATTACATCAGCCAATTCCAGCTGTTGCTGCATACCGTGTTTTTTCGCTTATAATTTTCTATAGTTGTGGCTGTTTTGTTTCCGCAAAAATAAATAATTACAAACTGAGACTTATTAGTTGTATGACTCTTTATCCATTAGATGTTGGATAAGGATGCTAGTGAACATTTGCCTTGCTACTCTGTCCAGTTTGGGTGATAAGTATCGAAAGTAGAGTGGTACTTTCCCTTCTATTAGCTTTCCTCTTTACTGCTTATCAGTCATATTTCATATTTACTTCTCTGATGAAATGTCTTATTAATTCTCGAAAAAGTTTTATAGATCTTTTTCATAGTGAAGCTTCATTGACGACGAGTATACTGTTTTGTTACTATTTGATTTGATTTGATTATTCAAGTTGTCATCCGAGCTTGCATGTAATAGCAACCAGCTTATGATAGAAAGAGCAAATATGCTAAATTAAAATAAAATGAAAGAAAGCAAAATTGTGAAAGAAGTTGCGAGGGAAGAACGCTATACGCACTCTTCCGTACATTTTTTGAAATACACATGATTCCATTTGTACCATCAGGTAGCTGTTTTTGCTACCCTTGGTTGTTTTTCAACCTTTCATGTTTTTTCGCCCCGCTGGCGAAGAACGTCGTCGGGGAATTTTCAAGCCAACTTTGCTTAATCCATAATCCCAAACAGATCTGTCAACCCGACCAGTGGCCAACGAAATCATGTCATAGTGAACGTTAGTCCGGGCTTCTTGGGTGGTGTTACTAAGGAAACTGATGATCTTTTAGTAGACTGCGGGAACAAATGCAACAATGTTTTTCAACCGATAAAAATTTAAGAGGTCATTCTATTCGGAAACGCAAGTATAGGTACATTGCTAAAATCCGTGTAGCTAGATGGTAAATATTATACTAAATTATTTATTAAATTATAACCATTATTATTTATTTTTTCATTATTTACTTAATTATTTAACTTATTATTTATTAAATTAGAAAATTTTCTACTTCTAATGTAACTGATCGTTTATTTTCTTGTTGTTTTTAACGGTTATTTTGTTTGCGTGACGTGACGTGACGTGAAAATTGCGTTGACGTTGTAGTGCTCTCAAGTGCATTTAAATAAATTGATAAATAATCGTACAACTTGGTGCTTGCTATTTGTCCTCATCCTCTTCACTTCTTAGTCTACTTTCGAACGCTAATTGTTCCCAAGCATTCTACCAGAGAGCCTGCTTACCCTGCCTCGGTGCCCTTACTCATAACTTCTTCCGTATTTTGAAGTACACAGCTGATAAACATCGAGGGTAGCTGGTTATGACCTCAGTCTGTGATTCAGGCGATTCTTCGTCCGCTGTCGTCAATGTACGCGCCTCCTCGACCATTCTACCCGCTGATGACGATCGCACTTGCGGCGCTGATCTTCAACGGCTCGAAGTGGGCCGAGTTTCGGTGGCAGTGGATCGACGTCGAGAACACGACGAGCAGATTTCTCGTCCATGAACCGTCAGAACTGGCCTACAACGACACCTATCGACGAATGGTGAGTGCCTACAGTGGAAGAGAATCGCGCATTTGTATGCTCGTCATCATCTTCACCTTAAACTTTAAGCTGTTGTGTGAGAGTTATGGCCCCCCACTTCCATGAGTTTCTACGGAAAGCAAAAACGAAGTGCAGGAAGCGAAGCTCTACGGCCTTGAGCTTTGATGTTCTCAACCTATCCTACTTTTGGAAGAATCCCCAAATGGGACTTCCCTATTGCGGCCGAAATGGAATGCCAGATTTCGGTAATTCTCGATACGACACATCCCGTTGCCCTTGGGACCTCGCAAGAACTCTACAGCTTATGTTACTTTAAAGGAAAGCGAATGGAAAGAATATGACAGCAGTTCCTTCCAGTTGGAACTGTTATTGAAACTAGTAATTGGTGGTGTTTTTGAAATCCTTTTTTGACGCCTGCGAATTGCTCCGGGACTTTATTAATTTTTAATATTCAAATGGTTTTATAACAACAAATTCTTTTATTAGAAATTACCTTTCTGAAATCACCAAACCTTGAGCATTGCCTTTATCAAATAGCGTGTTTGGAAGCGTCTCGCAAGTCAGTAGCATTTACACAATCAATGAAGAAGAAATAGCGGCGATCTAGTCGAGTGCGTGCATGACTACCTCAGCGTGTTGAACTTCGGAAGACTTGCTTTACTGTGCTGTGAAGAGGGTCCCACTACACCAATGGGCCAAATGTTTCATTCTTGTAACCGTTACGAACCGATGGCGAATATTTTTTGAAGCCTGAATTTGAAGCTTCACGACATTTCTCGCAGCACTGGTTTTGTTCGACCTAGCAGGACAGAAGCGTGTGTTGAAGCAAAGGCAGCGTTCTACACTGCCATTTTCGTCTAGAGTGTCTGCAAGTTACTAGCTACTACAAGGAGGTTTCGTTGCTATCGAACTGCTTGCGCTAGGCTGAACTCGAACCCGCTCTCTCTCTACTTTCCTAAAAGATCGCCGTTGCTGCAACAGAGTATTACTTTCAAAACAAGGATAAAACGCTCAGATTGCTGGGTAAAGAAACTTGGGCGTTGAACCAATCTCCACCATGCTGGGTTTAGGCCTTTATTTAGGGACTCCTCTACCAACTCAGCTCTTCCCTTTATTTTAGAAAACGCTAATGTTTCTTAAAATCCACTATCTCCTTTATTGGTTGAGTTTGCCTCCACATCTCCTGCTGCCGGCGAGTGTTCTGGCAGCTCATCTCTTGGGGGGTCTATTTCCGTGGCAGTTCAGACTTCGATCTCACGTAGTCCACGCAAATTGCGGGAGACGCTCAATTGAAAAGCGCTGCTGGCAGCGGCGACCGCGTCGATGGCGGTCTTCGCGTCGCTAATTAGTTTCTTCTGCTCGGCTCGAGTCTAAATTTAATATCTCCTCTTATTATGCGCCTCTCTCTCAACTTCAATACACCAACAGATCGCGAGATTAAAACTGCGAGCGAAGACGGGGAAGGGAGGGGATGTGAACACTGGAACTCCTTCCTGTCTGCAGAGTTTTAAGAGTATGAGACAATTTTCTGACAGCACTGCATCACGCAGGGCTGACCTCTTGCGAATTATTTTTGCTAGATGAGATTTTTGTGTACGGTAGTGTATTGTGTAGTGTATTTAGGCTGGAATCTGGAAAAGTGTCCAGCCTAAATACACCTGTGAGATAAGAGAACGGGTGTCGTTAATCTATTCCTATGTATGACACGCCGCGCATTCTACATCTAAGGAATGTCCTGGAGATAACCTCGCCCATGTAGTGAATCTCGTAGGTCGGCACAAGAATGAGAATAAAGGATGGCGTTACTCCATCCCTTTTGGGATGCACCACGCATTCTGCTTCTACGGGATGTGGAGATAACCTCCTTTATGTTATAACTCTTGTAGGTCGGCTTGTGCACAAGGAATTGCTTAATAGTTGCTTTTACCATTTCAGTTACCATTTTCACATCGATGGGCAATGTTCAATTGAACTGAAAACTTTTCACGTAAAATGAGGCACTCTTCTAAGCTAGACTAAAACATTTGAAATCAGAGCGAACTCTTCCAAATCGAAGCGACATTTAGGCAGGTTAAACTGCAAACTCACTATAATAGGTAGCATGCTTTTTTGTTCAAAGAAAGCTGCGTAGAACTGTTTTTGAAATTCATCTGCTCCAAGATGTGTAACGATTTTATAAAAATTTTATTTTTTGAAAAAATAATAAATTAAATTTTGTTTTAAAGCGCAGCAAGGCATCGACCATGTAGTGAATCAAAGCATTAAAAAACTGGACCGCGCCACGTGGTGAAAAGCAAGTCGCAATGTTTATTTGATAGTTTAAATACTGCTTACATGCAGTAAGAAAGTTAGGGCATGTGTGTTTTTTAATTGTTCATGTTGCATCGTTTGAGGCGTGGGACTGCATGTAAACAGAAATTTTGCTACCAATCGAAAAAAAATCGCGAAGTCTCGGTAGGGGCATGGCGAAATCTCTGTTTTGGCAATGGAAAGTGGCCTCCTTCCTGCTCTTTAAAACGCGTTTCAGATCATTGGTTTTCCTAACAAAAAATATACAATTTCAAACTTCGTGTTCTCTCACAGGGAAGTAAAATGAAACTCCAAAGAAACTTATGCTAAAATTTTCTTTCAACAAAAAACTATTCTAACATTTTTAGAAAGTCTCTACTTTCATATTGAAAAAGCACATTTTGAATTGGAAAAGTTCGCTTTGATTTCAAAAGTCTTAGGCTAGCTTGAAAGAGTTTCTAATTTGAAAAAATTCGACACTTTTCAAAACACTTTAGACACCTTTAAAATCAAATTGAAAGCTTAACATTTTTGAAGTCACCTCGCCATCCACCTCAAAACCAGCGTCTACCGAATGCAACACGGTAAGAATTATTTTTTTAAGGAAAATTTAGCACCAATTTCGTTGAAGTTTTTCAATTCACCTGCCCCAATAAGTGCACCCACTGTGTGAAATTTAATGAAAATCTTACTTTTCAAGGAAAAACCATGAATCTAACTTAGATTTAAAGCGTAGGAAGGCTGCAATCATTTGATGCATTAAAAGAAGAGATCACTTCATGCACCACATCGTCGCGATTTTTATTGCTAGCAAAAATTCTGCTTGTGTGAAATAACACAGCTGTAAAAGCTACGACAAGAACAGCTGTAGAAAACACACATCCTCACATCCCTGCTTCAAGTAAGTAGCATTTACACTATCGATCAAATAAAAATCGCGACGACCTCGTCGAATGTATGGCGCGATCTCTTCTTTTAGCACACTCTATGGATGCTGCCTTTGTGTGTTTTAAAACAAAACTTAATGCATTACTTTTCGTCAAAATAAAATTTTTGTTAAAACAGTCGTCTACTGCGATTGTGAATTTTTAAAAATCTAAAAAGTTACACGAAGTTTTCTGAAACAAAAATTGTTCTAACCATGTTGGAGGGTGTCTAGTTTAATCTGAAAGACGCTCTTTTGATTTGGAAGATGATCAGCATGATTTCAAATCGTCAATCTTGCTCATGAGTACCCAGTTTGATTTGAAGTGTCCTATATGACGTAGAAATGGTCTTGAATTGTTCGACGAATGGAACACTTACTGGTCCCAGGAGGGAGCTGAATCAAGAACTTTGACTCGCGATGCACGCACAGTTGGCCTTTCCTCCTTCGCGCTGCCATTCGCCAACCTGAAAGATGCCTGTTTGATATCCCTGAAGCATTTGAGACTACATATCTCTGCCATGCCTTTCCGTTTTCAAAATTTTCGTAGGACAACAACAGGCTAAGCCTGTTGTTGTCCTACGAAAAGGCGCTGGAAAAGATTTTCGTGCGATGCTTTTAAACGAACTTCTTTCAAACCATAAGTGTTTCAGTTCGACCACTTCCTCTACCCAGTGTTGGTCTACCTCGTGCCGCTGCTACTGCTGTCGGTGTTAAACTTTCGGATTCTTTCACACATCTCTGCTCAACGGGTCGCCTTCGACCACAAGAGTCGACTGGCTCAGGAACGACGTTCAGTCACTCTGCTCATCTCAATCGTCAGCTTATTCTTCTTTTGTCATACAGGTGAGCTGAAACGCTGTTTGCTTAGAGATCTTCAGATTATCGCTCTGAAGGTCATCCAAAAAATGTTTCGCATGCCACTATTCCTCACTAGTTCACTTTAGTTCCTTGGTAAGTTCCTTTTGCCTGAATACTTGTCAACATTGTTTCCGTTATAGTGATGTTTTCGGGAACTCCCAATGCTCTAAGAGACCCCGTCTGTGGTGGAATAGAAGGGAGAGCCTTCCCAGTCAAGTATGGTACCAGTTCACCTCAAAGAAATGAAAGACTTGGTTGCCCTAGGAGGGAGTGCAGGTGGCTGCTGGCGCCTCCTCCGACTGCGCTACCACACGCCTAGGCTCCAGTGACTTGACGTGGATTGGCCACTGTAAGGGATCGTTTAGGCCAATGTTATACTTTTGTTATACGCTGCGACCCATCACTGACAGCCCAAAGACGTCGTCGGTACCATCAGGGACGTCGTCGCTACCGTCGGCGACGCACATTGGTCCGAGGTATCCATACGGAGTTTAAATCTCTTCCAGGAAGCTATGCTTCCTGGAAGAGATCTAAACTCTGTCTGAATACCTCGGACCAGTGTGCGTTTCCCGTTCTAACCCTGAGTCTCGGGGTTTTATCAGAACTCACGTGTTGTATTCCCTATCAGATAAGAGGATGCTATGGCCATGTAAGCAGGCCAACCCAACGACTTTTTGAGGTCATAAAGGGCCATCTCCTAACTCGGCCCACACCCCGGAGTCCCTTCCCTTGCCCAAATCTGTGCTCTCCTCGCGTCATCGTATTTGTCACATCCTAAGTGGCTTATTGAAATTTACCAACCCCATATTCTGGTATTGAAACCAGAAAATAGAAAATAGAATAGAAGAGGCTAGAAAAAATTGTAAACTACATCTTTTCCTCGAGGAACATATAGTGGAGCAGGTCTGAGAGCGAGTACTCGATGAAAATTGATTGTGTGTCCGGAAAACGGGCGCCTTTTGCAGATCTTGATTTCTTGATTTCACAATTCGAGGTCCGGTGGCGATGATGGCAGTGCCGGGAACGCAGGACCAACCCATAGTCGAAATACTCCATCGGAGAGCGTTTTCTGCCACCCTTGAATGACATTGATAATGCGCAATGATGCGGCCCGACGGCCGGCAACAGCTCGTTGCTGTGCATAGCAAGAAGTACGGAAAGTATAGCACTCCCTACGGAGCTCTCGGCACCGGCGACGCTGTGTTGAGCGACGCCGCGCAACACACGTCGGCGACGCTGTGTTGGGCGGGCTGCTACGCACTGAGAAGCAGCCCGCATAACACTGTCGCCGACGTCGCCGACGCTGCGACCCGTCACCGACAGCCCGTCACCGTTTACCAGCATTTTCGTTACATTTTTTATTGCAGTATAGAAAGGCCTTTTTCTTTAAATCGCATTGAAATTAAGTTAAGCTGAATTTTTGAGATTCACAGGAAGATTTAACTCTTAATTAATGTGAATTGTATTTCAAAAAAGCGCTTCGTAGACGTTTGCAGTATCATTTCGGGGAAACACTACTTATTTGAATCAGTTTCTCAACCGCAGTTTCGTATTTTTCTGTTTCAAGGCCGTTTTTCATATTTTGGCTACTCCGTATCAGTTTTTCGAAATTCCTCACCGTTCTCTTTACGTTTTCAGTTTTCTTCACAGTTTTATTTTGTGTCACTTGCTCTGCAAGAAAGCGAAAAGGCCTAGAAAAGCGAATAAAACGTGTGATAACGACAGAGAAGCGAAGAAAGGTGGCAACGCGAAGGGAACGTAAGGACTAGGCTCCCCCTCTCTCCCCAAACACTCAGTGCTCCAGCAAGCTGAGCGGTTTTTCGCACAGCATTAGGCAGCGGTTGTGAGACTAACCATAAAGGACCGTTGAGAGTAAAAATGGCGCTATTGGGGTTCGCAAGACGGGCGCTTTTGCACTTTTCGATTTCGTAATTCGAGGTCCGGTGGGGATGATGGCAGGGCCGGGAAAGAAGAACCAACCCACAATCAAAATACTCCATCGAAGCGCATTTCCTGCCACCCTTGGATGACGTCGGCGACGGAAGTATAACACCCCCTACGGAGCTCCCGGCGATGCCGAAGTATAACATAGCCTAAATGACCCCTGGGTCGCTGTAAATATAAGCCAAATAGACATTCAAGGAATTTGTTGCTCATCCAGGGTTTGAACCTGCAATCCGCCATAAACCAATTAGTTGTATTTTGAAACTACCGAAACTTTGGGACAGTGCTAGAAATGAATGAACAACGATAAACGACTAGGAGGAACGGTAGAAAACTAGAAGAGATACATATGACCATGCTGCTACCTCAGATGTTGTGCTCCAATTTCCCGCCATCAGACACATCAGAATGTTTTCGAGAGCGAGATGAGTCTATGAGTGACGCTTTTGAACGAGGTTGCGCGTGACGCACTGTGATAGGGTTATCGGCGCCTAGATTTTAACCCCCAAGTACATCTGCTGTGGTTGATAATCACTTGCGAACGAACTTAAGCCTTCGTCTGCGTTCCAGGTGGTCTAGCGATTCGCTTCGTCGATCAGTCGAAATATGCTGATTCGGCGCTGTTCGTGCTCGTTAAGGACTGCATCAATCTTCTCTTCAATATCAACTCGTTTGCTAATCCAATGGTGAGTGAAGGCAGAGAAATTAGAGAACTTCGCACAGGTAGCGAAAGGATTCGTCATTGTATGGATGTGTAAGTACAATTCAATCGAGAGAAACACAGCTCTAACACCTCTCCAGATCTCCTGGAAACATTTTTGAATATAAAGGCCGTGTGGAAACGTGAACATTTGCTTCCTCGTCCCGAGAATCACAACATGGGAAGAGTAGCGCTTTCAATTTTCAGTGAAATCCTGCGTGCTGATCTAGCCATAACTTTATCCCATAATTTGGTCTTAAGTGTCAGACCTGGAGAGCAGAGGTGTAGCTGTTCTCTCATCGCCTTTTGCTGTCACATTAGTGATTAATCTAAGGTTAGAAAATATGGAGTTTACCAGCAGTAACCAAGAGGCAGCATATACTTCTTCATTTATCTTCTCTAAAACTCAATTCATGTAAATTATCTAGGTAGAGCTGATGCGGCTGGTATATACGCATCATCTAAAAGCATGTGCCCATTGTGGTGCAGTTTTGAAAACTGAATTTTAATAAATGAAGAGATCACGGAATATCGTTAGAAGGCTTTTTTCTCGGGGTCTTAATTCCCTCCATAATTAAAATTTTTAGAAGACTGCAAAAGCGTTGATTTGCAAGTTCATCTGGCCTGAGATTTTCGCTCCTTCAGAGAAAAGTATTTTTATGTGCACATTAATTACAAAGCAGAGTCAGAAGTTGTGACAGAAAACTCTGCATTGCTTTGCATTCTTTGATGAGTAACATCGATCACCTTCGTATACATGATCTGACGTCAAGTGCTCCTAGATTTCTCGATTAGATTTTTAACTTTTTTGATATTACGGACAAGTGGGATACATACTGCAGGCAGTGTGGAGAGCATTTATACTCAGAAATAGCAAATTAGAAACAACAAATTCAGATTCACTATTGAATAAGAGGTGCTTGAGATTCTCGGGTAATGTATCTCTTTTTCAGTTGTACTTTCTGTTCACGAGGCAGTTTCGCGATCTTCGTGTGAGTTTCCGACATTTTACGCCATCGCGATCCGGATCCCTGCCTGTCAATGTGAATCGTGGTTCAACCTGCAAGTTCGTTGCCCTCTAACACTTTTCGCTGTCACTTTCCGCTCCACCCACTCACTCACAGCACCGATCACTGCTCACAGTCACTACGCTTTGCCTCACCTTCGTTTTGTTCACAGCACTCGTACCTGCATGCCATAGCTATTGTTGGATACTATGTGTGGTCATACAGCAAAGAATTTGTGATAGCCTGACCGCTACTTCTTAGTCGCTTTCCGTCCTTCGAGAGCACGGCGCACCTTTCTACGGCTAACAGTCATTACTCTTAGGTAGCTCATGTTGCTGCGTTTTTCTTCAATTTTTTGTTTGATGCCGAATTCGCATTTCCGACTTTTCGACACTTACTCGGCAAATAGTACCCTTTGAACAGCATGTTTGGAAGGATGAAGTAAATCATTAACGTCTCACTCCCACAATTTTGATGTGCTGTTTGGAATCATTTCTCTATTAGCTTGGACAGGAAGCTTTTTGCTACATCAAATCCAAAATTTGAAAAAAAATCGCATTGATTTCATATGTCGAAAAAATTTAAATTTTCGACATATGAAATCAAAAGACCTTGAATGTTGTTTTTTTTTAGACTCAGGTTAGTCTTTATCTCTCTAAAGCGCTTATGCAGTAGCGAGCAAAAATGTATTCGCTCAAATGCTCATCTGGCTTTTCAAACATGACCCTGGGATACTTTTAAGAACCACTTGAAGCAATATGTTTATCATGGCTCATCACCTGTACCACCCGTCGTCCCGCTGATCATCGACTTGCTCGAGCGGGCGCCAGCAGCGTCTCCATTCGTCTCTGTCGCGGGCCAGAGTCCTTCAATGGTTCCTCCTCGCTCGAGGGACACGAAGAGCGTCATATCGGTCGTTCAGGACTTTCACGAAGAGCTCCGACCAACGCGTTGGTGGGCGTCCTGGTGTTCTTTTGACATCCCGCGGAACCGAGTCGGTAAGGCGTCTCTTCCAGCCGGTGTCTACGAAGTGCATTACGTGGCCGACCCACCTAATTTTCGACAACTTGGCCCACGCGACAGCGTCTCTGATCTTCGAACGTCGGCGAAGCTCGGAACTCTGGAGACCTTCTCTCACTTGCGTGGGTCGTGTTATTCCGAGCATCGTCCTCTCGATACCACGCTGCGCGACGCTGATCGCGAGTTCATCCTACTTTCGTATAGCCCAGGTCTCTGAGGCGTATGTTAGGGCAGGAAGAACAGTGGAGTCGAATAGGTTATCACGGAGTCGGACGTTCTTCGTCTTTTTCGCGACTTCTTCGACGCTCTTGAAAGCTCCCCAAGCCGCTCGTTTCCTCCTGCTCAGCTCCGGAGCTATATCGTTGGCCATGTTGACTTCGCGACCCAGATACACGTTGCTGGAGAAAATAATGCTCGTTTCGTTGAGCGAGAATGGAGCATCAGAGACTTGACCGTTCCTCATGAACATCGTCTTCGTACGGTTCAGCTGTAGCCCAACGTTCCCACGCACACGATCGAAGTCGGCCAGCATTCGCTCCGCCTGACTGGTGCTTGGTGTCATGAGCACGCTGTCGTCAGCGAAGCGAAGATGGTCAGCTGCTGCCGTCGACCTTCACTCCCATGTCTTCCCATTCTAGTTCGCTCATGACGTTTTCGAGGGTGGCGCTGAAGAGCTTCGGGGATATGGTATCCCCTTGTCGAACCCCTCTCTTCACGTCAATGACGACGTCGTTGTAGAATGGTGAGATCTTGGTCGTGAATCCACTGTACAGCTCTCGAAGAACTCTGATGTACTGAATAGGAACGCCCTGAGTAAGCAGGGCTTCGATGACCGTTTCAGCTTCGACAGAGTCGAATGCCTTCTTCAGGTTGATGAACGTAAGGCAAAGCGGCAGCTTGTACTCTCGCGACACTTCGATGAGCTTCGTAATGGTGTGTATGTGGTCGATCCTGCTGAATCCTCTCCGAAATCCTGCTTGTTCTCATGGCCGTCCTTCGCCCAGCGTTCTGCTAATCCTGTTCAGGATCACTCTAGTGATCAGCATGTAAACTACGAACAGCAGGCAGATTGGGCGATAGTTGCCAATGTCGTGCCGTCTCCCTTCTTATACAGCAAGATTGTCTGATGGTGTTCCACTGAGAATTAACCTTGCACTCCAAAGGCAGCTTATGAAGAGCCGCGCCAGGGTGTTGATGAGCGCTGGCGGGAGGTTCTTCAGGTGTTCGGGTCTGATCCGGTCGGCACCAGGTGATGTACCTTTCATCGCCGACGGGAAGGCGTGTCTTATCTCGGAAGGGAGAACAGAGGGGATGACCTGCGGAAGAGGACATGGGGCGGGTGGATGTGGCTCATGGCCTATATAGAAAAAATATCCTGTTAGACGGTTTGCAACATTTAGGGTGGAAAGTTTTTTGCAGAAATTTTCAACACCAGCTAACTTTGTCGTGAAGCTTAGCTGGTTTTGAAGTTTTGCAGCAGAAGAAACATAAGCCTAATGGTCACGGATCAGTGTTAGTAGCAGCTTCGCTAAAGGTAGGCGGGGAGTCCTAATGTGGGTTCGCTCCTGAATGAATATGCGTCTTCGATTTTTCTTTGATATCAGTGGCCCTATCGTTGTGAGCCCTTTTGTTTGTGATGTGTTTCTGCATCTTTTTAGATCGTTTCTCGCGTACATATCGCTGGGCCTTTTTTCAATGATCCTGTCAATACCTTCACCGCTCATTCAAAGGCGGGTTGTAACCTAACCGCTATTGCACCTTAGATCCACCAGCAAAATGCCATCAATTATGTGGTGAAATGATCCCTTGAGACTGAACCGCAAGTTTACGACGACTCGAGGAGGACAACTCTTCTCCGAATTTTGTTCAAATACCTACCGAGTAATAACCAGCGTAATATTGTCGTGTTTTTGAAGATCCTCACGCTCTAGGCACTCCTTGTGATATTTCATACTTTAAGAAAAAATAAAGGAAGGTTGTTGCCAGGCATTCCTTTAGTCATTTGGTCTATGCACTTTTGAAGAAAATTGCAAGAAGACCAGATAATGATAAATAAAATAGGAAAGACCAAGTTGTGGTTATATAAATTCCATATTTTTTCGTTCGATAGACGTTCGAGAATTCGAAAGTCTATCGAACGGAAGAAGGCCAGGGCGGAAAATATTAATCTGATAAGCTGTCGGACACCTAGATCACACAATCTTATTTCTCCATATTTAGACGTAACAACGAATTATATATTTGTAGTGGTACCATTAAATTCTTTCAACTCTGCCACCCTGTTGGTAGGTCATGGGTATCTTTGCTACAGAACGTATAAAGCTGGTTTTTGAAGAGGGATTATGTACGTCTCCAGCTTAATCGCAGTTAGTGAAGTACGAACTATTCAAAATGTTAGAATAAAGGTGATGGTTGGCAAGTGTGAAGGCTGGAAAGTCTAAAATAATGAACGGTCGGATTATCAGTCCCTGATAGTCCAGCAGTTCTCCTCTTTAGACTACGAAGACCATGCAGTAGTTGGCCTAGTGCGTTGCGTTTGAAGTACAGATTGTTTTGTTGCTCACCTATGGCCTCTGTTATACTCCCGCGGGAGCATCCGCGGAACGTCCGCGGATGCTCCCGTGACCAAGGGTGCACAGCGGACGGCGGGCGTGGCGAGGCGCGGCGATTGGTCAGGTGAGGAGTCTCGGCGCGATTCCCGCCCTTCCGCGGATGCTCCCGCGGGAGTATAACATAGGCCTATGACTTCAAGCTGGGCTTAGCCTATTTTCATTCTATTAGGTTGTAACGAAATAAATGGCACTGAACCACTGTAAATTTAAACAGTTAATATCTCGGCTAGTAGGCAAGTTTATTAATCGAAATAAAAACCTTCTGATTCTACACATCTTTGCCAACGTGACACAAGCTTTTTTATCCCAGTAGCTTAAAAATCAGAAGTTCTGGAATTGACGAAATCTTCGAAGGCACTTTCGGCATCGTGTTGGTATTTGAATATTTTCCCTACCAAGAAGTCGCCAAGATGCTTGAAGAAATGATAGTCTGTTGGGGAGAGGTCGGGAGAAAACGGAGAATGTGGTAGAGTTTCAGTGCTCAGCTCATTCAATTTCTGCAACGTCATTCGTGTTACATGGGGCGAGCATTGTCGTGCAGAAGGAGAACTCGCCTTCGGTTTACCAACGCCGGCCGGATATCCTTCAACTTTTTCATCATTTCTTCAATTTCAATGCAGTACTTCTCTGCCGTGATGGATTCACCGGGAGGGAGGAAACTGTGGTGAATAATTCCCAGCGAACACCACCATACTGTCACCATTACTTTCTTTTGGTGCAATTCCGGCTTCGCAAAAACCTTGGGGCTCTCATCGCTGTCCACCCACTGTGCCGATCGTCGCCTGTTGTCGTACATTATCTATTTCTCGTCACAGGTCACGATGCGATCAAGAAATGGGTCCGTTTCGTTCCGTAGAAGCAGTGCGGACGAGATCTCATATCGTCGGTTTCTTTGCTCCTCAGACAGCTCGTGAGGCACCCATCTTTCCAGCTTTTTGGTCTTTCCAATTTCCTTCAGATACCGGGCAGCTGTGTTGTGACTGACGCCAAGAACTTCGCTATCTCCCTGGTACCTTTATGTGGATCCTCCTCTACCACATCTCTCAGCTTGTGCTCATCAACATCACTATGCCTCCCACGACCTTCATGTTCTTCCAAGCTCTCATCTCCATTCCGGAACTTCTGATACCGACGATACGCCGTCCGAATTGTGGAACATCCTTGACCGAATGCGGCGTTGATCTTCTCGTCCGCCTCCTTAGCCGTAGTGCCCAGCTTGAATTCATACAAGTAAATGCCTCGGATTACCCTTTTGTCCATCTGCAAAATAGTCAATAAAACTCTAAAGTTTTCCCACTTTTACATAGAAAATGTGGTACTCTCCGGTAGAACAAAGTTTGCGCTTCTAAATGATAGGCCACATGTTACGGTTTGTTCCTGATCAAACGCGTAAAGATCCGCCAAAAAATGGCGCGAGCCAGTGCCATTTAATTCGTTACAACCTATTACTATGTATCTGGGTGCGTGTAGCGCAGTCGCAGGAGGGACCGACTGTCGCCTGCACCTTTTATTCCTTTTAGTAACACCTCCTTTAACATTCCGCACACCATCATTAGAAAAAGAAAGGCTATTCTTGAACAACAACGCTCCTAGATCTCCGAGAACTTCATCTTTTGATCTATTAGGTTGATCGAAAAGTCTTTCCAACACTTGACGCTTCTGTCTGTTAAATTTGTAAAAAGCTCTTACAGTATTGATCTTGTGTGATGACGTCACAGTACATTCTGGAAGCATCCTCAAGCATACTATATAAAGCCTCGTCGAGTAGGAATACAGCAGCAATGTCAACGACAAGCAGCAGCATCCTACGCCCTATCGTCTACTACGAATTTCTGCATGGCCATTCCGCAAGAACTGCAGCCCCCAACATCTGCGCTGCATTCAAGGAGGAAGTCATCCACTATTCCACAGTGGCCCGTTTTTATCAGCACCTCAAGGCTGGAGATATCTCGGTCGAAGGTCAACCTCGTTCCGAACGCCCCTCTGTTGGACTCAGAAGGCATGTCTTACTGGGAGTTGCTGGATGGTGAGACCACGGTCACAGCATCTGTCTGCCCTACCCATCTCCAGAGCTTGGCCGACGCCATGCGCCAAAAACGTCCATAGCGGGAAAATTCTACCTACCGCACGTCAACGCACGTCCTCATGTCGCAAAAGTGAGTCGCGAGAAAATCCAGGAGTTAGGCTGGGAAGTTCTACCCCATCCACCGTACTCTCCAGGCCTCACTCCTTCTGACTGCCACCTGCTCAGAGCTCTAAAGCAGCATCTTCAAGGTAGAGAGTTTAATGATCGACGTCAACTGGAAGTAGAGGTTTCTGAATTCTTTTCCTCACAGCCCTCGGAATTCTGGCGGAAAGGAATTGAAGTGCTGCCTGAAAGATAGGGCAGGATATTAGACGGATGAGGAATATATCGTGGACTGAGTTTTTGTGTATTGGATTATATTGTATTGTATTGTAATATTGTTGTGCTAGTGTTGCAAGAGTTTTCGATCAACCCACAAAAATTACAAGGCACTTCTTGTCAATGGTCGCTGGTCGAGGCTTGATGAGGGAGCTAGCAGCTGATCAGGAATTCATGACGTGATAGCTTAAAATATGAAAACATGGTGTTACTCAATACTTGTCAGGTAGAGACTGCCGTTAGAAGGATACTTTTTTCGGATAAAAGAGTGCTCACAGGCTATTTGTTGCCTTCGCTCTAGAATATTCCTTTTCATTTAGCAGGCTTAAACGAAGTAGGAATCGATCAGTACAGTACTACGACTTGCATGCGCTTTCTTGCCTCTGGCAGGAATATTAATTCATAGGTCTTTTTGCCAAGAGTTGCTTCGCCATCAAATTTTCCAAAACTAATTTGCATGGCTTCCACCAATTATTTCACGCATTTCCAGACGAATCGCGGTGAGCGTACGAGGAACAACTCAGCTCCGCCGGCACACCGGAATTGTATTAAGAGACCACTACGAAGAGGACGTTTCGGATCGATCCGAAAGTCTTCCTCTATGGTCGCCACAAACACGAAAACCGGTCTGGAAACGATAGTGGAGTCGCCGAGGTTCTCCTCTATGGTTGCCACAAGCACAAAAGCCGCTCTGGAGACGATGGCTGATCTGCCAAGATACTCGTCGTCATCGCGTTCCTCAGTTAATTGCTTAATTGTTGACAGAGCGGGTAGTGAGAATTCGTGTTAGAGATGTCGACGAGCAGGTTTCTTAGCGCAGAAATTATTTCAAGCTGAACATCACCGCTTTTCTCCTTGCCAAATCTTCTCCACGAGTTCCAGATCGTCACAACATTTGCCTATTCATTCTACTTCAAGGTGGAGATACCACCTACTGAAGACTATTATTGTGCTCTCTTCACCAAACAATACGGATATTTTACGATCTCTGGTGAATTGTGTGCTGCATATTCGGTGTTGCAGTGATCTCTGACTCATTATCATGTACAGAAATTATGTTATTTTATTGGCTTCTAATCCTGTGATGAGGAAATAAATGAAATCGTGTCTACTTTAATGACTCCACCTCCATGGATCAAAATGTGTCAATCTGCCTTATCATCAAGCAAGGGCGAGAACTGGGGGATAGGGGTGCAAGCAACAGCAAACACCTCGACACATTTTCGCTTCTCTGTCGAAGTGCACCAAAGATCTGGGATTTCCCTATTGCTTTTCGTGGTCGTAGATACAGTTTCGAGAGATCTCCACGGAGCGGTTCCTTGGACGCTGCTGTATGGTGACGGTGTTGTTCTTCTTGCATGCGTCTATAAAACGGAACCAGAGCAACAAGCAACATCGGAATAGGGCGATTGTTTGGGATTATATCTTGTAATCATCTCGTATCAACACGAGGTGGCAGTGTGACATTGGAAGTGAATCCTCCTGTGCAGCCGTAACCGAATTGCACCCTTGAATAGCGGTGCTCCGACGAAATCTGAGCGCTTCAAACCATAAGCTTGAAGAGAAGTTGTTCACCCACTGGTGCCAGTTTCCAAAGGCACTGAAAGCAGGCTCAGTGTGATAAAGGCGAAAATGCTGCTGTTCACGACTGGAGTTGCGCGTCTGCAACTCTCTCATCCTATAGGTCAGACCCTAACGCCTTAACGTACCCTAAGGTCTTATCTATACTTATGCTCGAATGACCTATTCGAATAGGTATTCGAATGATTTTCATTCGAATTCGAGTGTTCAAAAAATTGCGTTTTTCGAATCTATTCGAATTCGAATATTCAGGAAAATCGCATTTTTCGAATATATTCGGTTTCGAATGCTCGAAAATTTTCGGTATTCGAAACTGTTCGAATATTCAAAATTTCTCGGGAAGCCAAAATTATTCGACTACTCGAAAAGTGTCATTCGAATGTCCAACGAGAATTTGTGTAGCGACGTATTCTAAACAGGCTTGTTAGGTTTTTCGAGTAATTAGGGTCTTGAAAACGGTTCTTTCTGTGAATCTAATCTCTGTTACGACAGCGCCTCGTCGATTCTGATCATCGCCTGTGCAAAGAGGTCGAGGAAGAGTAGGAATTCTTAACTGCAATTAAAACTTGGAAATTATGATTCTTACGGTGTTTCAAACGGGCGCTACTTGTCCTTCACGCTGCAGTTAGGAGTCTGAGACCATAGGCCAACAAATGTCTGCAGGATGAGAGTGAGGGTCAACAGGGATGCGCTTCATCAGTCTAATACCACGTCCGATGTATTCTCGTGCAGAGCAGTGCCTTATGGAGTCTGCCTTGTGATTTTTCTCTCGCTGCTCGTTATGCTCTTCTGCTCCTCCGTGGTCGCTGAATGCTATTCTGTTTTTCGTTTCTACAACTACGGTTCCGCAAAAGCTATATGATTAGGTTGTATGGAAACTCCCCAGGTGCTTACGGTCGGTATGGGTAACGAACGCTTCAGAAGGGTTTTTTCAGCGTTTTGAGTGCTTCACTTTGAACTACGATAACTTTCTCAAAGCTTATCGGATTTAGTCGAGATAAACACCGTTCGAATCAACAGACTTTTGCCAACGGGCGACCAGTGAACTTATTCCGTTTGCGAAAAAATGAGGCGGTCGAGTTTCGACAGAATCCACGGGCCTGACTGTGGAATGTTTCACCAGCGAGAAAGTTCTGAAGGTTGTTGAAAAGGTGGTGGTCGTTTGGTGAGAGGTCTGGAGAATATGACAGGTGAGGCAGAACTTCAAAATTCGTTCAATTTTTGAAGCGATTTGTGAAAAGTGTGGGCGGGCGTTATCGTGCAAAACAGTCGGGCCTCTTCCGCTGACCAATAATAGCTGAAGTTGGCGCAATTTCTGGTGCATTTCGTCGATTTCTTTACAGTAGGACTCTGCGATCGTTTGGCTTCGTGTCAAAAAGTTGTAATGGATTACACTAGGCGCCGACCACCACACAGTGACCATTACATTTTTTTGGTGGAGGCCCGCCTTTGGAAAATGCCGAGGGGGTTCGTCGGCGTCCATCCACTGTCTGGAACGTTCGCTTTTATCATACAAAATCCCCTTCTCATCACAAGTGATGATTCGATCCAAAAACGGGTCCGTTTGTTGCGTAAAAGTAGAGAAGAACAAATCCCGAAACGTGACAATTCTTCCGCTCCCTCAACTCGTAGGGCACACCCTCTTCGAGCTTTTTCACCTTCCCAAGGCGTTTCAATGCATCCGCAACCGCAGTTTCCCTGACATCTAGCTCTTCCGCGATCCCGTGAACTGTTTGGGATTCTTCAGCTTCCACTAATTCCGTTAACGCGTCGTCCAGGATTGCTCTAGGTCAACAGCTACGGGAGTCATTTTCGAGGCTGAAATCTCCGGTCCGAAATTTACTGAACCACTGGCGCACAATGCTTTCTCCAACACTATTAGACCCTCACACTTGATTGAAGTGTGCAGAGCTGTCTCGGCCGCGGATTGTCCCAATTTGGAGTTAAAATAAAATATCGTTCGAATTGTTCCTTCGACATAGTTCAGTAAGTCCTTCAGGAACAGAAATGTAAAACAACGCTGAAACGTAAATTATTTGGCCAGATAGAGCGATAAATTCTGAGAGAAAGTAGCATTAATGCGCAACAAGTTCTTCGCAAATAAGAAATATCTGCTTCTACCACTTATTTGTGCGAATCACCAGAAAGAATTGAGACTGGCCCTCATGGCTGGCCTATTCCTAGCTATCTGTAATACATGTTGTGGTCGCAAAATTGACAGTGTGATATTCCACGCTTTTGGATGAGCACGACAGATTTGCTCCAGATTTACACGTAATACTTCTTTGTCGGTCAGTCATTAGCTCCTTTAGCTTGTTTCATGAGAGTTCTTTAACATTCAGTCACCCACCGATTCCAAAAATGACCATTTTGAAGGACCTAGAAGCTTGCAGTGGCTCAAGCAGATAGTTCCCCTTCAATTGTCTTGTAAACCTTCCGTTTGTTCCTCATGAGTAGCACTTTACAACACACAAGTACTCCTTTGGAAAAAACTCGTGTTCTAGCAAACAAGAAAATTAGATGCATCCATAAGCCTTTTGATTCTGCTATGTATAAGACGGCAACCTCATTTTTACCGTCCATAAGGGGGTTTATGAGAAGCCTGTCAATAAAAACCTCGTGCTTAACTAGGAAGGAATCCTTTGTGTATTGCTTACATTTTTCATCCAGGCTGTCTATCATGTCTATCAGCCAGCCTGATTTTTCATTCGAATTCGAATATTCGAGGCGAATATTCGAATTCGAATATTCAAAAAATCGCGTTTTTCGAATGTATTCGAATTCGAATGTTCAAAACAACGCGTTTTTCGAATGTATTCGAATTCGAATATTCAAAAAATCGCGTTTTTCGAATATATTCGATTTCGAATGTTCGAAAATTTTCGGTATTCGAAGCCATTCGAATATTCGAAATTTTGGAAAGAGCATAAGTATAGTCTTATCCTATAGCCTTATTTATTTATCTATTCATTTATTTATTTATTTATTTATTTATTTATTTATTTATTTATTTATTTATTTATTATAGGCGTTGGCATGAGTCTTCACGTTACAAACTAGCAAAAATAACTGAACAGAACAACTTAAATCTTACTATATATAATTCGCTAAATCCGTGGGTCACGTTATCAGTCACGGGGAGGGGACCGAAGCCAAGAGATGCCTACGATAATGCGGCGTATTCCAGCCGGGCTTTCTTCCAGCTTAACCATGGGCGATGGCTGGCAAACTGATAACCTTGGCGGCGCATCACCCAAGTTTACGGTATACTCAGCGGGCAATGTGTCAGGGTACGAATGGGGATCAAGTACAGAGCGTTGGGATTCAGAAGACGTGCCGCAGACGTCTAAGTTGCGTAGGGATTCCGAGTAAAGGGGACCAGTAGGAGGGCGACCAGTGAAGAAGTGATCGTCAAAGGAGGACCACTAGAGGAGGGAGGAGAATAAGGGCACCAGTTTTTTCCCTCAATATCGTCCAATGTGCGTCGGGTTTCTGAAAACGGGTCACAGAAGTCGCGGCAACGTGGTGACACGTGAATCGGTACTCAGTTTCACATGTGCGTGTTTGACTCTCACTCCGTTTCTTTGCCAGCACATACGGTAAGGAACCATTAGCGTTGCAAAGGGTGGGGGGGGGAGGAAGGAGGGCGGAGGGGGAAGAGAGAGGTATAGAGAGTGACTATGGGATCCGGAGGAGTATTATTGCCATCGGACAGTAAACGATGTCGACCTGTCGACCAATACCGATTAATATCAGTTACGTTTCTGCAGATTAAGCAATTCGGATTGGGACTGCCACGAACTACTTCTTGCCACGTAGAGAACGGACACTTCGGTGAATAAATCGCGTACAAGCGATAGAGGGTGTATTGCCTGCATAGGAGCAGTGAAAATTCTGCCCAACCATATCTCGCTGTAACACTCTATATAGTAAAACCGGTTTTTTACTTAATACAAGGAAGAAGACCTAAAGGAGAATGGAGGAAGATCGGGATTGTTCTATTCTCGGGTTTGGCGGCAGCTAGGCCGCTGCACGTCTGATACGTAAATAACTCAGTTGGATATCAAATCTCGTGCTACGTTTTCATCACATCTTGTATAGCACAACATTGAAATATTTATCAAGCAAGATACATTCCACTGGTACGCGCAGAAGGAGTCACCAGATCATCGCCCCTCTAAAGCAGCAAATTAAATTAAGTACATGGATCTAATTGCATCCACGTTCCTTTAACTCTTGTTAGGAACAAAAGCTTCAATTTACGTACCCCTGCTTCTGGTAGAAAGAATTGGTCTGATCTCACAATCTATATGTTGATCAATTATATGTTGGATCCTCCTTGTTAAGAGCTTTATTTACTTTTTTGCTTAAGTTCTTTGCGCTTTTTATCGCATAGATTATACCGTATAAATATAAATAAACAAATAAATAAATATGAAAGAGGTACAGTGTAGCTCTGATAGCGGACATGTTCAGCGAAGTTCCCCTGCGCTAAGACCTTCGTTTGATGACGTCGTCGTTCTTGAGATTGGCCTGAACCCCTTGTGCTCTATAAAGAACGGCTCGCAGGTCCCCACTCAAAGTAACGTTGGAAAGATACAGAGTGTCTCAAAAAATGTATACACTGTTTGAAAGGTGATAACTTTACTCACAGTAGAGATACTGACAAATTTAAGATTTCATATGAAAGCTTAAGAAAATAGAAGTTTTCGGACATATGACAGGCATGATATGCGCCAGGCACTCGTCTAAAATTTTTGCATTTTACATCGATTGATTTTGTTTCGCTTGAATACATGCCATAATTTCTTCACAAAGCAGCCGTTTAACTGATTTGTGCTTTTTTAGGGCTTAAAACTTAAAAACACACTATGGCTTGCGAAAAATGCAGAGTATCCTAAAAACGAAGGTACTATGTAAAAGGACGTAACATTGCTGCTTGTGAATCTTTTGGAAATATCTGTGATTCATATGAAAGCGCAGGGTAACGAGATTTCTGTAGCGTGTAAATAGCCAAGATTGCGCCATGCCCCCGCCTGAAGCGCTGCATTTCAAACTCGAGTAATTATGCACGGGCTGAATGCTCGTTACAACCTTGTTACTAACTGGCCAGATTAATCTATGCTGTGTTTCTTTTAAGGTTTTTTTTATCTTTCAATAGCTGTCATAATGCCGATTAAGCTTTCCATTCAGCTTGAATGTTTCTTCATCAGTCTACAGAATCCGTTTTGGAAAATGGGGCTCCTGCTCACATTTAAATTGTGATAAATAAACTTAATAAACTCGCATGTCACGTTTCTTTCACATGATTGTCAAGTTCTAACCGTTCAAAGAACAAGCACAGAAGCACAGCCCAGGCTATTCTAGTCAAGTAGCAACAAGATTACAACAGGCAATTAGCCCATGCACAATCGAGTTTAAAATGCAAGGTTTCAGGCGGAAGCATGGCGCAATCTTGAGTATTTGCACGCCCCAGAAAGATCGTTACCATGTGCTTTCATACTGGTCTCAAACATCTTCAAAAGCTTCATTTGCAGCAATGTTAGAAGCTTTCAAATAGTACCTAATTTTTTTAAGGACACTCCGCATTCTTTGCAAGCAGAAGTGTGTTTTCAAAATTTACACCTGAAAAAAGCACAAATCAATCAGAACGGCAACTTTGTGAGAAAATTATAACATGTATTTAAGCGAAACACAATTAATCGAGTGTAAAATGGAAAATTTCAGGCGGAGCACTTCCCGATCCCTAACGCGCATAAGAAAAATTAGAGAAGTAAAATTAGAAAAACAAAATTAGAGAAACATAGAAAATTTCGATTTTCCTGCGCTTTTATATGAGCCATTAACTTCTTCAGTTCCTTCACTGTGAGAAAAGCTATCACGTTTCAAACACTGCATATATTTGTTGAGACACCCTGTATATGTATGTATTAGACTTGAGATGGTGTCCATACCGACCAAGCACTTGATCAGGAATATTCTCGTCACCCCTCACCCTACTACAGTACCGGACGCGTCTTTTGAATAGACGCCGAAAAAACCGCACTTTTGCGGTTTTTGCGTCTTTTTGCTCTAACTCGCCCAAAACTCATCCTTTTGAAAAATGAAGAGTATATTTGAGCTTAGGAGATCGAGCTCTATCGTTTGGTATATACTCTTCATATCAAAGATCAAAAATGGCCAAAATTGAAAACTTGCGCTCCATTGAGAAGGCCGGCTGCGGACGAGTTGTCGGCCGAAAGGCGCTAAAACCATTGCATGCTCACAATTCCTCTAATTTAAGGTTTTTTGAGAAACGGTTGGTACCGTTCGATTCGTCTCCTCGAGATCTACACAACCATATATACATCTTCGCCAAACCACCGCATTTTCGCAGTGGGTGGTCAAAGATGACGGGAGCAGACTTTTGCCATTGGAGAAGATTATATTCCAGGACTTGCATGTTCTCGGAGCATCTCAAGCATGGCGTAAGGTGTTGTTGGTGTTAAGGTGACATGAATCGTCGGAGAGTGCGCCGTGCACAATGCATATAGGACCGAACCTATCAATCGAGGGGGTACAGTTTGTAGAGCATTTAGGAAGTTTTATGAGAAATTCTCAGTTGCCCTACTCAGAAATTGCTGTGCTCTGCTCCAGCGAGACTATGGAGTGTGCTATGCACAATGTATATTGGATCGAATCTATCAATCGACTGGGCGCGACAGCTCGCAAATTGCACGCGCGGGCGTGTTCGGAGCGCGATAACTAATTGTTGAGATTTGATGGATTCTGACGTCTATACTATTTCAGAGGTTTTCTACTCATTTTTCCGGTTTTGATACTCAACATAATGATGTATAAACATTCGACATCAGTGATACACAGGCACAATGTGAATGAAGAAGAAGCAGTGGTCATAATACGGACGGCGAGACGGCGTATAAAGGCTACTGGCTCCTCACAGTTTGTTTCCCTAGATGGACCGATGACCTCGAGAAAACCATCCTGCTCGTATTTTCAAAGACCAGGATGATGTCGCAAGCGGTTCCAACGAAGAAACGAGGTCTGTGGATGCCGCAAACTGACGTTAACGGCCATCGATACACTCTTTCTCTCATCTTTGCCTGTCAACTGGAAATCAGAGGTCTGCTGAAGGTTTTCTAGAACCTAACACCAACAATGTCCGCCGATGCTGAGTGGTGATCCACCTACTTACGCTGAAGTGTAGCCCATCTTTCGGCAAGAAACCTTCGAGGGAAAAAAGCAAGCTGGCCGAACGGATGGCCAGCATACTCAAGGACTTCGAAGCACGTCAACTTGAAGTTGACGAAGACGAACAGCTGGAAGTGGTGAAAGAAGAAGATTGGGATCCGCAAGATGAACTGATAGACGTGGAGATGCAAGCAAGAATTGGACATATGATAACGTTTTCGGGTGGAATGATTTCACTCCCACGTCATTGTGCACGACCCTCCTTTTGACCTGCAAAAAAGGGGCAACATCCTGAAGGGAGATGTCGAAGCTGCGGGTAGCTGCGGATAGCTGAAGGATAACGGATTTGTTATAATGACATTGAAGCTGGTGTCGCTGGTATACCTGTGAGGAGCCTGTAGCTTTTAAACGCTGTCCGTTTGTGACCAGTGCTTCTGTTTCATGCACTTCGTGCCTGTGCATCACTGGTGTTGAACGTTTATACATCGTTGAGTAGCTTTCTCATTGCCTTGCCGTTAAAAAACCGGTCACTAATAAACAAGTGGCAAGAAATTTACTCTTCACGGTGTACAACTGGAAAATTAGGCAAAACATTTGAAAGTTGTATAGATGTCAGAATCGTTCAACTCCCAACCAAACATATGAAATGCAAAAACGCAGCAGAGCAGGAGAATCGAACCCACGACCTCCCACCCATGAAACAAGCGTCTCTATCCGCTGAGCTCCGAGCCACTTGGCGGGCGTACAAGACCCACGAATTCTACTGTAACGGACTTCCTACTCCTTGTGTTTAACGACTTGACAAAAATAAACCCATTTTTATACTGATTGAGGGGTGGGAATTCTCTCTATATGACTCGCTCTTCCCTTTCAGACATACGCTCCAGACCCTTCCTTTGTCAGATTGCATACACACAATTCGGCCACTTTGAGTGACACGCGAAACAAAACATCGTTCTTATCAAAAGGTCACGATTCCCTGGTTTTCGAAGAGGACTGCCATTAACTTGTTAAGAGATTGATAAAGAATATTCGAAATTCGAAGTCTTCGAATATTCGAATAAACGAACATTCGAATATTGGGCTTTCTCGAATATTCGAATAAACGAATAATTCGAATATTGGACTTTCTCGAATATTCGAATAAACGAGTAATTCGAATACTGGACTTTCTCGAATATTCGAATAAACGAATAATTCGAATATTGGACTTTCTTCGAATAGTCGAATATTCGAACATTCGAAATTCGAATTTATTCGAAATTCGACTATTCAAAATTCGAAAAGGACAAGGGTATAGTGGGTACCACTACAATTAGTGTAGGTAGACAATGACTCTGAGATTTCTATAGATACGACAAATTGAGACAATTGAGAACGGCAAATTTCTTCAGAGGTACAGGGAGGAACTGCGCAAATGCCGATTTCCGAGGAGTACCTCAAATATCGAGCAAAAGCTCTACCACTGTATGACCTGTCGTTCGGTTGGATGTCGATTTGCTAAAAAAAAGTAAAATGAAACGAAACCGTTCGTTTCTGTCACATACAGCACTGGTCCAGTAAATCCTCAACGCTGGAGAAATACGGAAAGCGATATATTCGTCTTTAGTGCTATCACAGGAAACCTTCGCGAACTTCAAACGGCTTCCACAAAAGCAGGAAACTGCTATTGAAGTTTTTTGAATCATATTTATTTTCCATCATCAAATTCAGTCTTCTCCCGTTCTCGCTGTCACTTCGCAAATATTTTCCAACAGTGCCTTTCAGCTGCCACTACAGATTATCAATTTTGTTAGGGTCTCATGGGTGCGATGAGAGCAATTGAGCATTCGACCACAGATGGGGATCGAGCTGTATATGTTCAAGTTTCTCTCGCAAAAACACACTTAACAAAGGACAGATTGTAAGGACACCACCGCTTGTTTTTCGAAATAAATTGTTCATCGAAACAGCACGAATTTGGCCCTACCGTATTAACCGCACGAAATGCTTTATAAATTGTCTCCGCGTCCAGCACTGCTGTAGCGACAAGCCATGCTCGGTGCTCGGAGTTCCATTCTTATGTTTATTGCGGTAAGGCATTCACACGCCCGTATATTCGTACTTTTTAGTAGAGGTACTGCTTCAGATAATCCCAACAAGCCGATGTGACGATCTCGGTGAGTGTACGAAATTCTGACTTCAGAGGATTGAGAGATGGGTCTTTTTCGACTCCAATATAAATGTGCTTTCAGTTCCAAAATGCAGCGGAACTTTTGTGACGAACGTTGACAGAGTGATTGCACTGACTAATCATAACATTGTCAGAACTGAGCTGCAAGAAGGTTTTGTGAAAGACAAGAATAAGAAGTCCTATCCTGCGGCGGAGAACATGTACAAAATGGTGAGCTGCTTGCCCTGAACATTAACGCTTTCGGTTTTCATTTCATAGACGCATAGAAATTTGAAATAAGATACCAGTGCGCTCATGCCTTTACGACTGAATTTTATAAGGCGATAGAAACACACCGCGACTTCGAAAACGATGACGGCACACGTTTTTGTCTTCTTGAAACAGTTTCAAATTTCATTTCATTTATTGCACAAGTTGTGCGCCCTAAACAAACAAAAGTAGGCAAAACCAAAGACATATGCTGCAGTCTGAGTGTTTTTCAATCCTTTGATCCCAAATGTTTAGGAAACTTTTATAAGATTTGAGATCGTAGCAAGCTCATAGTCAGTAATTGGAGAGAGGCGAAATGAATACAGCGGCAGCAGAACGAAAAAGAAGAAGATAGAAAAAGAGCTTGCGTGTTAATGCTTCTGTGCCGATGCCATCACCATTTCACCATCAATAAGCTGAAACGATGTGAGAGAGTGAAGACATGTATGAAATGTTAAGAATGTGAAGACAAGACAATGAGTAATGCTACGAGCTGATAAATTTAATGACGGTTCAAAAAACACTCATACAATTGACAGCAACAATGCACAATAATAATCCTAAATATCATTGAAGCAAGTTTTCTTCATCTGCCGGTGTCTTCTTGGAATTAACGTGTTGTAGTTGAGGACGGAAGGTGGTTAGAGACTGCTACTCTTCATAACGCCGCCGCGACTGCAATTGATAGATGGAGTGGTAACAAACGTTCAGTTAGCCGAAGAAGCAGGCTAGGAGTTTTTCTTATATCGGATATGTTCAACTGGAACGGGAAAGTTATCATAGACGAGAACTTCAAGATTCTCCGATACCTAGTGGTTGTAAAACATCGATTATTTCTAGTTTGGCTTTAAAATCCTTGCCCGTTTTGCATTTTATAACCTCAGATGGAAAACGCTGCATCCATCTTGCAACTCTATAGAAAAGTACATTAAACATTCTCGCGTGATTTGGCCTAAGGATTCTTCTATAGTGCAAATTAAACTCTCCAGTTCTTTCACTACTTGGTATGAACGTCCAGTATTTTTAGGGTTCATCTTGATTACTAGGCTTCATCTTGATTTCTCCCCGAAAAATACGAAAAACGAATGCAAGGTCGGCTATGATACGTCTGTGCTGCAAACTTTTCAATCCCAATTCTCTCATCCGAACAACATAGCTTGGCATTGTACTCGAATTTGACCCAGGATGAGTGCGCTAAAAGACCAGTCTCGTGAAAGTTTTCTAAACCTTCTCAAACTTAAGTATTTGCTTTTTTGAAAAAGGGTTCCATGCCTGTGAACAATACTCAAGATGGGGCAAAACGTATGATTTGTATAAACGAGTCAGAATTTGGCCGTTGTTGCTATGAATATTGCGAAGATTGAGAAAAGGGAGGTGAATGCTTTTCTCAGTACTTCATTGATGTGCTCTGAAAAATCGAGTTTATTGTCAATCACCACCCCAACATCTCTGGAAACATCGCAGCTCTTGAAAGTAACGCCTTTTATGGTGTTCTGATTCCTTGCTCCTACTCCAATGTGCATCACAAAGCATTTATCTTAATTGACAGTCAGATCCCATTTCGAAGCCCAAGTAACCAGTTTCCCAATACACCGAGATAGCTCTTCGGCCATTTCTATGAAGTTCTCGTCGTTGTAGTATCCGAATATTTTAATATCATCGGCATATAATTGAAGACCAATATTTTTAGAGCATTCAAGAATGACTGAAGGCAAAATCCATGGTGTAGATTAGAAACAGCAGGTGCGAAAGAGCTCCTCCTTGAGGTACTCCACAGCAATGATGTCTGTCGGAAAACTTTCCCCCAATCTTCACTGTCATGTATCTCTCATGAAGATACGATCGAAACCACTTCAGCAAATTTCCGTCAATTCCTACTTGATAAAGGCGATGAATCAACTTTACGTGATTGACCCTATCAAAAGCTTTAGAGAGATCATTAAAAATTAAATCTGTACAACAACCATGGTTTAATGCTAAATTCCAGTCAAAGATACTGTCTAGAATATTAGTTGTAGTTGAAACCCCAGGAAGAAAGCCATGTTGCTGTGGAGCGATGGGATGGAACTTAGAAATCCACGAAAGAACTTTCCGTTGAATAAATTTTTCCATCACTTTGACTGGTGTAGGGGTTAGGCTTATAGGGCGGAATTCAGAAACTAATCTAGGTTTTGTTGTTTTGGGGATCGCCACCACTATAGAGTCTTTCCAAACCTCTAGCACCTCTCCTAGCATTAGCGAAATGTTAAATATGTGTGCCAAGGGTTTTGAAAGAGACTTCGCACATTTACGGAAAACAATAGATGGAATTCCATCATATGGCTCAGTTATCGAAGGTTTCATGCTTTCCAGTACTTTAGCAATATCATCGGAATAGAAATACATTCCGATGAATGTTCTCCCAGTCCGTATAAAAGACTCACTATCAAGAAGCGATTAATCTGAGTTGTCACATTTAGAGAACACAGAAATTACATCGATTAAAAGTAGTTCTCATTGTCACGCATGCACACTTCACGAATGATATTGACTCCAACTTGGTGGTTTTCTAAACCAGCGAACTACCCTGAGATCGGTCCCAGAAAGGTCCTAGAGGTCTTCTGGGACTTCTCGAACGCAAGCCAAAAAAAGAGAGCGAAGCGAGAGCAATGCGATACGATTTGAAGGTAGGAGGGTTTTTTGTCTGTTCGTAATCCTTCGGAACTTCGTAAACTTCGCGGGCTCGATGGTTTAATCACCCAAGTTTGAGGCACGATCTCGAGTTCTCTCTCCGAAGGGGAGTGTTGGGAGGTGGCTTTTGCCGTTCATTCCTGTGCGAACTCTGAGGCTACTCTACACTGTTAACGTCAGCAGGGATTCACAGGTGGTAGTCTATGTAGCTGGTGATCCTATAGCTGCGCATTCACTCAGAACTGGTGGAACAACGGTGAGCTCGCTCGAGCGGTGAGATTCCGCTGGACACGCGCACGATTCATTGATAGAGCCAGAGCTGGAGACGCAAGTCTTTGCCAGATCTTGGTCTGGTCTTAGGATTCGAACTTCTTTCAGGTCTTTGAGAGCTGCCAAGTTTTTGAAACGTCAGACCAAAATAAAATTGCACCGCCATGCCATACCTGCGAGACACAGAAGCACTAAGCCAATTCTGAAATAATTCCCAGATTTTATGACAGTCAGAGATGGAGAATTATTGCTAATCTATCTGTGCTTATTTTGGCCGGCGTGAGGTTTTCATCCTCAAGCAGACCAGACCAACATTGGAAGTGCCTTTAAGGAAAGTGGAATGCCTAACCTTCTGTTTGACGTTGATGTGATCGAGTAAGCACCTATAACAACGAATTAAACGGTATTTGTTGAATTGCCAAGCCATCTGTCTAGTGTTTTGTGTACCTTAATGACCACTGTTTAATACGCTTCTTCATCCCTCATTATTTATAAGAAGCTTCATCTGAACCACCACAAACGTAGTTCCATTTCACTTTTGTAGTTGACATGTAGTAGAAGTTACATTCTATCTAGACGGCCAACTAATTAGTTGTATCTCCGATGAAGGAGCTTTGGGCGGACACACTGGTAAATTCAGTACGTTGCTTGTCTCAGAACTTATATATTTAGATCATTCCTCTGATTCTAAAACCTATACTGTCCAGTTGTTGTCTCCAGCAAAGCTGCATCAAAGACGAAGCTTTTAGATGAGTCTCAATTAGAGCCCAACATTTCGCTCGAATCCTCGTCTTCGAAAGCTTAAACGTGGTAGATGATTGTTGATGAGGACGACTGGAAAGGAATGTCGTAGCAATTTTTGGATAGATCTAACTACGGAATGGCTAGAGCCGTCAGTTGTACATAGAAGACGTCCATAATGGCTGATTTTCCAGGCATTTTGGAAATCCAAAATTAAGCTCCTCACCGTTATTCTGAGTGAAAATTGCTAAGCGAAGCGGCAGGCACGGTTGGTGTGCTGGGTATAGCAGGAGTCCCCTTCACTGCAGGGTCATCGCTTCGATACTTTAGTCGCGTTTTGCTTTATTACTTATTTTTTAAACTATGTTGCGACTGCATAGCAGAGTGTTGGGAATAGATTCACCACCATATTGCCAATAAAGATATTGCAAGAAAAAGAGGAGAAAGTGAAAAAACTATACAAGGACATAGTTGGCGGGTAGAGGTGTGAGGAATGGAGGAAGGGGAATTGTCGGTACGAGGAGGTAGAAGAAGGCATTGGTCCGCAAACACTTCAACTTGGAGTGCTGACAACATCGATTTCCATCGTAGCAGGTCGCTTCCACCGCCAACTCGTACCTCGAAGAATACATGAGAATGGAGAAGTGCTACATGGACTCATGCTCATGCTAGGACAAGAAAGGCACCCGAGTGTACGGACGCCATAAAAGACACAGCAAAAAATAAAAGGCGAAAACTCCATCAACCGTACTAGGCTTAAGCGCTTCACCTCAAACTAAGGAAAAAACGGATTGCATGAGAATGTGAAACTTCCCATTCTCCCATCTCACTGAAGTTTTTGATGCTCATCCAAGTGGTACTGTAAGAATTAAATATCTTCGCTCATCCAAGTGGTACTGTAAGAATTAGATATCTTCCATCTAAAAAATTCTTATCCATCCCACTCCCTATACGCATCGCTGTCGTAACAAACAAGCTTTCAAAAGGGTCGTAATAATATTTTAACACATTTGCTTAAGCCTGGAGCGGCTGGCAGAGACGCTATATGTTGTTACAGGATGTTTTGTTGCGATCAAAACTCTTGCGCCAGGCGGGACTCGAACCCGCGTCTTCCGCTTTCCGGGCAACGATGTTCGCCTTACACCACCGGTGCTGTTTGACCGCACTTAACACCCGCGATATCCTCGATGTCGTAATAGCTTTTTAGGGCCTTATTCGATAGCTATGTCCTCTAACCGGGCCTCAAAAACATTGGAAACCTTCAACGTAGTTTCACCCGTTGTCATGCTGAAATTTTGTACGACATCAATCAGTTTTCGACAGGCTTATACCAGAGGTTCTTCTGAACCAGCGTCCACTGTACTAGCCTCTCAGACCACGGTTGGCCCTGGAAGTCACAATCTCCGTTTTTGAACTTCCAGAGTTAAACTTCCTCTATGTCGAGGACGCTGTTATTGCCATATTCGCAACGCGATACAACAATAGTGATGTACATATATAGGAGGCTCCAGACCGCTTTTCAAAAATTTTGCGCAATGCAAAACTGAGTGCCGGGAACCCTTTTGAACAACCTAATACTACGAACTATAAAAGCCTATTTCTTATTACCAAGCCTGCCTCACCTGAGTTTTTCAACTTCTAGAGGTGGAGCTGTAAACTTGAGGAGATGGCTCAGAGACTAGTGCAGGGCTGTGAACTTCCGCCAACTACACCGCCTACCAAGCATGCACTTAATTTCAAGGCGTATGTTTCGCTGTACATTTATACCGGCTACTTCCATTATTGCTGTGCCATCGTTTTAGATTTCCGTTCGAGCCCAGCAAGCCATATACTAAGTTGAATGATGTGATCAACACAGCTTATGGCGAATGGAACGCCCAGTCAAGAAAACTGGACGCAACCAACAAGTTCGACCCAAAAATTGAGCAGCTCGCGAATGTGAGTTTTTTTTATGAATATTGCTTGGAGTTTCCGGCAGATGATACAGTAGTCCACCCTCAGATGCTCAATTCGGCAACGACTTCTGTTGGATGCTCTGCTCAACTGTGTGGTGATGGCGTTCTAGCGTCGGTGGCATGTGTCTACGATCAACCGTGAGCATTTCAAGTTGTCGTCCCATTTCTTCCCAAAAGGTTGAGCATTCGCGGCTGCCAAGAAGCAGAAAGAGACAAGAACGCGTACACGCAACACAATCCATTGTATCGTTTAGGGCGTTATCTGCTGGAAAGGACATATACAAAGTGGGGCGGCCATGTGCTCAGGACTCCGACTGCACCGCGTTCTCGCCGGCGAAATGTGACAGCAAAAGTTCACTCTGTGAGCGGCTGCACTAGCCTCCTTCTGAAGCTTGCCTCTAGCCTGTACATATATTTTTGCATATTTGGCCTGTATAACAGCAAATGGTTATTGATTTTGTGATTTTGAGGACGCCTCCGCTGAAGTAACAGCCCTGATTCCACACTATGAGCGAAATTTTGCAAACGCTTGCTTGTGGTTAAGTCGACGTTTTGAAAAAATAATAAAAATTCAAATTCGCGCTGCGATCTGTACATTCTTTCAGGAAACACTGTCCGTATAAATTCAGGGCACTACACGCCCAAAATGCCCACCTGACTCCTTTGACACTTATTCCTTCAGATACTGAATGTCATGATTTACAAAAATGAATGTTTTTCTTTGTAACCTTAGTTGTTGCTATTTCGGCACGGTTCTGCAGATCGTTATATTTAGAAAATACAACCACTGCTCTCTGGAGCCAAAAAGCAAAATTATATCGACAAAGGCACTGCTCATTGTGGCGCTGCGTGAAAGTATCGCTTTGTTTTTCTGGCTCCGGCTACATGAGTGTCTATTGTTGAGCCAACATTTCGAAGTTACGAAACTCGAAACGTGTATTCAATCATTTGTGGCCTAGAACTGGCTTGCGCTTCGTACTGTCAGAGCGCTACACAAGGTTTCACGCAGAGTACCAACAAGCAAAGAAAACTAAGCGCAGAGAGAACAGGAGCAGTAAACGAGCTGAAGCTCTCCAAAGCTGAAATGAAAGGGGCCTCTCTCGCTCTGGATGAATTTGGAACTAAACCGAGAGGCTGGACTGGCTAAAACAAAAAGCCGAGCCCAAAATCGATGCTCTCTGGATTCGTCTGACATGTGTCGCATTCGTGCGGTTGGGATGCGCCGTTCGCGAGGAGCCAGGAGGAGCTTAGCACAGGCTGAAAACAAAGACCTCACCGGGTAGGTTACCGGTGAGGTCTTTGTTTTTTCGAAACAATACAACCGATCAACAAACTTCGCACCAATGGCAAAGTCTGGTAGAATTTTTCGAAGCCTAAAGAGACGTCTGGCACTTTTGCATTGTGCTGCTACACCATCACTGACATTGCATCAATACGGCTGTTTTTTGATGGGCTTTAGGTTCGGCCGGAACTTGTCGATTTTATCTCGAGACTTCACTGCGACAGTGTTCCTAATTCATATACCACTTCACAAAACAGTGGTCGTATACGTCTTTAAGAGCTCAATTGAGGCTTTATGATTATAATATCTACTTTCCGGGCAGCGATGCTGCGCCTAACATCACCGGCGCTGCTTCACCGCACGTAACAACAGCGATATCCTCGGGGCGATCCCGACATCACGTGTGATACGCTCCTCCTAGAAAAAGATTTTATGAAGTGCTCATACGTCTTGACGACACCTGAACGTTACGGGAGTCAAACAACGCTGGTGGTGCAAGATGTAGCCTCGTTGCCCAGAAAGCAGAATTTGCAGGTTCTAGTCCCCGTAAAGCAGGAGATTTGAATCAAAACATCCTGCAACAACATATACAGCCTCCATATCGGCCGCCCAAGGCTTAAACAAACGTGCTAAAAGGTTGCTGCATTGTATGTTTTTGCACGGCTTCGTCATTTCAAGATTCTTACCATTTCACCGACCCCGAGGGCGTCCCATGCCCTCGGGGTTGGTGAAATGGTACCAGACTCGTCTGGAAAGGCAAAACACTGACTCGTCCATTTACTGGCCACCACAAGTCATTGTTCAGATCAGCACGCATTAAATTTGCTTCCACGACATCCTGTTTCCCATTGAGGATTGGTTAACGCCACCCTTCATCCAATTTAATATTTGTGTCCATGCATAAGGTGGAGAGAGCCGTAAAACAAAACAGTTGCTCGAAGACCACACGACTCTTTTGAGTTGTTCTGAGTTCTTGTTAAAGTCATAAACCTATTGTCAATACGCAGCTTTTACAACAGGAAAAGGTAAGTTTTCGACAAGTTCTTGGGAATGCCAGACGCCTACACCATCATTTTTGATTGGTCACAGAAAAAGAATTTATTAGGTACCTGACTGATCGTTTTCATTGAAATGATCACCTGTATAATCTGACGTGTATAAATAAAAATTTCGCAATCAATCGTAGAAAGATCGAAATGCTGGACCGGTGCATGAGGCAATCTATTCATTAAACACGCTGAAATTTTGCTGTTTTCCTGCACTTTTCCATAAATTGTGATACGTTTTTCGTATAAAAAGATTTTATGAAGTTTCAAACACTGTGTTTGCCGTTACAAATTAAAAAGCTGAATTGTAAATTTTTTTAGAAAGTGATACGGATTTCCCCTAATGGTAAGACCAACATGTCGACCTTCTTAATTGGTGTTTGGTTTGAAGCGGAACTCAATCGTCTTGCTTTAGATGATCTCTTTTTCTAAAGTGTCCAACTAATTTTGGAAAGTGTCTACTATTACGTGAAAAGGGTCCATTTTGACGTGAAGATGGTATGAATAGGTAGGAACGTGATCCACAAGACGAAGCCGTTCTAGGGGTGCATGTAGCGTTAAAATATTTCCTGCCACGCACTTAATCTAGAGATTCAGCAAATCCAATTTATAAAAGAGGTGAAATCCACTACGGAGGAAGTGTGTGATGGTTTCACTTACACTATCAATTAAATGAATCAGACGAGTGCATGGCGCGATTTCTAGTGAACACCATCGCGCAAATTTTTGGCTTTCGAGGAGTCTAGCAACAGAGGTTATGGCATTATGCTACAGATTAAATTCTGACGCTCGGATAGCAGTGGTAAAATTTCTTCGACATGATACTTTCATTTTTCTGTCTAATTTCGGCCCTTCCCCCAGAAAACAGAAAAATTGTCCAAAATCGCCAGAAAGTCAGAAAACAGAAATTCCACCCACCGCTGCTTCCAAGCCGCTCGTTTCCTCCTGCTCAGTTTTGGTAGTAGGTCGTTGGCCGTCTTGCCTTCAAGGCCTGGATACATGTAACTGGGCCATTCGGAGTTCCGTTGAGCAAGAGTTGGGCATCAGAATCCTCTCCGTTTCCCATATACATCATATTCGCAAAGATCCACGTGTACTCCGATGCTTCCACATTCGGACCCCAACCGGAATCCACCAGTTGTGAGAAGGGAAGTTCGGGAAGGGATGCCATATCACAGAGAGCCTTCATTGCTGCTCTTGAAAACATCGTGTGAAATCTACAATGAGAACACTAGACATTGGATCCGACACCGATTTTCAGGACAATCGAATGATTCGGATAGGCTATTTTTCAAACCCCGGATCTTCGGATGATTCAGATAACTTTTTTCGGCTGAACGGGATTTCGGATATCCGAGGGGTACAACCGGATAAGTGATATAACAGGGGTACGCAACCTCTTAAAACGGAACACATCAGTAATTCGGCGTTTATTTCATTGACCAATAGAAGTCACGAGCGCGCAAAGCAGCTTGGAGCGCCTCACCTTGAATTAAGTGGTTATATGCCCTGGTAGCAAGGCGCATGAATGCCCAATTATATCATAGCTGGCCTAGTTCAGTTCACCAATGGAGTGGAATACACCAGTGCTACGTGAAATATGTCGTACTTGGCTGCTTTACGAGGGGAGTCCTCCCCAGAGCTACCTTGCGCTTCCAGAACAAACAAAAAACAGCATTAGGACCCAAGAAGCCAATACCCGCTCAACAGTGAGCTGGCAATGCACAGCGAAGTCTTGTAAAGGACAATAATAAAACGATTACGAAACGTCCTGCAAGAAATTTCTCGTGCTCTGAAAAGGGAAGGATCTGAAGCGTGTCTGAATGGAGAGAGCGAATCATATAGGAATATGTTGTTACAGGATGTTTTGTTGCGATCAAAACTCTTGGTCCAGGCGGGACTCGAACCCGCATCTTCTGCTTTCCGGGCAGCGATGTTCGCCTTACACCACCGGCGCTGTTTGACCGCACGTAACATCCGCGATATCCTCGAGGCCTGTCAGCACCCACCCGTGATACGGGATGGGCCGGTCGCTGATATCAGCATGGAGCCGGTTAAGCTGAAGACCTTACTAGTAACAATGTTCTAACACATTTGCTTAAGCCGGGAGCGGCTGGTAGAGAGGCTATATGTTGTTGGTGTAAGGCGAACATCGCTGCCCGGAAAGCAGAAGATGCGGGTTCGAGTCCCGCCTGGCGCAAGAGTTTTGATCGCAACAAAACATCCTGTAACAACATATAGCCTCTCTACCAGCCGCTCCCGCCTTAAGCAAATGTGTTAGAACACATAGGAATAATTCCCATTCCTCAATCAGTATAAAATTGTGTTTCTTTTTTGCCAAGTCGATAAACCTGAGGAGTAGGGGATCCTTGAACTTACAGTGGAATCGGCGCCTCACAAGTTCGGGGGTCTTGTACGCCCGCTATGCTGCTGGCGAGAAGCGGCTTGTAGCGCGGACGATAGCGACGTTGCTCCGTGAGAGGGAGGTCGGGGTTTCGACTTTTTTGCGCTGCTGCATTTTTGCATTTCATCAGATTGATTGGCTTGAGAGATTCTGACATCTATACTATTTTAGATGTTTGCTGTGCAGTTTTTCCAGATGTATGCCGTGGGGAGTAACTTTGTTGCCTCTTGTTTATTACTGGTGGGTTTTTAACCAAAAGCAATGAGAAAGCTGCTCAACATGATGTGTAAACGTTTAACATTAGTGATATACAGACACAAAGTGCAGAAACAGAAGCACTGGTCAAAATACGGACAGCGTATAAAGGCTATAGGCTCCTCACAGTTTGCTTCCATACATGTACCAATGAGATCGGCTCCATAGACGAAAACAAACTGAAGACGTACTATTTCGTCCGAAAGAAGAGTTTCGCCCGAAAACGTTGCCATATCCCCACTGCTTGCCAGCCTTTCCACGTCTATCAGTTCATCTTGCGGATCTTCCGAATCCCAATCTTCTTCTTCTTCTTTCATCGCTTCCAGCTGTTTATCTTCGTTAACTTCATGTTGACGTGCTTCGAAGTCCTTGAGTATGGTGGTCATCCGTTCGGTCAGGTTGGTGTCATTCCTTTGAAGGCTCCTTATCTAAAGGTGGCCACACTTCAGCGTGAGCAAGTGGATCACCACTCGAGCATCGGCGACATTGTTGGTGTTAGGTTTTAGAGAACCTCCAACAGACCTCTGATTTCCAGATGACAGGCAGAGATGAAAGAAAGAGTGTATCGATGCCGTTTAGGTCATTTTGCGGGATCCACAGACTTTTTCGTTTTAACAACATGTGACGTCACATCATGTCTCCGTGGAAAATCCGAGCAGGATGGTTTTACCCGAGGTCACTGGCCGATGTATAGAAACAGACTGAGAGGAGCCTGTAGCATTTATACCCTGCCCGTATTGTGTCCAGTGCTGCTTTATGCACGATGTACCTGTGTATCACAGGTGTTGAATATTTATGCACCATCATGTTGAGTACCACAGCATGCAGCTGGAAAATGCGCAGAAAACGTCTGGAAGTGGTATAGACGTCAGGATCCCTCAAGTATCAACCAATCAGTTGAAAAGCAGGAATGCAGCAGCGCATGAGGATCGAACCCCCGACCTTCCTCCCATGAAACATCGTCACTACCCATTGCGCTCCGAGCTGCTTGCCGGCAGAGGCATCGCGGTCGTGCAAGAACCCCAAACTCGTGATGCGTCGTATTCCATTATGACTTCAAGGACTCCCACTCCTTGGGTTTAGCGATTTGGCAAAAATGAAACACATTTCATGCTAATTGAGGGGTGGGGAATATTCTATTTAGGATGACTCCCTCTCCTCGTTCAGACATACGCTATCAGACACTTCCCTTGTGAGATAATTCCCGCCAAATGATTGCAAATCTGCCCGAAAAAGTCAGGTTACAAATGGCGCACAGTTTGCCAGCAAGGCGCGCTAACCTCCTATTAGCCGATTTTTATCCGATTTTAGCCGAATCATTGCGTTTTTCAAAACCCCGGATCTTCGGATGATTCAGATGAGGGCAATTTTAGAAACCCCGAATCTTCGGATGACTCAAATGAGGGCAATTTTAGGCCGAGCCGGATTTCGGATAATCCGAAACCCGGCCATATATCCGAAAATGCATGATTCGTATGTCATGTCTAGAGAAATCCAACTGCATGCAACTACACCATCTATGCTTCTCTGGCGACCTCGTGTCGTACTCCCATTGTAAATACATAGGTTCTTATGTTGCGTAACGTTTTTGAGGGTCTTCGAGGGTCTGAAGAGCTTCGAGGATAAGGCATCCCTTCTCTTCACGTCACGAAACGGATGGCAAATGCTGAGATCTTGGACGTGAAACTGTACACCTTTGGAAGTAGCCTGACGGTTTGAGTAGGAACACTCTGTGTAACGTCGATGAACTCTTCATCCTCGACGGAGTCTTACAATGCGGGTGGAAAAGATGGCGGAAAATAATGTCTCACTCCTGCTTGCCCTGCTAAGTGACATTTCCGCTTTCCGAACATCTTGATTGTTATCTTCACGTTGTAACCTTGTTCCAGATGAGAAGTCTTCTCCTTGAATAGCACTAGCCATCAACTCCACACCAATAGCATAAACCGTATTGCGAAATACCACCAACGACTACTACATGGGGAAGCCTTACATTCCAGTGCTCATCTCCAAGCTCCACTGTCCCGCTCGGTTAGTACGCTCCAAAGCAAACGGCGCGCCTGCGACCGCTGTAACAATTTCGGTTGGCGCTTTCGAATTAATTTAAATAACCAAATTCCGTTCTTTCACTTCAGTCTGCAGCTGTGTATTTTGCGTGGTGGCCATCGGCTCCTTAGTGACAAAGACCGGCTTGTTTCAGCCGATGAGAACGCCTAGACCACCGCAGAAACCTGTGAATTCGGACGCTGCTGGGTGTACATTCACTGAACGTGAGTTATCTTTGGTTTAGTGGACTATAGCCCTCTACTTTCTTCGGTTGTATTGCATACACAGTCGTTCTTAACGTTTTCATTTTGAAAATATAAGAATTCAGCACTATTGCACTTTCACGACTCCAGAATTCAAAAAAAAAAAATCGCTCGAACTTCGCCCATGGGTGGTTATTTGGGGCGCTGATAACGAATTTGACATCCGCTTTTGGAGTTTCTGACGGTTATGGCAGGTACGGTGGGTTCGAGCGACCAAGGCTCTAATGGTAGTCAACATGGTCTTAGTTACCCGCACCTATCGTTGATGGCACGTAAAAACACCCCCACGTGCAATCGATTGGGTCAGGCATTCGCGATGGAGCGCGCGCACCGAGCAGTGCAGTGGAGCCGACGACGCGGCATTGTCCTCTGGCTTAAGCAGCTTCGATGGAACTGGAAACGATTACAACACTTGATGCAATATTTATGGGCACACGGCAGTACTACTGAAGACCGAATAACCCGTGCAACGTGCGAGCAACGGATAACGCGTAGTATCATGTAGTATCTGATGTAATTTACTTTGATAATTTACATGTACATTTATATAAGTGATGTAATTTAATTTGATCTTTCTAAAGCATTCGATAGGATCGACCATTCTAGACTTATGCAAAACCCTGAACATCTGAAGTTCCACCCCTTAGTGTGTAAATGGATACAGAATTAACTTTCAGAACGTAGTGTTCATGTCAAGATAGGAGCTACTTTTTTAGTCTGTAAGCTAGTGAAGAGCAGACTTCCCAGGGAGGGGTTCTTTCTTCAGTTCTCTTCGCTATATACGTAGCTGAGCTGACGTTAATTCTTGAGGAAATCGGCGTTCCTGTAAGCAGTTTGCAAATGATATCAAGATCTATAGGAAAATTGAATGCGGAGAGAATACATCGTGCATTGGAAAAGTTTTATGAGTGTTCAAATCTGGAAGTTACCTTTTGCTTCCAAGAAAAATGTACACATGAGATTGAGAGGGTCGGAGTGCTCTGCTCGTTAAGTTTTGCAGTTCACGTACCTTATCCTTCGATGTCTTGGAATAGACGATAAACAACGTTTAGTGCACGCATATAAAACATATGTAAGACCAGTAGTGAAGAGCGGAGACCCTAAACCTAAGGCCAAAATTATGAAGCCAACTCAAACTACCACGTTTCATCCCTGGAAGCTTTCCATTTGATAACCGTGGAACTCCAACCTTTGACATTATCACCGAGGGCATGTAGATTCCTTCAGCTTTCATTAAGATTAATTCTGAGCAGGGTAACTGTTTAAATCAGGCATTTTGGACCAAACCCATATAATAACGTCGAAATTGATACGATTTTTCTAAAAAACGTGGATTTCAAGAGGCCTGTATGAGCAAAACTGAGTGTGTGACGCATACACTCAGTAAGCAACTGCATTTACAACCACGAAACGTAAGAGCAGTTCCAAAGTGCATTTGTTTAGCATCTACCGTGCCTCAGTTTCGTAACAGCTCTTGCAAAGTGCTTTTCCTTAGCGTTTGCTGTGAAATACGGCGGTCGTGAATGTAATTTCGAATTACGCTAAGTCGGCACTGTCTTCCGTAATGTAAACTCCTGCCCTCCTCGAAACTGCTAAGCCAGTGGACTATGCCGCGTGATCGGCTCCACTGCACGGTGCGCGAGCGCGCCCCATCGCGAGAGGCTGACCCAATCGATTGCACGTGGGGGTGTTTTTACGTGCCATCCCTATCGTTACCTACCGGATTCGGCCGAAATTTCAAAAACGGTTGTCAGATTCGTGATCAACACCCCAAATGCCTCTTTGGGCGAAATCGGCAACCATGGCCTTAGGCCTCTGTTACACTCCCGCGGGAGCATCCGCGGAACGTCCGCGGACCAATGGTGGGCGGCGGAGGCGGGCGTGGCGAGGCGCGGCGATTGGCCAGGTGAGGAGTCTCGGCGCGATTCCCGCCCTTCCGCGGATGCTCCCGCGGGAGTATAACTCAGGCCTTAGTCACCCATACCTACTGTAGCCTGCCGTACTACAGCGCAATACGTAAAACACATGTCAGATCCGTGATCAGCACCCCAAATAACCCCTGGGCGAAGTTGGGCGAAAAATTTTTGAACCTTTGGGGTCGTGAAAATAGTGACAAAATTTCTGTGGGTGTTAAAACAGAGGGTTTGGACCAGGGATGGGCGGAAATTTTTAAAATTTTCCCAGAAAACAGAAAATCGCGTTCGTCAGAAAACAGAAATCAGAAAACAAAAGCCAAAAACGCCAGAAAACAAAACAGAGTATTTTGAAATTATCACCCGAGCTATCTATATTCTATCCAAAGATGCATTTTTTCAATTACAAATGCTTTCGCACGACTAGAAATGTTGCCACAGACAGCCTTGTTTACTTGGCTACTAGCGTTTATATCATACAAATTCGCATTACTTTTAAATTCACTAAAATTAATAAATTAGTAGAGATTCTAAGCGATCTTACTTGAAGTATGCAGCATTACTTACCAGCACCCTATTACAGTGATTGCCCCAATTGTTACATTAATGACCGCAATACTAAGGAAGATCTTACTTATCACATACAAGTTGCAATAGGTGGTTCAAGGATGAAAGTAGAGGTCCACAATTTAGGTATAATTGCAAATAAAACGATTCGAAAGATTAATTGTGCCACAAACGAGAAACTGGCCTTTAAGAGTTGTGAGAGGTTCATTCGCCGCTGATCGCATGTTTGAACTCATTTCTCCCATTTGTGTGGGTATAGAGAGACACTCGCGAAATAATCTAATGGGCAGGAAGTTGTAGAGTATTATTTTTCATCAGAGCTTCTGCTCCTATTTCTCACTTTTGTAATTTTTGGAACAAATGGCCTCGCCTTGCTAAAAAATCTCTAGAGCAACAATCCAATGTTCCTAAAGAAAACGCAGGTTCAACAAGATCCATAGCAGACAACAATGTTCCACACTCACCGTTATTGTTCATAGGGCAACACGAGATTCTGGCTGATAAACCCAGTAGAACTGTAAAAACAAACTTTAGGTGAAAGTGCTTTCTTGAATGTGTCCATGAGGACGCCAAGGAACGGAGAAAGTATATCTTTTCTCTACCACTCAAGATGGAGCCCTTTCAGTGGTTTTCTGATGTTTGTTTCCATAGCTCCTCTCCCCTACAGATTGCTATCCTCATCAACGTCTGCCACTCATACATGACCAGCTCTTTGCAAAACTCTGATCCTGAGAAAAAAATTTTTTGTTTCTAACACAGTTTTGTTCGTGCGCAGACGGTCAACATAAGGCGAGAGCAACACAGTTGTAAAAATGGATAGGAAGAAGCGAGCAGTTTTGGGAGGATTCAGAAGCGCTCAAAAGTAGTGATGATGAAGAACGTTACGCTCTGTGCATGTTTCACTCCATCGTCCATGCTGCGCTAATGTACGGCTAAAAACCTGAACACTACGAAAGCAGGATTAACTCTGGATGAACAGTGCACATCGAGGAATCGAGAGCACGATGCTTGGAATAACATGCTCACGCATACCATAGGGCAGCAAGCCCCACTGAGGTTTGAAAATCAGATACATTACCGCTAGGCTAAGTCGAAAGAGAAATATGGCGCTCTTCATGTCGAACGACGAAATGAGCTATTCTGGCACGGGGCGGGGAGGGATAGAGAAGTTGCTGGCGGCCGCTCAGAATCCAATCAGTAACCGCTGGGATGACTGGGCGAACATGCAGTATTAAATAATCGGAATTAGCCTTTTTTATGGAGCAACTTAATTTTAACTGACTGTTACATGTGGTGGCCACATATTGTATGACGAGAAAGAGTGGTTGTGGGTAGAACGCCTTATTCCCTCCAGGTTTGAAAACTGAAAGCTGTGTAGAATTTAAGTTTAATGATAGCTTCGTGCAGAACGTTCAGCACAGCTGTGCATGAAAATCACAGAAATCCTCCCAATTCTCTCTTTGTTCTCTTCTTACCACCTGGATATGGTCTTGCGTATGGAGCGCATGGTCTCTGATTCCATCTCTTTCCAAAGAAACGAATATGATATTAATGAAGCAAGGTATGGGGGTTTACGAAGGGCTCTGGGTTGACGTATAAGGTGCCTACATATGTCGCAAAACTTTTGAAATATTTTCAGTTTATAAACACCATTCTGTGTTGGGAATTCTTGCGAGTACTTATTAATTAAACGTAACTTGAGCAGCAGCTTTGTGGCCTTAACACAAAGTTTTGAACGAAACCTTAAATAGCCTATATACTGATGAAGTTGGAAAGACGACGAAGCAAAATTATAAAAGTCGTGAAATATGGTATGAAGGAACCCCGTGTCAGTAGACTTCACAACATCCATCAAACAAACGAAGCAGTATACTCGGTGAGTGCATAGCGCAATCTCTACTTCTGCACACCCATAACGCTATTTTTCTTGCAATTCTTGTAATTTTGAATACTTGACATTATTATGTCATGGAGCTAATGATTTTGTGATGTTCTTTGAATACCGTTATTAGATTGCTACGACAAAATTTTGTACGCAGCTTTATTTTCTGTTTTCTGACTAATTTTTGGCCATTTTCCCAGAACCAGAAAACAGAAAAAATTTGCCTAAAATGGCCAGAAAATCAGAAAACAGAAATTCCGCCCATCCCTGGTTTGGACCCCGCCCTCATGCTCTGTGAACTGTTTTGCGGTCAACGTTACGGAGTGCCGAATTGATGCAGACTTGCCTTATTTGAGGCCAAGTGACCCATAACGGCAGCGATCTGAGGGAAAATTCATTCCCTCGTCTTCATTTTCATTTTTTTTTTCTCACTGAAACATGTTTTTATCCCATTTTTCTTTGTTCTGTCATCACAAAACTACCAGACAGATTAAGCCTAGTCGCAGAATAATGAATAAAAGGAATGAAGAACGACCTTAATCAATCCCTTCTGCGGTACTCCACGCATTCTACTTCTACGATATATCGCGGATCCCATTTGAATGCTTATTTGGGCAATAGAATGACTTGCATTGGTCAGCGATGGTTAAGCCAGTGTTTTGTCTTTCTCAGACACGTGTGGTACCAATTCACCGATAACCACCGAATTGGATAACGGCGGCAAACCCGAACCATGAACCAGGAGTCGGTTGCATGCAACAGCCGACTCCGACCGCGCTTATGCGCTCCAGTTTCTAAAAAAATTGAGTTTATTTTGTGTATTGATTAACATGAGTGCGTGTAAGGCCCCGTTTATACTTCGTCGCGGCGCGATGCGATGACTACGCAATGAGGCCAAATTGATCGATCGCGTCGCACAATCAATACGGCTACTATGCGTGGCGTCGCGTCGTGCCGCGATGAAGTGTAAACGGAGCCTAACGCAGCCGGAAACGAAGGTTTCAAGTAAAACACCTCGACTGTAGGTAGTTTCGGGCGGGTCGGAGGTTCACCCGCTAATGATATAGACCCTGGAAGGGTATCATCCAATTGAAGACGCTTGTCTAGGAAAGCTAGGGTGCCACACGTCCATGCTGTGTTTCTTCCATAACTGGCAGGATTAATTTGATGACGCCAGACGTTGTGTTCTCCAACAGCTATCATGCGTATGATTGCAACATCAGGCTTTTATTTTGAAAGTCTGGACTAATTTCGCGGACGTTAGGTTGACGAAAGAGATTGAACCATCCTCTCTACACTTGCACCAGAGGTGGAACACTGCCTGAGACATTGGTTTGTTCTTGTGAGTCGGTCATACCTGCATACAAGTGCTTCAACGATATTTGTAGAATGCCTGGCGCATGCCAAAGGGCTTCGCCAGATTCTACCTCAGTAAATAAATTGTATTTGCGCTTCTGGGTGGCTGCAAAGCACTGAGAAGAAAGAGGAAAAATACGAGATTGCTTGCTCTGTTGTTTTCACCATGTTTTATGAGCGCATTTGAGGTGCAGTTATAAATAAATAGGGCGCACGGTGGCATAGTCGGCTGCCGCGTGCACCCGAAGCTCGGTTCCCGTTCCATCTGGGCCAACCGAGCCTTCCACTCCATAAAAGTTGTCGAATTCACAATACGCTTGCCTGGGGTTTTAAAAGCACTGATTTTTACATCGTTCTGCGGCTGCACTAAGGTCATTGTGTGGGCCAGATATTTATTTATTTATTTATTGAATACGTCATAAGACGCGCCATATAAAAAAAAAAAGCCGAAGAACACTCTCAAGCAATCTAGGCAGATTTTCCATGCAAGCAAGCGTCGTCCACGTATCAGTATTGTAAACATGTAAACACTGACAACAAACTCCAAAAGACGAGGAAAAAAAGGGGTGAGTACGAGGTGCCTAGTGCGGAAGGATGGATATGTAGGAGTAAGGAGATAAACAAAATTGTCCCAAAATATCCTGTAGAAGCAGGATCTGTGGCGCATCCCAAACAAGAATTGACTAAGGCCGCTTATTATGCTTTTTCATCACGGCTAATGTCCCGCTACTGCAGGAAATAATAGAGAAGTAAATAGAATAGCGGGCGCGTGTAGCGCAGTCGGAGAAGGCGCGACTTTCGCGTGCACCCGATACCAGGTTCCTGGTTCGGATTTCCCTCTCAGGCCAACCAAGCCTTCCATCCCTCCGGGGTCGGTGAATTGGTACCAGACTTGTCTGGAAAGGATAGAGCGCTGACTTGTTCATCGGCTGGCCACCGCAAGTCATTGTATGGCCAAATACGCATTCATGTCGCCTCCACGACATCCCGTAGAAGTAGAATGCGCTGGCGCATCCCAAAAAGGATTGAGTAACGCCGTCCTTTATCCTTTATAAATAGAATAGAAGCCAAATAGATTAGTGCGTGTGGTATGTGCTGAGGGCAGAGCATGTGCGGCTCATTCTATATGGGACACAAGAGTTGATGCGAATATCCTTGATTCTTCGTCGTCGGAAGAGTATGAGGAATCCAGAATTTGTAAGCCGTACTCTTAAGCAAAATGTGTCTTCCAAACCCTATTACCATTTTCGCTTACGTATTGTATTCAGCTAGGACTTCTCAGCTGAGAGCATCGTTTGCGCTGACGGTAAGTCAGTAGGCGAATATTCCATGTCCTGTGGTTAAAATGACAAAGAAGTATGACTGCAACGCTCCATAGCTTAAAATACCTTTTTTCAGTTGACAAGGCTGTATGCGAAGACATTCATACCGAGCTATCGCGCTTGAACTCTGGAGGAAACGAGTATGATCTGTGGAATAACCTGGAAAGAGTTAGTTTGTTTCCTATTCCGCCTTTGTTTTAGTTTTTCGTTCGTATGGTATCACTACACTGAAGGTTATCATTAGTCTTACAAGGGCACTGTCTTAATGGTACGCCGGAACGGCAAGAACGAATAGTATAGGAAAAATCTCCATCCTCCAAGTAGTAACAGAACGTGTTTTGTTTTTGCCGAGTCCTAGAGGCAAATGAGTAAGAGCTCGACGGTCGGACCCTTAACGTGTAATGATTAAGGGTCCGTGCGTCGGGCTTACGAGGGCTGCGCAAGGAAATTGTGGTGTGGTCTAGGTGGCGCATGGTATAGGTGGTACCTCATGGCTGTGACGTCACGCGTTCGGTTCCTGTGCTACATCGCATTTTTGCACTTTTACCATGGTAACGGATTTCCATAGATATCCGTATCTGAACTTTTTTGAAGATTGCTGATGTAAAAACACTATACATTCCTTGTCGACATCTCCTGATGCACTAGCAATGCCCCAGTTACGCAAAATACGATGATATATAAAAGATTCATGAAAACCTTCAACACGAATCATAACAGGCGAAAGTGCTAAAACAGTGGGACCGATCAGAGCATGGGTAGCGTATAAAGGCTACAGTTTCTTTACACTCATTACATGTGCCTAGGTCTTCCCGGGTGCCATTCCACGTTTTTCAAGCAACCAGGGGCCGGATTCATCAACGACTTAGAGCAATTTAACAGAGATTTTACAGCCGAAATTCCTGAAAAAACGCGACTTAGCGCAACTTATCAGCAGCTGATATGGTGAAAGGCCAGCGTTATCAGAAATTTCGTCTGTAAAATCTCTGTTAAATTGCTATAAGTCGTTGATGAAAACGGCCCCAGGATGTGTGATGATGATGTTTCTATTTTTTAGAGGAATTTAAAGCAGTGGCTAGTTCTTTATCTGCTGCGAGGTTGTTTCACAGTTCCTGCCAGGTGCTACTCCGCTGCAGCCTACGTCTAGAATCGCGATACAGTCAAATTTTCTCTGGTTGTCAACCTCGCGTAGTTTGACAGTTCTAGTATAGGCAGACATTTTCCTCCGAAACGGTCCGTCCTCCCGAAAACGTGATTGCGCCTTCACTGGTCCCCTCCTACATTGTGAGTACGTGGTGGCACTCACCTCACCGACAATGGGAACCACTGTTTCATGTATCATCGTATTTTGCATATTTGGGACATTGCTGGTGGATCACGAGATATCGACAAGGAATATGTAGTGAAAACATCAAGAAACTTTGAAAAAGTTCAGATGTGGAAATCCGATACCATGGTAAAAGTGCAAAAATGCGATGTAGCACGGGAACCGAACTCGTGACGTCACGGCCTTGAAGTAGCACCTCTACCACTGCGCCACCCAGGCCTGGACACAAGTTCCTTGCGCAGCCGTGGTAAGCTCGACGATCGGATCCTTAGCCATTGCACCCTCTTACTCGTTTGTCTCAAAGACTCGGCAAAAAACAAAACACGTTCTGTTACTGTTTGGAGAACGGAGGTTCCTTCTATACTATTCGTTCTTGCCGTTCTGACGTACCGTTCAGACAGTTCCCTTGTTAGTGTCCCTTCAAAAGGGATGAGCTATAACCACTGAGCCACGCTTGGTGCTGGGACGTCTCATGTGGGCCCGCAAATTTGTCAGGACCACGCACTCATCATCGCGTTTTCCGTTGTGGAATCAACGAAAAATAATTTGCTATCTATCTGTGAATATGGACGAGAGAAAGAGATCGGCGTAAATAAATCTTCTTGTGGCATACGCCACACATTGTACTTCTACGTGTACACGGTTTGAATGCGTGCCCGGCCTGTACAGTAGCTTATACAATTATTTCATTGGGCACATTTTGCACATCTCCTAATGCAGCTCGGATGCCGCAGGACGCGAGCCGCATTCGGAAATGTGCAAAATGTGCTCAATGGGGACATGTTCACGGTCAATCTCAAGGTCTCGTCGGCGACGAGAAATTTGTGATATCCATATAATGAACAGGCCGGTGCTTTATCCTTTCCGAATAACTCTCTGGTACCAGTTTACTGATCGTGGAATGGTGAAAGGCTTTGTATGGAAAGGTGTGATTCAAGTAGAGAATTGTTCAGGTGTCAGAGATTCCTACTACGAATGAGCTATAGGTGCTCAATAGATTTGGGATAACCTATTATATCTATGATAACTACATGGGATTATGAGTAAAACCAGATGTCTACCTGATTTTCCGGTTCATATACTAGCCACCAGCGGCTAAGGTTCTATTAGGACTACGTCGAAGGGGTGGTCACGCTCCAACCATAAGCTTAATGAATGCTATCTGATTGTATCACGGTGTTATGCCAAAGGGGTATAGACCTCACAGTCCAGTTTACAATTGGATGTGCAGCGGTGTAGTAGGAGAAGGCCCGGCCCTATCAGTTTGAATGTGGGCGAAGACATATTAACACCGTCTTGGTTGAGCTCCCTATGATTCTTGTAAACGAGGAAATTCGAAGTTTTCGCGTTGATCCTACTGATGAAATCGCTTAATTATCCCTTTATATGTATGGGAAAGGTCAGCCACTGAGTTGGACACTGCTTGCCACTGTGGGACCTGCCTTCTGCAACAAATAGAATTCAAGTTGCCTCTGACCGTTTTGAGTCTGCGCACGTTTTAAGACTACGGCTTTGACGATCGGCAGCATTGCCGCTGCTTACTCTCAATGTTTTCAGCTCTGCCTTTCGTTGATCCCGCCAAGTCAGATCATCACACTAAATGGCCTACTGTAGCTGGTTGCGGTTTCAGGTCTTCCGCGACTACTGCAAGGCCTTGGAGCACCTCGACTCCAACATCCCCTTTGATGAAATTCGCCACGCCTTTGGAGCGTATCGTTGCCTAGCCGCTTGCCTAACGGAAAACAATCTGCTACAGGACTATGGAGGCGACAGGGTGAGCTGTCGTTAGTTTGCGTCTGTTGAAAGAAAAAACTACAGTGCTTGGTTTAGGGTGACTCCTTCCTGAACTCGTTGATAGCTGAAGATCGCGATTTCAGACTGGTCTATGTACGTTGTTTTGCTCCACATTGTAGCTCTCTTGTTAGCCAACGGTTTCGCCTTATAGGCACTATGGCGATGGTCGCATAACTGTGCAGCCGAGTTCAAGGGCTTTGCCGATCTTGCGCATCAGTGCAAGGACATTAGAGACTTTTCCGGAAACGGGGTGTGAGTCCTTTTCCGCATTGTTGTCCATTACATATTCCTTTACTTGACAACTTGGAGGGATTTTACGTGGCTGAAGTGACTGCAGTAATACCTCTGCCGTTGCCATTGCACGAGATCACTCGCCGTATCCAAGGCGTTTGTGCGTTTCTTCTCGTTTTAGTTGAGGATCGGTGAAGAAATCCCTTCAAGCCTAAAAACCAGTAGTTTCATGCAATGCTATGCTCACTCCAGGCATACATACTCTCGTTACTTCTTGCGTAGGGTCTACAACATCATTGTAATTTTGTTGCGCCTTACTGCATTGCTATTCACTTCACTGCATACTTTTCACAGGTTGAGCTCACCCCTATAGGCATAAAAGTGAAAGCGATTTTGAAAATCTAATTTTTCTAGGTTGATGGATGTAGGAGATTGAAATTCAGGGCTACGTATATCCGTTCTGTTAAAGGTTGTTAAGATTGCAAGAATTTCAACTGCATTGATATCCACTCTGCTTCAGCGCACTGCTACTGTCGCAAGAAGCGAATATGGTGATACCCGCTGTTCTGCTTAGCATCTCTAGGGCCATTGCTTGCTTTTATGAACTTAAGTAATGCCACATAATCAAGCACGAATGAGTGCTAGTGTTGCCAGTACTGAGTGCAACGCTGTTCTTACCCTTCTGCCTTTACTCCTACGCTTCTTGAACTGATTGCCACTGGTTACCACTCTGGTGATGATATTGAGCCCACCCCGTAAGGTTTCCAGCCAGCTCTGTTATGAGCATTTTCTCAGCTTTTCTGAGGCTATCAAGTTTAGAGTCAAATATTACTCAAGAGTATCTGCATTTCTTGCCCAAAAAGTATAACCGTCTTACCATAAGCGACCATAAAGTAACTCACCAGCTTTCGGGACAACACCACACCCTTCGCCTTTTTTGTAAGCTGTCGTGGTGATGCGTTTCCAGACATGTAACCGGCGCCATATACGCTTTGTGGAGTTCTTGAGTTTTACTTGTGATAGAGTTCACCAAAGAGTTCCACGAGTTCACCCCGATTAACTCAAAAATGTCTTGACCGTGGTTCAGTCTAAGAGCAGAGGAGCAGGTGTAGGCTTGCGACACAGATTTCTCGCACTAACACAAGGTTAAAGTTCTTCGCAAATAAAGTTGTCTTCGCCTTCAACCCTTTAATTGCACGCTCACAGATAAAAGTGAAGATAAAGAGTCGTTGGGCGCATGAAGTGCAGTCCAATGTGCACCCGATACCTGCTTCTTGGATCAAATTTTCCGCCCAAGCTAACCAAAGCATCGACTCCTCCTGAGTCGGCGAATAAGTCTTGTCTGGGAAGAGCAAACCACTGAGACCATCGGCACGCTACCGCAAGTCATTGAATAGGCCAAACACGCATTAATATCACCTCCACGCCATCTCGTTGAAGTAGAGTGCGTGGAGCATCCCAAAGAGATTGAGTTGCACCTTTCTTTTTATCCCTTTAAAAACTATTCAGGTCAGACCTGAAACGCCTAATAAGAGAAAGGAAGGTGACCCCTGACCCGGACTCGATTCTCAAGGTTGCGGACGACCCAAGCATTGACAGAATTATGCGAGTGCTGTTCAGTCTTCTCCGGTGTGGTCGCTTTGAGGAGGTATATTTGTGAGATTAAGAGTCACTGTACTGAAATGACCCATGCATGCATCAGTAGTTCTTCTTTTAGGCAATTGAACTCCTCCGAACTACTTGTTTGCCGTGGATGGTGACGTATGTTCGAACACAGCAGTTGTTGACGGATTCCAATTTGCTGAGCGCTGAGTTAGCCAGCCATGAAAGGGCTCGTCTTCACTACAGAGAGCAGTCTTACCAGACGATGACAGATGGAGTAGCGGAGGTGTTTTATTTTCAAATGCTTTCTAAATAAGATGCTTTTAATGTCTATTAAGTTCTGACGGGGATAGGTACCTTTACGAACTTTCCCGTTGAAATGCGACTCTAGAGGGGCTCTCTTCACTAAGCGTTTTCTTTCTTTTTTTCGGAGAAATTTGTAATTAATTCTGTGAGAGACTTAAGGCGTTTATATGGTCCAAGTGCCCATAAACTTGTGCCAACTTCTGGTTTTTCTTTGATGTTTAAGCAGCTTCTATTTTATTACATTTTCTAGTAGTTCTTGGGGTTGGAAATGTGCGTGTACAATGGATGCTCTGGTTGATTTCGAGCATAGACTGTTCAAGAAAAGGAACTCCAGGAGTGTTCAGTTTTGACACGTGTGCCTTAGATGGGCAACATCCTGGAGTTCCTCGTATGCGCTTGGTCTATAATCCGCTTTTTTATATTTTGCATTAGAAATAGAGTGTTTTCAAATCCGGCCTTCAGTTTTTAGACCAGTTACACAATGCCTGTACGAATGGTTTACGCAGCTCTACTAGGGGACTGGAAGTTTCTTCTACCTCTGGCCACCAATGTCGACGATCGAATTTGGTGTTATGCGAACGCTGCTGTGCATGCTAGGTAAGGCTACCCAGAACTCATACAGTTTAAGTCTCGAGATCCATGCAGAAGTTTATCCTCAACTATATTCTGAACTCCTTGGCATCTGGCATACCTCCGAGTCGCTCCAGCGACTGGTAGCGGCGATAGTGTTGCGCGGGTAGCTATGAACTGCGTAGCTACCCTCGCAACACTATCGCCGTGACCAGTCGCTGGAGCGACCCGGAGGTATGCCAGATCTACTGAATAAATGCCATATCTCAAATAGATTCCACAATAGCACATCGAAGTTGAATACGTGGCGCACTCCGAAAAAAAAGACGCACTTTCAACCTAATGAAACTCACATATACTGTTCGTTAAAGTTGCAAGTGACCAGGCCAGATCGCACCTAGCGCCGTCTTCGTTTTTCATTTCTGTTTTGTTCATTCCCACCAAAGCACTCTGTCGTGGAAGGCACTTTTCAGATTAAATGCTGCTCTTGGAATCAAGCATCCAATCTTCGCCCCGACCACGGTGGAAGGGATATTTGAAGCAATAAACGCGGTATGTTAGCAGACTGTTTTCTGTCCTTAACAGAGCCGTCAGTAAAGAGCTTCCAGGCGGAACCCACTCCTTACTACGTCCTCATGAGCTTCATGCTACGTGGAGCATGGGACGAGGCCGTGGACTGGATGTATGAGTACTGCAAGAAGTTAGACGCAGATAAGAAAGGAGGAACGGAAGCGAGCTCTCTCCATCGGTTCTTCGGGCTTGTCACAAGTGCTTGCCGCATTCTGAAACATGGTCACAATGTGGGTAGCAGTGCTTAATGTGTTCGAGCAAATTTCTATATCTTTATTTGAATTTCTCTCTAGGACAGCCACGGTAAGGCTGTTGTCGGCAAGATGATCGACGTGCTGCTACAGAAAGGCCTGTACAGTCTGATACCGTTTTTCGCTTCGTTGCTGCCGAAAGGAGAGGCCTTGAAGCAAATTTGGAACGTGATGCCGTGTGAGTATTTGCCTCTTCACTAATCGCCCCTTGGTTCCAACAGTATTGGAAGCCGCGTTTATTGCAAAGGCAGGTGGCACTTCCGTCATATAGCTTCATAAGCAAAGCAAGAGGTGAATTGGGCAGTTTTTGATGCTTTACCCTGGAGTTATTTGATGCTAGACCGGATATCTTTAAGGATACCTTGTATGAATGGGTATATGTCGCGTAGGTGAGCAGCATTGGTGGGTGGGAACGCCTAAGCCAATCAGACCGCATGGAATGGGCATGCCATTCAGAGAGGACATGTGCAGTTGGTACCCTGATGGGCTGGCATCTGTTCGGCCTGTGCTCTGTTCAGTTACTATTGGCCTGCGCGCTCCCACCTACCAATGCTGCTCACCTACGCGACATGTACCTATGAATGTCCTTAGTGCGATTCTTTCATCTTCCGCAGGTTGTTTTGTGTTATGACTTCAAGACAAGGTGCTGAATTTTTGGGTAGCCCAAGGCTGACAGAAACAAATGCCTTCTTCTATACGTCTAGTGTCTAGCCAGATAGGCTTTAAATGATGGCAAGTGCTTTTATGGCATGCTTCATATGTCGGCCTGATGTTTGACCTCCGATAGGGCCTTCCATAATCACGAACCGTTGAGTTGGTGCAATTCTATGGAAAATTTCTTGTCTTTTTCATCGCCTGGAGACGGAATGACACTGCATAGACCAAGTGCGGATTCGACTTGCCCCCGATGTCGCATAAAAGCTAATTCGCGAAAGTCTCAAGAGTTTCGCCAATGATGCTCTTACAAGGGGCCCGTGAACTTCCCCCAAAGATTCTCAAAGTAACCTATATAGTCTGGTAGCGCATCGGACGAGGATCACAGGACTGTGTTTCGTTTTTGCTAAACAAGTGCTCCGACACACCTAACAGCGTGCCTCGCACTTGCGCGCTTGCGCGACTTTGCAACATCACGGACCTACGGAAAGTACTTTCTCGCTAACATCTAGGATCTGCTGCGTACTTCATTGGCATCAAGCCGTCCACCACTTCCGTGCGTTCATCACAGACATTCTCTCCGGACCGTCCAGTAACGCCATTGGATTGTGCCGCGCAATACTTCTGCCCTCGGATGGCTCCTTCGCAACCGTTCTCATGCCCAACAACTTGTGTTTCAGGATATCATTGACACGCCTTCCGAATCCGGACGCCAGGTTCCCCTTCACTCGTTTCTTCTTACTGGATCTAATTGCGGGTCGCCTTTACGGGTTTTTCCCCCCCCCTCCCCTATGGAAAAGGAATCAAGCATAAACACAGTGTGCGACGAGAATTTTACCTTCCCCGATATGGAAGTTTATGGCACATTTGTTCATTTTTATGTTTTGCGTTATAGATGTGAAGACCGACAACGACCGCGTCGCCTTCATCGCTTCACTGAACGAAGCAGGCTTCGACGGCGAGGATCTCGCTGTCGAGTTTGGTCGATTCCGTGTAGTGGTAAGTCATAGTCCGCTCTTGTTTTCCTTATTGTTTCGTGCATTCATTCAACGGAACGTGTGCTGCAGGAGAATGTCGATCATGCGGACTACCTCCGATGGATCTTCGCTTGTGGCGATAGGAAGCTGCTTCCTGCCGTCGGCGAAACGAACTCTGTCCTGCGTTATTTTCTACGTACGGTTTCCTTCACCAGCTGGCTGTTCCGTTTCAATATGCAGTGTGTTTAGTGGGTGAAATGGAAACAGAAGCGAAGGCGCTGATCAACGAGTGTGAGCACCTGAAGTTAGTAGACCGACTGTCAGCGATGGCCAAAAGCGAGAGGCGGGAAGAGATGGAACTGTGCGCGGATGCCGCAGAAGTCGTCATTGATGAGTTCAACAACCACTGCCTTTACTTTGTAAGACCGTTATTCCGTCCATGAGCTCTTGCTAAGCATATAGCTCATTCTGCAGAAGGACAATTGAGCCTTATCTAAGCATGAAGTGTGTTCAGTTCGCTCAAGCGCAGTGCAGCAACTTCACGCAAGAATGCGCTAGAGCCCTCAGTGCGGCCCAGAAGAAACTCGAGGACGAGCGAGGGAGTGAAGGCTGGCAACGACAAGGCGACCTATTGGGATTGTCGGAGCGCAACGCTCGCGCTGAGCGCAACCAGACTTTCCTACAACGCTCTTTGCTAGCTCTGGACGCCTGCAAAGCTGTACGTTTCCTTGACGACTTACCCATTGTGCTGTATTTGCCAAAGCAAGTTATTTCCCTTTAAGCGAACACTTGATGCCATCACAGCGTTCGTGAGACACCCAGGCTGGAGACCGGAACCGAACGAGGTGAGGTAATCATTTTCTACAAAGTGGCGCAGACGGCAGCTGGACTGACAGTCTGTTCAGCATTGATGTGATTGAATTAGTGAAGTTGTTTTCCAAGGAGAGACACCGGGGCACCGATTGACTGATCGTAAATTACGTGGTTGCCTGGCACCACCATGACTGGGGTGAACTTTAAATTTATGAGAACGCTACCGCCTTCAGATTATACGGTGCCCTGAAAAGGCACACTTTGAATTTTTATAAAATTCTTATCGTTTTTGTCGCAGTAGTGTTTTTAGGTTATTGTTATCTGTATTTTGAAAGCGTCAGAAATCTGAAAATTTTTCTGGTGTAATGAAGGTTAGGATCGATCATGTACTCTCCTAGCGTTTCTCGACGTTTGTCTGAAGATTACCGTGCAACCCTTTACTTCGATTTTCTTAATAGGAAGTCTGCGCTTAGCTTTACTGAATGTGTATACTGGCATAGTTTTGATTGCCCGAAACTAATTACGAGACTCCGAAGCAGAATTTATGCCTCCTGTTGTACCTAGACATGACAGTCACGTTTTTGTTTCATTCGAAGGAGTTTTTGATCGTCGTCCTTCGAGTCTTCGCTGCTATGGCCTTCATTCTTCTCGGATGTCAACTTGTGGTGGGGTCGGACGAGTAGAGTAATTTGCGACCTATCGTCACAAGAATTTGGAGACCGATCATACAAATGCTCTCTTGAAAAGGAATTGATGCGGCTGTCCTTTTTTATTAGGTTGTCAACAAAATTTGTGGACTCTTATGCACCTTCGGCAAAAGTGTTTATTAAGAAGTAACGAATAATAATTTTTTTATTAAAATAGGATCCCTTGGAACGCGGGGCTGCTTCCCATTTATAAGCTAGCTGGTTCATCTCTCAGCTGTAGAATTCTTCTGCTTCTGAGACCAATAATCCTTGGAGGTGCATTTTGACCGGATCCACATTAATAAATCGGCGTCCAACCAAGAAGTGCTACAGGGAGCTAAAAAGGCGGCAGTCACTCGGTGCACAGCCTGGGCTATAAGGTGGAGTTACACGCTCCCAGCCAAGATCTTCGGTGTTTAGAAGCGTCCGATTCGCAACGTCTGATCTGGCGTTATCTTGCTGAAAGATAATTCCGCTCCTGAAAAGCTGTCTGAACCGATTCTATCAGTGTAGTATCAGTGCTGGAAATGCTCTTGATGATCTCCCGGAGGTTAACACCTTCTTGACCCCACCAAACGGAGAGCACGTCGCGAATCGGAGGCTTCAAAAAATCGAGTGCCATGGCTGGGAGCGGCTAACTCATCTGCCTACAGCCCAGACTGTCGCCGAGTGATTACCACCTTTTTAGTTCGGTGTAGCTTCATGGTTGGAAGAGTATTTAATTATGTGGATCAGGTCAAAATGCAACGCCATGGATTCTTGGCGTTAAAAGCCCATGAATTCTACAGCCCTGAGATAGACCAGCTACCTGTTAAACGGGTAGCACTTCTACCTTGCAGGGGATCTTATTACGATTAAGGATAGTCATTTATTATTTGTTAATAAATATTTTTATTGAAGACTCTTGAGAGTCCACTAACTTAGTTGCCAACCTAATAATTCCGTCTCGAAATGTATACATCCTTTACAATACGTCCTTTAAAAGGATAAAGGATAAAGGACGGCGTTACTCGATCCCTTTTGGGATGCGCCACGCATTCTACTTCTACGGGATGTCGTGGAGGCGATTTGAATGCGTATTTGGCCATACAATGACTTGCGGTGGCCAGCCGATGAACAAGTCAGCGCTTTATCCTTCCCAGACAAGTCTGGTACCAATTCACCGACCCCGGAGGGATGGAAGGCTTGGTTGCCCTGGGCGGGAAATCCGAACCAGGAACTTGGTATCGGGTGCACGCGGCAGTCGCGCCTCCGTCTGCGCTACACGCGCCCTTCTATACGTCCTTTACATGAATAAAATAGTTTGCACCCAGTCGATACATCACTACTTCAGGACTGGAGCCGTCTGGAGCAGCTGAAGGCACTGCGCGAGCGGCTGTACGCCCACATTCTTCGTATGCTTCTGCACAACCTGGATCTGTGCAACGATTCCGCGACAATCATTGACGTTTTAGTGGTGTTAGCCGATGAAAAACTCAAGCTCTACGAGGTTAGACTTCCATCGCACTGCAGAATTAACGTGGTGTGCATCCATCATTCAGTTCTATTTCAGGATCTTACACCAGTAGATCTCAGCCAAATTCTCGTCGACGTGCACAAATTGGCCGGCCATGCGTTAAGCTAGGTGCGGAGGATCTCAAGTTGTTGTGCTGCTTTGTTTTGTGAAACGTGTTGATAGTTGTTGTGTGAAACGCGGTGATAAAGATTGGCAATTTCTCTATCCGCAGTAACGGAGCCCAAGCAAAGATCCTGAAAGGTGTGGCGGTCACGAAGAGAGAAACCAACGAATGGAAGCAGCAGCATACACTCAGCCTCCGCCGTACAGCGGATGGCGTCCTCATCTTCGTGATCAGTTGCATTTGTTTTTGCATACATCAGCGAAAATGCAGACTAGTTCGACGAGGAGGTAGGATTGTGTTAGGTATTCCTGTAAACAGGAGCTCATAGCCTCATTTTCGATACTCTGTAACTTCCTAAGAACGGATTTTGCGGGTTTTCCTCAGCTCAGCTCGCACGGCGGCCTGCATCTCGACAACTTTCAACAATAAGCACAGCCGATAACAAGGAAGCCTCTATCGCAGGAAGTGTTGCTAACTATTCTTGGATGGGAATGGCGGCGATACGGATCGTACGTGGATGGTCCCGCAAGAGTCCGCATCAGGGGTGTGCGCTTAACGATTAACGATTTACTGATTTACCGGACTTAAGAACTGTCGTCACAGCCTCTGGGTTAACATTCATCCACATTTATCTTCATCTACGACAACAACAATAAACGGAACGCGGTAGTACGACGACGGAGATCGAACAAGACATCATGTAGGAAGAGAGATCAGCGAGGCCACTAGATCAGGGACGATTTCCAGAAGTGTCGGTCGGATGACAGTCGACAGGCGGAATGCGGGTGGCCAGCTCGCTCCAGCCGCGCGTCGGTCGTACGTCTGGATGTCAGTCCTCGAGAGTTCCCTACCGTTGCTTATATGAGCTGCCGATCGTCGTCGCGCCGCCATCTGAAAACAAAGACAGCAGGCGAGCCTTAGGAAAATCAACAAAGAAAGATGCGCCTTACCGATATCTACGCGATGACTGACTGCAACGGAATTAACGGTATTCTCTAGCGTTGGACCCTTGGACTCGTCCCTCCCCTTACACCGGCATTTTTCGTTAAAGATATTGAACGAAATTTAAAGAGAAAATTTCCGTTAAATTGCATTAACAACATTTACGCGCCATTTTCGAAATTTTACTTTTTCTTCGTATGACCGCATCAGGACGGATTTTTTGGATGAGCTGTGACTGTACCGTTGTGATATCGAGGAAACCCTTACTTGGGTCAGTGGAAATACATAGGCAGCCGATATAGTCCTCATATTTCTAGAACTGTTGGCATTTTCGTGTCAATTTGTTTGCGTGCGCTCCCACTTTTCGATGCAGGTGTTTCGTATTTTGGGCTTCCTCGACATTTTTGGCGCCTGATTCTAAACACTAATTTTTCATACTAACCAGTCAGTTTTTTCAAAGTTTTTTGTGATGCTTATTTCATAATTTGGTTGAAAAGGCAAAGAAGACGCGAACAAAACTCTACGAAACACGAACAATGTGAGAAACGAAACCGGAAGAGAATGGATCTTTCCTTCTTATCCGCAAGTTTTTTGGAAAGTTGAAGGGGTTTTTCGTACTGGATCAGCTGTGGATTGTAGGACTACGTTAAGGCAATTATGAGCCTCACCTAACTGATACAGCGTGGTACTGTCGTTGCTTTCTTTTATAGAATTTCATGCTGTGCATGTCTACGATTTCGTTCAGCCTTCAGAGAACCGAGAGAAGCACCGTCAGCTTACACGTGAAACAGTGATTGTACCCATGTATGCACATAAAAGCAAAAAAATCAATGGAAAAGAGGAGGAACCAATGACTACTCTTCGTCAGTTATATTATAAATAGGGGGATGAGATTAGTCCAAAAATTCGACTTTACATGCAGTCGCGTTGCACGAAGTTTCTTTTTGAAGTTCTACCAAAGAGGTAATTTTTTGAAGGCGCAGGTCTGGCTCTAACAATTATGGATTTTTTCGCCTAATTTGCGAATTTACTCTAACACTGCTTATCAATCCAAAATGTTCATAGAAAAGTGGGAAGAAATTGAGAAACCCAAACACACTCGAACCTCGAGAAAATGTGCTACAAGGTTTGGTACGAGGTGCTTCAACAATTAAATCAGTAAGCGGAGGATCTACTGAGACAGCAGGAATCATTTTATGAAACAGGCAGCTCTATGGACTTCGTAAATATCTTCCAAAGACGAACTGTACCAAAGAATTCGCTGTGGTCACTGACTGACCTGAATTCTTTATTAAAGCATTCTGTAGATTTCCAGAACGAGGCAGCATACATAGAAGGATTTTGAGCCGCAAAAGTCTACTTAGTGAGCGCAAGTTCTGTTAAGAAGTTTTGTCAGGGCAAAAGAAAACGCACAAAAAGTTTAGCCGTGCTATGACCTTTCCAGAATCTTTACGACTTTTACAAGCAAAACGAACTAGGCGTGGAAAGACTTTTGTTATTTTAGAAGTCATCCTTTTATTGTTGTTCCTCCTGTTCTGTCTATCATAATGACTTTTGTCGTTTAGCAATTTTGTTGATGCTCGATGAACTGTTGTTGTTTGTTGTGAAGCTAAAGACGCGGTGGTCATATAATTGCCATGTAGATGAAGAGAAAAACGATAAAAGAAAAAGACCCAGCTTATTACCTACTCAAATAGATCCAAACTGACTGCAGCGAAGGCAAATTTTTATTTAACGAATTTATCGATTTTAATGCAATTTTTTTCGTTAAAAAATGGTCGCTAAAAATTTGCAAAAGTTTTAACGCACATCTCTGGTCCGCATGTGTTAGGTAGGGGGCCGGAACGTCGAATGCGGCCATCCGTGAAGAGGAGGCGACAGGCGCTCTGTTTGTGCAATACCACTCACGTTTGTTAGTTTTTGGGTGGATTAAATGCAAAAAACCGCCGTTTCCCAAAACTCGCTTCAATGTGGCCTTTTTAAAGATGCTGTCATCCGAATCCAGTGTAATCTATCTATTGATATAGATATTAATGAGTGGTTTTAGAATGATGTAGTTTGGTGACCTATAAAACCTTACGACGGCGACCCACGTCCTTTCGCTCGAGATTATTGTACCGACAAGGTCTCAAATCTATTTTTTAAACTACTGTACGATACCTACTTTCTTGGATAGATCGCCCACATTGAATTCGGATGGTAATTTTCGTTTTTCGAATAGGCCCCTTTGAAGAGAGCTATGGCAACAGGCGAAACGGCAGTTTTTTGTGCACATTCTCAAAAAGCAAACGATGGCAGCGCTATTGTATTTTTCGGGGAGGTCGGACGCGTTAGCGGAAGATCTCCCATCTCTGGCGGGTGACTCCATCCTCGTCCGTCACGAACCGCCATCGCCAGTCGTGAGTTTTTGCAATCATTTTTTCGGTCTCCATTGTTTCCTTTTAGCGTCGTGTGCAATAAAGCGTTCGACAACTTCTCGTGCTGCCACTCCAACACAATACGAGTCTCCGTTTGGCCCCGGTCCTTGCTTGGGTCTAGAAAGAAAAAGAGACGTAACTTTATGCGTTGAATTACATGCTGGGGTCACACCTGCAATACCGGAGTTGATTACAGAAAATTCTGGACCAGTTAAATCTCGCTTCCGGTTCGAATAGTAGGTAATGGCTCGATTCTATTTCTGGTATTTTGTATTGCAGTGCGTCTCGCTAGGTAGCTGATGAGGCTTTGAAGATCTCTGCACCTCAATCCAGCTAAATAGTTGGATTAAGGTGGTGAGACTGCGAAGGCAAAGGCATAGTCCTTACCAAGAATGGATTCTGAAGATTCTGACCGAATAAACGAATACCACTGAAGATCTCCACCCTATAACTAGCAGAGAAGTTCAAATGTTCAATTTTTGCAAGTTTTTGGAACACATGTGGTTAGAGGCTTTGGAACTGCAATCGCACAGTTGAACGAGGCAATACCCTCCAAAAATCAATCGTCAAAAAAAAAAAAAGAATTCGACTCACTCAAATCCTCGACTCGTCATTGTTCCATCGAGCCAGTCTTGGTCGCTTCTTCTGTCACTCGTTCCTCGCAATAACATTGAAGATGCAATTGTGAAGGAGTCTGAAGCAGCACTTCAGCAAACTTACTGTGCAGAAAAATCTGAAATCCCCCTGGGAAATGGCGCTCACTGCTTTCATGGATTTGACCCTAGGTGAGGCGAAGTGGATCGCCTTGCGGTGTGGTGTGGTGTGAAGCAGGGGTGTGCGTTTACCATTAACGATTTACCGGATTTATAGGCATTTTTCGTTTAAAAAATTGACGAAATTTAATGACGAAAATTCCCGTTAAATTGCATTAACGACATTTTAAGCGCCATTTTTGAAATTTTACTTCTCCTTCATGTGAATGCATTTTGGATAAATTTTTTGTATGAGCTTTCGCAGTATTGTTGCGATACCGGGGAAACGGTCCACTTATTATAATCAGTGGAAAAAGGCGATCGATATCGTCCTCGAATGTGACATTTTCTTGCTTCTTGGGCAATTTATATGCACCTACGTGGCCAACGACCTAGCGCCGAGCGGGCAGGAGGAAACGAGCGGCTCGGGGAGGTTCCAAGAGCGTAGAAGAAGTCGTGAAGAAGACGAATGACGTCCGGCTCCATGCTCACCTATCCGACTCCACTGTTCTTCCTAGTATACGCCTCAGAGACCTGGGCTGCACGAAAGCAGGATGAACACGCGACCAGCGCCGCGCAGCGGGGAATCGAGGGGACGATGCTCGGAGCGACACGACTCACGCAAGTGAGAGAGGGTCTCCGGAGTTCCGAGTTCGTCGACGTTTGTAGATCAGAGACGGTGTCGCATGGGCCAAGTCGTCGGAAATTAGGTGGGCCGGGCCACGTACTGCCTTCGGAGACACCCGCTGAGATCCATCACCGACTGGATTCCGCGGGATGTCAAGAGAACACCAGGACGCCCATCCACGTGTTGGTCGAGGTGGAATTTCTACGTGAAGGCCCTGAACGAACATATGACGCTATTTGTGACCCACGAGCGAGGAGGATTCGTTGGAGCACTCTGGCACGTGACAGAGACGAATAGAGACGCTGCTGGCGCCCGCCTGAGCAAGTCGATAACGGTAGAACAGGTGATAAAGGCGACAGCAGTTTCGTTCGTGTTAAGTGGACTATTGTTATTTGTTGTGAAGATGAGGACATAGTCATACAATTGATATGTAGATGGAGTCGAAAAAAATCAGCAAAGGAAAAATATAATTGCTTCTTACATATTAAAATACTGCTAAACTGACTGCAGTAAGAAAAATTTTATTTAACGAGTTTACCGAATTTACCGATTTTAACGCAAAATTTTTTCGTTAAAAATGGTCGTTAAAATTTACCGAAAAAAAATTAACGAACAACTCTGGTGTGAAGCTATCCTAACGCGAAATGTCGGGAACTAAATCGAATGCATAATGCTGTTGCCGAAGCCCTGCGCTATATAACCCGAAGCGCATTGCTGCATCGAAAGATCGCTATTTCCTGAGCACTTGGTGCCACTATTCCGCGAGGGACTGCTAATAGGTGCACTATTTCAACACATTGGCGACAATATGGGCCATCGGTGGCTTATAATTTTTCGCGCTATTTTTTGTTTCGCTGCCTCCGGTTTTTGTAGATGTTTTTTTCTGTTCCCTAAACAACTGTAATAGGAGAATGTCCGACAGCATTAAACAAGAAAAATGTCGTTGCTTTCATTACATGTATCGAATTAAAAAAAATTACTAGGAAGTAGACCAATTCTACAATCAAATCAATTCAAGTCAGTCTTTTCGCCCAAGTTTTCTAAATGAAGTAATTTGCCCGTTTTTCACCCGTTTTCAAAATTTCATCCGATTACGATAGGCTACGGTAGGTACGGGTGAGTACGGCTGTCGGAATCATGGTCTCGTAGATGATGTTTGGGCCAAATCGGTGAAGATGACGCCGACAGTCTTATTCACCCGTACCTACCGTTACCTACCGTCATTGGTCGAAATTTCGAAAATGGGTGCCAAATCCGAGACCAGCACCCCAAACAACCCTATAGACGAAGTTTTGGCAAAATCGGTGACCATACCTCCGATAGCTTTACTCACCCGTGCCAACAGTAACCTACCGTAATCTGTCGAAATTTCGAAAGCGGGTTCGTGATCACCACCCCAAATCATCTTCTTGGGCGAACTTTTGGCGAAAGGGCCGACTTGAATTGTTTGACTGTATGTCCTTCCTAGTAAAAATTTTTAGAATAAATTCGATATATGTAATGAAAGCAACGACATTTTTCCAGTCTATTCCTGTCGGACATTCTCCTGTCACAGATGATTAGGGAACAGAAAAACATCTATAAAAAGTGCACGAAACAAAAAAGTGGTCCGCGGGGAAAATTATGAGCCACCGATGGCTCACAGCGCGCGAGTGTGGAATGGTGCGCGCGTCCCACGCGTCTGTCTGCCGCAAAACGCGATTGTCGTCAATGTGTTAAAGATCCGAGGTTTGTCAAGATACGCCCTAATCGGAAAATGTGCAGGCTGCACCCCAAATCGATGTTTTTGGTACCGGTCTCGCTAAACCAAATCATATCCTCCACCTATCACAGTCTACTGTGATCCTCAGACCCATCGGGAGTTCGAGAGGGCAAACTAGCTCCGCACCCGCTTGGAAGGTATTGTCCGCCATTGTTGCATAGGTGCTAATACCACCGCCTTGGACCTATTTGTCCTCTTCAATGCGACACTCACCTACCTCCTTGGAGGAACGATGCTTCCTCAATAAGGCTCATTCATCCACTGTTCTGTTATTCTAGTCTTTGAAAGGAGAACCATCATTCTCCAGGTCTCAAGCGCCCCACAGCACCCCTTCAGGGTCTACGGATTGACACCAGATTTGTTTAGGAAGGATCACAATACTACACTAGAATACATGGCGCATCCCACGAGCGGTTCGATTAACGCCGTCTTTGCTGCTCTCGTCAGCGCTAGCATTCATGCGGTGCCAGCTGAAGGATAGACCTGCGGAAGTCGAGCAACACTTCCACTGAGTTACCGAACTATCCAAGCACGACCCATGCAGTTCTGATAGAGAAGTGACTCGCAGAAAGGGCTGGTGTCGTGGTCCATCGTCTGGGAACGAAATTTCTCCCAAGCAAGAGGCGAAATGAATAACGGAAGGCGCTACAAGCTTTCAGTTAATAAATCCTCCGTTCTACAAATAAAAGTAAAAATGTTAATTCCAAGTGAGAACTCCGTTAGGGTCGTCCCAGTAGTTGTAGATCGGTTCTGGACGAAAGAATTGAGAGTTCAGACGCAACAAAATTGATTGCTCCTATCATCCGTGGTTCGCTGATGGTTTTTGCATCGGTTGCAGGTATGAAGTGCGCGGTGGCCACGGTAAGCGATGACAAACAGTCGAAACCCGAGCTCTCCTTGCCGGGAACTCGTTTATCTCTCTCGCCCTATCCGCAACACCTCCGCCCAGGCAGCGGTTACGTAAGCGGCGCGCAGCTCACCGCAGTTAGCGGAACGAGTTTCGCGCTCGTTTCTGCCGGCCACTATCGACGACCGATGAGACGACACCTGATCGGCTTCCTATGGTCATCGCTCCTCCTCCTCGTTTCTGCCGATCCTCCGTTCCTCTTCCCTCATGGCTACTTCGACAGCGCCAAGCTGAAGCCATTCGATGCCATCTATTTGAATCTCATGGCACAGTCGAACCTGGAGTACGGTGGGATTACTCTCGAGGTATCTGATTTTCGTTTCGAGAAAGTCCGTCTGGTACTCAACAACCATCACTGTTCACTAGGCCGAATTCCACGTAAGCTGCTAAAGAACTGCTAAAGCAGGTGGCCTGTTAAGTGGCGAGGTCGTTGGGATTGACGGACCAGATGGGTGCTAATGTTTGCAGAATTTCTCTCTATCGAAAATGAGGCGACACTATTCTGTTAATCAGTAAAAATAATTCTATGCGAGACATTCGGTTGCCAACCACTTCCAGCTTCCGAATACAACTACTTTTTATTTATCCAACTGTTTATTTGGGTGCGTGGAGCGCAGTCCAGGGGCCGGATTCATCAACGACTTACAGAGATTTAACGGAGAAATTGCAGCCAAAATTCCTGAGAAAAAAACATGCGAATCAACGAGTTTTTTGAACAGGCGATATGGTGAAATGTTGGCGTTATCAGGAATTTCGGCTGTAATTTCTCCATGAAATCTCTATAAGTCACTGATGAATCTAGCCACAGGACGGCGGTGACGTGAACACGATTCCAGATTCCTGGTTCGGATTTCACGCATAGGCAAACCAAGTCTTCCATCTCTCCGGGGTTGTTGAGATGGAACCAGACCTGTCCCGACTTGACTAATAAAACATTGTTTGTTCAATGGCCGGCCAGCGAAAGTCACTGTATAGGACACATACGCATTTAAATCGCCCATTACGTTCGTTAGAAGTATAATGCGTGGCGCAGCCCAGGAGGGATTCATTAGTGCCTCATTACATTTATAAGCATAAAGTACAGTAGAATTACTAGTCTGGATTATACAACTAACATGATCTCTTTCTGAGAAGTGATTTATACAGAATATACCATTTTCACGCCAATAGGACAGTCTTCTAAACAAACTCACTGAGAAAACATAAAAACATTTGGTACAGCTATTTCAGCCGCCCGCATGAGTAATAAATTTGTATTTTTTCTGAGACATATTAGTAAATTAGATTTTTGTAAAGCACAAGAAGGTAGCCATCATTTAAAGCATTAAATGACGAGATAACACCGTTTACAGCATCAATCAAACAAAAACCGCGATGAGCTTTTCTAGCTGCGCTCGAAGCTGCACTGGAAAAGCCCGTTGCGGCTTTGTTTGATTGATGCTGTAAACGTTGTTTATATGAAGCAACGAGTTAAGGATATGTGTGTTTTTTACTAATTTTTTGTTGTCTCGTTTACCGATTTGAAACTCTGTGTAAACAGAAGTATTGCAATCGATCGAATAAAAGAGGGAGGGCAAGAGGGCATGGCGCAAAGCCGTTTTTGATACTAAAAACGGCCTATTGCTTCTCTCTAGCTTTATAAAACAAACTTTAATCTATTATTTCTCCTCTAAAAGAAAGAATTTTATAGAATTTCAAGCCATGCGTGCACTTACTGCGTAAGTGAATTAAACCTTCGAAGAAACTTATGGTAAAATTTTTCTCGAAGAAATCGTTTTCTAACCTTTTTTGAAGGTTTATTTTAATGTGAAAGGAGCTCGTTTTGACTTGGCTTGATCTCAAAAGCTTTCGGCTTGTTCAGAAGAGTCCAATTTTACGTTAAAATAGTATATAAAGACTATTCTTTGCCCGTTTGGTACTTCCGAGTCTTCTGCCATGATAGGATCCTTATTCTGACATATTTTTGAGGACTACTTGCCCCATCTTTCCAGGATCTCGACCAACTGGACGCATCACGAAAACTCATAGAACGCCCGGCCAACTTGCCACGTACTAGAGAGGAGGATGATGTCATTCTTGATAGGGAGCCAATACCTTTGGATACGGGTACGTTATGCACAGTTGGACAGAGATTTCAAGATTTCCTGAAAATTGCAGCTTCTATGGACTACGAGCGTCCTGTTACAAGAGAGGTTCACAGTGATTTTTCAACCACCTATTCGGTTAGAATCAGAGGCTCCTGCTCCTCTAAAACTCCTTCATTGCATCGGCTTGGTCCTCTCTTATACGGCGTGGATAGCGCTACTGTGCTCTCAAAAGCACTCGGCTTAGTGCCATTGTCAATAATAATCTGCCAACCTGCTTTCCACATTTCAGAAAGATCTGTTTCTGCCGTCAATCTCTATGCTTGCGCATTTCCTGAACATTCACTGAAATATGTATTGCTTCATACCGCGACTTCTGTCGTCGTCCATATTTTAAACGATGCTGAACTGAAAACGGAACCAAGTAGCATAGGGTTAGGGTGACTAAAAAAATAGTCCACGGCCTGGTTGATACAAGAAAACTATTCCTAATGTTTAGCTGCAGTAAGCTCTGTTCTAATGATAAAAAAGAAAGCAAGAATTCTCTGGTATGCTACGTATAGGCATCGCTTCACGGTTCCTCAGTATGTGGAAGTGTCTCCTTGTTGTTTGATGGTTCAAACACTATGTTTCCGTTGCGCTTCGAAAGAAGGTTGTTTAAATTTTAAGGCTTACCTTGGCTGAGCCTCCACTTTATCCAGAAATTTTGATTGCTAAAGATCACCTGCAAAAATGTCGTCTAGAACTGGTGACTAGAGGCCTGCGGTGGTTATGAACAAGTATGAATTTTACCTTCATCAGGAAAGTCTGGGACAAATTTGCCGTCTCCGGATGGATAGACAGGCTGGGTGGTGCTCTAGCTTCTCTAGAAGAAAGTTTTTCTCTAAAACTGTTGTTTTTTGAAGTTCTCACAAAACTGCGATCCGGTAATCGCGTCTTTCAAGGGATCCACCCACTTTTAGAGCCATAACGAAATAGGATAAGAAGCTCACTGTCATCCTGAAATTGCAAGTGAGGGACCAAGAATTTGGACGTGCAATCATCAAAGAAGGTATTAAAATTCGGAAGGCGATTGGCCAATATTCAGTGCGCCGCATAAAAGAAACGGAAGAGGAACTCAGAATGAGCTAAAATGTTTTCAGAATCCTGTGGTATTTCTATAAGATGCCAATCTAAGGTCAGACGAGTCCACCCGCTCACAGATAAGGTGAAGGAAAATGAACTTCAAAAATCGAGGATTCTTCGCGAGGTTCGGAAATGCACCCAAGCAAACTGCTCTTCTCTAAAAGAAGATGCTGTCGATAATAGCTATGTCCAAAAATTATAACTTCCATCATATCTTTATAAAAGAATAGAACAAGACTGCAACAACTTTAACTCTGCCCAGAGTACCCTCCCTGCATCGGTAATGGTCTAGGCTAGGATCCATTTGATCGCATATCAAAACTGATGCGGAAACTATCAGCAGCGGGTGCTAAAGAATATCTTGGATCCGTGCAATCAAGCACTTTGGGGTTAACGGATTCACACTTCTAGAGGATTGAACTCCAACAGATTCAGGAAATCGACGACTGCGGTATGCGAAGAGGTGTGTCTCGACTTTTGAGGTCAAGATGTTCGGACCCCAAACTTCGCTTAGATGTCGGTCGTGATGAAAGATTTCGGAAAAAAGATACAAATTTGTAGCCTCGCTCAGAGATGTGTTGACACGTGCCTGATTGTGAGACGAATTCTTGGAAAGTATGTATGCGGCCATCGGCAATTTCCGCGTCAGACTTTGAAAGTGTTATGAGAGAAAGTTATGAGCGCCTGTTGTGGCAACAGCTGTTATAGCAGCGTTGTAGCAGAACTTCTGGTATACCCTGTATGTCCTTTAAGACACATGAGCATGTTCGCGTAAGGGATAATGGCAATGTGCGAATGAGATAGAACAACTCAAAGGACGACCTTTGCCTTCTGTTTTGATCCTTGTTTTAGAGTTCAACTTCATAGAGTTGCACCTCTTCTGAAAATAGATGTCATATTATACCACACTATTCAATCGATTCTCAATTCAGGACAACTTAACTGTACGAAAATGAATTCATAGCCATTTTCATCGGACGCCAGGTCTTATATCTAGTCGTTCAGGTGTTGCCGACGAGGCTAAGCTAGACTGACCATGAGACTCCTAGAAATTTTGATATAATTCAAGGATGAGAGCATGATCACTTTATTTGCAGATGCTATCGCTCCTGGGCCGAAGAAGAAACCATCCGATGATGACGGGCCAGCTTCGCTGTCCACATTAGGCCAGGCTGCACTGCCGCAACCTACAGCGGCTCTCTCCATCGAACCTCCTGCTCCAGTTGCAAGACCGATGCCCGCCAAGGAAAACAAGAAGGAGCAGAGGGTTGCAGAATTCGAGAGCAGCCGACCCCGTTCTCCGTTCAGCAGGATCAGACTGCTTCAACGGCGTAAGCGTTTTATAGTGGAATGATAAAAGACCAGATTGATCGTTCCCCTCTGCTATAAACTGTTCTAAAAGATCACATAGCTTGTCGTAGGTGATGGCCATGACGTGATGTCGACTACATGTCAAAGATGCCATACCAGTCGTTGTTTGAATACAGAATGCGAAGTGGACTTAGAATCGAACTAGCTTATATGTATTCAGCCAGCTTTTCACGCGTGCGCGTATCATAAAATTCAAAGAACATAAAACTCCGACTGGCTCCAATTCCCATCTGGTTCATTCTCGTTCAAATATCCTTCAATTATTATATTACGGTAGAAGATATGTCGCAAGAGTCATCTGGTCTTTGAAGTACACCCACTTTCTCCTCCCTGTTCTGTAAGACAAAATCTACAGTAACAGGCCACATCAATTTTTATGAGCAGATATCCGTCTCGCAAATGGCTCTTCTATGTGCTTCTAAGAGCAAGAATTACTTCCACTGGCTTCTTTGTGCTTAAACGGAAAAGTCGCTGTGGAGTTGTGGGGGAGCTTCCCGAAAACACCTTGCCACGCGGAATAGTTCTTGCTCAGCTAAAGTGATCTTGTTAGGGTAGCAAACACCGAATTCACTGAATACTTTATCCTGTATACCAGAATCTCTTGAAAGTTCTGGGACGAAGTGGAGCGGTAGCTCAGGGAGCCGGGGGTAGTAGTCGATGGCGTGCAGAAGCCGTAGACGAGTCTCGATCCCTGGCGACATCATCTTTTATACACGTTGTCGTTGCTGTCACACGTTGTTGTCACACGAAAGAATGTCCGCTTCGTCCAGTCCTGTAAACATTTCAATTAGATCTGCCATTTGATAAGAGAAAGCTTGAGAAACTGTGAAATGGTTTCTGACCCTAAACTACTACTAGCGCAGCTATACTCCGGCCTCGCAGTTATTGGCGCAGCGTCTTGATTTCTTGTTCGACGTCTCTGATTCGCTCCGCGATCTTTGGTTTGGCGTCCGGTATGTTGCAGAGCGCTCTGTGGTGGCCACCGTCGAGGGGGATCAAGCTTTTCAGAACTGTCTTCTTAGCTATTTTACAATACCAGCACTCTTTTACACCATCTCGGCACTCCAGCCCGTGATCTCGAAGACAATGCTGGCAGAGTCCCTTGTCTCTCACGAAGTGCCATCTTTCGTCTCCGTTCGTAATGCGCGGACATGAGTCCGAAAAATGACTTCCGTCGTTGTTGCAAAAACAACATACTCCCTGTTCCGGACAATTTGGTGCCAGGCCTATCCTTCTCTTTGGTAGGTACTCGTAGCTGAATCTGAGGTCTGCCAGTTCTTTCTCGAGGTCCTTGAGCCTATGTTGAATTAGTTCTTTCTTCGCTTCTTTGGTCGAGCTGCTGGTGGGTTCCTTGTTATCTTCGAAGCGTTTTGGTTGTACTTCTTTGGTCGGGCTCTTGGGAGGGACGCTGGTGATGAGCTCTTTGGTATCATCCTCTTTGGTATGCGTTTTCGCTTGGCCTTCATTCTGTCGTCGTCGTCCTCCGACCAACCGTCCGACCAGTCATCGTTGCGACAACCACACTCTTCGCAAGGGCCTGAGTTCTCATTTATAAGCCACTCAAGGTATTCTTCGTCAGTGAGTGGTCTTGCTTCTTCTTTTGTTGCCTTTGGGTCAGGCTTCTTCGGCTCGCTGTCGTCTTGTTGCTTGACGGTGTCTCTTGAGTTCTTGTTTTCGATTCTTGCTTGGACTGGACTACTCTCTCTTGACTCTCTACTGCGCAGTTGAGGTGCGATTGTAACCATCTTTTGATCTATCGTCCCGAGAAGTTTCTTGATCTCTTGGAGTTGCACTTTCTCATTATTGACTAGCTTCTCCACTTGACGCCACTCATACTCCATTTCCTCGATTATTTCATCAAGTTTTTTGCTGCTTTTATTCACCGTGTTGACGATGTTGTCCGTCGCGATGTTCTTGAATTTGTAATCCGTTGGTCTCTTCATGCGGATTGCGGCGTCGAGTAGAACGAAGTAGTCCCGTAGGGCGACGAGTTTTTCTCGATTTACACTGGCTGCTCGTAACAGGCGACCTAACAGTAGAGCTTGCTCTCCTGCCCCGGAGTCTGAACAGGTATGTTGGAGTAGATGGTGCGTCCAGTCGTTGCAAATCGTCCCAGCGACCTTGATCTGTTGATGTAGATCCCTGAGAACGCTAGCCATTTCCTGTTCTCCACGTTCTATGGGTGATGGCGTCTTGGAGTTCTTGAGAGTCTGGGAATCCGACATCGTGGGAGCTGCAGTTGTCCTGTAACAGAGGTTATTGATGATGATGTCAGAAAGTGAATTTACTAGATTCTAACAAAATATATACATCGCCTTGAAGTTCTTGGGAGTCTGGGAATCCGACATCTTGGGAGCCAAGGGCGCTGCAGTTGTTCTGCAAGAGAAGTTATTGGTGATGAGGTCAGAAAGCTAATTTACTAGATTTGAATCTCTAACCAAATATATACATTGCAGCACTTCTTTTCGCCTTTTTTATTGTTCTTTGTTATGAGTGGAGTCTATCACTTTAGCACATGTAAGATGACAGATTCGCCAACAGAGTTTCAAGACTCGCAGGCATACTTTTGCGAGTAACATCGAAATCCAATAAATTATCCTCAATCCGCATGTTGCGAAAGTGATGTAAGTCGCCACTACTGCTAGGATGAGGCTTATTGTAGCTATTGCGAGCGTCTTGTACCATTGGAAAAATACTGAGACTATGTGGGGTAGATCTGGCCGGAGAAGTTCTGATGAACTCGTGGGCTCGCCGCGTAGCCATTGCTCTAACGTTCCTTGTATCGAAGCGGTAAATTTGAGTACCCCTGTGATCTTGAAGGACGTACTTATTCGTCCGCACGCTATCTTGCATGCTAGGTCAATTCTTGCTTTTGAGAAACTGAATCTTAGTTCCGAGCGGCTACCGGTCGTGTTGCATGGTATGGTAAAGCTTGCTTCACCACATACTATCTCTGCCAGAGAACCGTCTCGGCTTGACTTACATACCACCTCCGCAACACTTCCTTTTGCGCAGTTATAACAGCCTTTTAGGTCGCTTGCCTTAGCATGGCAAATATCATCGTCGATCAAAATTTTGGTTTCAAGAGAATCTTTAAACGTTAGTGCGATTTCTCCAGTAACCATGTTGGTTATTGTTGCTTGCACTCTTGCCAGGGGGTCTTGTTGGAGCGTTAGTGATGGGAATAAAACCGGCAGCTGATTTCTCTTGTGGTTGAACCATGCCTCCAGTGGAAAGCTCTTGCAGTAACAATTAGCCTTCGTTTCTGCTGGTACGCATGTACAGTCCTCGAGTAGTTGACAGCGAAGGTTTTGGGCGTCCGAAGAATTCGCGCACTGTAAAGCTGGTAGTGTGTTCCCTTTCCATAGGGCCGTCTTATTGCCATTAGAGATGAATGGGCTATTGAGTAACGGCATTGGGGGCAGTCCTATGGACGTAAGTATTATTGATAAGGCGTTCCACTTCACAGGCACGTTCCGTAGTAGGAAAGCATTACGGGAGGCTCTTGTCTTCTTGCTCACCTCGAAATGGTGGATTTCTACGTTGGCTGCTTCGCGCCATCTATTGCAGTGGAAAATTTCGAAAATTTCCTCACTTCTTGGCTGAGCATAAATTCTATAAAAAAGACATCCCGAGCTTAAATAAAAACAATCACAACCGGGTCCTCCGCAAGATTCTACACAGAACGTATTGCCTGGATATTGATTTCCCTCTTCTAATTCGGAGACTAAGCTCGACTTATTGATGGACTCACATTTGTCCCCCACGCATGAACCGCTATGAGGACAACGTTTGCTGTCTACTACCTTTTGTACTACGTTTCTAGTGAAGAGATCTGTTTCCGGTTCGCAAGTCAGCGTGAGTGATTTCCACAGCAGTCTTATTTCATGGACCGAGGTAGAGTTTTGTAGCAAACGTAAACAAGCCTCTTTTTTGAAGGGGTTGATCTTGAACACCTCAGAGATCTGTACTTGGCAACGTTCTTGTTTACCTTTTGTGCAAATGGTGGAGTATTCCGTAAAGAGATTGATGTCCTGGCACTGGAAAGAGCACGATACTACCGCTGCCAGAGCTATGATCTCTGCTAGGCGTCGTCTTCTTGTCGTAAATTCTTGTCTCGTTGTCTTGCGAAGTCGTTGGCATCCTCGCCATGTTGCTCTGCATACTGCCCATAGTAGTCGACATGCCGCTCTCACCGGAAATCCGATTACCACCGGTACGTACAAGAACACATAACATCCCGTTACCTGGAAATATATCACAACCGAGGTTGCTAGCATTGCACTCTTCGGCCAGCATTCCGGATTGAAGATATTTGCCGAACAAAATGTGCATCTTATTGAATCACAGAATGGTCCTGGAGGGCACTTTACTTCTATGGTATTGATAGATCGCCCATCATCGAACTTCCATTGGACTAAGTGTTCGTGAAGAATGATGTCCGGGGGAAGGTCAATCCTTTCTTGATATCTTGGGTTTTCCACCTGAACACAAAAGTGTTCTGCACAGATCTCATATGGTGCTAAATTGGGAGATGATAGTGTAATACCGCCTGGAGTGCACTGGATTGAATGTATCGAATTATTTCCCGCTGCTGTAGTTACGTCGATAACAATTGACATGATAAGCGAGATCTGGAGCATCGCCGAGGCGGTGATAGTTGCGACGTTGGAGGTCCTTCTTGCGGGTTCTGCTTCTTCCTCCGGCTCATTCCCTCCGTTCTCCTCTTCTTGGTAGTTGACCCTTTTTCGCTTTCTGAAATTATATCGTTGGTGACTTTGAGATGAAGAGTGCTCCACGTCTTCTGAAGTCCTTGAGGAAGAAGGAAGGTCTCCTGAGCTTTGTTGTCTAGTTGGAGACAACTGTTTTTGGGTTACTTCCTTACTGTGTTCTTCTTGATGAAGTTCCAACAGGACAAGAAGATTTATAGGTCGCCGTATGAGTCGACGTGAAGGCATCCTCACAACCGCTTCCCGTACTGTACCAGTCTTGTTAGCGACTACCTTATCTATTCTTCCCATTTTCCAACAGTGGCGTGGCTGAATGGGGTCACACAGCAGCACCACCTCTCCCTCAGAAGGAGGTCGTGGACATCCCTTCTTTGATCCTATCTCGAGTGTATGTTTCTCTCGAAGGGCTGTCAGATATTGATTCTGCCAGACGTTCCAAAATTTTTCTGTAAATTTACAGGAAGTCTCTAGGGCCCTTATAGCTTGATTTCTTGTTTGAAGTACAACTTACATCTCCGGAGGATGGTAGTCGGGATCCCCTGAATCGTCACATCCGACCCCTAGTGGGGAGAAGATTTGAAGATCCCTTGTATGAAATCAATCGGACGCAAGGTCTGACCATCGTTCAGATCGTCGCTTACATACGTGAGCGGTCGAGTATTGATCAATCCTTCGATTTCTATCAAGACGGTGGTCATTTCCTCTAAGGACAGCACTGTCTTCGCCAACGTCTTGTATAGAGATTGCTTGACTGACTTGATAAGCCTTTCGTAGAATCCTCCTTGCCAGGGAGCGTACGGCGTAATATGTCGCCAGTCAATCTCTCTCTCACTTAGCAGTTTGGCTACCGTTGGGTCGGATCTTGCTGCCTTCATGCTTTCGTAGAGTATTGCTTCCCCTAGTTCAAAGGTAGGTGCATTATCACTGGTTATTGAATCTGGCACTCCTCTTCTAGCGAAAAATCTGCGAAGCATGTTAAGAAACGCTATTGATGTGAGATCTGCCACGACATCTAAATGTACCAGGCGAGTCGTCATGCACGTAATTATTGCGCCGTAACATTTTTCTTGACCTCCTAGCATCGCCTTTATGGAGAGCGGGCCGAAGTAATCTAACCCGACATATTGGAAAGGTCTTGATTGCACCACCCGTTCTTTTGGCAGATCCGGTTGTCTTGGATACTTGTAAGGGAGGTTATTGAACTTCTGGCAGTGGAAGCATTTTCGAGCTGTGGCGAGTACCTGTGAACGTAATTGCGGAATCCAGAATTCTTGCCTAACCAGTGCTATTGTATGATTTACTCCGGGGTGCCCTTTCTCATGTACATCTCGGATAATAATTTCAGCTAGCATAGTTTTTTGGAGAACGAATATCGGGTATTTTGCGTTCTCGCTTAACTGGGCCCTTCCTAGTCGCCCGTAGCAGCGAAGGATTCCTTGCACATCCGGTCGGATGTTGAGATTGCTTAGGGATTGTATGATTTGCTTGCTAACCTTCCGTTTTTGATGGTCTCGTATGATCACGCCTTTAGCAAGCGCTACTTCCTTTCCCGTCAGGCATTGGGAAAGTACCGATGGTGAGAGTCCCTTTATTACTGAAAGGGTAAGATTCTTATCTGGACTACGCCTGCTATTGATTCTTGTCATTAAGCCCAGAAGGAAGCGTAAAACATAGGCTACGATTCTCTTTGCTTTTGTAAACGTATGTACTTGTTTTCTATCTAGAAGCTCATCCTGCTATTGATCTTGCCTGGATGATCTTGCAGGTTCATCGCCTATGGCAGCTACTCCCTCTGCATACTCTTCAGAATCTTGCCCACCTTCAAATCTTTTCCTATAGTCGAAAATTCGACTATGAACAGGCCATTGAATCGGATTGGACTGTACGAAAAGCGGACCTATCCACCACCATACATGATCTTGTAGTTCTTGTTTGGTCAGTCCTCTTGTTGCGCAATCAGCTGGATTATCCCCCGAGGCTACGTAGCCACATCGAACGAAGGAACCTTTTTCCGCTATGTTATTGCTGATATTGTTGATCTCGACCAAGCGGTTATACACAAATTGTCCCACTTTCTTTTCCGGCTTCAGGTTGAGCCAATTGAGAACAATTTCTGAGTCGGAAAATAGGTAGACTTCTTGGACATCAAGGGATAGCTGTAGTTCGTTCAGAATCGAGTTAGTTAGTCTCGCAGCCAGTGTGAAGGCATTGAGTTCTAACTTCGGTATCGTGAACTTTCCCTGCATTGGCGTAAGTTTTGATTTCGCCATGATGAGGCGAGCCCTTCCTTGATGAAACAGGTATGTGCAAGCTGCGATGGCATTAGCACTGGCATCAGCGAATGTGATCAACATCCCATTACTACCCTTTGGTGCTAGAAATCTTGGAACGTTGCACGTGAATCCCTGAATCTGCTCCAAAAGATGTTTCCACTCGTCTTCTACTTCTTTGGGGAATTCCGTATCGCAATCATATGCTGCTGCCAAAGGTGCTGTAAAAAGATCTTGGCGTTATGAAGTAGTGGAGTCATCCATCCCATGGGATCGTAGATGGACGCTATTGTACTGGTAATAGACCTCTTGGTAGGTACAGGATCTGACGGAGCCCGTAGTGACATCTCTATTGTGTCTTCCCCATCGTTCCATGTAAGCCCTAACACTTTAGGATATTGCTGAGCGCATTTGTCCTGGCTTCTTATCTCTTCCACCAAAAGGTTATTGTTTGAAGGGTTCATCCCTAAGGTTCATCTCCAGGTCTTGGAACATTTGCTTACTCCTGTGGTATGCCCATTTGGCTTCCTCCAATGTATTTGTCGTCAGTACCAGATTGTCGACGTAAAGGTTCCGCTTGATGTCTTGCACAAGAGAAGCTTCTTCTTCGTAGTTATCCAAATGATATTGAGTAGTTGTGGCCAAAAGAAATGGCGATGACTAGAGGCCGAACGTTACTCTTGTGAACCTGAATACCTGTATATTGCTAGGAGTTGGAGGCAGCTTATGATCTCTCAACCATAGGCATCGCGTAGCGTCGCGATCTTGTTCTTGCAGTCGAACTTGCAAGAAGGCTTTTTCGACATCTGCTGTTATTGCTATTTGACCGAGTCTGAAGCGCAGTAAGATGCCGTACAGAGCAGGAAGTATCACCGGACCTCTGTGAAGTACGTCGTTCAAGGAATTGCAATCCTTGTAATGGGCCGAAGCATCGAATACTATGCGTAACTTCGTAGTGATCTTGTGCGGGGTCAGAATCGGCTGGTGTGGAATATAGTGGATTTGTCCTCCGAGGCTAGGTGCGTCCTCTTCTACATTTTCGATGACACCTTGTCGTAGTTGGTCTTGAAAGGTGTTATTATACTGTTCTAAAAGTTCTTCGTTCTTGCTTATTGAGTTTCAAACGCTAACCAGACGCTTATATGCTATTGCTCGATTGTCGTGCAAGGTTGGATATTGATGCTTCTTGGAAGACGGACGTAGTACCCATCCTCTCTCTTTTGTATTGATTCTCTGAACTTTAGCCAGACTTCCCTGTCTTCTCTTGCTCCCTTTTCGGTTCCCATGAACTCATCCGTTCCCGCGGCATCCAAAGTCCAAAACTTCTCCCATTGTTCTTGTTCCTCAGCCGTGACCTCTGAATCCGTAGCACTGGCGGTGTTGACTTGAATAATATTCATCGACCAACATTTTTCCCACTGCAGCCATTCCTCTTGCTTACATTGGGACGCTTGCTGAGCTTGCACTTCTGTATTCTTGGCCTTTCTTGATATTAAGTGACCCAGTTTTGTAGGTAGCAGATGGAGCCCAGATGGAAGCGCTATTGATGGAACGTCACTTCGAATGAAAGACCAGAGCTGGTCGCACCATAGTAGGATTTTCTGTTTAATAACCTCTTTACTCTTATTGATTGATATTGACAGATCTAACGAGCGCACATAATCTAGGTCCTCATTCGAAATCTTTGGAGAGAGGAAGGCAGTCGTCAAAACCTCACTTGTTAACAATTCTAATGAATGTAGCGCTCCATGTTTATCCCACACGTCGATATTGACTACTTTGCACTTTTTCTCGTTAGCTTCCTTGGATCCGAAAGTACGCAGCCTAATATGCTTCTCTTCTAGCACAGGCAATTTGAGCTTCTTTCCGCTCCCGTATCTAGTAGTACATCGACCTTCGTGAGTGATTTCGTATCGGGGTCGAGAATTGTAACTTCTCCCATTGGTAGGGATGGTCGATCCGATGCCTGCGAGCTCAGAACTGATTGAGGCTGCGCTTCAACCTTCTATTCCGTGTTTTCTTCCGTGGAAATAATCGCATGTGCCCGAACTTTCGTTGGGGCGCTTTTGAAAGTTTTAGGTGCCTCCTTACTTGGTGCCTTTTCTCCCTTCGGTCCAACATCCTTCTTTGTCTTTGGAGTTCTTGCAGACGGTGGATCGATCCCCTGCCTCTGAGCTGGTGACCAGTTATTGCTAACCCTTTTAAAGCAACAGGAAATGTGATGAGGTCCCTTGCATATAAAGCATGGTCGCCCTTTACAGCTTGCTGTAGCATGTTTACCCGAGGCACATATCAGGCATAACCTCCTTTCTCGGAGGTACGACGCTCGTTCTTGAGGCGTGGGGAATTTTTTACACCTTTCGGAGGCGCGATCTTCCCTACAATACATGCAGCTCCTTGTCACTGCTCGCCCAGCGTGCGGTTTTTGTGCCGTCCAGCTTTTCCGGTGGGTCGTGCTATTCTCATCCGCTAAAAGTGAAACCATTTCTCTGTACGGAGGATTTCATCCACATATGTGAAGAGGGTTTCCATATTGAGAGCATCATCCGGTTGCTGCCTTTGCTTTCTCGTTATCACTTTTCTCTTCACAAAGTCCGTAAACTTTGCCAGGACCTTCTTGATTAGCCAGGAGCTATTGACTTCTTCTCCCTTTTCCTTTAGTTGGGTCACTATTACCTGCACTTGCTCTAGAAGAGAGCGTAAATCCCTCACATAATTGCTGCGTCGTCCGCAAGAATCTAGTTTCTCGACCAAGTGGTTTACAAGGAGTTCCTTATTGTTGTACTTGTTGAGGAGAAAGTCTACTGCCTTAGAGTAGTTCTCCTTCGTGACTTGGAACTTCTTGATAGATTCTCTAGCTTCGCCTCTCAAGGCTCTTAATAGGTAATTGTATTTTACCATTTCCGGAAGTTCTCGCGTATGAATATTGCTTTGGAACAATTCCCAGAAATTGTCCCATTCCCATAGGCTTCCTCCGAAAGTCGGAATGGGAATCGGTGGTAGTTCTAGCGGCTTTGTCTGTGCTTGACTCGCCGCTGTAATGTTGTTGATCGTGGTTCCCCCTGATGTGCTACCGTTCAGCGCTCTGAGCCGAGCTTCTAGGAGTACGGAAAGGTCAAGGGCCGAAACCAGCGCTGCTTCCGCCTTAGCAGCATAACTCTCATAATCCTCGCTTTCCTTAGCGCCCTTATTCTCCATGTTATCCAGAGTTGTTGCGTACTCTGTCAGGGTTTTTTCTACCTTCGAAGACACGGTAGTTATTGCTGATATACCCTCCTCTAGCCGGCTCACTAGTTCTTGCTTTTCCCCTTGGGGTGCCTGCGCTTCTAAGACCGCTTCTTCTAACTTCTCACTTTTTAAACTGGAGACTATGTAATCCAATTTATTGGTAAAGGTGCTGACTAACCGCTTTAGGGTTCCCAAGTGCGACGACATCTTGATAGCTACCGCTTATTGACTATTGACCGATTTATTCTTGAGGTTATTGGCAGTTCAGTTATTGAGACTTGAGGTTATTGTTTGGACAACGTTCTTGTAACAAGAAAAGGAAAAAGGTGCGGTTCTGTTTTCTTGAGTAAGCCAAAGTGGGAAACCGCAATGCTTTAACTGAAATGATTTCTAAACCGACCTGGATCCTGTCGCCGATGCACCAGTTTGTGTAGTTGTGGGGGAGCTTCCCGAAAACACCTTGCCACGCGGAATAGTTCTTGCTCAGCTAAAGTGATCTTGTTATGGTAGCAAACACCGAATTCACTGAATACTTTATCTTGTATACCAGAATCTCTTGAAAGTTCTTGGACGAAGTGGAGCGGTAGCTCAGGGAGCCGGGGGTAGTAGTCGATGGCGTGCAGAAGCCGTAGACGAGCCTCGATCCCTGGCGACATCATCTTTTATACACGTTGTCGTTACTGTCCCACGTTGTTGTCACACGAAAGAATGTCCGCTTCGTCCAGTCCTGTAAACATTTCAATTAGATCTGCCATTTGATAAGAGAAAGCTTGAGAAACTGTGAAATGGTTTCTGACCCTAAACTACTACTATCGCAGCTATAGTCGCCAAGGACCACAGAAACAGCTAACAACGTGTTTGTGCCAGTCACAAAAATTATATGTAGAACAGCCAAGACTTCGCATCCAGGAGCTCCTCAGGTTCCCTGACTGGTGCGCAGAACTGCACACATCCTCTGCAAAACGAGGCATTATATAACAGTGGCGGCGCTAACCAATTCCTGATGCGCCACGCATTCTGTTTCTACGGGATATCTTCGTGGCAGTTGAAATGGGAGTCTGACCGATGCGGTGAATTGCGGTGACAAAGCGGTCGGTGTTTCATCTTTCCCAGACAAATCTGGTGCCAATTCACCAAATCCGGATGAATGTAAAGTTTGGTTGGCATGGGTGGAAAATCCGAACTAGGAGCCAGACGACAGCTGGCGTCTCCGACTGCGCTAACCTGCTCCCCTTTCACATATAACGTTTTTAATAGATGTATAGCTGTATAGTTCTGTACCTATTGTTTTCGCGCAGCTAGACTCACCTCCACATGACAATATAAGCGGATCCGAGAGGCGTGCCGTTCTATGCTTTTTTTACTATACTGTATCTTTTTCTCAAATCGGGTTTTGTCGAGTATTTTGTATAGTTACATACATTGTATTCTTTTTACAACTTTATTCGAATGATCTTCGTGAACATCCAAGTTCGATTATTCAAAATTCCCATTTTTCGAATGTATTTGAGTTCGAATATTCAAAAATATGTAATTTTTGGATATTTTTAAATTCAAGTTTCGAAAATTGTGTCATTTGAAACCTTTCAAATATTAGAAAATTTTGTGGGATCATAACTGTATGTAGTACTGAATCAGACGCATCTCTTTTTCCGCTGTTGAATCATGATTCCACGAAAGCGTACCTTCGCCCGTTTCACGTTGCGTTTTAGGCGATTTTTTGTCTGTTTTTTCATTAAAAACTTTTCTAATTTTGAAAAACTGTTAGAGCAATGTTGCAACAATGTTTTGTTATGATCAAAAGTCTATCGCCAGGCAGAACTCGAACCCGAACCTCCTGCTTACAAGGCGGGAATGCCCTACGCCATTACTCCACCGGCGCAGTTTGATCCAGCGCAACATCCAGACCTCAAGGGACCCGTGTGTTAGAGCAATGAATGAGTGTGACAAGCAGCCGTCGCGATAATACTGAATCCGTGCTCGTTGATAGTGAATCCGCTTGCACAACAGCTCCATTTTCAAAAGCGGTGTTCGACACCTTTGAGCTTTGGCAAACAACATCACAATGGGTGCCTGAGGACGTGTAAAAAGTCTTACATGACAAGGATCAAGATAGCTTCCAATAATTTATGTTACATTACCTTGAGCTGCCTGCAAAGATTAAGGATAAAGGAGAAAGGACGGCGTTATTCAATCCCCTTTGGGATGCGCCACGCATTCTACTTCTACGGGATTTCGTGGAGGCGAATTGAATGCGTGTCTGGCCATACAATGACCTGCGGTGGCCAGCCGATGGACAAGTCAGCGCTCTATCTTTTCCAGACACGTCTGGTACCAATTCACCGACCCCGGAGGGATGGAAGGCTTGGTTGGCCTGGGCGGGAAATCCGAACCAGGAACCTGGTATCGAGTGCAGACGACAGCCGGCGCCTCCTCCGACTGCGCTACACGCGCCCCTAATGAGTGAACTCTATCACAGGTAAAACTCATCAACTATCACAGGGACGAAGTCCGCACAAACAAAACACCGATGGTGGCCACGTTTGTATTACAACCCAGAAAACCTTTATGAAGGCACAAAGTGGCTTCATGGAAACAGATTTACAGGCTAAGCTCGGAAAAGTGGGAAAAGTAAAACTGGGAAAAGCATGGGACTGAATCTGTGAGAACTACATAGGTTCTATTATGAGGCCGACCTATGGTGAAAAAGCAGGAATGCAATTTTACCATTCTAATCATTTTTGAATGCATTATCTATTATATCGTTTTCTGTTTTGCAGGGGTTCCTGAAGCGCAGCCGGAGGTGGTGCCTGCTGTCGTGCGCACCCGATACCAGGTTCCTGATTTTCCCCTAGCCCAGGCCAACCAAGCCTTCCATTCCTCTGGGGTCGGTGAATTGGTACCAGATTTGTCTGGGAAGGATAGAGCGCTGACTTCTCCATCGGCTGGCCACCGCAAGTCATTGTATGGCCAAATACGCATTCATGTCGCCTCGACGACATCCCGTAGAAGTAGAATGCGTGGCGCATCCTAAAAGGGATTGAGTAACGCCGTCCTTTATCCTTATTCTTATAATTGTGAAGTTATTATTTACCAGTCGTTCGGCGGCCTAGCGGCCGCCCACAACTGGTTGGGGGCTTCGCCCCCAAACCCCGAGAATAGGACGCAATGGCCGCTACGGGTTTCCTATTCTTTCCTAGGCCTTCTGACCATTATGTTAATCGAGGTGGATCGGCTGATCTTCCTCAACGTGATCCTCAAAAAATCGATAATATCGATCGATATCGATTGGTCGACTTCAGATTCGTGTTCAGCGACCTCGATTACCCCCAGGGCCGAAGTTTCGTGCCGCCCGAACGACATCCTCAAAAAAATCGATAATATCGATCGATATCGATTGGTCGACTTCAAATTCGAGTTCAGCGACCTCGATTACCCCCAGGGCCAAAGTTTCGTGCCACTTGAGCGTCATCCTCAAAAAATCGATAATATTGATCGATATCGATTGGTCGACTTCAGATTCGTGTTCAGCGACCTCGATCACCCCCAGGGCCAAAGTTTCGTGCCACTTGAGCGTCATCCTCAAAAATCGATAATATCGATCGATATCGATTGGTCGACTTCAAATTCGAGTTCAGCGACCTCGATTACCCCCAGGGCCGAAGTTTCGTGCCGCCCGAACGACATCCTCAAAAAATCGATAATATCGATCGATGTCGATTGGTCGACTTCAGATTCGTGTTCAGCGACCTCGATTACCCCCAGGGCTGAAGTTTCGAGCCGCCGACGTGCTCGGCACGTCTACGGCTCGCCATGCACGGTTGCCGACGTGTTCGGCACGTCTACGGCTCGCCATGCATGGTTGCCGACGTGTTTGGCACGTCTCCGGCTCGCCATGCAGGGTTGCCGACGTGTTTGGCACGTCTACGGCTCTCCATGCACGGTTGCCGACGTGTTTGGCACGTCTACGGCTCGCCATGCACGGTTGCCGACGTGTTCGGCACGTCTACGGCTCGCCATGCATGGTTGCCGACGTGTTCGGCACGTCTACGGCTCGCCATGCACGGTTGCCGACGTGCTCGGCACGTCTATGGCTCGCCATGCACGGTTGCCGACGTGTTTGGCACGTCTACGGCTCGCCATGCACGGTTGCCGACGTGTTCGGCACGTCTACGGCTCGCCATGCATGGTTGCCGACGTGTTCGGCACGTTTACGGCTCGCCATGCACGGTTGCCGACGTGCTCGGCACGTCTACGGCTCGCCATGCACGGTTGCCGACGTGTTTGGCACGTCTACGGCTCGCCGTGCACGGTTGCCGACGTGTTTGGCACGTCTACGGCTCGCCATGCAGGGTTGCCGACGTGCTCGGCACGTCTACGGCTCGCCATGCAGGGTTGCCGACGTGCTCGGCACGTCTACGGCTCGCCATGCACGGTTGCCGACGTGTTCGGCACGTCTACGGCTCGCCAAGCATGGTTGCCGACGTGTTCGGCACGTCTACGGCTCGCCATGCACGGTTGCCGACGTGCTCGGCACGTCTACGGCTCGCCATGCACGGTTGCCGACGTGTTTGGCACGTCTACGGCTCGCCATGCAGGGTTGCCGACGTGTTTGGCACGTCTACGGCTCGCCATGCACGGTTGCCGACGTGTTCGGCACGTCTACGGCTCGCCATGCACGGTTGCCGACGTGTTTGGCACGTCTACGGCTCGCCATGCACGGTTGCCGACGTGTTTGGCACGTTTACGGCTCGCCATGCACGGTTGCCGACGTGTTTGGCACGTCTACGGCTCGCCATGCAGGGTTGCCGACGTGCTCGGCACGTCTACGGCTCGCCATGCACGGTTGCCGACGTGCTCGGCACGTCTACGGCTCGCCATGCACGGTTGCCGACGTGTTCGGCACGTCTACGGCTCGCCATGCATGGTTGCCGACGTGTTCGGCACGTCTACGGCTCGCCATGCACGGTTGCCGACGTGCTCGGCACGTCTACGGCTCGCCATGCACGGTTGCCGACGTGTTTGGCACGTCTACGGCTCGCCATGCAGGGTTGCCGACGTGTTTGGCACGTCTACGGCTCGCCATGCACGGTTGCCGACGTGTTCGGCACGTCTACGGCTCGCCATGCACGGTTGCCGACGTGTTTGGCACGTCTACGGCTCGCCATGCACGGTTGCCGACGTGTTTGGCACGTTTACGGCTCGCCATGCACGGTTGCCGACGTGTTTGGCACGTCTACGGCTCGCCATGCAGGGTTGCCGACGTGCTCGGCACGTCTACGGCTCGCCATGCACGGTTGCCGACGTGCTCGGCACGTCTACGGCTCGCCATGCACGGTTGCCGACGTGTTCGGCACGTCTACGGCTCGCCATGCATGGTTGCCGACGTGTTCGGCACGTCTACGGCTCGCCATGCACGGTTGCCGACGTGCTCGGCACGTCTACGGCTCGCCATGCACGGTTGCCGACGTGTTTGGCACGTCTACGGCTCGCCATGCACGGTTGCCGACGTGTTTGGCACGTCTACGGCTCGCCATGCAGGGTTGCCGACGTGCTCGGCACGTCTACGGCTCGCCATGCACGGTTGCCGACGTGCTCGGCACGTCTACGGCTCGCCATGCACGGTTGCCGACGTGTTCGGCACGTCTACGGCTCGCCATGCATGGTTGCCGACGTGTTCGGCACGTCTACGGCTCGCCATGCACGGTTGCCGACGTGCTCGGCACGTCTACGGCTCGCCATGCATGGTTGCCGACGTGTTTGGCACGTCTACGGCTCGCCATGCAGGGTTGCCGACGTGTTTGGCACGTCTACGGCTCGCCATGCACGGTTGCCGACGTGTTTGGCACGTCTACGGCTCGCCATGCACGGTTGCCGACGTGTTTGGCACGTCTACGGCTCGCCATGCAGGGTTGCCGACGTGCTCGGCACGTCTACGGCTCGCCATGCACGGTTGCCGACGTGCTCGGCACGTCTACGGCTCGCCATGCAGGGTTGCCGACGTGCTCGGCGCGTCTACGGCTCGCCATGCACGGTTGCCGACGTGCTCGGCACATCTACGGCTCGCCATGCACGGTTGTCGACGTGTTCGGTACCTCTCCGGCTCGCCATGCACGGTTGCCGACGTGCTCGGCACTTCTGTGGCATCGCCAGGCACGGTTGTCGACGTGTTCGGCTGCCGCGCCCCAACTCAAAGTGGGACGGACGGACGGTGTGACACACACAGTGACACACACACACAGTGACACAGTGACACAGTGACACACACACACACGCTTGCTCCTTTATATATAGTAGGATAATTTATTATATAATTGAGTGTGGCACAGTGAAGGCACAAATGCTTATACGCGAATCAACTTCTATTACAATCTCGGTTTCAAAAAACCTTTATTTACACCTCCTGGGTCAAGATTCATCAACCGCTTACCGGCCGGGAACGGTGAAAATACCACACTTCGAATAGTAAACTTGTTTACGTCTACACCTTGTTTTCCATTTGTTATTAGATCCCGCCTTCTCCTCGCACTACTGATTATTTCGAATTTCGCATTTCAGGGTACCGAAGAGCTGCAGAGATGGCGGCCGAAGAGAATCCTTTCGAAGAAATCGCAACTCGCGCTCCAGCGAGGTGACTCAGTTCAGTGTTTAATTTGATATCCCCTCCTTTCGACTTGGTAATGGACTTGTCTGGGAAGACAAAGCATGTCAAGGCCGTGTCATCGGCTGGTCAGCGCAGGTCCTTCTATAGGCTCAATACTCATTTAAGTTGCCCACAACAAATTCACCCCGTAGAAGTAGAACGTGTGGCGCATCCGAGAAGGGAATTGATTATCCGTTTGCCATCCTTTATACTTATCCTTCCTTTTTTTGAATATCGGGCGATCACAAGAAATCATCAAAAGTGAACCGGTACAATTAGGCTTGTGATCTGCTGTTCTATCTTAACGTCCGGTCGAAAAAGACCCCTCTTTGTACTTGGGTTAGACCGCCCATGTACTCAGATATAGGTCTAAAGATGGTATAGCAATAACTAAAACAAATACTTATTTTACCTCTGATATTTTCTACAAGACTAAAAATGGGAGCAATCAATACATGATTAAAGACTTTGGTAACCAGCATAAAGGATTGCGTTGTAATGTCAACTGTACCGTATGTAATATTACTTCATTTAATGACAATGTGATTTCTAGTGTAACAAATTTCAAGATCAACACATTTAAAGCGACAACTTCTTCATGTAGCACCAAAAACGTAGTTTACTGCATCACATGTAAAAATTGTAACATACAATACGTAGGCATCACAACAAGATGTATAAAAGAGAGAATAAGAGAGCATATGTATTACATAAATAATAAAAAGAAATTTAATGTTTTATATACTCACTTTCATAACTGTAAGTCTGAATTTGATGTTTGTATTTTAGATTCACTAGACAACAATAAAGACAAAAATATATTACTCAATAAAGAACTTTTCTGGATAAAACTACTCAATACTGCATATCCGCTGGGTCTTAATGATAATATTAAAGGATATGGTAATATAACGAACATTACTAATCCTCTAAAGCATAAAGCTAACCATCCTTACTTCTCATTAAAGATCGTTAAACAGAAAACAAATAGAAGAAAAAAGACAAGAAATAAAAACCAAGACCACAACAAATATACTGAAGTTCTCAACTATCTCAACAACAATGAAAATAACCTCCACATTATGAACTTTTATAGACTCCTTAAAAGTCTATCAAAAAGAAGTATAATAAAACTGTCGGAATTATGTCTTGATCCACTCTTTTTAAAACATCTTAAACAAAAAGCAAAACTTGTTCTGTATTGCTTACTGACAACAACCAATTATAGTAACATACAAAATAAAAATAACAATATAAAAAAGGATTATTTTAATATAGTAAAACCTTACATACACACTAAATTAGATATAATCAACTTCAATAAAATATTTAATAGCATCTATTCTATCGAATTTATGAAGACTTTACAATCAAATAAATTATCTTTCAGAGTAGTTTACACATACGATCCTCCAATATCAACAAAAAATTTTAATTACAATAAGTTTCTTGAGTCACTAAATAACGATAACATTTCTCATATTTTATCTAATCCTTGTCCATGCGAAGCATTTTATGTAAACGATAAAAAATTTGTCGACAAACATCATAATCATATTATAACAGGTAATTTAGAAATTATTGAAAATACAGCTCTAAAAAAATTACTAAGTAAAGGCACGAAATATAGGGTTGGTAAAAAACTAGATAAAGAAAGAATGAAGGTCATATAAAACGACGCTATTGACGCTATCATCGAAAAGATCAAAAATAAATATAAATTGAATGCTGACAACATAAATCAAATAAGAAAATATTTTGTTTTACAATATAGAAACAAAGTCAAACCTGTACTAAATAATAATCAAGAAAGATCTGAAGTTATCCCATATAATCAAATAAAATACTACCAAGATCGCTTTGTCTTTTGCCCGCTGGACAAAGCCTCAAACAACTACGGTATAATATGTAAAAAATACTACCTAAAAATAATTATGAAAGAACTGGGAATAGTCATTGATAGAGATAATTTACTCTTCACCACAAAAGATCAAACCGACAAAGTGTATAATTACATACCCAACCTCAACGAATCTGACATCTTACGCAGACACAACCTTTTTAATACAAATAATGGTTTGAGAATTAATAGTGACACCGAAATTCCTATAATCTACTGCCTACCTAAAATGCACAAGTACCCAATAAGTTTCAGATTTATTGCAGGCGCATCCAAGAGCAGTATTAAAAACCTTGCCTTACAATTACAATGTATATTCACATTTGTGTAGCGCAGTCGGAGGAGGCGCGACTGTCGCGTGCACCCGATACCAGGTTCCTGGTTCGGATTTCCCGCCCAGGCCAACCAAGCCTTCCATCCCTCCGGGGTCGGTCAATTGGTACCAGACTTGTCTGGGAAGGATAGAGCGCTGACTTGTTCATCGGCTGGCCACCGCAAGTCATTGTATGGCCAAATACGCATTCATGTCGCCTCCACGACATCCCGTAGAAGTAGAATGCGCTGGCGCATCCCAGAAGGGATTGAGTAACGCCGTCCTTTATCCTTTATCCTTATCCTTATTCACATTTGTTAAGAAGCATTTCATTAACTACTGTAACATAGTAGCTAACCGATGCAGATCTACGAAGGTATATTGGGCAATTAATAATACAAATATTGCCTACGAACTAAATGCACTACAAGACGACCATTTAAAACTCTATTCGGCGGACTTTAAAGATATGTTTACTAACCTACCTCATAAGACTATCTTAGACAAAATAGCGGTTCTACTCAAAATCTGTTTCAAAAATGTCAATAAAAATTTCATAGCCTCTAATGGATACAAAACATTTTATACTAATGAAACAAATTTGAACTCTCGATACAAAATATTTAATATGCAAGACATTATGCATTATGTTAATTTCTTACTTAAAAATAGCTATGTTGTATTTAGCTCAACGATTTTTAGACAAAATAAAGGCGTTCCTCAAGGAGGTAACTTTAGTCCACTACTAGCAGATATCACAATGTCTATATTGGAATACGAATTCGCTAAATCGTTTGTGGCTAGTAGTAATAATATGTTTATACCATATAGATACATGAGTGATCTACTAGTAGTTCATAACTTAAACGAAAATCATGTAGATGATATTTTAAAACTAGTCTATAAAGATACTCTGGAATTGAAAAAGACGCATATTAATGAACATCACTGCAATTATTTGGACATTACATTAAGAATTATCAATGATAGAATAGAAACTAAAATGTACAATAAAACAGATGACTTTAACTTTAAAGTTCTAAGGTTTCCCCATTATACGTCAGCGATCTCTATAAATATCAAAAAAGCTATAATTCTATCCGAAACGTTAAGAATAGCAAACACTTGTTCTGACCTAGAGTATTTTCTAGAAAAATTATTGAATTGAAAAATATTTTGAAGCATAACGAATACACAAAAGAGTTCATTATTTCAAACATAATTAAATGTTTATATAAACACAGATTTATATATTATAAGTTCAAATTTCATCAAGTCAAAGACAATCTAAGTGTATTTTTACGTAAAACTTTTGATGAATGAATATGTATCAAAATAAAATAACTTCCAAATTTCATATGCTAAGACTGCTTTATGACAAAACTAATCTTACCATAAAACGAAAAATGAAAATGAAAATTCCTTAGCAGTGAAGACGATACCGTCTTGTGTTCTTGTTAGTTTTATTGCACTCTGCATTTGACGTTGGTGTGTGTCGAATCACCCTCCTCAATGATACAACCAGTTTTGCCATATTTGAATTATAAATGAGAACTAATGTAGATATCATTATATCATTATATATAACAGTCGAATGATATACACTTCCTTATTCACTGCTACGGAGTATGGCGGTGGTCAAATATGGTAAGTCTTTCAATTTTTATATATATATAAAAAGCTGTTCTTGTTATAAATAAAAATAATTGATAAAAGTAATAAAAGTATTAAATAATAAATAATAAAAGAAAATAAATAAAATAGGATTAAATAATAAATAAATAAACTACCCTAATAATGATCAATCTTTATAATGGTGATTACAATAAATACTATAATAACACATTTTAAGTAGTCACATTGAACTTGTAAATCATATTTTATTACCTCTTTCAATTGTACCTCATGGTTTACTTAACTTATCTTTTTACTCCTTATTTATTTTCACTTTCTAATTCTACTTCTCTCAAATGTCTCTAGTTCTTTATCTTTCCTTCTTCACTCTTTCTCATCTTTTTTCATTTGTTCTCTCTTCCATTTTCGCTCTCCTATCTCTTTCTTTTATAGACAGATTTTAAAGAAATCTTAAACTATACTCCTCTTCTTCACTGAAGAGCCACGGGAGGAGTATAACACAAAGGTTCGTCTGAAGGTAGTGGCGAAACGAACCTTTTTATATGTTTATATTTTGTGACATACCATTCTCTTAATTAATTATAATTTTTAAAAATTCTATTATTTTACACCTTTCTTCACTTCTACGAATTTTACATTTTGCTATGTTTATATTAAGTTTTACAGTTTATTGGGTTGAACTTATGCGAGACACTTGGAGAGTGAAAAGCGTAATAGTCTGCTTCTTAAGCCGCTTCCCCCCGTAGTAGAACTAATAGCAACGGCAAAGCAAAGTCGATTCAGAGACCAAATGCAGCTCCAACGAGTTCGATACTATCTCAGACGACATAGAGGCAAGAAGAACAAGCGGAAGTTCCTCACCAGGAACGATATCTATGATCCTGAACGGTATTCACATCATGCTTAGGATGCGAAGTTTTTAAAACCTTGTGCCTAATGTGCTTCTTCAATTCCAGCAGCGAACGAGCCAAAATGACAAAGCAGCAGAGAAAGAAACTTCGCGAAGAGCTCGCGCTGAAGGTGGACTCGGAGGAAACGGAAGACCAAGGGACTCTCGCACCGAAGGAAACCATAGGTTAATAGTTGAGCAAATTTATTTATTTATTTATTTATTTATTGAATTTATTTATTCCACGTTAGCCAAATAGCATTTCATAGACAAAACACTTTGCTAACACAATGCAATAGCCCTATACAAAAATTATAAGGTAATTACAAGAAACACACGAACATTTATTTCGATTTCTAGAGTAATTAGATTCATTAGTCAGTGACCAAGTATCAGTAGACATTTTCCCTTTTCCTTTCTCTATTCTTTTTTCTTCCTGTTTCGAATTAGAGAGACAAAAAATATATGCCTTACTTGTTAGCAGCGTAGGAAAAGAGGCGTCCTTGAGCCCTTCTACGGCTATAATCATTGTGGATTGAAGATCTTCATTTGGATTGTTGCAGTCTGCCCAACGTGCGTGGAAACGCAGTCGGAGGAGGCGCCCGGTATCGCGTAGACCTCAATCGTGTAGGGACCTGGCGAGGCCAAAGCAGGCCTTCCACTCTCCCTGATCTGAGAATGGGTACTAGGCGTGTCGGCGAGGGGTAAGACTCTGACGCATCCACCCGCTTTCGGCGACAACTCACGGTGTCCCCCAAACACGCATTCAAGCAGCATCCACAACATCCCGTAGAAGTAGAATAGATGGCGCATTCGTTTTTCTTTCGTGGTTTTGGTTTGCCTCCTCTTTAATTTCCGGAACGCACTGTGAATATGAAATACCCTTTGAACTTCATAAAACAAAGTCATGTACACGAATTCTAAAAATGAACTTTGAGCCTATTTTAGACATAAAACTTAGTTTCATTTTAAAATGTAGGGCGTTCTACATGATAATCTCAATCTAATCAACATTCAACTATTTCCGCTGGAATCTTATACTAGTTGGGACTCTTAAAACTTTCTTGTCCCCAAACTTGTAGCTGCAATGCCGGCCGCATTTTCGCAGTGTCAAGACTGGTACACTTGATAGACCTTCTTGTTATGAACTGAACGGTGCTCAACCAATAGATAAACTGCAATCTGGGTGAGTAGTAGGGCCGAGAACATCGACAGTTAACGTTTGCAGCTCTAAAACGGCTGCAAGTGCTAAGTGAGGTTAGGAAGCTGAGGAATTGTGAGTATATCATCGTAAAGTACCATAAGCCTTCTGTTCGCGGACGAATTTGTAAGCCGGTAACTCGCCGACTTTCTCTGCAGCGGTCGACTGAAGTCGGATAAAAATTGAACGAAAAAACAACCGAATCCTGCATTTTCGCACCACTATAATTTCGCCGCTTTTTAGCCTGCATTGCTTTACTTGCTTGATTCTCTAGAACTTTCCTGCGCCTTAAAACTAACAAGCTGCAGCCGGAACGCTTCGAAGTCGATGGAGTTATTGCACTCCGAACTCGTCTGCGCGTCCAGTTTAGCAATGGAACATTCCTCCTAGTCGGAAGAATTTCAATGCATATTGTATGCAAAACATGTAATTGGTTTGTGATACTTTTTGTATACATAGAATAGCCGCTTTCATCAAGTTAAGCTCACTCTGCTAGTCTCACTCCGGTCGCGCCCACTCGATTGATTCTGTCGGGCTTGTATGCACTGCTCAGCTCAATTTGATAATTTTATCTTAAAAGGCAAAACTTTAGCTGGTGAACTAAAATATATGCCTCTTATTGCGAAATACGGAACTCTAAAGAAGCCATTAAAGAAAAAGCTTTGCGGACAAAAAAAAATCGCCGCTCTTATTGTACAGGGTGTCTCAAAAAATGTATACACTGTTTGAAAGGCGATAACTTTGCTCATTGTAAAGGTACTGAAGAAGTTAAGTGATCATATGAAAGCTTAAAAAATAGAAATTTTCTGACATATGAGAGGCTTGGAATGCGCCATGCGCTCCTCTGAAATTTTCCATTTTACACTCGATTGATTGTGTTTCGCTTGAATACATGTAATAATTCCTCCACAAGGTGGCCGTTTCGATTGATTTGTGCTTACTTCAGAGAATAAAACCTAATTACACGTTATAGCTTGCGAAAAGTGGAGCGTATTCTAAAAAATAAAGGTATTATATGAAGGGTTGTAACATTGCTGCTAGTGAAAGATTTGGAAATATTTGAGACTCACATGAAAGCGCAGGGCGACGGCATTACTTTGGCGTGCAAATAGTCAAGATTGCGCCATGCTCCAGCCTGAAACTTCGCCCATCAGACTCGATTGATTGTGCATGGGCTGGATGCTTGTTACAATCTTGTTACTACTTGGTCACATAAACCTGTGCTGTGCTTCTTTTAACGTTTTGAGCTTGACAGCCTCGTGGAAGACACGTTACGTGCGGGTTTATTGATTGCACGTTTTAAATGTGAGCAAGAGCCGCATTTTACAAGACGCATTCTGTGGACGCATGAAGCAACATTTAGGCTGAATGGAGAGGTTAATTGGCATTACTGCAGCTACTGGACGACGGAAAACGTTAAACGAAGCACAGCACAGGTTAATGTGACCAAGTAACCACAAGATTGTAACAAGCATTCAGCCCATGCACAACCAAGGGTCTGGAATGCAAGGTTTCAGGCAGGAGCATGGCGCAATCTTGACTAATTGCACGCCACAGTAATGCCGTCGCCCTGCGCTTTCATGTGAGTCTCAAAAATCTCCAAATGCTTTTCTAGCAGCAATGTTACAACCCTTCAGATAGTACCTCTATTTTTTAGAATACCCTCCACTTTTCGCAAGCTATAATGTGCAATTAAGTTTTAAACTCTAAAGTAAGCACAAATCAATCGAAACGGCCACTTTGTGAAGAGATTGAAACATGTATTCAAGCGAAAAACAAGCAATCGAGTGTAAAGTGGAAAATTTCAGAGAGTGCATGGCGCATTCCAAGCCACTCATATGTCAGAAAATTTCTATTTTTTAAGCTTTCATATGAGATTTTAAATTTGTCAGTTCCTCTGTTGTGAGTAAAGTTATCACCTTTCAAACAGTGTATACATTTTTTTGAGACACCCCGTATTACCACACATACAGTCATCCTACTTAAGGGCTTCACGATAATTGTGAGCATAATTGGAGGACCCTTTTCAGTTGACCGCCACATGCGTCGACCTCAGCATGCTCCTACTGATGAGTTGCTCGAGACAGATCTGCGCACCACACAACAACCACACCTGGTTAGTTTTTAATGCAATTTCTTCCCATTTTTCATCCCAACTCCTCTCCGGCGCAACCAATATTTCAAATTCTTGAACAAAATTTGTGAGAAAGTAGTTTTAATGTAGGGCATCCGAGAGCCTAACTGTGGTCACATCCATGCTACGCAAATATGAAAGAAATGTGGATATCGTTTGAGTGCAGGCTTTGAACGTGGTTTTGGAATTTGAGGAACAGAAATCTGGGCTCTGCAGTCTTCAGCAAATCTCAAAGGGGTGAAAACAATGAAAGCGGAGATGTTAACTTATTAGGGGTGTGCAAAAAAAATATTGGCGTCTTTGAAGCAACTACTTTGAAATATTCTCACTCACTCCAAAGGAAAGCTTTTCAATCGAAAAACAACCAAGAGAATCAGACATTTCTGCCAAAGAGAGGCTTTTTTATATGCCAGCAGCATAAAATCCTGGAGTCCTGAAGGCGACGAAATCGTCGAATACATCTTTTGCATTTTCCCGGTTTCAGAAGCATTTCTACGCAGAAAAATACGATAGCCTGCAGGAGAACGGTCTGGTGAGCATATCCCAACTTATTCGTCTTTTTCGTTGTCGTCAATGAAAGGCGGGATCGTGGATGCCACGGATTAGGATTGCACCTTTTCTGTTGTTCACATTAGTTTTCCCCTGTGGTATTTTCGCCTGGAGCTAGGAAACTCTGGTACTCCGGCTGCTCGCTACGAGACAATCGCCAAGACCTTTCTTTGGTGTAGTGTCGACCTTAGGAAATATTTGGAGCATAGTCGTGTTCCAACCATTAACCGGAACGTCATCGGTTGTATAGGGAATCCATTTCTCATGAAACGTCACAATACGTTCTAGAAAGGGTAGTTTTTTTTTTGCTCAAAAAAAGCCGAACACGCTTCGAGACAACGAGATTGCTGATGTTCAGTAAACTCACGCGGCACCCATTTATCGAGTTTTTTTACCTTTCCAATTTTCTTTGAACACCATGATACAGTTGCGTCGTCGACGTTTAATTCTTGAGCAGATTCTACTGTGGATGTTCTTAGGTTGGTATCTGCCATTGCCTTCAATACATTGTTGTCAACCTCTGATAGCCGATCGCGTCCCTCGCGATCTTCGAGACTCGAGACGAAGATCGCGAGGGACGCGGGAGACGAAGTCTCCAGCTCGAAATTTCTCAAATCATCTTTGTGTTGTATACATTCATATGTGGTGTCCTAATCCCATGCGCTGATCAGATTTCGAGTTGCTTCCACAGCAGTATGGTCGAGTTAGAACTCCTGAAGCAAAACGACGTGAACTTCCCGTCAGCACATTCGCATCGACCCGGAATCACCGAAGAAATGTTGATAGAGAGTCGGTAACCACCAGTTATAGCACGGAAAATGTGCTTTCTAACGATATATAGCATCACCGCATTCGTTTGAGATTTTGGTTAATTATCATTGCTGAAATATAGCAAGATTCCATCAGCAAAAAACAGGCTGGTCGCATCGCAGATGCGACAAATTCTAAAAAGGCTATTGTTCCCCGGTCCTGTTGCAAGAGCTAAGTTCTGAAAGCATTTACTTAAAAAGCTGGTAGTCAGTTGGCGCAAAGTCTCGTGAATTTGAAGGGTGAGGCAGAACGTCAACTCATAGTTCGTTCAATTTCCGAAAGGTCATTTGCGAAACTCGTGGGCGGGCGTTGTCGTGCAGAAGAGTGGACTTTTCTGTTGACCAATGCCGGCTGCAGCTCACGCAATTTTCGGAACATCTCGTCGATCTCGTCACAGCAGAACTGTTCTGCGATGATCGGCCTGGTTCCAGAATGTTGTAGTGGATCACGCCAGCCGCCGACAACCGCACTGTTAACATCGTCTTTTTCTGGTGGGATTTCATATGTGGGGAGTGCCTGGGGTTCCTCTACATCAATGCACTATCCTTATCGTGTTCGATTATAGTATAGAATCCAACTTTCATCACGTGTGACGACTCGATCCGAAAACGGGTCGTTTTGACTCCGGAGAAGCAAAGAAGAACAGATTTCGACGATTTCTGGGATCACTTAAATCGCGGGGAACCCACTTTTTGAGCTTTTTCACCTTTCCGAGGCGTTTCGAACCATCTGCAACAGCGGTTTCACAGACTCCTAGCCCTTCCGCAACATCACGGACTGTTCGCGATGGATTAGCTTCCACGAAGGCCCTAAAGTCGTCGTCCTGAGGCCAGATTCATCATCCGCTTACCGTCCCGTAACGCATATTGGTTATCGTATCTGTACCTCTACATCTCTGTATCTCTCTGTGTCACTTACTACATAGGCCGATATGGCGAATCCCCCGTGAGATGATACCGGCGGTATCGTTGAGGAATCTGGCCCCTGCCCTGCTGCAGATCTGCCGCTTCGGGGCTTCAAGGTTGAAATCTCTAGAACGAAGATTCTCGAACCATCGTTGCACGGTCCTTTCTCCAACACTATTCAGCCCCACACATGGTTGATTCGCCGAACTGTTCCGACGGCGGATCGGTCCAGTCTGAAGTTGAAGTGAAATATCGTTCGGAATTGCTCTTTTGACATACTTCAGTAAGTCTTCGAAGAAACGCTGTTGTTAAGCATACGTGAAACACGAATTATGATGTCAGGTAGAGCAAAAAAGTTTGTATTAAACTTACTTACTTTGATACTTTGATGGTCCTTTTGTCGGCTGGAGGTCCTCTCAGCGGGGACCACAACTCTTCCAGACCGCTCCATCTCTGGCAGCTTGCATCCAGTAAGGCAGACCTATCTCTCTCTGAAAGATCTTGAGAATGAGTCTGCCCATCGCGTTAGCGGTCTTCCCAGTGGTCTCTTATGGTCTCTTGGGAGCCATTCTGTGACACGGAGAGTCTATCTATCGTCCTTTCGTTGAAGCAGGTGCCCGGCCCAGCGATATTTGGACATATTAAACATTACATAAAAATGCGAAGTAAGTTGAATATTGATTCAGCGATAAAAGAACGAAAGGCGATTGCACAAAAACCGCCAGATCTTTCCAGTCAACCTAATCCATTACTTAGCCACTGTAAGTCATGTAGTCTTTAATGCTATGTGTTGAGAGCATTGCTATCCCAAAAACTGTTGATTTACGCCGACCTTCACTCCTTCTCTTTTCACTCACAGCAGCGGAACGTCTTTCTTCCTTCTTTCGCTGCTATCCTCTTGCCTTAATCGAGAACCTGGAAGACCACACTCTGCTCTTCCGCATCCTTGGCGGCCCGAATTACGATATGCCGCACTTGTTTGTTGAACATTCGGTGCCCCTCCTTTTTGAGCGGAAAGCCAATTTTGAGATATGCACCCTGTTATCCGTCCAATTCTCTGTGAACTATTTAGAAAAGGCTAGTCTAGGATTTCTCATAAAAGCATTCCACCGCCATAGTTTAAGGCAAGACGAAACATCTTATCAAACAGGAGTATTGCTTGATAAAATAAAATAAAGCACGCTTTCCAATGCATCCCATAGCTGTCCACTCTTAATTATATCTGAAAAATCTGCACAGCCTTCTCCTAATGTTGTTCCTTGCCTATTCCAGATTCTTCAACAACTCTTCAGCTTCATGATTGCATGCGTTCTCCGATTTGAAAAACGAGTGAATTGCAACAGCTACCCTCCTAATATGAGCGCTCGATTTCAGCCGACTCTGATTCCGATGTTGGACCATCCCCCTCGACTTCCAAACAACCCCTTCCGGGCCTTCGACATTAGCAAGCCGACGGTCATTGGTCTGCCGATACCGCCGAAGATTGAAGACGCCGTCGAGCAGCGCTAGTCTTGCTCCACCCTAGTCAACGCCATTACGCATTTATTTCAGAGCTGATGTAATGGGAAGTCGATGCTCATTCTATATACATGTGGCTTTGGAAGCAAGTGCTATGGCTTTTTCTGAAAACTCCTTATAAACTAGGTGCTAGTGCTTGCTGAAACCACCCGCAAGAGAATGTGATGTGTGCAATTTATGTATTTTTGTATTTTAAGGAAGAATGACAGCAGGATGTTCATGTTGTGTTAATTTACCCAATACCGTATTGTGTGTCACAGCGTTGGAGACTCATGACTTCTCAATGTACAAAGTGTATAGTCATAAACGATACTTCATTCTCTAGACTTACGCATATTGGCTGATGAGGCACTTTGTACTTTCACAACTCCAAGGATCGAGGAAAGGTCAAAAAAAATCGCCCAAACTTCGGCTAGGGAGTTATTTGGGGTGCTGATCACGAATATGACATCCGTTTTTCGTTTTACGCTAGAGTACGGCAGGTTACGGTATCGTTCCTGAAGTTGGTGCGCAGACGGAATGAGAACACGCTCCTCAGATTAATCGATCGCCATATAACGATCATCAGTGACTGCTGGCGTGCTTATAGCCGCATATCCGCACTGCCACAAGGATACCAGCACCTGACTGTAAATCATCGGCTAAACTTCGTCGACCCGAATACAGAAGCCCACACGCAGAACATCGAGTGTCATTGGCAAAAGTTCAAGGCTCTAGCAGTATGGGATAAACAACCGTCGTTACCAAGACTGCTTAAGTGACCATGACCTTGGCAGCCCTAGTCACCTGCACCTACCGTAACCTACCGTACTCTAGCGCAAAACGAAAAACGGATGCCACATTCCTGATCGGCATTCCAAATGACCCTTCTAGCCGAAGTTTGGGCGAAATCGGTGACCATGACCTTGGCAGCCTTAGTCACCCGCACCTACCGTAACCTACCGTAATCAACCGTAATTTTGAAAACGGATCTCAGATTCGTGATCAGCACCTCAAATAACCCCCCGTGCGAAGTTTGGGCGAAATATTCTTTTCGACCTCTCCTCGACCCTTGGAGTTGTGAAAGTACAATAGTGCCGCTGATGAAGCTTGACGGCAATAAATTTTCATCAGAACTCAGCGTGCGGACACTACATTGCAGGAGCGTCTTTTTCAGGAGCCTTTAAAAACATGGTAAGAACACAAGAATATTAAGCGAAAGAACTAGGAAGGTCTTCTCCTTTACCTGTAGAGGTGTTTGCTTCACTAAAAATCAGTATTGCATGGTAAAGAGGCTAGGCAGACAAGGAGGACACGCCCCACGGAAGACCTCCGCTAAAGAGCAGCCGCAGTAAGGTTTCTGACCAGCTGTCTCTATGGGGAACACAGGATGTGCGGTAGAGGAACGTGGTTGAATAGAAGCCTGTAGTAAAGATCTCGCGGGGAGTCTAGGCGCGAACAAATGAGGTGTGAGAGGCTGGAGAAAGTAGTCAGTCCTTTGTAAGGGTTCCGGGGCCGAGCGGTTAGCCACTTACTATTCGCCTCCTTTTTAGCTAACCTTCGTGGTGTATCTTCGCCACGAAGGTTCGCTAAAAAGTCGCAAGTTAGGAGTTCTGGAGTTTTTAGCCGTCTCTTTCGGAAGCGTTCGTGGTCGTGGGCGATGCCTCCTGGTCCTTCTGCCGTCGTTGGTTCTTCGCTGTTTATCCTGTTGCCTGATTTCATTATACATTATCACTATGATAAAATAACATTTTTTATACCCCTGAGTTTGGAAAACCCGCTGATTAGTTTTAAATCCGCTGTCTAGGTCAAAATTCCACAATATAATGCCTATCTCGTCCTTGCAGTTTACCGCTTGTACGCGTTGTTACGGGATATTGCTCCAGGCGGAACTTGAAACCGCACCTTCTGCTTTCCGGACAGTTATGCTGCGCCTTACAGCATCAATTCTGTTTGACCACACGTAACATCCGCGATATCCTCGAGACGCATAAGCAATCCCTCATGATATCAGGACCCGGACGCTGATATCAGGGGCCGAAATCGTCAACACTTACAGCAATTTAACAGAGAAAATACAGCCGAGGTCCTGATAGTGAGACGTAATGCTTCACCATATCGTTTGATAAGCCACGCTACCAGGGATTTCGGCTGTATTTTTTCTGTTAAATTGCTGTAAGTCGTTGATGAATCCGGCCCCAGGTTGGAATCGATTAAGGTGAAGGCCTTTATAGTAACAATGTTTCAGGAACATGCCTCCTGTCTCAGCAACATATGTAGCCTCCACACCATCCGCTCCAGGCTTCAACAAATGTGTTAAAGTCTTGAAATTTGCTTTACAACATAGGTTTTAACAAACTCAAATAGACTAATCGTGAAATGTGGAGTAAAATTCACTCTCTAAAGCAGCTCATTCAGTGATTTTTTGACAGCAACTGAATTTATTCAATACTATATTTATGTATTAGTGCTCCATATCAGTGTAAATTTTTTTACATAAATGAATTCAACAGACGAATATAAATTAACTGTGAGCTGTGGCTGCTACAACGATGTCTCATCGCGATCAAAACTTTAGACCCAGGCGGGACTCGAACCCACACCTGCTGACTTGGCGGGAATTCTTCGTCATTACATCACTGGCGTTGTTTGGTCGAGCGCACCATCCACACCTGCACTCACTCACGTAAATCAGGATGAGCTGTGGATTAAGCCTATACAATTTGTACAATTCAAAATGAAAAAAGGAAACGAACCACTTCGGTAAAAAGATTATTTTTCCCTCATCTTCTGCATAATTTGATGTTTTGCAGGTTTTAAGTCTTTCCGACTCTACCTGAGACGTTCAGGCATACTATGCGACAATGTGCCTACAGCTCTTCAGATGCTTTTCAGGTGTTCTACTGACGAATTTCACAGAAACTGGTCTCCCTACAGATTTTCTCAGATATTGTTTTCCTTTTGCTGATGTTGGTGATTTGGATAATTTTCGCGTTATACTCTTCTCCTTACCTTGCGGGGCGGTACTCCTTGGTAGCTAACCTTCTAACTCTTATGTAACGAGGTGGGTTGTGCTTAGCAAATGTTGTGCAATTTGTGTCCTACTATCGAAATGCAATCGATTCTTTTAAACTTCCTTTGTGAAAGCCTGCTTGTGCTTGATACCAGTTCCACGGGGCGGCCAGCGTATCCGTATGCCGAAGCTATCTACCGCAGGGCATCATAGCTGGCTGATGTGGACATGCAGCCTTTGCTGAAAACGATTATTCCTACAAGATAAGCAAGACTTGTAATTATTGTTTTTACTTCCAACTAATTGCTTCCGTTTTTCGTTTCTGCATTTACTACAAGTTATGCGTTACTATCTATTAAAACCGCATGAAGCTCTACAACCCACTAGTTTAGTGTTTTGATTTTCTTCCCATAGCTAGTTACCACTGGGTGTCGCCGCTGCCTGTTAATTCGTTAATTCGTTATTCTTGTGTTGATTCTGTTTCGTTTCTCTTTTTTCTTATGGCTTGTTTGAGTTCTGCTCTGACTCATGTTCTAATGTGAATGTCACGTCATTTTTGACGTAAATAAATAAACAAATAAATTCTCTTCGATGAATATTATTTTGAGAGGTTAGAATTGAACACGGCTGATGTATCAATAAGACTATTTAGGTAGAAAGGTAGTAGTGGCTGCAGTACATATTTTCCACCTATGTATGTAGTGGATCGACATCTTACTTCCAACACTGCCTGACTTCTTTCTATTTTCCCTCTGTTCATGTTGTGGGCGCATGTGGCGCATTCGGAAATGAAGTGCCGACTGCACCCGATATCAGGTTCCTGGTTCGGATTTCCCGCCCAGGCAAACCAAGCTTTCCATCCCTCCGGGGTCGGCGAATTGGTGTCAAACTTCGTCCGAAGATCCTGCTCAGATTCGATCGAACGACAATTATAATGCAGACGAATAGGCAGTTTCCGTGTCGTGGTGGGAGGGAGTTTCCGGTAGTCCGATTCCAATGACGTCCTGATAGTTTAACTCCGAGATTAGATGGCCCCTCGCCGGAGGTGGACTTCTACGTCGTCGGTTGCATCCACCTCAGGCGAGAGGCCATCTAGTCTCGGAGTTAAACTATCAGGACGTCTATAGCGACACCTGGGTCGCTATTACCAGTCATCTAGCTCCTAATAACTGTCACAATCCGCAAGTGTCCAATTGTTCGATCAATAGGCCGTATTGAGACTCTGGACGCCGCTCCCATGTTTTTCTATGTTGACCACGTAACGCTTTTTGTATGTTGATCAGCTCGCCCTCCTCACTGTAGCCGAAACTCCCAGCTGTTCCTTTGTGGGCCACGAAAATCTTCGGCTTTTTCTTTGTTTATCACGATACTCCTCTCGTCCGCCCTCACTGTACCGTAAACAAAGCGAACCATTCGCCGGCACAGTCGCCTCCACGAGTGGTCTCTCGCCTAATTGTCGGCTCCGATTTCTTACATGTCTCGATCCCTTACATGTTTAAATTCCAGCCTGTTCTGTTCCTTGGCCTGTCAAAATTGCCTTAACATGCCATGCCTTGCCTGTTGAAATTGCCTTACCATGCCACGCTTTGCCTGTCAAATAGCCTCACTTGTCAAATAGCTTTTGACCGTCTAGCATACTCAGCCCATCCACTATATCTTGTTACTCGCTCGGTTTTAAATGTAGATCATTAACATAAGGGTTTAATTACCCAAGTTTGAGTTGAGGGACAACGTACGCCGTATCGCGCAAGGTCCACAAGGTCGAAATCTGCGTGGCACTCTACAAAAAGAGGAAGGCGAGCAGAGGATTCGAGAGGATCCTTAACCATCGACGAAAGGACCTCCAAGGCTACAACAGCCAGCCGCGATAAAATTGGTGCATCGGCCTGGAATCGAACCCGGGCCGCCCGCGTGGCAGGCGAGCATTTTACCACTGAACCACCCAGGCTCTCTACAGCGAGGTAATCGACTGGTCCAGACACCCGTCCGTACACCGAGCCACTTCCTCCTTCGCATACGCCCTTAGGTGGCTGGAACGCATCACAAAACGGACTACCCCTGATCTCCGTGACAAGCTACTCAGTCGCATACCTGAGCTGCGCCTTCACTATGAAGACGACTTCATCACTGTCCCGGAGGCCGAGCGCACATCTAAACTGCTTCTCCGCAATCACCAACAGGTTCACATCGAAGGGAAAATCAACCCTCAGAAAGACCGTCTTATCCCTTCGTAGGATCCCGAGGGAATCATATGCTGCCGTGGACGTCTTCAGCAGTCGCACTTGCCAGACGAGAGCAAGTTCCCGATACTCGTCGGAGCTCAGTCAGCCCTTGCCTCACTCATCATCAAAGACGCCCACGCCTCCTTCCACCTCGGCACGGCTCACACCATGACTCGAGTACGAGAAAAATTCTGGATTCCACAGCTCAGGCGACAAGTCCAGAAAATTCTCCGACGATGCGTGCCTTGCCAACGAATGAATAACCGGCCGTATCGATACCCCGAGATGTCAGACCTTCCTGCTCGACGGGTCACCCCCAGCAGACCATTTCTTCACGTCGGTATCGATTACTTCGGTCCCATCACGGTACGCTCACCCACTGAGGAGACTTCAAAAGCCTATGGAATCATTCTCACGTGCACAGTCACTCCACTGCTGCACCTGGAATGTGTTCCTGACATGTCTACCGAGCAACTACTCAACGCGCTTCGATGTTCCTTCGCCAGAAGAGGAGTTCCGAAAACCATCACGTCAGATAATGCACCTTGTTTCCTCCTCGCCGATCAGATTCTCAATGATGCAGTATCGCAAGTAGCCAACGACACAACTGTCGCAAAAGTTATGGCCACGAAGGGAATTCTATGGAAAACCATCACGCCGTATGCGCCGTGGCAAGGATCATTCTACGAAAGGCTGATAAAATCAGTGAAGCACTCGATGTACAAAACTCTGGGGAGAGCAGAGGATTCGAGAGGATTCTTAACCACCGACCAAAGGACCTCTAAGGCTACAATAGCCAGCCGCGATAACGTCATTGGAATCGGACTACCGGAAACTCCCTCCCACCACGACACGGAAACTGCCTATTCGTCTGCACTTATAACTGTCGTTCGATCGCATCTGAGCAGGATCTTCGGACACTGCTTTACAGAAGCCGCAACATCAAATACGACGTTATCGCCCTGCAGGAAACGAAAGGCAGAACGGAAACCGTAAGAAGGACCGACCACAACGAGCTTCTCATTATCGGAGCAAAGGTGGACAGAAAGAATATTGGCGGAGTTGGATTTCTCGTCAACTCGACAGTGCACCACCTAGTAGACTCTTACAAGATCATCAGTCCGCGAGTAGCTGTTCTTCGTCTGGAAACCAAAGATCAAGGAACCATCTCCATCATAAATGGATATGCTCCAACATCTGCGGCCACAGACGAAGAAAAGGAGGAATTCTACAAGCTATTCGAAAGACTGTCAACGACGAGAAGAGCTACTACAAAGTTGTTGTTGGTGACTTTAACGCTATCGTCGGTACGAATGATCACGACGGATGGGGCTAGGACCACGTGGAACTTCCTCAAGGAACGAAAACGGAGAGCGCCTGATAGACTTCCTATCCGCGTGCCGTCTTTACCATGGAAATTCTATGTTTAAGAAGCCTTCAAACCGACGATAGACCTGGGAATGCCCAAATGGAGAAACACGTTCGGAGATCGACCATGTTCTTACAAACAGACGCTGGAGTCTGTTTGACGTCTCCGTGCTGCCTTCATTTGACACCGGCTCGGATCACCGTCTTGTCCGTGCGAAGCTGACTCTCAAAAAGAGGATGTTCAAGCGTGACACTCATAAACCGGCACCGGTGAAGATCTCCACATTCAAGTCTGAGGAATTGGAATCCTACTAATATAAAAGCGTTAGTCCGTCCGTCTGTGTGTGTCAGAAACCTGTGTAAATTGCAAAACGTGTTGAACATGTCAAGGAGACTAGCGTGCGCACGGCAAGCCTGTGTGAGCCTTTAAAACGTGTTGAACCTGCAAAGGAGGCGATTTTTTTGAGGATGGCGCTCAAGTGGCGCGAAACTTCGGCACATGCGATTAAGCTCTTGGAGCAAAGAAGATCTGTTAAACTGGATCCTAACGCTTCCCATCTGGAAAAAGTCACCATCTCGAAGGCCTGTCGAATTGCAGTGAAGGATTCCATTCAAGCCTACAGAAGATTGAAGCTGTTAGAAGCCGCTGGGAAGGGTTCAAGCATAAAGCGCTGCAAACGAGATCTCTGCGATCAGAAGGCAACAATGTCAGCCCTTGTGGATAAGGATGGAACAACGCAAACATTTCGAAGAGCGATGGAGGCCACCGTTCAAGAATTCTACACAGATCTGTTCCGTTCTTCCATCACTGTCCCGAGATGCTTGATGCCACCAGCTGAGGAAGTACCTCCCATTCTGGAATCAGAAGTTGCTCATGCCATCAGAAGGATGAAGCCGGGCACTGCTCCCGGACCGAACGGCATTTCTGCTGATCTCCTTCGTGCGGGTGGCAGTGCCCTCTGCTCACTTCTTGCCAAGCACTTCAACCACTACCTTCGACTTGGTAGGATTCCGGATTCATGGAAGGAGTCGAAAACAGTTTTAATCTTTAAAAAAGGTCAGCAGGAGGATACCAACAACTATCGACCCATCAGTCTTCTCTCGGTTGTGTACAAGATCTTCACCAAGATACTGCTTAACCGCATGGAGCGCTGCTTGGATGAATATCAGCCAGTGGAGCAAGCAGGATTTCGCAAGGATTTCTCCTGCATGGACCATATTCAGACTGTCTCACAGCTCATCGAGAGGAGCCGCGAATACCACCTCCCACTTGTCCTTGTCTTCGTGGATTACAGGAAAGCGTTCGACTCTGTGGAAATCAACGCCCTACATCCGACTTCTCGACGAATGCTTCTCGAACACATCGACTACCATCCAGCTGTTCGATCGAAAGCTTAAAATTCCTATCGGGAAAGGAGTACGGCAGGGAGACACGATTTCTCCTAAGCTATTCACAGCGGCACTCCAGGATGCCATGAAAGATTTGAACTGGGACGATAAAGGCTACCTTGTCGACGGTAAACGGATCAGCAACCTTCGCTTCGCCGACAATATTGTTCTCATTTCTACCAGCACGGCAAAAGTCGAGGAAATGCTGAACGAGCTCAATGTGGCAGGTATGAAGATTGGATTGGACATGAATATGTCCAAAACGCAGTTTATGGTCAACCAGTGGTGTGACACGGGACTCGTAAGGTTAAATGGAGTCGCTCTGCAACAGGTGGACTCCTACGTCTATCTGGGAAGAGAGCTGAACATGAGGAGACGCGCAGCATGGGCAGCCTTCAGTTCGATTCGCGAAGTCACCGATCAGGTCAAGGATCCCGGCCTCAGGGCCTCGATATTCAACGCCTCTGTACTGCCTGCGATGTGTTACGCGACGGAAACCTGGCCTGACAATAAGACAATCGCCAGAGCGATGCAAACTACGCATCGTGCACTGGAGAGATGTCTTCTAAGGACAAGCCTTCGTCAGCAATGGCAAGAAGGCTTACGAAGCTCGGAGCTACGGGAGAAGTCGCAATTAGCAGACCCGCTGCAGTACATGAAGAAGTCCAAATATCGCTGGGCCGGACACCTGCTTCGACGAAAGGATGGAGTCTCCGTGTCACAGAATGGCTCCCGAGAGACCATAAGAGACCACTGGGACGACCGCCAACGCGATGGGCAGACTCATTCTCAAGATCTTTCAGAGAGCGGAGTCTGCCTCACTGGATGCAAACAGCCAGAGATCGAGCGGTCTGGAAGAGTTGTGGCCCCCGCTGAGAAGACCTCCAGCCGACAAAAGGACCATCAAAGTATAAAAGTAAAGTAAGTAGCAGTTTGTATGCCTTCTTGGTCAGCACATGACTTGAGATGAATGAACAATGCTGTGGCCTCATATAAGTATGGTGCAGGCTTAGCGGGCCTTCTGTAAGGCTGGAAGTTAGATATATTTAAAACTATGTAGCCAGTTTCCAAGTGAGGAAACTTCAATTAACGCTTCTAGATTTGAATACTTCTGTTGTTTCTGACGACCACTCTTACGTTCGTGAAGGATCCTGTACATAGTACACCCATCACCACGTCGAAAGCTAAGATTCAGCCAATTTGTTGTTCGTTATCTGGTCCCAAATCGCCGGATAACGAACAACAAAACGGATAGACCAAAACCTCCGGAAACCGGATAACGGATAACGGATAGCACTTAATCCGCTCATCCCTGGTCCCTAGGCGTCCCTGTTGCCAGCAGTGGGACCCTACAAGGTCATCTTTTTTCAGCAGCCCAGCGTAAGACCTATGGTATAATCCTGCGGACGCTGGAGGACGGGCGCGAATCGTGCCAGGACCCTCTAACCACCTGACCACTATAGTTGTGCCTGAACGAATGTATTCGAATAATTATTCGAATAATTTCAATCGAACATTCATTCGACTTATTCGATCATTCGGTATTTCTTCATTTTCCAATATTCGTTCGAATTCGAACATCGATGGTTTTTAAAAGTCGAATATTCTTTCGAATTCGAACATCGAAGGTGGCCATATTCGAATATTATTCGAATCGAATAATCAAACTCTATTCGATCAAATAATTTTATTCGAATAAACCTGCAGCCGGATGAATGCATTTGCGCCACTTGACAAAAGACCCGTAGCCTCTAGAGGTGCAGTTGACAGATTACCTGAAAATCGAGCGATTCAAATATTTTCCCGCTGGAACCATTCGGCCGCGAAGGCGCAAACCAAGTCTGCGGGCGCTCCTGCCTCTCTATCTAGGTACATTTTCGCTTGTTTGCTTCTGTTTCTCTCCGTTGTGGCATCGTTAAGACGCATCCCACTCAACTGGTATTGTACCCAAGACTCCCAATCGCTGAAGACAAGGGACCTTCGAGAGAAGAAATCAAGCTGGCCGAACGGACTGCCAGCTTACTAAAGGACTTCGAAGCACATCAACTTGAAGTCACCTGAAAATGGTATGGACGTCAGAATCCTCCAAATCTCAACCAGTCAGTTGAAGTGCAAAAATTGAGCAGCGCAGAGGAACCAATCACATGTCCTTCCTCGCATGATGCAACCCCACTTCCACTGCGCTCTGAGCCGCTTGCCGGTATGGGCATCGCGGGCGTACAAGACCCCCAAACTCGTGATGAGCCATATTTCATTGTGACCCCCTACTCCTTCGGTTTAAGGACTTGACAAAAAATAAACACATTTTCATACTAATCGAGGGGTGGAGATTCTTCCTATATGAGTCGCTTCCCCCGTTCAGACATACGCTTCAGACCCTTCCCTTGTATGGTCATGGCCACCGAAAAGTAGGATACTTCTTTAGGTATTCTAAAGAAGTATTCTGTGTTCCGTACCCGTAGCTACCTTACTCCAGCGTGATACGAAAAACGCATGTTATATTCGCGATCTGAACCTTAAATAACCACCCTGGGCGAGGTTTGGGCGAAATCGATGATTATGCCCTCGACAGCCTTGTTCACCCGTACTTACCGGTACCTACCGCAATCGGCCGAAATTTCAAAAACGAATGCCAGATTTGTGATCACCGCCCCAGATAACTCCCTTGAGCGAAGTACGGACAAAATTTTTTTGACCTTTCCTCGACCTCTGAGACTCTCCGACCTTTCCTGAAGTTACGACAGTGCCTATATACCTTCAAGAAAGCATGATGCTTCTCAAGAAAGTGAAAATCATGGTCTGCAGCGGAAATGCGAAGGTACGCGAGTTTCGAGGAGAAAGAGGAGGACGAACAAGAAGTGGGACCCATTTCCTCGTCGGAAAGTGAACATGAGGAGCACACCAAGTTGGAGTCTGACGACTCCGACATCGAAATTGACGCAACGTGAAGTACTAGGATAATACTAGTGGAGGTCCAGAGCGAGGGATCCGCTCTAGACCTCCACCAGTATTCCTTCTAGTACTTCACATTGTAATCCTACTACCTCTTTAAAATCTGAAGGGTTTACTCTAGTTGAAACGGGTTTCCATGAGCTTCCACGGCTTTATGATCTGTGTCTGAGCTTAATGTCTCCACTTTAAAAGACTGATAAATCCCTACGATTGTGTGGAAGAAAACGAGGGTTCACCCCTTTTCTAGACCTGTACTGGAATATTTCCTTCTTCCAATTCTGATACATTTCTGTGACTCTCCTGGATCCAGAAGAGCAGATTTTAAAAGGAAAGATGTTCAAGCATCAATATCGAAGCAGAATTGAAAAAGAAATATTCCTTCCAATATTGCTTTGTGTGTTTGTACCATCTTGGTAGTCAATTCGGCATATAATAGATTGTAGATTTTTTCAAAGGCAGATGTTTTTGTAGTTTGACCTTCAATCATAGATTGCAAATAACCTTATGAAGGAACACTAAAGACACTAAAGATATTAGATAATATTATATACTAGGTTTCAATATGTTTTTTTATTAAGAAGTAATAAATCTTAGTACTATCATGTTAGATTAAGCATCCACAAAAAATTGATAATTGGTTCATATCGATTGATGGTGATCCATACCCCAGAAGCAAAGTTCAGAATCGTGTTCAGCGACCTTGATTGCTCCAAGGCTGAAGCTTCGAGCCGCTTGAACGACATCCACCAAAAATCGATAATTTGGTCCATATCGATTGAAGGCTATCCATACTCCAAAAACGAACTTCAGATTCATGTTCAGCGACCTCGATTGCCCCCAGGGCAGAAGCTTCGGGCCGCTGTCGATCGCCATCAATCGTTGAGTATCGCCAATACGCCAGTTGTGACGGACGGACGGTAGTACGGAAACACACACATTACTCTTTTATATATAGTAGGATTCGTTGATTCGAACAAATTATTCGACTATTCGATCATTCGAAAATTTTCGACGTCGAATAAATTCGATCGTTCATTCGCTCGAAAAATTTCGGCGTCGAATAAATTCGATCGATCGTTCGCTCGGAAATTTCCGACATTGACGTTTCATTCGTTCTGAAATTTTCGACATCGAATAAATTTTCTCGATCATTCGATCGGAAATTTTTGACGTCGAATTTTTTCGTCCATTCATTCGTCGATAAAATATCGAAAAAGCACAACTATACTGACCACTCATCGCATCCCGCCATAATCACGTTGCGTCGCACCGACGGGGACGATTACGAGAGAAAATGCCCGATATTTCGGTGCGAGAAAATGCCCGCAACCAGGGTAGAAAATGCCCGCGACCAGGGGAGAAAATGCCCGCAGCCAGGAGAGAAAATGCCCGCGACCAGGGGAGAAAATGTCCACAGCCAGGGGAGAAAATATCTGTGGCCACTGAACGGTTTTCGATAGGGTCCTCTACAACAACCACTACAACAAAACACATGGTACAGGGATATGGTATTTTCTCATGCCGTCGAGAAAAGGGAACGAGAAATCGTGGGCGTGGCAACTGAAACTGTGGCACCATCACAGTTTCAGTTGCCGCCCTACCAGACTTGATGGCCTCACCGTGATAGAGAAGCTTTGGAGAATACGAGGAAGGATTCTCGTTACACAGTTAACAGGCATGCTCAACCGTTAAATTAGTACCAACGGTGCTTTATGTGAAAAAAACACTTGAAAACATTGAAAGGAGCGAAAAAGGCAATTTCGCCCAGATCTCAATTTCTAGCAAACTAGAAAAACGGTATCTGGTAACTTAGAATTACTTTTCGAAGCATTGAGCTGCGGAACTATAGGCCACCTCAATTTTTGAGTTTGTTTTTAAGCCACATGAACGCCACATGGAGTGAACAGTAAGGTACATGCACTTCAAAGTCATGAGAAGTAGAAAATGAAAAAATGGCAGAACCTACTTGGAAATTTATTTACAAATTGGCTTTTAAATTTTACTGAGGTTTTACTGAGTCTTTCTGGTGAAGTCTTCATTTTTGACCAATCATTTCCTCTTTACTGAAACAGGATTTGAACATAGATATTTCAACACTCATTGCTTTTGTGATTTTCAACTGATACACCGTTGGTATCGCAAATACTTGTTGTGCCCCTTTTTTATTAAAGTTTTTATCAGTGTAGGATTTCTATTTTGATTCGCTTTGTTGCTGTTTTTCTGATATTTCCACATATCTGAATAAAGGATTTAAATATCTGAATGGTTAGTTGCAACATAGGTTTTACCAAAAACATTAATATGACCATAACCTACGGTGTTGCACCTCGCCAAAAATCTTTCAAGACGCCTTCTCGAAATATAGTGTTTTTTGAACATGAAATTTTGCGACCAACTTCTTGTTAGAGCTTTGGTACGAATGAAACGTTACGGAAATAGACCATTGTATAATAATAACGATACGTCCGGGTAAGGCTCTTCTACGGTTTTTTCCAGTTTCAAACTTTTCTTAGTTTCCTAAGTGGTGATTACCGCTCAAAGTTGCTTCCTTTATTACGGCGCTTTTGCTATTCACCACATGATGGTGTGCTATAGATTCTTCTCGTAGACCCGGGAATTTTCTCTCCTGATCGCGGGCATTTTCTCCCTTGGTTGCGGGCATTTTCTCCCCTGGTTGCGGGCATTTTCTCCCCTGGTCGCGGGCATTCTCTCCCCTGGTCGCGGGCACTTTCTCCTCATTTCGGGCATTTTCTCCGCACGCAACGCGCGCCGTGAGATTCGGGCATTTTCTCCGTAGACCGACGGGGACGAGGCGCTATGGTGACCCCTCCAGCGGATGTAAACGCAGTCTTTTCTCCTCTTTTCGAATACAGATCCGTGTCTGGTTTGCTTCCGTACTGGACAAGGGAGGGAGCTCCAGGAAGTACACAATTCTAACACGGGTGCGTCGGTCAGCCCACACCAGGGTGAAGCCTGAGGTTCGGGAATCGAAGGGGGTCGTACTGTAGCCTCGACTGGAGCCTCGACTGGAGGGGGGTCGTACTTTCTCGGTTTCGGCAGAGGACTCTCTCCAAATTCAGGTTTTTAGATGATGTTTGCATCTATTAATAAGTTGTTTTTTCCAGGTGTGACTACGACAATGCGGAGATATACAAGCACTTGCGTTTCCTCGAGTTAAAAAAATAGGATTGAATATCAAAAAAAAAAAGATTTCCTGTCTGCAGATTTAGAGTCAATGAGAGATTTTCATTTTTTCAGGTTTTCCCAGGACGTCATGGACACGGTAGTTTTCTGCCTGATGAGCGACATCTACTTCCAGAATTGCACTCTATAAAATTTCAAGTGTTAATTACTGAGGACGACCTAAGTGCTTTCCCTACAAGATTTTTGAAGCGCTCTTCGAGTTGATGACGGAATGGCAACCGAAGGACGGACTTGCTTGAAAAGTAATTTCTCTCCTGCAGAAAACAGCATCAGAAAGTGAAATCGTACAGTATAAAATTTTAAGCCCGTTTGACACACAGTGATAAAACTATGTTTCTCTGAAACGATATTCTATATTACCAGTCGTCTCGATTTACCGAAAAAATATCGACACACCAATCACATGGAAGATGTTACTTTTAGAACCTCTCTTTTAAGGCATAGAAAACACATCTACTAAACTTTATGAATTTTCCAGAAGCTCCAAAAAAATCTCCGAATTACGGCAGTTTACGTGGGGCAGCTGCGTTATCTGACATGATCGATCGCAATTGAAATATGGATGGACTCCTCGCTGGGAAATTTTTTTCTGCCTTCTGAAGGATAGGACAACAGAGAGTGGAATTGTGCCATATAGAATTTTAAGTCGTGCTTAAAATACAGTAAAAATAAATTAAATAATAAAATTGAACGTTCACAAAAAGGTTCATAACTCGGTAAGGTTTTCGAATTTTGAAAATTCTTTTAGCTTTTCATAAAGTAGATAAAACGCCCTTTCTCATTGTGTAAAAATCGTTTTCCAAAAAAGGAGCCGGCACGCGTGGCGGTCGGTTCGATTTTTGAGCGAAAATATTGAAGTGGCTTCACAAAAATATTCATAACTCGACCAATTCTTCGACGTTTCAAAATCCCGCTAGCTTTTCAGAAACTAGAATGGGAGTCCTTTTTCGCTATACAGAAATCAGTTTCCAAAACTCGGTCTTCATGCGCGGCGGGAGGGGTTCGATTTCGGCCCATTTCGCAAAAATACGTGCCGAAAATCGAACCCCCCGCCGCCCCGCATGAAGAAGACCCCTTTCTTGGAAATAGATTCTTATATGGTAAGAAAGCGTACTTGCTCTATTGTTTGATGGCCGAGCGGGATTTTTGATTTTCTGAAAAATGGCCGAGATATGATCAATTTTCGGAAGTAGTGAACTGAATCACGGATCGACCCTTCACCGTTGTCATCGAAGTGATTTCACATAAATGTTCATAACTCAACTAATTTTTCGAAACTGAAAAATCCCCTTCGGCCATCATAAAATAGAGAAAATATACTTTGTAAATATGTAACAACCAATTCTTAAGAAAGGGATCTTCATGCGGGGCGGGGGGGGGGTTCGATTTCTGGTCGATTTTCGGCAGAAATCGACAACAAATCGAACCCCACCCACCCCGCGTGAAGACCCCTTTTTTATTAAGCGTTTTTGTAATCATAAAGAAGCGCTTTTCCTCTACTTTTTGATGAGCTAGCGGGATTTTCAAATTTCAAAAAACTAGCTGAGTTATGTTTGTGTTTAATATTTTTGTGTTATCACTTCGATGACGATGGTGAAGGGTCCGTGATTCAGTTCACGACTTCCGAAAATTGATCATATCTCGGTCATTTTTCCGAAAATCAAAAATCCCGCTCGACCATCAAAAATAAGGCAAGTATGCTTTCTTACCATATAAGAATCTATTTCCAAGAAAGGGGTCTACATGGGGGGCGGGGGGGGGGGGGGTTCGATTTTCGGTACGTATTTTTGCGAAATGGACCCGAAATCGAACCCCTCCCGCCGCGCATGAAGACCGGGTTTTTGGAAACTTAGTTTCTGAAAAGCTAGCGGGATTTTGAAACTTCCAAGAATTGGTCGAGTTATGAATATTTTTGTGAAACCACTTCAATTTTTTTCGCTCAAAAATCGAACCAACCGCCACGCGCGACGACTCCTTTCTTGGAAAACAATTTTTACACAGTGAGAAAGGGCGTTTTATCTACTTTATGAAAAGCTAAAAGAATTTTCAAAATTCGAAAACTTACCGAGCTATGAACCTTTTTGTGAACGTTCAATTTTATGCTCAGATGACGTTGGTGCAAAGTCGACCAGAGGTCGATTCAACCTGTTCTATCCAGAAAATTACTATTTTTTTTACAGTGAATTAGTCAGGACTTCGAGATTCTTGTGGCTGGATTTTATCCGTATGGGTGATACTGCTCGACTAAACAACAATATTTTCGTGAAAAATGAGAATTTTGTATGCGATCCATCCTCAGCGGAGATTCATCGCAGCGGAGAAGCTTAGTTTTTACTGTATTTTAAGCACGACTTAAAATTCTATATGGCACAATTCCACTCTCTGTCGTCCTTTCTTTCAGAAGACAGAAAAAAATTTCAGCGAGGAATCCATCCATATTTCAATTGCAATCGATCATGTCAGAGAACACAGTAGCCGCTCGTAAACTGCCGTAACTCGGAGATTTTTTGGAGCTTCTGGAAAATTCATAAAGCTTTAGTAGGTGTTTTCTATGCTTTAAATGGCAGGTTCTAAAAGTAACATCTTCCATGTGATTAGTGTGGCGATATTTAGAAAAATAATTTTTTCATGAAAAACGAGGATTTTGTATACGATCCATTCTAATCATATCGTCATTGCAGCTTCGTCATCGTTGCGGAAAAGCTTTTTTGTTGGACAATGCACAGGGCTTGGATTTTTGTAGGCTTCATTTTGATTTTTTATGATGTTTCTTTAGGATAGCAGTACATTATTTCCATGGGAATTCCATCGTCCACCATTCGTTTGCCGCTCCATTCGATGAGCGCTTCAAAAAAAATCCAGGAAAAGCTCTTAATTCGTTATCAGAAAGTAACACTCAAAATTTTATCTAATATTATTTCAGAGCATAATTTCAGATGCAGACGTCGCTCCTTTAGGTAGAAAAATGCGTCGTGTCCACGATGTCCTGAAAAAAACACCTGCACAAATTAAACAGTGATGCTTGGAAGACTGCCATCAGAAAATCTTTATTTTAAAGTGTCGAAAAATAGTATTCAGCTTTATTGTGCCATCAAAGTATTATTGTTCAGTGACCTCTTTTCATTGTTATATTATGTCGAAGTCGCTCCTGAAAATAAGAACCTATTAAAGTGTTCAAAATGTACATAAAACCTTGAAGAAATCAAGATATATAAAGACTAAAACAGTGGAAGGAGGGAGGGGGACGTACGAATTCCGCTTCGGAGGGGGAGGGTCGTAAATTTTCAGCAAAAATCGAACCCCACGCTTGACCCTGGCCCACACCCAGAGTCCCTTCCCCTGCCCACTTCTGTCCTCTCCGCGTCACTGGAGGAGGGCACGAAATAACATGTTTATTTGTTTTCTCTACTATCAGTGTTTCTCGTTTCTTTTTTCACTTTTTGACACTTTTTTCGCACTATTGTATTTTCAGAACTCCAGAGGTCGAGGAGAGATCGGAAAAGATTTTCAACCACACTTCGCCCAGGGGGTTTTTGGGGTGCTGATAACGAACCTGATATCCGTTTTTAAAATTTTGGCTGTAGGTCACGGTAGGTAGGGTGAGTAAGGCTGCTAAGGTCATAAACAATGATTTTGCCCAAACTTCGGCCGGGGGAGGGGGTATCTGGGGCGCTGATCACGAAACTGGCATCTGCTTTTGTTATTGCGTTGGAGTACTGTAGCTGCGGCTAAGGAACGTTTCAGAATATCCGAACAAATATCGGCACTAGTTAAAAGTTCCGACTCCACCGACACAACTTCGGTCGAAAAAATTTTCTCGTTGAAACTTCGTCTAGGGGGGGGGGGGGTTATTTGGGGTGCTGATTACGAATCTGACATCCGCTTTTCGTTTTACGCTGGAGTGCGGTAGGTTACGGAAGGTACGAGTGGCTAAGGTAATGCGTAAAACAAAAAACGGAATGATGTCAGATTCGTTATCAGCACCCCAAATAACCCCCTAGGCGAAGTTTGGACAAAATCAGTGATTATGACCTCAGCAACCTTAGATCCCCTTAGCTACCGTAACCTACCGTACTTCGCGTAAAACGAAGAACGAATGTCATATTCGTGGCCAGCACCCCACATAACCCCCCTAGACGAAGTTTCAGCGAAATCGGTGACCCTGCCTGGACCACCCTTGTTAACGGCACGCGTGCACACTAAACGACCCCTTAATCAAATACTTAACGCACGACCGAAACCTATCTCGACAACGTTACTTCCGTGGCTTTCCATCCATGTGGGAAACCCATGCAAGCTTAATCAGTGTACGGTTAAAAAACTGTGATCACAGTTTGCTTTTGTTTTCAGAGCTCATCACTCATCAGCACTGCCAATTGCACGCTATAAGGGTACTGCACAAGACGTTCTCTGTTTATACTTCGCGACAAGAGCGACTTGTCGCCCGCGCAAAACATGCAGATCGATTAAAACCGAGCGCGCGCCGCATAAAATTGTTCATACTCAAGCGCCGGCGTTGTCGTTCCAGCCGCTCTTGTCGCTGCTGCCGCCTGTTCATACTTCCGCGCCAGGGATGAGCGGATAATGATATTTTGAAAACCGGACAACGGATAACGGATAATTTTGTCCGAAAATCGCCGGATAACGGAAAAACGGATAACGAACAAACAACAAAATTCAAAACTCGTTTTAAATTGCACTAGTTTCAACAACAGATCAGGACTTGAAGCACTGTTAATTTACAAGTCATTTCTAGACGTTTTAGTTGTGTTTTTATACGTTTTGCAGTCGCCACACTAACGACGCTCTATGGGTTTTCTGCCTATCCGTACGTAGACAAACGCACAGAGAGCAACATACCCGCTTTTCACCTGTTTCCAAAGGATAGGTTGGATTGTCTTAGTTATCAGCCTTAGTCTGCGCTTAACTCTTTTTTTAAATTAGAGCAGTTGTAAAATAGAATAGTCCTTGGAAGAGCAATTCCTCCTATTTCTCTGGAAATAAGAAGGAGGCAGGAGAAATCCGGCCAAACAAACTTCACATAACGATCTTGTCCTACACATGCTATGAACCGTTACTGTTGTTGCTGCTCGATAGCATCCCAAGATCCAAGGTAGTTCAACGTGGAACTATCTGGGATGGATAAAATACTAACTTTTGGGTAGTAGCTGCAAGCAGTTGTGTACCGCAAACAAACACTCAAAGAGTTATGACATCCAGGCCTTCTGGATCTGAGGAAGAATATTCGACCTAGCCTCAAAACGGAGGTGTTCTCTATGTTGCAGATAAGTTTCACGAAAAACACGAAAAAAAAAAACTAAGAAAATCTACATGTCTTCAGCACCCAAGACGATAAGTTTGTTAAGCAGTTTATTGCTCCTCTAAAATTTTTAATGGAGAAGTTGCTTACTCTATGTATTTGGATTAATCCTATTTCTTTTGCTAGCATTCACTGCTGTACTGCAGTATTTTTTGATAATTCACGACAGCATATGGCTAAAAAGGTATCATTATCGCCTGCAATCAAATCGAGCATACTGCAGTCGTGCAAACACAAATGATACTGTGGAAAGATCGGCGGTAAAAATTCTTTCCACGATGCGGCTCTCCAATTTTGACGATTTCTAGTAGCAGTTTGTGTGCCTTATCGGTCAGCACATGACTTGAGATGAATGAACAATGCTGTGCTAAGTAGGCCTCATATAAGTATGGTACAGGTTTAGCGCGCCTTCTGGAAGGCTGGAAGTTAGATATCATTAAAACTATGTAGCCAGTTCTCAAGTGAGGAAACTTCAATTAACCCTTCTAGATTTGAAACTTTTGTTGTTTCTGACAACCACTCTTACGGTCGCGAAGGATCCTGTACATAGCCCACCACCACGTCCAAAGCTAAGATTCAGCTAATTTGTTGTTCGTTATCCGGCCCAAAATCGCCGGATAACGAACAACAAAACGGATAGGCCAAAACCCCCCGGAAACCGGATAACGGATAACGGATAACGGTTAATCCGCTCATCCCTGTTCCGCGCGCTTCACTCTTGTCGCTGCTGTCGCGAAGTATGAACAGGACCCTAGACGACCCCTATGGCCCTGTTCTTACTTCGCGACAGCAGCCACAAGAGCGACGGACGTAGTGTGGTGTACATAATTGCACTATAACGTCTACTTCGTGGCCCAAAATATCAAGTGAATAGAGGTCCTCACGTCTAGCTATTCAATTGCATTATGTTGTTACAGAATGTTTTGTTGCGATCAAAACTCAATTGCATTAGTTTTTGGAAACTGAAACAGACACTAGCAAACAGTCATATTTTTAGTCAAAAAGTTGTTAGAAACTGAAACAGACATAAGCGAACAATAATATTACCCAAATCGTCAGTCTGACACTCAAAATAGACATAAAAGCACTCCTTACCTTTGTATGAAGAACGTCAGAACAGGAATCGTTTCCTTCCAGCACTAGTGCGCCTTCCAGCACTGGTGCGGAGTAATTACGTACTCCACACTCCGTTCGTCGCCCCAAGACGCTCCCGGCGCCCGCGCTCGAGCATGAACACTTTTCGGCGGCGCGCGCTCGGTTTTAATCGATATGCATGTTTTGCACGGGCGACGAGTCGCTCTTGTCGCGAAGTGTGAACAGTCCTTTTGACGTTTGCGGATCGGTGCTGGCACCGTGCCAGCTTGGTATCATGGCAACTGTGGGCCCAAGTGTTGATAAAGGAGTTGCGTGTGAATCTGGCCTGTTGAGGGGACAGGCCTAAGATCTTACTTTGAAAGGAAAGGGATCGGCAACTGATACAGAACATAGTGGTCATGTTTTGCGAAGCATATCCTTCGCTGTTTACACAGTGAGAGGTCGTCGAAGCAGTGTGCATCAACAGTCCCCATGTTAGCAGTTAAAATAACCGTTGAAATAGTTTCGTTTTTGTTCCGACTATTGAGTATAGCTTTCTATCGGGGGCAACTATAGCGACTGAAGCGACAAGAGCGACAAGAGCGACTGGAGCGACTGAAGCGAAGGACGGAGTGTGGAGTACGTAACTATTTACGTACGCCTGTCGCTCCAGTCGCTCTTGTCGCTCGAAGTATGAACAGACCCTTATCTCGTACATCGCTACGTCTGATCATATACATCTGGCTGGTACAATTTGAACACTCTTGCATACTATAGAACCTACACCATAAAACCTTTCCAAACTTTTCTATCCAGGCTCTATCAGTTCGCCTCAAGCAGTATGGAGCTTTCATATTCCCTAGCTCCGTACCGCAGAGTTGGCATGATGCAATGACACGGACTCGTGGTGGTCCCACCACGACTGTTCTTACGGTAAAGGTTTGAAAATGTAGTACCATAGTAAGAACCAGGGATGTGCGAGATTTCCATTTCCGTTTTCCGAATTCTGGTTTTCGGCTGTTTTTAGTCTTTCTGTCCCGTTCCGTGTTCCACTCTCTTTCGAGTCGGAAGACGGAACGGAAATGGCGACACATCACCCACTGAATGTTCTGTACTGACTATTCACCTCTTAAACTTGAACGAAAGGCTGAGAAAGAGATCAATTATGCGTCACCTTTTTTGTGATTGTGTTTCTCTCAGAATCGGAGGTACATCCTGATGTCGGATGATGAAATTGGAATATTTCCTTTCTCGAAACGATGTACTACTGAATAGTGTAAGGCCACAGAAGGTTCCGTGAGTGTTTGAATCAAGAATCAAATCCTTTATCTGGAGAGTGCTTGTCTTTTTTTACCGAATAATCTTAGGCATGGCTTGGAACACCAGTTCTAGATATGAGTTCTATAGGCACTCCTAGGTTGCTAACATTGCTCTTAATAGGGGGCTTGGATCAATCTTAATCGGAGGAGGGCATGCTATGTCTTACCTCTCCACCCCTCTTTGAGTTTGTCCAGAGTTTCAGCTACTGCCAAATGATACTATGGTACACAAGCGAACTCAGAGGATGGGTGTCGTGTCCCGAGATGCTGAGCGCAACTGTAACCTTATCACTACCCCTCCCAACTAGGACAGATCAGGCGCATTCATTGAAACCGACTAAGTTTCATAAACGGCGAAATCTCTTGCATCCTACTCGTCAGCTGGGTTAATTGCGTTTAAAGGGCTTTCTATTTACAGAAGGATTTTGCATAAAGTTCGGTTTGTTACACCAGCAATGTTTGAAAAGTTATCTCAGCCTCTAATGAAGCTAAGACAAGGATTTTTTATTGTTATATGTGGGGAAAGGGTCGTATGTTGCCTTGTCCGCTTCTTAAATTTGATGACGGCAGCTTAGTTATTACTACCGTTATGGACGCATATTTATGAGAAATTAGTTGAATGACGAGTTTTGAATTATTTCCGTTTCCGTGTTTCGTATTCCGGTTTCCGAACATTTTTAAGCCCTTCCGTTCCAAATTCCATGTTCCGCTTTTCTCGAAAAAATTTCCGCACATCCCTGGTAAGAACGTCTTGTGGGTACTGCGCCCTGAAACTGAACTCAAATTACGACCTGCGAGAGGTTGTTGCTATTCATTATCTTTTGATAATGCTCGTGAGTTGTGCCAAAAAGTTAGGCGATAACTGTGATGTGCAATGTCCTCAATTTTCCAGATCTGCTTCGCTTTCCACCCCGAAAATGCAGGACAGGGACATTGTCTCCGCGACGGAGGTTAGTTACTCATATGTACTTGTTACTCAGGAGATTTAGCAAAGACCAAGGTTTTCAAGCAGAACTTGAAGGTATGGTCGGAGTCGTATTCCAATATCCTGTTGGGCTTGCTAATGGCCATGTATGTACCCCATTGCGCTAACAAGAGAAAGGAAGCAGTCCGAGACGGAAATCCCGTCGGTCTTCTACGGCAACATAATTGGCGTTGAATAGTTACGCGCCGTTTGGTATCCCTAGCATTTTCTGTGATGGAGATAGTATTCTAACCATAAGTGAATTTTTCGGCGATAGATCACTGTACCTATGGCGAGAAAACGTTAGAGTACATAACCGACTATTGATTCGATGCCGTCCGCGCTTCCTCTGCCTAGAGATCGCGCTTGGAGATGGAGCGCGGAAACTTTCGAGTGCCCTCTTAGCACCTCACGCTTCCTCACGTGTCGGATATACCTTTGTCCTTGGGAAAAAATTTCGAATTTCGAATGATCGAATAATATTCGATTTTCAAAATTTCGGATTTCGAATGATTGAATAATATTCAATTTTCAAAATTTCGAATTTCGAATGATCGAATAATATACGAGAAAAACGTTAGAGTACATAACCGACCATTGATTCGATGCCGTCCGCGCTTCCTCTGCCTAGAAATCGCGCTTGGAGATGGAGCGCGGAAACTTTCGAGTGCCCTCTTAGCACCTCACGCTTCCTCACGTGTCGGATATACCTTTGTCCTTGGGAAAAAATTTCGAATTTCGAATGATCGAATAATATTCGATTTTCAAAATTACGAATTTCGAATGATTGAATAATATTCGATTTTCAAAATTTCGAATTTCGAATTATCTACCACTGTATAATTGAGTCAGCTCCCTGCCCTGTAGATGGTGACGCGTATCTCACTCAGGTTGGAAACCTGGCTGGGATACGCCTCGTGGAACCACGCGCAATCTCATGGAACCCCTTGCGACGCCTCCGCGTACCTTGCGCGGGCAACGTCTGCCGTTCGCCCTATGTCATACCATCGCTCACCCTGAGCGACGCCTAATGATATGCACCCATATCGATCCCGTCGCGCCGCCCGATCGATATGGGAGCATATCATTAGGCGTCGCTCGGGGTGAGCGATGGTATGACATAGGCCTTCAACATGGGATGTTGTTACAACAGAGGACGCGTAGCCTCCTCCTGCTTAACACAACGGCATCTGCGCGCGTTTCTGAGTGCCTGAATCCAGAAGACGGGTTCCCTTCGTCACACCACAACCTTCTGGAGTCAGAAGAGGAGACACCGTCGTCCTACGGCTACGGATCGCATTCAGAATTGAGCATGAGATGCTGCTGCAGCAGAGGAAGCGCAGCCTCCTCCTGCTTGACACAACGGCGTCTGCGCGCGTTTCTGAGTTCCTGAATCCAGAAGGCGGGTTCCCTTCGTCGCACCATAACCGTCTGGATTCAGAAGATCGAAAAGAAAGGAAGCAGAGGTCTCATCGTCGTCGTACGACGACCGGTCGTATGCAGAACTCAGCATTATCCCATGTTGAACGGAAAACTTTACCCGCGCCAGGTACGCCTCTGCGTACCTCGCGCGGGCAATGTTTGCCGTTCAACATGAGATGTTGTTACAGCAGAGGACGTTTAGCCTCCTCCTGCTTGATAAAACGGCGTCTGCGCGCGTTTCTGAGTGCCTGAATCCAGAAGATGGGTTCCCTTCATCGCACCACAACCTTCTGGAGTCAGAAGAGGTGACACCGTTGTCCTAAAACGAGGGATCGCATTCAGAATTGAGCATGAGATGCTGCTGCAGCAGAGGAAGCGCAGCCTCTTGCTTTACACAGCGACAACTGCGCGCTTCTGAGCGTCTGAATCCAGAATACGGGTCCCCTTCGTCGCGCAATATGCATCTGGAGTCAAAAGAGGTGACACCGTCGTCGTACGACGAGCGGCCGCATCCAGAATTCAACATAGGATGCTCCTCCAGCCGAGGAAGCACAGTCTCCTCTCTATTGACACAGCGGCATCTGCGCGCCTTTCCGAGCATATGGATTCAGAATACGGGTCCCATACGTCGCGCAACAATCGTCTAGAGTGAGAAGCGGTTCACCGACGTCGTGTGATGAGTGGCCGCATTCAGAATTGAGCATTATCCCACGTTGAACGGAAAATTTTACCCGAGCGAGGTACGCCTTTGCGTACCTCTCACGGGCAACGTTTGCCGTTTAACATGGGATGTTGTAGCAGAGGAAGCGCAGCCCTCTCCTGCTTGACTCAGCGGCGTTTGCGCGCGTTTCTGAGCGAGTGATTCCGAATACGTGTCACTGACGTCTGCCTTGAGCATGGGAGGACCACTAAGGGGTGGTGGAGAATGGAAGTAACCAGGTGAGCGCCCAGGAAGGAAATAACAACCTGAAGGAGGGACCAGGGCGAGGAAACCAGCGAGAAGAGAGCAGTAGGGGGTCAATAGTGAAAACAAGGAAGTGGGCCAGGGGTTGGGATCAGAAAGGTGGGGGGGGGGGAAGACCAGTAAAGGCGGACCAGCAATTAGATCTCGAAAAAAGAAACGAGTGAGGGGGAAGCTGGCGCCCGGATTCGGAAGACGTGTCAACAGTGGAGGGGCTGAAGTACAGCGCAGCAAAAACTAATGATGTTACTGGACGGTGAGGAGAAAATGTCTATGATGAAAGGTACCGAAGTGGTGAACGGCTTGATGCCGATGAAGTACGCAGCAGGTCCTAGATGCTGGCGAATTTTAAGTTTGACAAAACCTACTTTCTTTAGGTCAGTGATGGTGCAAAGTCGCGCGAAGCGCGCAAGTGCAAGACACGCCGTTAGGCGTGTCGGAGCACTTGTCGAATAATATTCGATTTTCAAAATTTCGAATTTCGAATGATTGATCGAATATTATTCGATTTTCAAAATTTCGAATTTCGAATAGTCGAATATTCTAATAATCAAATGAACACTCTTATTTATTGTGGTCACTCAATGATTGACATTTACTTATTTTCATTACCCAGTGTAAACTGCGTTCGACAGGGCGGCATATACGAAGGCTTCAGATTGTCATTACTCTTCTAACAATTCGATAATTGCGAAAGGGGATCGGTAATTATCAACTGTGGTAGATCGATGTCGATCAATGGATCTCCTGTCCTTTGGCCGACATACTACCGCTACTTTTATGTTAAATCAGGGCTAATGGAGTGGGGAGTATCGAGTACAGTGAGTGGTGAAAGCACTACTGAGTGCGACGAGCGAGGCGAGGGCAAGCTGAAGCCGAGACTACGGAAGATGGTGTCCAGGCCCAGATACGGTTGTCCAAGCGCCGCGAAGGCTGCTCCATCCATTTCCTTCACGAGACCAAAAGACGGTGACAAAGGTATAATGGCAATGAAGCACCCTCTGCTTCCCTAAGAATTATGTGCACCAGAGAAAAGAGAACCAGTCTGGATAAGCAGAGCTAGGTTGTAGATCTTGCTCCATAGGTTACTGTCTTTCCTTGGGCTATATCGAAGCTTCTAGGTGGTAAAAGAATGGCTAGCACGGACCAAGAAGTAGCACAAAGGAGATCTGGTGCAGAAAAAGCACATTGGAAGCTCATGAATGGCATTCAGTCTGTTTTCAGGCTCCGTTGAAGAGCTTCGCGCCACTTATAAGCAAACGGACCCGAAGCCCATGGCTGGAATACAAACTGATAAGGCACTACGACTTGGACAGTCTTCTTCTTCTTCTTCTGCGTTTGTCCCGCTTCGTCGCGGGGTCCGCTCTTCTGGTGTCATGACGCCACCTTTCCCGGTCATGCGCTTGATCAGGGTGGACGCCAGTTACTTTCATGTCCGTGTGCAACGTATCTGACCAACGCTGCTTCGGGCGTCCTCTAGGCCGCTTTCCTAACACTTCCAACTCAAGGCCCATCTTGCGGACGCTGTCTTCCTTTCCACGCAGGACGTGGCCGTACCATCGTAAGCGAGCTTCGCGCATCTTGTCCGCTATCGGCGTGACACCGAACTTCTGCCGAATAGCTTCGTTTCGAATGCGGTCCAGGCGCGTGACTCCAGCCATCCAGCGCGAATGCGGTCCAGGCGCGTGACTCCAGCCATCCAACCATCTTGGTTTCCATTACGCTGAGGCGCGTTTCAACTTCTTTAGTCGCAGGCCAACACTCAGCGCCGTATATTGCTACCGGCCGTACGACTGTTCTGTAGATATTTGACTTCAGGTGCTCTGGTATCTTCCTCTCGCAGAGCACACCAGCACGATTTGGACAGTGGGATAGCGAAAATGTTTTGCCAAGTCGTTAAACCCAAGGAGTAGGGGTCGTTGTGTTTACAATGGAATCGGCGCCTCACGAGTTCAGGGGTCTTGTACACCCGCGATGCGTCTGGACCAAGCGGATCGGAACGCAGTGGGTAGAGACGTTGCTTCATGCGAGGCAGCGAGGCAGGTCGAGCGTTCGATTCTCCTGCGCTGCTGCACTTTTGCATTTCAACTAATTGAGTGAGATTTGAAGGATTCTGACGCCTATACCATTTTCAGAGGTTTTTTGCGCAATATTTCTACTGCATGCTGTGGTATACAACATGGTGATGTATAAATGTTGAACACCTGTGACACACAGGTTCAAAGCAACACTGGGCACAATACGGGCAGCGTATAAAAGCTACAGCCTCCTCACAGTTTGTTTCCCTACATGGACCAATGACCTCCTAAAAATCCATCCTGCTCGGATTTTCAAAAGAGACCAGGATGTGATGTCGGAGGTGAAAATGAGAAACGAGGTCTGTGGATCCCGCAAATTAACATAAACGGCATCGATATACTCTTTCCCTTTCTTTGCCTGTCACGTGGAAATCAGAGGTCTGCTGAAGGTTTTAAAAAACCGAACACCAACAATGTTCGCCGATGCTCGAGTGGTAACCCACCTGCTCACGCTGAAGTGTGGCCCACCTTTAGACAAGGAGCCTTCGAGGGAAGAAATCAAGCTGGCCGAAATGATGGCCAACATACTCACTCCCGTGGAACTTCAAGATGAGACCAGGATCATTAGAAAGAGCTCGGAATGCTGACTACGAGTGTGGGTGTTAAAATTGCAAAATGAAATTCCTGCCGAATGCGATGGGCCTCACCACAGGCCGGCCGTGCGATTCACCTGGCGCGAGAATGGTAAGTCATCGGGGCCCCGTAAGAGGGGAACGCGAGCTGCGGCGGTGGCGTAGGGGTAGTGCGCCTCCTCGTCAGGTGCGACGTCGTTGGTTCGGTCCCCATTGCTGCCGGTTTTTTTTGCACACCATAATTTATCTTCAAAATGATCATTTTCGATGCTGCGAAGCTTCCTCAAATGGTCGTCATTTCTTATCCAACGAAATCTTGCTCCCATGCTCGACAATCATTTCGACGAGCTTCTGTAGTGCTCAATAGCCTTCGTCACCTAGAAAGAAAAAATTTTCTACTCATACACTGAAAATGATATGCAACAGACGAGCATACCTGATCGACCGTCACAGCTGTGGTGTCAAAGTGAATAACATTCTGATGGATGGTACTCGAGCTTTCTTCGCCCTCGTCATCACAATGGTCCCAATCGGACTCGTCATCAGTAGACACATATGATCCCAAATTTTCATCCGTTTCCACATCAACTGAAGCTGCCGCACCGTCACGTAGAATAGCTGCGAACCTTCTAGTGATCTTCTTCTCTTCATGAGTTGGTGCATCGTTGTCGTCTGGCACCCCAAATTCAGCAAAAAGAATGGACACCACCTTTGCTGGTGAAGAGGACATAGTGAGTGAAGAAAAAGCAGTAGATCAACGACATTTTGGGCTTCCTCATCCTACACTTACCACTTCCCTCTTTGCTTCACACATTTTTTTGCTTTGTTCCACGAATGCCAAGGTTGTTAGAAACACCTCTAGTTGTTCAATATATGATTTGGACTCTACATGCGCAAAATAGTAAATAAAAATTTGGTCATACCAGTTTCTTGCCTTCAAGCATTTTTACAAGCGTGTATGGTAGTTTTCCTCGCTATTTAATCAAATACGTGTCATAATTCAGAACACCGCCGCAGCTGGCGGTCCCCTGTTACGGGTCCCTGGATGATTCACCATTCTCGCGCCAGGTGCATCGCACGGCCAGCCTGTGGTGAGGCCCGTCGCATTCGGCAGGCCATAACTCGCTCAGGAATTTCATTTTGCAATTTTAACACCCATATTCGTAATCAGCATTCCGAGCTCTTTCTAAAGATTCTGGTTTCATCTTGAAGTTCCATGGGAGGTCGAAACCCTTCCCTAGTCAGGGACTTCGAAGCACGTCAACTTGAAGTTGACGAAGACGAACAGCTGGAAGTGGTGGAAGAAGACGATTGGAGTCCGCAAGATGAACTGATGGACATGGAGAGGCAAGCAAGCAGTGGACATACTATAACGTTTTCGGGTGGAACGATTTCACTCTGACGTCATTGTGCACGACCTTCCTTTTGACCTGCAAAAAAGGGACATCTAATATGGACCATCAGCTGTTTTCCATTGCGTACCTTCTAATATGGACCATCAGCTGTTTTCCATTGCGCATCGTCTTTGTTGCACTTCGTTGGCGAAAAAATCGATGTAGAAATCCGAATGCGCCGACGAAGAAAAGCGCTTAGTCATCAGTAACCGATGCGCAGCAAACAAAATCAATACACGCTCAAAAGGTTCCGCTGACTCATCAAAAATCAATGCGCTTATCGGTCTTACTGAAGACTTTCATAATGACTCATCACTAATCAATACGTCAGTCTTGATCGAGCACTGATCAAATCCTGTTTAGGTGTGTTCGAAAAAATCAGCAAAGGGACGTTAAGTGCGCAAAAATCATCTGTCAAAGATGATCTATATACCTTTGTCTGTTAACTACACCAACAGTAGAACAACAAAAGTTCTTCAGATCGCCATCGACAGCCCCAGAAACCTTAGTGTAGGTGCGCCTCGGAACTTCTGAGAAAAAAGAACCTGCAAAGGTATTCTCAAACAAATGCGCCTTCACCACATAGTCACCTTAAACTTATTACCTTATTTCAGACCATGGCAGATATCGGCAACGTCAAACAACAGCTACGTGAAACGCAACGCAGTCTCCGACAGCTACGAAAGGCTATTCCACCTCTGCCGAAGCCGCAGTAACTCTACGATAAGATCGTATCACAATGTTTCGATCATTATACTTGTACTCAAGCTGCCACTTCTCTTGAGGAAAGAACTCGTAGAGTGCGCCTCCCCACTAAGCCTTTGCAAGAGCGTCTTCATGAGGTAGAGCTGCTAGATCTTGAAATTGATCACCTCCGACTGCAGTTTCTTTTCTGTAGGTCGCAGCTGCGAACTCTCTTTTCCATCCCACCTCTCCTCATTGCAACGCAGCAGATGTCAAAAGAATTCTGGGCAACGCTAATGCACCAACCGCAAGAGATTGAAGAGGGAAAATCGCTTTTAATGGACCTCCCGCTCATCGAGGAAGTCGTAGCTGATCACATCCAGATGCTGGGCTCCCTTCGTTCTACACTCAGTGATCTCCGAATCGAACTTCACAGTGAACAGGAAAAAGAAATCCTTGGATTCGAAACAGAGATCCGCGCCAAGCTGGACGAACTATACCAGCTCACGAAGGACTCCAGAGATTCCATTATTCGCGAGTTCCAGGCCAGAAACATCGTGCCTAATGGTCGTCTAGAACGCGACGATCACGCTGGAGGCGAGGGAATCCCAGAGATTCTGAAGGAATCCGACTTGATCGAGGACAATGCAAGTTATATGGAAGGAGTTGAGAATGAGGATTTATATAATGAAGCAGTTGAGGAGGAGGAACTAGACGAAAGAGACGCCGATCCCGACGCCGCTCCAGACGCTGCTCCAAACGCCGCTCCCGACGCTGCTCCTAACCTTGATGCAGATGGGCCTCAAGCCATGGACGAGGACCGTGATCCCGGTGATGAAGCCGCACATGATGCCGTTCCGGAAGAGCCCGAAGCTGGACAGGATCCTCTTGATGACGATCAGCAAGTGGAACCAGACCAAGAGGAGGTCGAACAGATCGGGAATCGCATAGAAGAAGAAATGCGGAACGTAGAGCAGGCTATTCGGAACTTCGACGACATGCTGTTCCAGCTGGAAGCCGAACCCATCTGCCAGCCACGTAGATTTGATCATGGGCGTATCCACAAACCCCTCGAGAAACGCATGAAATGCGCTTTTTGCGACGCCATTGGATCGCATTATTCCGATTCGTGTATGGTCGTGAGCGATGCTAGGAGTCGCAGGATGCTAATCGAGGAGAAGGATAAATGTGAACGATGTTTAGAAAGAATTTGCGCCCGTGGCTACGCATGCAAGAAGTACCATGTTACCTGCTTTCACTGCCGCAACACTGGACATCACAGCGCACTATGTCCTCTTCCAGAAAGGAGCGATGTTATTCGCAGACAACTTCAAAATGCTCGCGAAGGACGTTGGGCCGCTCTAAGCAGGATGGAGGAACTTCGACGCGAATTGGCCTTACTCAGGAATGCCTAGTTTGAAGCGTTGAACCCATACCTAGGGTGTATCACACTAGCTTCTGAGCACCTCTGAGCATTTTTGGATAGGGCCGGGAGTATCGCGGTTTTCACGCGATCATGTAAACATAGAAGCTTGCGCCATCATGTAAACATAAAGACTTGCGCCGATATCTCAACAAAACATCAGCTGAATACCGGCTTAAATATCTAAGAATGCTCAGGGAATTGTCTTCTCTACTTGCTGCTTAGCGCCGCGCTATGGCTCCTTCCCCGCTCGCCGCTCTTAGGCTCCTTCCCCGCTCGCCGCTCTTAGGCTCCTTCCCCTCTCGCCGCTCTTAGGCTCGCTCCCTGCACGCCGTTCTCATGTCTTCTTCCCCGCTCGCCGTTCTTAGGCTCGCTCCAAGCTCGCCACATTCGAGGCTCGCTCACCGCTCGCCCTCCTAGCTCTCTCGTTGCGCATCTTAACCTTAGGGCTTCTAGGGAGATCGCGTAGGTTGATTAGGGCGTAGATAAAATTAGGAAATTAGGACTTGCCACCGCCACATTCCCATTACGCCTTGCGCCTTCATCGTAGGTAGATTGCGCCTTCATCATCATCACAAATGTGCCTTGACTCCTAACTGCGCCTCCGTGTGTAGGATTAAGTATCTTTTGTTCGACCATGCTTCCGTGCCGAAATTATGTATTAAACTATTGTTCGATTGGTTTAATTACCCAAGTTTGAGGCCAATAAACTGATTGGTGGCGTGTCGAGTGTACCGGTGCAGAAGAAACCGCGTGGCAGACTCGCAGAGTATTCCGCTCACTGTTATTTTATGGTATTATTATCATGAAGGTAAGTGTCGAAGCTGCGGGTAGCTGAAGCAGAGCGGATTTCAAAGGTTCATCTGAAGGCAGTGGCGAAACGAACCTTTTTATATGTTTTATATTTTGTGACATACCATTCTTTTAATTAATTATAATTTTAAAAATTCTATTATTTTACACCTTTCTTCACTTCTTCGAATTTTACATTTTCTTATGTCTTATATTAATATAATGACATCGAGGGTGGTGTCGCTGGTGTACCTGTGAGGAGCCTGTAGTTTTTGTACGCTGTCCGTATTGTGACCAGTCCTTCTGTTTCATGCACTTTGTGCCTGTGCATCACAGGTTCAGACATGCGCTTCAGACCGTTGCCTTGTCAGATTGCATGCATACAATTCGGCGCACTTTGGACGACGCGCGAAACTCAAACATCATTTTTAACATAAGGCCACACTTCCCTGGTTTTCCAGGAGGAGTACGACTGATATGTTAAAAAATTGATAAAAAATATTCGAATATTCGATATTCGCAGCCTTCGAATATTCGAATAAACGAATACTCGAATATTGGCATCTTTCGAATATTCGAATAAACGAATAATTCGAATATTGGACTTTCTCGAATATTCGAATAAACGAATAATTCGAATATTGGACTTTTTTCGAATAGTCGAATATTCGAATATTCGAAATTCAAATTTATTCGAAATTCGACCATTCGAAATTCGAAAAGGACAAAGGTATAGTGTCGGACATGAACTGCCTCGTGAAGCACCACACATCAATTGTCTCCAGAATTCGACTTGCTAGGTGGGGTGTAGTTAGGAAGTGGCCCTAGACGTATTGAAATGAAGCATAACACACCAATTGTCTCCACAATTCGACTTGTTAAGTGGAGTTTAGCTTCAGAATGGCCCTAGATGTTTTGAAATGAAACGTCACTCATCAAATATCTCCACTGATATATTGAAACCTTGGAAACAAGATTGTTGCTGCTTTGTGATGTTGTTCTAGTAAAAAGTTCGAAGCTATCACATGAGCTGCCATCGCTTTAAACATTTGGAAATGCGCAATGAAAACAGGACATCCCAGTGATTCCACTTTTTCAATATTGTGTGGTGTCATCTTTTTTCTATATTAGATGACCGCAATAGTTCGGAAAAACCCATTCAGAATTTTTTTAGTGTTGGAAGACCGACCTGGTCGAGTTAAGAACTGCAATTTCTAGTGACAGGAAGGCACTTTGGAAGTTCGCACGTTTCCTAATGACTGTTCATCGATTATTTCGTGTGTTCGTAATGCCAGCCCGCATATGAAACTGTTGTACCCTTGCTGAGGATAACGATAGGATTATTGAAACATAATCCTATGGAAAAAACAGCTTACGAATGAACTTCGCGTTCTCTATCTCTCCGTATCACATACTACGTAGGCCGGTATGGTGAATCCGCGGTAAGATGATACCAGCGTTATCGTTGATGAATCTGGCCCCAGGTGTATGCTCTGGCACCCGCCATAACGAGTGCCATTATAGTACACAACCGACTACCCACATCTGATGCCGTCTGTGGCTCTCTGCTTAGAAATCGCGCTTAGAGATGGAGCGCGGAAACTTTCGGGCGCCCTCTTAGCTGCTCACGCTTCCTCACTTGTCGGACATGAACAGCCTTGTGGAGCATCACACATCAATTGGCTGTAGAACCAGACAAGTGAGGTGACTCCAGGGCGTGGAGGCCTAAGCTGCACGTGTGGGAGCTGCCCTTGTCGCTCAGGGATGTCCGCAGCATTTCCAGACGTTCAGCAACCTACGGATCGGCAAACGTGTCATTGTAGGCTTCAGATAGCAGTTTCCTACTGTCCTTATTGTAATGCATTTAATATGGAAAAAGGTGACACCACTCCACATTCGAAAAAACAGGAATCACTGAAAGAATCTATTTTTTATTGTGCAAATGCATAAAGTGAGAACAGTTCATGTGATAGCTCCGGACTTTTTACTAGAAAAACATCACAAAGCAGCAACAGACTTGTTTTCAAAATTTCAATATGTCAATGGCAATAGATGTGTAATGCTCCATTTCAATACAATAGGGTCACACTCAAACTATTATAAACTCCACCGAGAAAGTCGAATTGTGGAGAAAATTGGTGTGTGATGCTTCATTTCAATACGTCTGAGGTCGCTTCCTAACTACACACACCTAGCAAGTCGAATTGTGTAGAAAACTGATGTGTGATGCTCCACCATGTACTACAATGGTATTCGGGAGTAGCCTGTGTCCGTGATTTTAGGCATAGGGTTCACCGGCCCTGCAGCCTGCACTAACCACGTTTTTAGGCGACGCGCACCGTGGTTACGGTGAGCCGGTCCTGATATCCGACGTTTATAATCGTGAGTCCCTGCGCACTATAAGTGTATAGTGTGGAGAGCCTTCGACTATTTTCATGCCTTTTTTCCAGGGCTCAGTGTGGCTCTTACGCACAAATTAAGGAGAAAGAATGTGCTACAGTTCCCTCTCGATATAACGCGCTTGAAGGAACCGGAGAAAATCCGCGTTAAAACGGGAGTCGCGTCCTAATTGGAGCTGATCTCGAGACCCTCTTACGTGCAGATTTATCTAAAATCGCATACAATGACCAAATATGGCTACAGCACTAACGTATGTGACCATGAAGAGAGTGTGAACGCGAACATCCATCTTAGAATGAAGCCTGTCCTTAGAGATTCCCTTTGTTTTACACACAAATATGACAAATTATGTATGAGAGTAGCGAGTACCAGATGTAGGTTAGACATGGTCAACGGCAAAAATGAGTAAATTGATGCTGCGAGATCATTTGTTTGTTGCTGCACGATTAAAACTCTCGCACCAAGCGGGACTTGTACCTGCCCTCCCTTTCTTCCGGCCGGAGAGCTAGCCCACTACGCTATCGACGTTAGTAGAGACCATGTCACATATATCCTCGTTGCAAATGGCTTATCAGCACTCTCCCATGATTGCGGAATGTTGAGTGCGATCGAACTGAGCTGTTGCTGTAATCCTGACCGAAGGGCTGAGTAAGCAGGTAGAAGCACCGCGCGAAGCCCCGCGCGGCCCCTAGACCCCCGCGGCCCATAGAAGAAATCTCCCAACATAAGGAAGCTTCTAACGGCTACCGGGAGTCCTCGACTCTGCTCCACATATCGCTAACTATGAACACCCATGTGGGCCGCGCACGCATGAAAAACGTCTACATGCATCCAGTACGTTGTTGCGCGGGTGCTGTTTTGACTCTGACTATGAACGAGTTAACATAATGGTATCAGATCAACAACACAAACACAGTCAGCATCTTGCTCGCCTTCAATTTCCGTGTGGGACCGGAACTAGGCCTTTACCGCGTTGTAACGGGAGTATTTTTGAACGGAAAGTTTGCTTCAGAACCATATCCGACGCGTCTTAACCGGAGTTGGTTTGCTTTGACGTAAAGGTAAGCTGTCCGGTCTCCGAGAAATTCTACGTTACATCGAGAGTCACGGCTTATCTGGAGGCGATATAACGGGAGGGGCTGTATATCTGTTTTGTAATCGCGCCCACTCTTCGACGGCTTTGTTTATAACCACGAGCGGCAACCAATAGTCATCTCAATGCAATCGTTTTGTTCAATCGCCGGAGGAACGTTGGTCACCGATGGGCGAAAATCCAATAACTGTTGGGAAATTTCAAATGCCTCTTGATGGTCTTCGATGACAGCGACGGAGGCGACTGGTCGTGCGGGCAAACAATACCTATCAATTTGAACCGGGCGATCGCTCAGCAATAATCAATTCGCATGCTCTGCGCGAACAATGGGCGGGCATTTGTTGTCGTCACGGAGTACGAACAGGGCCTATCAACGTTTCTTCGCACGCCGCCCACAAAATATCCATGACCGCTTCTGAGAAGCTGCGGTAAAGTGGAAGTTATCCTGCCGCAACTCTCGTAGGCGGATTTTACGTCAAACGCTTAATTGCGGGAAAGGACTGTATTTCTCTTCGTGTGCAGTCCACATTCTTCATTTACACAGAACTATAGTTCCTCTCAAGCAACAAGGCATCCTGCCGTCACAGAGGACGTCGTTGGCATGGCGAGCACTAAACAGCTGGGGGTGAAGTCTGTTACAGTTTGGATAAGGTGAACTTGCACGGTGTTCAGGTTAGGTGAGACAGATTCACGTGGAACGGCGTCGCTACAGCGGCTACTTTTTGTCGCATCTGTTTCTAGCAGCCGACACGAACGCACTGCAGTGAATGCTGATTTGTCTGATCTGTTCATAAGCAGCATTTTTAGAGCGGACGTGGTCCTCGTGGTAGCGACTTGAGGGGCAGACTGTACAAAATCAAGCAAGCTCTTCGTTGGAACCCTGTGAGCACTCATGGCAGACGCAGAGATCTGGAAGACGTCGGAGCGATGCAAGGCTCGTATGGAGGACAGCATGTGAACGCCAGCGGACCCAACAGCTTTGGAGCAGGTATCTCCATACACTGCTAATGTGTGTCCGTAAAAGCTGTGAAGCAAATCCCGAGCCTCGTGTGGGTAGACGCGGATTCTGGGAAAATTCGGTTCTTGAAATAACAAATGGAAAGGGTTTGTGTCTCTGTTCAAGTATCTCAACAACACGGTCGAAGTGTTGGACGCTCCGACAGATATCTGGTCACTGCGATTTAGTTGCACAGTTGTTTGTTCCACTTAGGCCTTCTGGGGTATATCCTAGTCGGAGGGGGCATGAAGCGAGTTGCATCTCTAGTCCCTTTTTTGGGTTTCTACGGAACCTTCAACTGGTTTCCCATCACGCGGGGCTTTTATTTAAATTCACGGGATGTGGTTGTGGGCTATAGGATGGCGCACGCATCTGATACGTTACGTTGCTCCCTCCCGACTAGGATAGATCACCGTTTTGTTAGCTGATGTCGACTGTGTAGATGTTACCTAAACGTCTCTTGTTCAGGCGTGCCACTGCATGCTGCGATTCCGGCATCGCCGTTCCTTGGTGAGTGTCATATAAAGCTCTGTTTATATCACCATTTGTGAATAGCTAAGTTTTGCCCCCACCCTCCTTGAGGTACCAGAAGACCGGCATAAAAGTTACTAGGAGGAGGTTACTTGGTAGAGGTTCCGTTACTCATTAGTGATATGATGCTGTCCATGATTGGTTTCAAGTATCCGTTTAGTGTAAGCGATCCGTCAAGTGTTAGTTGGAGACAGAATAAAGGCTCATGTGCATCTATTATAGGTAAACATTCTTTTGGGTATCGGGCGCATCGAATTGGAGAATGCTCCATTCAGAAAGAGCGTGCACGGTCGCTACTCTGACTACCTTGCTTAGGTACTGTTCTTCCTCTTGATTGGCTGACGCGTTTCTACCTCTCAATGCGGTGCGCCTTTGCGACATTTACCTAGTTAGCAATCATTTGGATGTGTGTGTTGATTCTTGTGGTTTGCAGCTCCACCGACACGACTTCGGTCGAAAAAAATTTTCGCTGAAACTTCGTCTAAGGGGGGGGGGGGTTATTTGGGGTGCTGATCACGAATCTGACATTCGTTTTTGAAATTGAGGCTGATTACGGTAGGTTGCGGCAGCTACGGACCTGCCGAGGTCATAATCACCGATTTTGCCCAAACTTCGCCGAGGGGGTTATTTGGAGTGCTGATGACGAATCTGACACCCGTTTTTTGGTTTACGCTGGAGTTTGGGCGAAATCGGTGACCATTACCTTAGTCACCCGTACCTTTCGTAACCTACCGTACTCCAGCGTAAAACGAAAAACGGATGTCAGATTCGTGATCAGCACCCCAAATAACCCCCTTAGATAAAGTTTCAGCGAAAAAATTTTTTCGACCGAAGTCGTGTCGGAGGAGTCGGAACTTTTAACTAGTGCCGCCATTCATTACTGTGTCTCTGTAGCTGGTCCATCGGGCCGGGGCAAGCACTACCTCTGCATTTTTGCTAATTATAAGGCATGTTTTTCGGGTCTAATCTGTCTAACAGACGCGGATATGGCTCTTTGGTAGTCGCGTCGAATATTCGCTGAGTACAAGCCGACCCCCCCCCCCCCCCCTCGAGCCTATTTTTGCTGTCGTGCCGCTTCCCGTGCAAAAGAGGTTTGTCTGCTCTAGCGAAGGTGTGGCTGAGGAGAGTGCACGGGTCGAAAACTAAGCGTACGAGTGAGGATCTCTAGGTCATTTTCCTGCATAAAGCTTGTACTGAGATACAGTACCACTGTTATCAATCATACGAACAAATCGATTATGAACGCTTTGAAAAGTAGTATAGTAGTATAAAATAGTTTAAAATAGTTTCACCAGGAAGTTTATGATGAGCGTAATTGGTATGAATTAGTGTTCTATCCTCGAAGTGCTGAGTAAAACAAGCAGTTTTCCCTAAATACATTAAAAGACAGAAGAATGAGAAAGAGAAGAAGGGGTTCATTGATCCCGACAACTGGACTAAAAAAAATTCAGAGAAAGTTGTACCGAATTTTCCTTGAATAAAAAATTATTCTAACCATCTTAGAGTCTGCAGTTTACACTCTCAGCTCACTTCGATTTGGAAGACGTTTAGTTTGATTTCGAAGCTTCCGGTCTGTTTAGAAGACTGTCCAATTCTACGTAAAAGCGTCCAGTTTGGCGTGAACGGTGTCCAATCTGCATTGGAAAGTGTCTAATTTAGCTTGAAAATAGTATGCGTGGCACCCAACCCGTTCTGTAGGATTTCTTAGCTCCAACTGTTCTTCTAAACCACACGCTCGCCCATTACTTACCAGGGAGGGATCTCAGGCGTATATCTAAATGGGGGAAATGGATAGTACTGCGAGGATCTCCACCCTTCATATACTAGAAAAACTTGTTTCGTTTTTGCTGAGTCCTTGAACCCAAAGAGCTATGGGCCATCGAATTTGGGTACAGTATTGCACCGTCGGCGCGTGCCCACATGCATACCCGCGCGCGTGCTAATGTACGGGAAGTGGCGCAAGGATCTGAGCGAATCGAATCAGTTGCTCAGCAGGGTGTGACGCTGCTTCAGAGGTGCTAGCCCAGATGTTCGACTCCCGTGCTATGCACTATTTTTGCATTTTTTGTGATCGTTGCCTCCTTTATCAGTTTGTTTCCTACCATCTTCTACACATTTATTTCACTCTTAGTTGT
>OX375865.1:84591848-84594348 GCA_947359475.1 Heligmosomoides polygyrus bakeri | reverse complement strand
CCATATCACTGATTGCGAATGTAATCACTATCGCTTACTGCCATACCACGTTGAAAGCACGCCATCCCGTCCGATCTGGCAAGTTAAGCAACGCTGGGCCTGGTTAGTACTTGGATCGGAGACGGCTTGGGAATCCCAGGTGTCGTAAGCTTCCATTTTGCTCGATGTCGACCACGCCCACGGTGGTGGGGCGTGGCGTTGAGACGCTGAGGTCGAGGTCGAGCTCGGGGTCATGGCAGGGCCTCGTCGCTCGTTTACGCGATCACCATACGACAATCATCTCCATTCTCGTTCACCATATCACTGATTGCGAATGTAATCACTATCGCTTACGGCCATACCACGCTGAAAGCACGCCATCCCGTCGGATCTGGCAAGTTAAGCAACGTTGGGCCTGGTTAGTACTTGGATCGGAGACGGGTCGGGAATCCCAGGTGTCGTAAGCTTCTATTTTGCTCGATGTAGACCACGCCCACGGTGGTGGGGCGTGGCGTTGAGACGCTGAGGTCGAGGTCGAGCTCGGGGTCATGGCAGGGCCTCGTCGCTCGTTTATGCGATCACCACACGACAATCATCTCCATTCTCGTTCACTATATCACTGATTGCGAATGTAATCACTATCGCTTACGGCCATACCACGTTGAAAGCACGCCATCCCGTCCGATCTGGCAAGTTAAGCAACGTTGGGCCTGGTTAGTACTTGGATCGGAGACGGCTTGGGAATCCCAGGTGTCGTAAGCTTCCATTTTGCTCGATGTCGACCACGCACACGGTGGTGGGGCGTGGCGTTGAGACGCTGAGGTCGAGGTCGAGCTCGGGGTCATGGCAGGGCCTCGTCGCTCGTTTACGCGATCACCATACGACAATCATCTCCATTCTCGTTCACCATATCACTGATTGCGAATATAATCACTATCGCTTACGGCCATACCACGTTGAAAGCACGCCATCCCGTCCGATCTGGCAAGTTAAGCAACGTTGGGCCTGGTTAGTACTTGGATCGGAGACGGCTTGGGAATCCCAGGTGTCGTAAGCCTCCATTTTGCTCGATGTCGACCACGCCCACGGTGGTGGGGCGTGGCGTTGAGACGCTGAGGTCAAGGTCGAGCTCGGGGTCATGGCAGGGCCTCGTCGCTCGTTTACGCGATCACCATACGACAATCATCTCCATTCTCGTTCACCATATCACTGATTGCGAATGTAATCACTATCGCTTACGGCCATACCACGTTGAAAGCACGCCCTCCCGTCCGATCTGGCAAGTTAAGCAGCGTGGGCCTGGTTAGTACTTGGATCGGAGACGGCTTGGGAATCCAAGGTGTCGTAAGCCTCCATTTTGCTCGATGTCGACCACGCCCACGGTGGTGGGGCGTGGCGTTGAGACGCTGAGGTCGAGGTCGAGCTCGGGGTCATGGCAGGGCCTCGTCGCTCGTTTACGCGATCACCATACGACAATCATCTCCATTCTCGTTCACCATATCACTGATTGCGAATGTAATCACTATCGCTTACTGCCATACCACGTTGAAAGCACGCCATCCCGTCCGATCTGGCAAGTTAAGCAACGCTGGGCCTGGTTAGTACTTGGATCGGAGACGGCTTGGGAATCCCAGGTGTCGTAAGCTTCCATTTTGCTCGATGTCGACCACGCCCACGGTGGTGGGGCGTGGCGTTGAGACGCTGAGGTCGAGGTCGAGCTCGGGGTCATGGCAGGGCCTCGTCGCTCGTTTACGCGATCACCATACGACAATCATCTCCATTCTCGTTCACCATATCACTGATTGCGAATGTAATCACTATCGCTTACGGCCATACCACGCTGAAAGCACGCCATCCCGTCGGATCTGGCAAGTTAAGCAACGTTGGGCCTGGTTAGTACTTGGATCGGAGACGGGTCGGGAATCCCAGGTGTCGTAAGCTTCTATTTTGCTCGATGTAGACCACGCCCACGGTGGTGGGGCGTGGCGTTGAGACGCTGAGGTCGAGGTCGAGCTCGGGGTCATGGCAGGGCCTCGTCGCTCGTTTATGCGATCACCATACGACAATCATCTCCATTCTCGTTCACTATATCACTGATTGCGAATGTAATCACTATCGCTTACGGCCATACCACGTTGAAAGCACGCCATCCCGTCCGATCTGGCAAGTTAAGCAACGTTGGGCCTGGTTAGTACTTGGATCGGAGACGGCTTGGGAATCCCAGGTGTCGTAAGCTTCCATTTTGCTCGATGTCGACCACGCACACGGTGGTGGGGCGTGGCGTTGAGACGCTGAGGTCGAGGTCGAGCTCGGGGTCATGGCAGGGCCTCGTCGCTCGTTTACGCGATCACCATACGACAATCATCTCCATTCTCGTTCACCATATCACTGATTGCGAATGTAATCACTATCGCTTACTGCCATACCACGTTGAAAGCACGCCATCCCGTCCGATCTGGCAAGTTAAGCAACGCTGGGCCTGGTTAGTACTTGGATCGGAGACGGCTTGGGAATCCCAGGT
>OX375865.1:84549348-84551848 GCA_947359475.1 Heligmosomoides polygyrus bakeri | reverse complement strand
TTCTCGTTCACCATATCACTGATTGCGAATGTAATCACTATCGCTTACGGCCATACCACGTTGAAAGCACGCCATCCCGTCCGATCTGGCAAGTTAAGCAACGTTGGGCCTGGTTAGTACTTGGATCGGAGACGGCTTGGGAATCCCAGGTGTCGTAAGCTTCCATTTTGCTCGATGTCGACCACGCCCACGGTGGTGGGGCGTGGCGTTGAGGCGCTGAGGTCGAGGTCGAGCTCGGGGTCATGGCAGGGCCTCGTCGCTCGTTTACGCGATCACCATACGACAATCATCTCCATTCTCGTTCACCATATCACTGATTGCGAATGTAATCACTATCGCTTACGGCCGTACCACGTTGAAAGCACGCCATACCGTCCGATCTGGCAAGTTAAGCAACGTTGGGCCTGGTTAGTACTTGGAGCGGAGACGGCTTGGGAATCCCAGGTGTCGTAAGCTTCCATTTTGCACGGTGGTGGGGCGTGGCGTTGAGACGCTGAGGTCGAGGTCGAGCTCGGGGTCATGGCAGGGCCTCGTCGTTCGTTTACGCGATCACCATACGACAATCATCTCCATTCTCGTTCATCATATCACTGATTGCGAATGTAATCACTATCGCTTACGGCCATACCACGTTGAAAGCACGCCCTCCCGTCCGATCTGGCAAGTTAAGCAGCGTTGGGCCTGATTAGTACTTGGATCGGAGACGGCTTGGGAATCCCAGGTGTCGTAAGCTTCCATTTTGCCCGATGTCGACCACGCCCACGGTGGTGGGGCGTGGCGTTGAGACGCTGAGGTCGAGGTCGAGCTCGGGGTCATGGCAGGGCCTCGTCGCTCGTTTACGCGATCACCATACGACAATCATCTCCATTCTCGTTCACCATATCACTGATTGCGAATGTAACCACTATCGCTTACGGCCATACCACGTTGAAAGCAAGCCATCCCGTCCGATCTGGCAAGCTAAGCAACGTTGGGCCTGGTTAGTACTTGGATCGGAGACGGCTTGGGAATCCCAGGTGTCGTAAGCTTCCATTTTGCTCGATGTCGACCACGCCCACGGTGGTGGGGCGTGGCGTTGAGACGCTGAGGTCGAGGTCGAGCTCGGGGTCATGGCAGGGCCTCGTCGTTCGTTTACGCGATCACCATACGACAATCATCTCCATTCTCGTTCATCATATCACTGATTGCGAATGTAATCACTATCGCTTACGGCCATACCACGTTGAAAGCACGCCATACCGTCCGATCTGGCAAGTTAAGCAACGTTGGGCCTGGTTAGTACTTGGAGCGGAGACGGCTTGGGAATCCCAGGTGTCGTAAGCTTCCATTTTGCACGGTGGTGGGGCGTGGCGTTGAGACGCTGAGGTCGAGGTCGAGCTCGGGGTCATGGCAGGGCCTCGTCGTTCGTTTACGCGATCACCATACGACAATCATCTCCATTCTCGTTCATCATATCACTGATTGCGAATGTAATCACTATCGCTTACGGCCATACCACGTTGAAAGCACGCCCTCCCGTCCGATCTGGCAAGTTAAGCAGCGTTGGGCCTGATTAGTACTTGGATCGGAGACGGCTTGGGAATCCCAGGTGTCGTAAGCTTCCATTTTGCCCGATGTCGACCACGCCCACGGTGGTGGGGCGTGGCGTTGAGACGCTGAGGTCGAGGTCGAGCTCGGGGTCATGGCAGGGCCTCGTCGCTCGTTTACGCGATCACCATACGACAATCATCTCCATTCTCGTTCACCATATCACTGATTGCGAATGTAACCACTATCGCTTACGGCCATACCACGTTGAAAGCAAGCCATCCCGTCCGATGTGGCAAGTTAAGCAACGTTGGGCCTGGTTAGTACTTGGATCGGAGACGGCTTGGGAATCCCAGGTGTCGTAAGCTTCCATTTTGCTCGATGTCGACCACGCCCACGGTGGTGGGGCGTGGCGTTGAGACGCTGAGGTCGAGGTCGAGCTCGGGGTCATGGCAGGGCCTCGTCGCTCGTTTACGCGATCACCATACGACAATCATCTCCATTCTCGTTCACCATATCACTGATTGCGAATGTAATCACTATCGCTTACGGCCATACCACGTTGAAAGCACGCCATCCCGTCCGATCTGGCAAGTTAAGCAACGTTGGGCCTGGTTAGTACTTGGGTCGGAGACGGCTTGGGAATCCCAGGTGTAGTAAGTTTCCATTTTGCTCGATGTCGACCACGCCCACGGTGGTGGGGCGTGGCGTTGAGACGCTGAGGTCGAGGTCGAGCTCGGGGTCATGGCAGGGCCTCGTCGCTCGTTTACGCGATCACCATACGACAATCATCTCCATTCTCGTTCACCATATCACTGATTGCGAATGTAATAACTATCGGTCACGGCCGTACCACGTTGAAAGCACGCCATCCCATCCGATCTGGCAAGTTAAGCAACGTTGGGCCTGGTTAGTACTTGGATCGGAGACGGCTTGGGAATCCCAGGTGTCGCAAGCTGCTATTTTGCTCGAT
>OX375865.1:84539348-84541848 GCA_947359475.1 Heligmosomoides polygyrus bakeri | reverse complement strand
GTCCGATCTGGCAAGTTAAGCAACGTTGGGCCTGGTTAGTACTTGGAGCGGAGACGGCTTGGGAATCCCAGGTGTCGTAAGCTTCCATTTTGCACGGTGGTGGGGCGTGGCGTTGAGACGCTGAGGTCGAGGTCGAGCTCGGGGTCATGGCAGGGCCTCGTCGCTCGTTTACGCGATCACCATACGACAATCATCTCCATTCTCGTTCATCATATCACTGATTGCGAATGTAATCACTATCGCTTACGGCCATACCACGTTGAAAGCACGCCCTCCCGTCCGATCTGGCAAGTTAAGCAGCGTTGGGCCTGATTAGTACTTGGATCGGAGACGGCTTGGGAATCCCAGGTGTCGTAAGCTTCCATTTTGCCCGATGTCGACCACGCCCACGGTGGTGGGGCGTGGCGTTGAGACGCTGAGGTCGAGGTCGAGCTCGGGGTCATGGCAGGGCCTCGTCGCTCGTTTACGCGATCACCATACGACAATCATCTCCATTCTCGTTCACCATATCACTGATTGCGAATGTAACCACTATCGCTTACGGCCATAAGACGTTGAAAGCACGCCATCCCGTCCGATCTGGCAAGTTAAGCAACGTTGGGCCTGGTTAGTACTTGGATCGGAGACGGCTTGGGAATCCCAGGTGTCGTAAGCTGCTACTTTGCTCGATGTCGACCACGCCCACGGTGGTGGGGCGTGGCGTTGAGACGCTGAGGTCGAGGTCGAGCTCGGGGTCATGGCAGGGCCTCGTCGCTCGTTTACGCGATCACCATACGACAATCATCTCCATTCTCGTTCACCATATCACTGATTGCGAATGTAATAACTATCGGTCACGGCCCTACCACGTTGAAAGCACGCCATCCCGTCCGATCTGGCAAGTTAAGCAACGTTGGGCGTGGTTAGTACTTGGATCGGAGACGGCTTGGGAATCCCAGATGTCGTAAGCTGCTATTTTGCTCGATGTCGACCACGCCCACGGTGGTGGGGCGTGGCGTTGAGACGCTGAGGTCGAGGTCGAGCTCGGGGTCATGGCAGGGCCTCGTCGCTCGTTTACGCGATCACCATACGACAATCATCTCCATTCTCGTTCACCATATCACTGATTGCGAATGTAATAACTATCGGTCACGGCCGTACCACGTTGAAAGCACGCCATCCCATCCGATCTGGCAAGTTAAGCAACGTTGGGCCTGGTTAGTACTTGGATCGGAGACGGCTTGGGAATCCCAGGTGTCGCAAGCTGCTATTTTGCTCGATGTCGACCACGCCCACGGTGGTGGGGCGTGGCGTTGAGACCCTGAGGTCGAGGTCGAGCTCGGGGTCATGGCAGGGCCTCGTCGCTCGTTTACGCGATCACCATACGACAATCATCTCCATTCTCGTTCACCATATCACTGATTGCGAATGTAATCACTATCGCTTACGGCCATACCACGTTGAAAGCACGCCATCCCGTCCGATCTGGCAAGTTAAGCAACGTTGGGCCTGGTTAGTACTTGGATCGGAGACGGCTTGGGAATCCCAGGTGTCGTAAGCTTCCATTTTGCTCGATGTCGACCACGCCCACGGTGGTGGGGCGTGGCGTTGAGGCGCTGAGGTCGAGGTCGAGCTCGGGGTCATGGCAGGGCCTCGTCGCTCGTTTACGCGATCACCATACGACAATCATCTCCATTCTCGTTCACCATATCACTGATTGCGAATGTAATCACTATCGCTTACGGCCGTACCACGTTGAAAGCACGCCATACCGTCCGATCTGGCAAGTTAAGCAACGTTGGGCCTGGTTAGTACTTGGAGCGGAGACGGCTTGGGAATCCCAGGTGTCGTAAGCTTCCATTTTGCACGGTGGTGGGGCGTGGCGTTGAGACGCTGAGGTCGAGGTCGAGCTCGGGGTCATGGCAGGGCCTCGTCGCTCGTTTACGCGATCACCATACGACAATCATCTCCATTCTCGTTCATCATATCACTGATTGCGAATGTAATCACTATCGCTTACGGCCATACCACGTTGAAAGCACGCCCTCCCGTCCGATCTGGCAAGTTAAGCAGCGTTGGGCCTGATTAGTACTTGGATCGGAGACGGCTTGGGAATCCCAGGTGTCGTAAGCTTCCATTTTGCCCGATGTCGACCACGCCCACGGTGGTGGGGCGTGGCGTTGAGACGCTGAGGTCGAGGTCGAGCTCGGGGTCATGGCAGGGCCTCGTCGCTCGTTTACGCGATCACCATACGACAATCATCTCCATTCTCGTTCACCATATCACTGATTGCGAATGTAACCACTATCGCTTACGGCCATACCACGTTGAAAGCAAGCCATCCCGTCCGATGTGGCAAGTTAAGCAACGTTGGGCCTGGTTAGTACTTGGATCGGAGACGGCTTGGGAATCCCAGGTGTCGTAAGCTTCCATTTTGCTCGATGTCGACCACGCCCACGGTGGTGGGGCGTGGCGTTGAGACGCTGAGGTCGAGGTCGAGCTCGGGGTCATGGCAGGGCCT
>OX375865.1:84454348-84459348 GCA_947359475.1 Heligmosomoides polygyrus bakeri | reverse complement strand
CCAGGTGTCGTAAGCTGCTATTTTGCTCGATGTCGACCACGCCCACGGTGGTGGGGCGTGGCGTTGAGACGCTGAGGTCGAGGTCGAGCTCGGGGTCATGGCAGGGCCTCGTCGCTCGTTTACGCGATCACCATACGACAATCATCTCCATTCCCGTTCACCATATCACTGATTGCGAATCTAATCACTATCGCTTACGGCCATACCACGTTGAAAGCAAGCCATCCCGTCCGACGTGGCAAGTTAAGCAACGTTGGGCCTGGTTAGTACTTGGATCGGAGACGGCTTGGGAATCCCAGGTGTAGTAAGTTTCCATTTTGCTCGATGTCGACCACGCCCACGGTGGTGGGGCGTGGCGTTGAGACGCTGAGGTCGAGGTCGAGCTCGGGGTCATGGCAGGGCCTCGTCGCTCGTTTACGCGATCACCATACGACAATCATCTCCATTCTCGTTCACCATATCACTGATTGCGAATGTAATCACTATCGCTTACGGCCATACCACGTTGAAAGCACGCCATCCCGTCCGATCTGGCAAGTTAAGCAACGTTGGGCCTGGTTAGTACTTGGATCGGAGACGGCTTGGGAATCCCAGGTGTCGTAAGCTGCTATTTTGCTCGATGTCGACCACGCCCACGGTGGTGGGGCGTGGCGTTGAGACCCTGAGGTCGAGGTCGAGCTCGGGGTCATGGCAGGGCCTCGTCGCTCGTTTACGTGATCACCATACGACAATCATCTCCATTCTCGTTCACCATATCACTGATTGCGAATGTAATAACTATCGGTCACGGCCGTACCACGTTGAAAGCACGCCATCCCATCCGATCTGGCAAGTTAAGCAACGTTGGGCCTGGTTAGTACTTGGATCGGAGACGGCTTGGGAATCCCAGGTGTCGCAAGCTGCTATTTTGCTCGATGTCGACCACGCCCACGGTGGTGGGGCGTGGCGTTGAGACGCTGAGGTCGAGGTCGAGCTCGGGGTCATGGCAGGGCCTCGTCGCTCGTTTACGCGATCACCATACGACAATCATCTCCATTCTCGTTCACCATATCACTGATTGCGAATGTAATCACTATCGCTTACGGCCGTACCACGTTGAAAGCACGCCATACCGTCCGATCTGGCAAGTTAAGCAACGTTGGGCCTGGTTAGTACTTGGAGCGGAGACGGCTTGGGAATCCCAGGTGTCGTAAGCTTCCATTTTGCACGGTGGTGGGGCGTGGCGTTGAGACGCTGAGGTCGAGGTCGAGCTCGGGGTCATGGCAGGGCCTCGTCGCTCGTTTACGCGATCACCATACGACAATCATCTCCATTCTCGTTCACCATATCACTGATTGCGAATGTAATCACTATCGCTTACGGCCATACCACGTTGAAAGCACGCCCTCCCGTCCGATCTGGCAAGTTAAGAGCGTTGGGCCTGATTAGTACTTGGATCGGAGACGGCTTGGGAATCCCAGGTGTCGTAAGCTTCCATTTTGCTCGATGTCGACCACGCCCACGGTGGTGGGGCGTGGCGTTGAGACGCTGCGGTCGAGGTCGAGCTCGGGGTCATGGCAGGGCCTCGTCGCTCGTTTACGCGATCACCATACGACAATCATCTCCATTCTCGTTCACCATATCACTGATTGCGAATGTAATCACTATCGCTTACGGCCATACCACGTTGAAAGCACGCCCTCCCGTCCGATCTGGCAAGTTAAGAGCGTTGGGCCTGATTAGTACTTGGATCGGAGACGGCTTGGGAATCCCAGGTGTCGTAAGCTGCTATTTTGCTCGATGTCGACCACGCCCACGGTGGTGGGGCGTGGCGTTGAGACGCTGAGGTCGAGGTCGAGCTCGGGGTCATGGCAGGGCCTCGTCGCTCGTTTACGCGATCACCATACGACAATCATCTCCATTCTCGTTCACCATATCACTGATTGCGAATGTAATCACTATCGCTTACTGCCATACCACGTTGAAAGCACGCCATCCCGTCGATCTGGCAAGTTAAGCAACGCTGGGCCTGGTTAGTACTTGGATCGGAGACGGCTTGGGAATCCCAGGTGTCGTAAGCCTCCATTTTGCTCGATGTCGACCACGCCCACGGTGGTGGGGCGTGGCGTTGAGACGCTGAGGTCGAGGTCGAGCTCGGGGTCATGGCAGGGCCTCGTCGTTCGTTTACGCGATCACCATACGACAATCATCTCCATTCTCGTTCACCATATCACTGATTGCGAATGTAATCACTATCGCTTACGGCCGTACCACGTTGAAAGCACGCCATACCGTCCGATCTGGCAAGTTAAGCAACGTTGGGCCTGGTTAGTACTTGGATCGGAGACGGCTTGGGAATCCCAGGTGTCGTAAGCTTCCATTTTGCTCGATGTCGACCACGCCCACGGTGGTGGGGCGTGGCGTTGAGACACTGAGGTCGAGATCGAGCTCGGGGTCATGGCAGGGCCTCGTCGCTCGTTTACGCGATCACCATACGACAATCATCTCCATTCTCGTTCACCATATCACTGATTGCGAATGTAATCACTATCGCTTACGGCCATACCACGTTGAAAGCACGCCATCCCGTCCGATCTGGCAAGTTAAGCAACGTTGGGCCTGGTTAGTACTTGGATCGGAGACGGCTTGGGAATCCCAGGTGTCGCAAGCTGCTATTTTGCTCGATGTCGACCACGCCCACGGTGGTGGGGCGTGGCGTTGAGACGCTGAGGTCGAGGTCGAGCTCGGGGTCATGGCAGGGCCTCGTCGCACGTTTACGCGATCACCATACGACAATCATCTCCATTCTCGTTCACCATATCACTGATTGCGAATGTAATCACTACCGCTTACGGCCGTACCACGTTGAAAGCACGCCATACCGTCCGATCTGGCAAGTTAAGCAACGTTGGGCCTGGTTAGTACTTGGAGCGGAGACGGCTTGGGAATCCCAGGTGTCGTAAGCTTCCATTTTGCACGGTGGTGGGGCGTGGCGTTGAGACGCTGAGGTCGAGGTCGAGCTCGGGGTCATGGCAGGGCCTCGTCGCTCGTTTACGCGATCACCATACGACAATCATCTCCATTCTCGTTCACCATATCACTGATTGCGAATGTAATCACTATCGCTTACGGCCATACCACGTTGAAAGCACGCCATCCCGTCCGATCTGGCAAGTTAAGCAACGTTGGGCCTGGTTAGTACTTGGATCGGAGACGGCTTGGGAATCCCAGGTGTAGTAAGTTTCCATTTTGCTCGATGTCGACCACGCCCACGGTGGTGGGGCGTGGCGTTGAGACGCTGAGGTCGAGGTCGAGCTCGGGGTCATGGCAGGGCCTCGTCGCTCGTTTACGCGATCACCATACGACAATCATCTCCATTCTCGTTCACCATATCACTGATTGCGAATGTAATCACTATCGCTTACGGCCATACCACGTTGAAAGCACGCCATCCCGTCCGATCTGGCAAGTTAAGCAACGTTGGGCCTGGTTAGTACTTGGATCGGAGACGGCTTGGGAATCCCAGGTGTCGTAAGCTGCTATTTTGCTCGATGTCGACCACGCCCACGGTGGTGGGGCGTGGCGTTGAGACCCTGAGGTCGAGGTCGAGCTCGGGGTCATGGCAGGGCCTCGTCGCTCGTTTACGTGATCACCATACGACAATCATCTCCATTCTCGTTCACCATATCACTGATTGCGAATGTAATAACTATCGGTCACGGCCGTACCACGTTGAAAGCACGCCATCCCATCCGATCTGGCAAGTTAAGCAACGTTGGGCCTGGTTAGTACTTGGATCGGAGACGGCTTGGGAATCCCAGGTGTCGCAAGCTGCTATTTTGCTCGATGTCGACCACGCCCACGGTGGTGGGGCGTGGCGTTGAGACGCTGAGGTCGAGGTCGAGCTCGGGGTCATGGCAGGGCCTCGTCGCTCGTTTACGCGATCACCATACGACAATCATCTCCATTCTCGTTCACCATATCACTGATTGCGAATGTAATCACTATCGCTTACGGCCATACCACGTTGAAAGCACGCCATCCCGTCCGATCTGGCAAGTTAAGCAACGTTGGGCCTGGTTAGTACTTGGATCGGAGACGGCTTGGGAATCCCAGGTGTCGTAAGCTGCTATTTTGCTCGATGTCGACCACGCCCACGGTGGTGGGGCGTGGCGTTGAGACGCTGAGGTCGAGGTCGAGCTCGGGGTCATGGCAGGGCCTCGTCGCTCGTTTACGCGATCACCATACGACAATCATCTCCATTCTCGTTCACCATATCACTGATTGCGAATCTAATCACTATCGCTTACGGCCATACCACGTTGAAAGCAAGCCATCCCGTCCGACGTGGCAAGTTAAGCAACGTTGGGCCTGGTTAGTACTTGGATCGGAGACGGCTTGGGAATCCCAGGTGTAGTAAGTTTCCATTTTGCTCGATGTCGACCACGCCCACGGTGGTGGGGCGTGGCGTTGAGACGCTGAGGTCGAGGTCGAGCTCGGGGTCATGGCAGGGCCTCGTCGCTCGTTTATGCGATCACCATACGACAATCATCTCCATTCTCGTTCACTATATCACTGATTACGAATGTAATCACTATCGCTTACGGCCATACCACGTTGAAAGCACGCCATCCCGTCCGATCTGGCAAGTTAAGCAACGTTGGGCCTGGTTAGTACTTGGATCGGAGACGGCTTGGGAATCCGAGGTGTCGTGAGCTTCCATTTTGCTCGATGTCGACCACGCCCACGGTGGTGGGGCGTGGCGTTGAGACGCTGAGGTCGAGGTCGAGCTCGGGGTCATGGCAGGGCCTCGTCGCTCGTTTACGCGATCACCATACGACAATCATCTCCATTCTCGTTCACCATATCACTGATTGCGAATGTAATCACTATCGCTTACGGCCATACCACGTTGAAAGCACGCCCTCCCGTCCGATCTGGCAAGTTAAGAGCGTTGGGCCTGATTAGTACTTGGATCGGAGACGGCTTTGGAATCCCAGGTGTCGTAAGCTTCCATTTTG
>OX375865.1:84321848-84449348 GCA_947359475.1 Heligmosomoides polygyrus bakeri | reverse complement strand
GAGCTCGGGGTCATGGCAGGGCCTCGTCGCTCGTTTACGCGATCACCATACGACAATCATCTCCATTCTCGTTCACCATATCACTGATTGCGAATGTAATCACTATCGCTTACGGCCATGGTTAGTACTTGGATCGGAGACGGCTTGGGAATCCCAGGTGTAGTAAGTTTCCATTTTGCTCGATGTCGACCACGCCCACGGTGGTGGGGCGTGGCGTTGAGACGCTGAGGTCGAGGTCGAGCTCGGGGTCATGGCAGGGCCTCGTCGCTCGTTTATGCGATCACCATACGACAATCATCTCCATTCTCGTTCACTATATCACTGATTACGAATGTAATCACTATCGCTTACGGCCATACCACGTTGAAAGCACGCCATCCCGTCCGATCTGGCAAGTTAAGCAACGTTGGGCCTGGTTAGTACTTGGATCGGAGACGGCTTGGGAATCCGAGGTGTCGTGAGCTTCCATTTTGCTCGATGTCGACCACGCCCACGGTGGTGGGGCGTGGCGTTGAGACGCTGAGGTCGAGGTCGAGCTCGGGGTCATGGCAGGGCCTCGTCGCTCGTTTACGCGATCACCATACGACAATCATCTCCATTCTCGTTCACCATATCACTGATTGCGAATGTAATCACTATCGCTTACGGCCATACCACGTTGAAAGCACGCCCTCCCGTCCGATCTGGCAAGTTAAGCAGCGTTGGGCCTGATTAGTACTTGGATCGGAGACGGCTTGGGAATCCCAGGTGTCGTAAGCTTCCATTTTGCTCGATGTCGACCACGCCCACGGTGGTGGGGCGTGGCGTTGAGACGCTGAGGTCGAGGTCGAGCTCGGGGTCATGGCAGGGCCTCGTCGCTCGTTTACGCGATCACCATACGACAATCATCTCCATTCTCGTTCACCATATCACTGATTGCGAATGTAATCACTATCGCTTACGGCCATACCACGTTGAAAGCACGCCCTCCCGTCCGATCTGGCAAGTTAAGCAGCGTTGGGCCTGATTAGTACTTGGATCGGAGACGGCTTGGGAATCCCAGGTGTCGTAAGCTTCCATTTTGCTCGATGTCGACCACGCCCACGGTGGTGGGGCGTGGCGTTGAGACGCTGAGGTCGAGGTCGAGCTCGGGGTCATGGCAGGGCCTCGTCGCTCGTTTACGCGATCACCATACGACAATCATCTCCATTCTCGTTCACCATATCACTGATTGCGAATGTAATCACTATCGCTTACGGGCATACCACGTTGAAAGCACGCCATCCCGTCCGATCTGGCAAGTTAAGCAACGTTGGGCCTGGTTAGTACTTGGATCGGAGACGGCTTGGGAATCCCAGGTGTCGTAAGCTGCTATTTTGCTCGATGTCGACCACGCCCACGGTGGTGGGGCGTGGCGTTGAGACGCTGAGGTCGAGGTCGAGCTCGGGGTCATGGCAGGGCCTCGTCGCTCGTTTACGCGATCACCATACGACAATCATCTCCATTCTCGTTCACCATATCACTGATTGCGAATGTAATCACTATCGCTTACGGCCATACCACGTTGAAAGCAAGCCATCCCGTCCGATGTGGCAAGTTAAGCAACGTTGGGCCTGGTTAGCACTTGGATCGGAGACGGCTTGGGAATCCCAGGTGTCGTAAGCTTCCATTTTGCTCGATGTCGACCACGCACACGGTGGTGGGGCGTGGCGTTGAGACGCTGAGGTCGAGGTCGAGCTCGGGGTCATGGCAGGGCCTCGTCGCTCGTTTATGCGATCACCATACGACAATCATCTCCATTCTCGTTCACTATATCACTGATTGCGAATGTAATCACTATCGCTTACGGCCATACCACGTTGAAAGCACGCCATCCCGTCCGATCTGGCAAGTTAAGCAACGTTGGGCCTGGTTAGTACTTGGATCGGGGACGGCTTGGGAATCCCAGATGTCGTAAGCTGCTATTTTGCTCGATGTCGGGTCATGGCAGGGCCTCGTCGCTCGTTTACGCGATCACCATACGACAATCATCTCCATTCTCGTTCACCATATCACTGATTGCGAATGTAATCACTATCGCTTACGGCCATACCACGTTGAAAGCACGCCATCCCGTCCGATCTGGCAAGTTAAGCAATGTTGGGCCTGGTTAGTACTTGGATCGGAGACGGCTTGGGAATCCCAGGTGCCGTAAGCTTCCATTTTGCTCGATGTCGACCACGCCCACGGTGGTGGGGCGTGGCGTTGAGACGCTGAGGTCGAGGTCGAGCTCGGGGTCATGGCAGGGCCTCGTCGCTCGTTTACGCGATCACCATACGACAATCATCTCCATTCTCGTTCACCATATCACTGATTGCGAATGTAATCACTATCGCTTACGGCCATACCACGTTGAAAGCACGCCATCCCGTCCGATCTGGCAAGTTAAGCAACGTTGGGCCTGGTTAGTACTTGGATCGGAGACGGCTTGGAATCCCAGGTGTCGTAAGCTTCCATTTTGCTCAATGTCGACCACGCCCACGGTGGTGGGGCGTGGCGTTGAGACGCTGAGGTCGAGGTCGAGCTCGGGGTCATGGCAGGGCCTCGTCGCTCGTTTACACGATCACCATACGACAATCATCTCCATTCTCGTTCACCATATCACTGATTGCGAATGTAATCACTATCGCTTACTGCCATACCACGTTAAAAGCACGCCATCCCGTCCGATCTGGCAAGCTAAGCAACGTTGGGCCTGGTTAGTACTTGGATCGGAGACGGCTTGGGAATCCCAGGTGTCGTAAGCTTCCATTTTGCTCGATGTCGACCACGCCCACGGTGGTGGGGCGTGGCGTTGAGACGCTGAGGTCGAGGTCGAGCTCGGGGGCATGGCAGGGCCTCGTCGCTCGTTTACGCGATCACCATACGACAATCATCTCCATTCTCGTTCACCATATCACTGATTGCGAATGTAATCACTATCGCTTACTGCCATACCACGTTGAAAGCACGCCATCCCGTCCGATCTGGCAAGTTAAGCAACGTTGGGCCTGGTTAGTACTTGGATCGGAGACGGCTTGGGAATCCCAGGTGTCGTAAGCTTCCATTTTGCTCGATGTCGACCACGCCCACGGTGGTGGGGCGTGGCGTTGAGACGCTGAGGTCGAGGTCGAGCTCGGGGTCATGGCAGGGCCTCGTCGCTCGTTTACGCGATCACCATACGACAATCATCTCCATTCTCGTTCACCATATCACTGATTGCGAATGTAATCACTATCGCTTACGGCCATACCACGTTGAAAGCACGCCATCCCGTCCGATCTGGCAAGTTAAGCAACGTTGGGCCTGGTTAGTACTTGGATCGGAGACGGCTTGGGAATCCCAGGTGTCGTAAGCTTCCATTTTGCTCAATGTCGACCACGCCCACGGTGGTGGGGCGTGGCGTTGAGACGCTGAGGTCGAGGTCGAGCTCGGGGTCATGGCAGGGCCTCGTCGCTCGTTTACACGATCACCATACGACAATCATCTCCATTCTCGTTCACCATATCACTGATTGCGAATGTAATCACTATCGCTTACTGCCATACCACGTTGAAAGCACGCCATCCCGTCCGATCTGGCAAGCTAAGCAACGTTGGGCCTGGTTAGTACTTGGATCGGAGACGGCTTGGGAATCCCAGGTGTCGTAAGCTTCCATTTTGCTCAATGTCGACCACGCCCACGGTGGTGGGGCGTGGCGTTGAGACGCTGAGGTCGAGGTCGAGCTCGGGGTCATGGCAGGGCCTCGTCGCTCGTTTACACGATCACCATACGACAATCATCTCCATTCTCGTTCACCATATCACTGATTGCGAATGTAATCACTATCGCTTACTGCCATACCACGTTGAAAGCACGCCATCCCGTCCGATCTGGCAAGCTAAGCAACGTTGGGCCTGGTTAGTACTTGGATCGGAGACGGCTTGGGAATCCCAGGTGTCGTAAGCTTCCATTTTGCTCGATGTCGACCACGCCCACGGTGGTGGGGCGTGGCGTTGAGACGCTGAGGTCGAGGTCGAGCTCGGGGGCATGGCAGGGCCTCGTCGCTCGTTTACGCGATCATCATACGACAATCATCTCCATTCTCGTTCACCATATCACTGATTGCGAATGTAATCACTATCGCTTACGGCCATACCACGTTGAAAGCACGCCATCCCGTCCGATCTGGCAAGTTAAGCAACGTTGGGCCTGGTTAGTACTTGGATCGGAGACGGCTTGGGAATCCCAGGTGTCGTAAGCTTCCATTTTGCTCGATGTCGACCACGCCCACGGTGGTGGGGCGTGGCGTTGAGACGCTGAGGTCGAGGTCGAGCTCGGGGGCATGGCAGGGCCTCGCCGCTCGTTACGCTATCACCATACGACAATCATCTCAATTCTCGTTCATCATATCACTGATTGCGAATGTAATCACTATCGCTTACGGGCATACCACGTTGAAAGCACGCCATCCCGTCCGATCTGGCAAGTTAAGCAACGTTGGGCCTGGTTAGTACTTGGATCGGAGACGGCTTGGGAATCCCAGGTGTCGTAAGCTGCTATTTTGCTCGATGTCGACCACGCCCACGGTGGTGGGGCGTGGCGTTGAGACGCTGAGGTCGAGGTCGAGCTCGGGGTCATGGCAGGGCCTCGTCGCTCGTTTACGCGATCACCATACGACAATCATCTCCATTCTCGTTCACCATATCACTGATTGCGAATGTAATCACTATCGCTTACGGCCATACCACGTTGAAAGCAAGCCATCCCGTCCGATGTGGCAAGTTAAGCAACGTTGGGCCTGGTTAGCACTTGGATCGGAGACGGCTTGGGAATCCCAGGTGTCGTAAGCTTCCATTTTGCTCGATGTCGACCACGCACACGGTGGTGGGGCGTGGCGTTGAGACGCTGAGGTCGAGGTCGAGCTCGGGGTCATGGCAGGGCCTCGTCGCTCGTTTACGCGATCACCATACGACAATCATCTCCATTCTCGTTCACCATATCACTGATTGCGAATGTAATCACTATCGCTTACGGCCATACCACGTTGAAAGCACGCCATCCCGTCCGATCTGGCAAGTTAAGCAATGTTGGGCCTGGTTAGTACTTGGATCGGAGACGGCTTGGGAATCCCAGGTGCCGTAAGCTTCCATTTTGCTCGATGTCGACCACGCCCACGGTGGTGGGGCGTGGCGTTGAGACGCTGAGGTCGAGGTCGAGCTCGGGGTCATGGCAGGGCCTCGTCGCTCGTTTACGCGATCACCATACGACAATCATCTCCATTCTCGTTCACCATATCACTGATTGCGAATGTAATCACTATCGCTTACTGCCATACCACGTTGAAAGCACGCCATCCCGTCCGATCTGGCAAGTTAAGCAACGTTGGGCCTGGTTAGTACTTGGATCGGAGACGGCTTGGGAATCCCAGGTGTCGTAAGCTTCCATTTTGCTCGATGTCGACCACGCCCACGGTGGTGGGGCGTGGCGTTGAGACGCTGAGGTCGAGGTCGAGCTCGGGGTCATGGCAGGGCCTCGTCGCTCGTTTACGCGATCACCATACGACAATCATCTCCATTCTCGTTCACCATATCACTGATTGCGAATGTAATCACTATCGCTTACGGCCATACCACGTTGAAAGCACGCCATCCCGTCCGATCTGGCAAGTTAAGCAACGTTGGGCCTGGTTAGTACTTGGATCGGAGACGGCTTGGGAATCCCAGGTGTCGTAAGCTTCCATTTTGCTCAATGTCGACCACGCCCACGGTGGTGGGGCGTGGCGTTGAGACGCTGAGGTCGAGGTCGAGCTCGGGGTCATGGCAGGGCCTCGTCGCTCGTTTACACGATCACCATACGACAATCATCTCCATTCTCGTTCACCATATCACTGATTGCGAATGTAATCACTATCGCTTACTGCCATACCACGTTGAAAGCACGCCATCCCGTCCGATCTGGCAAGCTAAGCAACGTTGGGCCTGGTTAGTACTTGGATCGGAGACGGCTTGGGAATCCCAGGTGTCGTAAGCTTCCATTTTGCTCAATGTCGACCACGCCCACGGTGGTGGGGCGTGGCGTTGAGACGCTGAGGTCGAGGTCGAGCTCGGGGTCATGGCAGGGCCTCGTCGCTCGTTTACACGATCACCATACGACAATCATCTCCATTCTCGTTCACCATATCACTGATTGCGAATGTAATCACTATCGCTTACTGCCATACCACGTTGAAAGCACGCCATCCCGTCCGATCTGTCAAGCTAAGCAACGTTGGGCCTGGTTAGTACTTGGATCGGAGACGGCTTGGGAATCCCAGGTGTCGTAAGCTTCCATTTTGCTCGATGTCGACCACGCCCACGGTGGTGGGGCGTGGCGTTGAGACGCTGAGGTCGAGGTCGAGCTCGGGGGCATGGCAGGGCCTCGTCGCTCGTTTACGCGATCATCATACGACAATCATCTCCATTCTCGTTCACCATATCACTGATTGCGAATGTAATCACTATCGCTTACGGCCATACCACGTTGAAAGCACGCCATCCCGTCCGATCTGGCAAGTTAAGCAACGTTGGGCCTGGTTAGTACTTGGATCGGAGACGGCTTGGGAATCCCAGGTGTCGTAAGCTTCCATTTTGCTCGATGTCGACCACGCCCACGGTGGTGGGGCGTGGCGTTGAGACGCTGAGGTCGAGGTCGAGCTCGGGGGCATGGCAGGGCCTCGCCGCTCGTTACGCTATCACCATACGACAATCATCTCAATTCTCGTTCATCATATCACTGATTGCGAATGTAATCACTATCGCTTACTGTCATACCACGTTGAAAGCACGCCATCCCGTCCGATCTGGCAAGTTAAGCAACGTTGGGCCTGGTTAGTACTTGGATGGGAGACGGCTTGGGAATCCCAGGTGTCGTAAGCTTCCATTTTGCTCGATGTCGACCACGCCCACGGTGGTGGGGCGTGGCGTTGAGACGCTGAGGTCGAGGTCGAGCTCGGGGTCATGGCAGGGCCTCGTCGCTCGTTTACGCGATCACCATACGACAATCATCTCCATTCTCGTTCACCATATCACTGATTGCGAATGTAATCACTATCGCTTACGGCCATACCACGTTGAAAGCACGCCCTCCCGTCCGATCTGGCAAGTTAAGCAGCGTTGGGCCTGATTAGTACTTGGATCGGAGACGGCTTGGGAATCCCAGGTGTCGTAAGCTTCCATTTTGCTCGATGTCGACCACGCCCACGGTGGTGGGGCGTGGCGTTGAGACGCTGAGGTCGAGGTCGAGCTCGGGGTCATGGCAGGGCCTCGTCGCTCGTTTACGCGATCACCATACGACAATCATCTCCATTCTCGTTCACCATATCACTGATTGCGAATGTAATCACTATCGCTTACGGGCATACCACGTTGAAAGCACGCCATCCCGTCCGATCTGGCAAGTTAAGCAACGTTGGGCCTGGTTAGTACTTGGATCGGAGACGGCTTGGGAATCCCAGGTGTCGTAAGCTGCTATTTTGCTCGATGTCGACCACGCCCACGGTGGTGGGGCGTGGCGTTGAGACGCTGAGGTCGAGGTCGAGCTCGGGGTCATGGCAGGGCCTCGTCGCTCGTTTACGCGATCACCATACGACAATCATCTCCATTCTCGTTCACCATATCACTGATTGCGAATGTAATCACTATCGCTTACGGCCATACCACGTTGAAAGCAAGCCATCCCGTCCGATGTGGCAAGTTAAGCAACGTTGGGCCTGGTTAGCACTTGGATCGGAGACGGCTTGGGAATCCCAGGTGTCGTAAGCTTCCATTTTGCTCGATGTCGACCACGCACACGGTGGTGGGGCGTGGCGTTGAGACGCTGAGGTCGAGGTCGAGCTCGGGGTCATGGCAGGGCCTCGTCGCTCGTTTACGCGATCACCATACGACAATCATCTCCATTCTCGTTCACCATATCACTGATTGCGAATGTAATCACTATCGCTTACGGGCATACCACGTTGAAAGCACGCCATCCCGTCCGATCTGGCAAGTTAAGCAACGTTGGGCCTGGTTAGTACTTGGATCGGAGACGGCTTGGGAATCCCAGGTGTCGTAAGCTGCTATTTTGCTCGATGTCGACCACGCCCACGGTGGTGGGGCGTGGCGTTGAGACGCTGAGGTCGAGGTCGAGCTCGGGGTCATGGCAGGGCCTCGTCGCTCGTTTACGCGATCACCATACGACAATCATCTCCATTCTCGTTCACCATATCACTGATTGCGAATGTAATCACTATCGCTTACGGCCATACCACGTTGAAAGCAAGCCATCCCGTCCGATGTGGCAAGTTAAGCAACGTTGGGCCTGGTTAGCACTTGGATCGGAGACGGCTTGGGAATCCCAGGTGTCGTAAGCTTCCATTTTGCTCGATGTCGACCACGCACACGGTGGTGGGGCGTGGCGTTGAGACGCTGAGGTCGAGGTCGAGCTCGGGGTCATGGCAGGGCCTCGTCGCTCGTTTATGCGATCACCATACGACAATCATCTCCATTCTCGTTCACTATATCACTGATTGCGAATGTAATCACTATCGCTTACGGCCATACCACGTTGAAAGCACGCCATCCCGTCCGATCTGGCAAGTTAAGCAACGTTGGGCCTGGTTAGTACTTGGATCGGGGACGGCTTGGGAATCCCAGATGTCGTAAGCTGCTATTTTGCTCGATGTCGGGTCATGGCAGGGCCTCGTCGCTCGTTTACGCGATCACCATACGACAATCATCTCCATTCTCGTTCACCATATCACTGATTGCGAATGTAATCACTATCGCTTACGGCCATACCACGTTGAAAGCACGCCATCCCGTCCGATCTGGCAAGTTAAGCAATGTTGGGCCTGGTTAGTACTTGGATCGGAGACGGCTTGGGAATCCCAGGTGCCGTAAGCTTCCATTTTGCTCGATGTCGACCACGCCCACGGTGGTGGGGCGTGGCGTTGAGACGCTGAGGTCGAGGTCGAGCTCGGGGTCATGGCAGGGCCTCGTCGCTCGTTTACGCGATCACCATACGACAATCATCTCCATTCTCGTTCACCATATCACTGATTGCGAATGTAATCACTATCGCTTACGGCCATACCACGTTGAAAGCACGCCATCCCGTCCGATCTGGCAAGTTAAGCAACGTTGGGCCTGGTTAGTACTTGGATCGGAGACGGCTTGGGAATCCCAGGTGTCGTAAGCTTCCATTTTGCTCAATGTCGACCACGCCCACGGTGGTGGGGCGTGGCGTTGAGACGCTGAGGTCGAGGTCGAGCTCGGGGTCATGGCAGGGCCTCGTCGCTCGTTTACACGATCACCATACGACAATCATCTCCATTCTCGTTCACCATATCACTGATTGCGAATGTAATCACTATCGCTTACTGCCATACCACGTTGAAAGCACGCCATCCCGTCCGATCTGGCAAGCTAAGCAACGTTGGGCCTGGTTAGTACTTGGATCGGAGACGGCTTGGGAATCCCAGGTGTCGTAAGCTTCCATTTTGCTCGATGTCGACCACGCCCACGGTGGTGGGGCGTGGCGTTGAGACGCTGAGGTCGAGGTCGAGCTCGGGGGCATGGCAGGGCCTCGTCGCTCGTTTACGCGATCACCATACGACAATCATCTCCATTCTCGTTCACCATATCACTGATTGCGAATGTAATCACTATCGCTTACTGCCATACCACGTTGAAAGCACGCCATCCCGTCCGATCTGGCAAGTTAAGCAACGTTGGGCCTGGTTAGTACTTGGATCGGAGACGGCTTGGGAATCCCAGGTGTCGTAAGCTTCCATTTTGCTCGATGTCGACCACGCCCACGGTGGTGGGGCGTGGCGTTGAGACGCTGAGGTCGAGGTCGAGCTCGGGGTCATGGCAGGGCCTCGTCGCTCGTTTACGCGATCACCATACGACAATCATCTCCATTCTCGTTCACCATATCACTGATTGCGAATGTAATCACTATCGCTTACGGCCATACCACGTTGAAAGCACGCCATCCCGTCCGATCTGGCAAGTTAAGCAACGTTGGGCCTGGTTAGTACTTGGATCGGAGACGGCTTGGGAATCCCAGGTGTCGTAAGCTTCCATTTTGCTCGATGTCGACCACGCCCACGGTGGTGGGGCGTGGCGTTGAGACGCTGAGGTCGAGGTCGAGCTCGGGGGCATGGCAGGGCCTCGTCGCTCGTTTACGCGATCATCATACGACAATCATCTCCATTCTCGTTCACCATATCACTGATTGCGAATGTAATCACTATCGCTTACTGCCATACCACGTTGAAAGCACGCCATCCCGTCCGATCTGGCAAGCTAAGCAACGTTGGGCCTGGTTAGTACTTGGATCGGAGACGGCTTGGGAATCCCAGGTGTCGTAAGCTTCCATTTTGCTCGATGTCGACCACGCCCACGGTGGTGGGGCGTGGCGTTGAGACGCTGAGGTCGAGGTCGAGCTCGGGGGCATGGCAGGGCCTCGTCGCTCGTTTACGCGATCATCATACGACAATCATCTCCATTCTCGTTCACCATATCACTGATTGCGAATGTAATCACTATCGCTTACGGCCATACCACGTTGAAAGCACGCCATCCCGTCCGATCTGGCAAGTTAAGCAACGTTGGGCCTGGTTAGTACTTGGATCGGAGACGGCTTGGGAATCCCAGGTGTCGTAAGCTTCCATTTTGCTCGATGTCGACCACGCCCACGGTGGTGGGGCGTGGCGTTGAGACGCTGAGGTCGAGGTCGAGCTCGGGGGCATGGCAGGGCCTCGTCGCTCGTTTACGCGATCACCATACGACAATCATCTCCATTCTCGTTCACCATATCACTGATTGCGAATGTAATCACTATCGCTTACTGCCATACCACGTTGAAAGCACGCCATCCCGTCCGATCTGGCAAGTTAAGCAACGTTGGGCCTGGTTAGTACTTGGATGGGAGACGGCTTGGGAATCCCAGGTGTCGTAAGCTTCCATTTTGCTCGATGTCGACCACGCCCACGGTGGTGGGGCGTGGCGTTGAGACGCTGAGGTCGAGGTCGAGCTCGGGGTCATGGCAGGGCCTCGTCGCTCGTTACGCTATCACCATACGACAATCATCTCAATTCTCGTTCATCATATCACTGATTGCGAATGTAATCACTATCGCTTACTGTCATACCACGTTGAAAGCACGCTATCCCGTCCGATCTGGCAAGTTAAGCAACGTTGGGCCTGGTTAGTACTTGGATGGGAGACGGCTTGGGAATCCCAGGTGTCGTAAGCTTCCATTTTGCTCGATGTCGACCACGCCCACGGTGGTGGGGCGTGGCGTTGAGACGCTGAGGTCGAGGTCGAGCTCGGGGTCATGGCAGGGCCTCGTCGCTCGTTTACGCGATCACCATACGACAATCATCTCCATTCTCGTTCACCATATCACTGATTGCGAATGTAATCACTATCGCTTACTGCCATACCACGTTGAAAGCACGCCATCCCGTCCGATCTGGCAAGTTAAGCAACGTTGGGCCTGGTTAGTACTTGGATCGGAGACGGCTTGGGAATCCCAGGTGTCGTAAGCTTCCATTTTGCTCAATGTCGACCACGCCCACGGTGGTGGGGCGTGGCGTTGAGACGCTGAGGTCGAGGTCGAGCTCGGGGTCATGGCAGGGCCTCGTCGCTCGTTTACACGATCACCATACGACAATCATCTCCATTCTCGTTCACCATATCACTGATTGCGAATGTAATCACTATCGCTTACTGCCATACCACGTTGAAAGCACGCCATCCCGTCCGATCTGGCAAGCTAAGCAACGTTGGGCCTGGTTAGTACTTGGATCGGAGACGGCTTGGGAATCCCAGGTGTCGTAAGCTTCCATTTTGCTCAATGTCGACCACGCCCACGGTGGTGGGGCGTGGCGTTGAGACGCTGAGGTCGAGGTCGAGCTCGGGGTCATGGCAGGGCCTCGTCGCTCGTTACGCTATCACCATACGACAATCATCTCAATTCTCGTTCATCATATCACTGATTGCGAATGTAATCACTATCGCTTACGGCCATACCACGTTGAAAGCACGCCATCCCGTCCGATCTGGCAAGTTAAGCAAAGTTGGGCCTGGTTAGTACTTGGATCGGAGACGGCTTGGGAATCCCAGGTGTCGTAAGCTTCCATTTTGCTCGATGTCGGCCACGCCCACGGTGGTGGGGCGTGGCGTTGAGACGCTGAGGTCGAAGTCGAGCTCGGGGTCATGGCAGGGCCTCGTCGCTCGTTTACGCGATCACCATACGACAATCATCTCCATTCTCGTTCACCATATCACTGATTGCGAATGTAATCACTATCGCTTACGGCCATACCACGTTGAAAGCACGCCATCCCGTCCGATCTGGCAAGTTAAGCAACGTTGGTCTGGTTAGTACTTGGATCGGAGACGGCTTGGAAATCCCAGGTGTCGTAAGCTTCCATTTTGCTCGATGTCGACCACGCCCACGGTGGTGGGGCGTGGCGTTGAGACGCTGAGGTCGAGGTCGAGCTCGGGGTCATGGCAGGGCCTCGTCGCTCGTTTACGCGATCACCATACGACAATCATCTCCATTCTCGTTCACCATATCACTGATTGCGAATGTAATCACTATCGCTTACGGCCATACCACGTTGAAAGCACGCCATCCCGTCCGATCTGGCAAGTTAAGCAACGTTGGCCTGGTTAGTACTTGGATCGGAGACGGCTTGGGAATCCCAGGTGTCGTAAGCTTCCATTTTGCTCGATGTCGACCACGCCCACGGTGGTGGGGCGTGGCGTTGAGACGCTGAGGTCGAGGTCGAGCTCGGGGGCATGGCAGGGCCTCGTCGCTCGTTTACGCGATCATCATACGACAATCATCTCCATTCTCGTTCACCATATCACTGATTGCGAATGTAATCACTATCGCTTACGGCCATACCACGTTGAAAGCACGCCATCCCGTCCGATCTGGCAAGTTAAGCAACGTTGGGCCTGGTTAGTACTTGGATCGGAGACGGCTTGGGAATCCCAGGTGTCGTAAGCTTCCATTTTGCTCGATGTCGACCACGCCCACGGTGGTGGGGCGTGGCGTTGAGACGCTGAGGTCGAGGTCGAGCTCGGGGGCATGGCAGGGCCTCGTCGCTCGTTTACGCGATCACCATACGACAATCATCTCCATTCTCGTTCACCATATCACTGATTGCGAATGTAATCACTATCGCTTACTGCCATACCACGTTGAAAGCACGCCATCCCGTCCGATCTGGCAAGTTAAGCAACGTTGGGCCTGGTTAGTACTTGGATGGGAGACGGCTTGGGAATCCCAGGTGTCGTAAGCTTCCATTTTGCTCGATGTCGACCACGCCCACGGTGGTGGGGCGTGGCGTTGAGACGCTGAGGTCGAGGTCGAGCTCGGGGTCATGGCAGGGCCTCGTCGCTCGTTTACGCGATCACCATACGACAATCATCTCCATTCTCGTTCACCATATCACTGATTGCGAATGTAATCACTATCGCTTACTGCCATACCACGTTGAAAGCACGCCACCCCGTCCGATCTGGCAAGTTAAGCAACGTTGGGCCTGGTTAGTACTTGGATCGGAGACGGCTTGGGAATCCCAGGTGTCGTAAGCTTCCATTTTGCTCGATGTCGACCACGCCCACGGTGGTGGGCCGTGGCGTTGAGACGCTGAGGTCGAGGTCGAGCTCGGGGTCATGGCAGGGCCTCGTCGCTCGTTTACGCGATCACCATACGACAATCATCTCCATTCTCGTTCACCATATCACTGATTGCGAATGTAATCACTATCGCTTACGGCCATACCACGTTGAAAGCACGCCATCCCGTCCGATCTGGCAAGTTAAGCAACGTTGGGCCTGGTTAGTACTTGGATCGGAGACGGCTTGGGAATCCCAGGTGTCGTAAGCTTCCATTTTGCTCGATGTCGACCACGCCCACGGTGGTGGGGCGTGGCGTTGAGACGCTGAGGTCGAGGTCGAGCTCGGGGGCATGGCAGGGCCTCGTCGCTCGTTTACGCGATCACCATACGACAATCATCTCCATTCTCGTTCACCATATCACTGATTGCGAATGTAATCACTATCGCTTACGGCTATACCACGTTGAAAGCACGCCATCCCGTCCGATCTGGCAAGTTAAGCAAAGTTGGGCCTGGTTAGTACTTGGATCGGAGACGGCTTGGAAATCCCAGGTGTCGTAAGCTTCCATTTTGCTCGATGTCGGCCACGCCCACGGTGGTGGGGCGTGGCGTTGAGACGCTGAGGTCGAAGTCGAGCTCGGGGTCATGGCAGGGCCTCGTCGCTCGTTTACGCGATCACCATACGACAATCATCTCCATTCTCGTTCACCATATCACTGATTGCGAATGTAATCACTATCGCTTACGGCCATACCACGTTGAAAGCACGCCATCCCGTCCGATCTGGCAAGTTAAGCAACGTTGGTCTGGTTAGTACTTGGATCGGAGACGGCTTGGAAATCCCAGGTGTCGTAAGCTTCCATTTTGCTCGATGTCGACCACGCCCACGGTGGTGGGGCGTGGCGTTGAGACGCTGAGGTCGAGGTCGAGCTCGGGGTCATGGCAGGGCCTCGTCGCTCGTTTACGCGATCACCATACGACAATCATCTCCATTCTCGTTCACCATATCACTGATTGCGAATGTAATCACTATCGCTTACGGCCATACCACGTTGAAAGCACGCCATCCCGTCCGATCTGGCAAGTTAAGCAACGTTGGCCTGGTTAGTACTTGGATCGGAGACGGCTTGGGAATCCCAGGTGTCGTAAGCTTCCATTTTGCTCGATGTCGACCACGCCCACGGTGGTGGGGCGTGGCGTTGAGACGCTGAGGTCGAGGTCGAGCTCGGGGGCATGGCAGGGCCTCGTCGCTCGTTTACGCGATCATCATACGACAATCATCTCCATTCTCGTTCACCATATCACTGATTGCGAATGTAATCACTATCGCTTACGGCCATACCACGTTGAAAGCACGCCATCCCGTCCGATCTGGCAAGTTAAGCAACGTTGGGCCTGGTTAGTACTTGGATCGGAGACGGCTTGGGAATCCCAGGTGTCGTAAGCTTCCATTTTGCTCGATGTCGACCACGCCCACGGTGGTGGGGCGTGGCGTTGAGACGCTGAGGTCGAGGTCGAGCTCGGGGGCATGGCAGGGCCTCGTCGCTCGTTTACGCGATCACCATACGACAATCATCTCCATTCTCGTTCACCATATCACTGATTGCGAATGTAATCACTATCGCTTACTGCCATACCACGTTGAAAGCACGCCATCCCGTCCGATCTGGCAAGTTAAGCAACGTTGGGCCTGGTTAGTACTTGGATGGGAGACGGCTTGGGAATCCCAGGTGTCGTAAGCTTCCATTTTGCTCGATGTCGACCACGCCCACGGTGGTGGGGCGTGGCGTTGAGACGCTGAGGTCGAGGTCGAGCTCGGGTCATGGCAGGGCCTCGTCGCTCGTTACGCTATCACCATACGACAATCATCTCAATTCTCGTTCATCATATCACTGATTGCGAATGTAATCACTATCGCTTACTGTCATACCACGTTGAAAGCACGCCATCCCGTCCGATCTGGCAAGTTAAGCAACGTTGGGCCTGGTTAGTACTTGGATGGGAGACGGCTTGGGAATCCCAGGTGTCGTAAGCTTCCATTTTGCTCGATGTCGACCACGCCCACGGTGGTGGGGCGTGGCGTTGAGACGCTGAGGTCGAGGTCGAGCTCGGGGTCATGGCAGGGCCTCGTCGCTCGTTTACGCGATCACCATACGACAATCATCTCCATTCTCGTTCACCATATCACTGATTGCGAATGTAATCACTATCGCTTACTGCCATACCACGTTGAAAGCACGCCATCCCGTCCGATCTGGCAAGTTAAGCAACGTTGGGCCTGGTTAGTACTTGGATCGGAGACGGCTTGGGAATCCCAGGTGTCGTAAGCTTCCATTTTGCTCAATGTCGACCACGCCCACGGTGGTGGGGCGTGGCGTTGAGACGCTGAGGTCGAGGTCGAGCTCGGGGTCATGGCAGGGCCTCGTCGCTCGTTTACACGATCACCATACGACAATCATCTCCATTCTCGTTCACCATATCACTGATTGCGAATGTAATCACTATCGCTTACTGCCATACCACGTTGAAAGCACGCCATCCCGTCCGATCTGGCAAGCTAAGCAACGTTGGGCCTGGTTAGTACTTGGATCGGAGACGGCTTGGGAATCCCAGGTGTCGTAAGCTTCCATTTTGCTCGATGTCGACCACGCCCACGGTGGTGGGGCGTGGCGTTGAGACGCTGAGGTCGAGGTCGAGCTCGGGGTCATGGCAGGGCCTCGTCGCTCGTTTACGCGATCACCATACGACAATCATCTCCATTCTCGTTCACCATATCACTGATTGCGAATGTAATCACTATCGCTTACGGCCATACCACGTTGAAAGCACGGCATCCCGTCCGATCTGGCAAGTTAAGCGAAGTTGGGCCTGGTTAGTACTTGGATCGGAGACGGCTTGGAAATCCCAGGTGTCGTAAGCTTCCATTTTGCTCGATGTCGACCACGCCCACGGTGGTGGGGCGTGGCGTTGAGACGCTGAGGTCGAGGTCGAGCTCGGGGTCATGGCAGGGCCTCGTCGCTCGTTTACGCGATCACCATACGACAATCATCTCCATTCTCGTTCACCATATCACTGATTGCGAATGTAATCACTATCGCTTACGGCCATACCACGTTGAAAGCACGCCATCCCGTCCGATCTGGCAAGTTAAGCAACGTTGGCCTGGTTAGTACTTGGATCGGAGACGGCTTGGAAATCCCAGGTGTCGTAAGCTTCCATTTTGCTCGATGTCGACCACGCCCACGGTGGTGGGGCGTGGCGTTGAGACGCTGAGGTCGAGGTCGAGCTCGGGGTCATGGCAGGGCCTCGTCGCTCGTTTACGCGATCACCATACGACAATCATCTCCATTCTCGTTCACCATATCACTGATTGCGAATGTAATCACTATCGCTTACTGCCATACCACGTTGAAAGCACGCCACCCCGTCCGATCTGGCAAGTTAAGCGAAGTTGGGCCTGGTTAGTACTTGGATCGGAGACGGCTTGGAAATCCCAGGTGTCGTAAGCTTCCATTTTGCTCGATGTCGACCACGCCCACGGTGGTGGGGCGTGGCGTTGAGACGCTGAGGTCGAGGTCGAGCTCGGGGTCATGGCAGGGCCTCGTCGCTCGTTTACGCGATCACCATACGACAATCATCTCCATTCTCGTTCACCATATCACTGATTGCGAATGTAATCACTATCGCTTACGGCCATACCACGTTGAAAGCACGCCATCCCGTCCGATCTGGCAAGCTAAGCAATGTTGGGCCTGGTTAGTACTTGGATCGGAGACGGCTTGGGAATCCCAGGTGCCGTAAGCTTCCATTTTGCTCGATGTCGACCACGCCCACGGTGGTGGGGCGTGGCGTTGAGACGCTGAGGTCGAGGTCGAGCTCGGGGTCATGGCAGGGCCTCGTCGCTCGTTTACGCGATCACCATACGACAATCATCTCCATTCTCGTTCACCATATCACTGATTGCGAATGTAATCACTATCGCTTACGGCCATACCACGTTGAAAGCACGCCATCCCGTCCGATCTGGCAAGTTAAGCAACGTTGGGCCTGGTTAGTACTTGGATCGGAGACGGCTTGGGAATCCCAGGTGTCGTAAGCTTCCATTTTGCTCAATGTCGACCACGCCCACGGTGGTGGGGCGTGGCGTTGAGACGCTGAGGTCGAGGTCGAGCTCGGGGTCATGGCAGGGCCTCGTCGCTCGTTTACACGATCACCATACGACAATCATCTCCATTCTCGTTCACCATATCACTGATTGCGAATGTAATCACTATCGCTTACTGCCATACCACGTTGAAAGCACGCCATCCCGTCCGATCTGGCAAGCTAAGCAACGTTGGGCCTGGTTAGTACTTGGATCGGAGACGGCTTGGGAATCCCAGGTGTCGTAAGCTTCCATTTTGCTCGATGTCGACCACGCCCACGGTGGTGGGGCGTGGCGTTGAGACGCTGAGGTCGAGGTCGAGCTCGGGGTCATGGCAGGGCCTCGTCGCTCGTTTACGCGATCACCATACGACAATCATCTCCAATCTCGTTCACCATATCACTGATTGCGAATGTAATCACTATCGCTTACTGCCATACCACGTTGAAAGCACGCCACCCCGTCCGATCTGGCAAGTTAAGCAACGTTGGGCCTGGTTAGTACTTGGATCGGAGACGGCTTGGGAATCCCAGGTGTCGTAAGCTTCCATTTTGCTCGATGTCGACCACGCCCACGGTGGTGGGGCGTGGCGTTGAGACGCTGAGGTCGAGGTCGAGCTCGGGGTCATGGCAGGGCCTCGTCGCTCGTTTACGCGATCACCATACGACAATCATCTCCATTCTCGTTCACCATATCACTGATTGCGAATGTAATCACTATCGCTTACGGCCATACCACGTTGAAAGCACGGCATCCCGTCCGATCTGGCAAGTTAAGCGAAGTTGGGCCTGGTTAGTACCTGGATCGGAGACGGCTTGGAAATCCCAGGTGTCGTAAGCTTCCATTTTGCTCGATGTCGACCACGCCCACGGTGGTGGGGCGTGGCGTTGAGACGCTGAGGTCGAGGTCGAGCTCGGGGTCATGGCAGGGCCTCGTCGCTCGTTTACGCGATCACCATACGACAATCATCTCCATTCTCGTTCACCATATCACTGATTGCGAATGTAATCACTATCGCTTACGGCCATACCACGTTGAAAGCACGCCATCCCGTCCGATCTGGCAAGTTAAGCAACGTTGGCCTGGTTAGTACTTGGATCGGAGACGGCTTGGAAATCCCAGGTGTCGTAAGCTTCCATTTTGCTCGATGTCGACCACGCCCACGGTGGTGGGGCGTGGCGTTGAGACGCTGAGGTCGAGGTCGAGCTCGGGGTCATGGCAGGGCCTCGTCGCTCGTTACGCTATCACCATACGACAATCATCTCAATTCTCGTTCATCATATCACTGATTGCGAATGTAATCACTATCGCTTACGGCCATACCACGTTGAAAGCACGCCATCCCGTCCGATCTGGCAAGTTAAGCAAAGTTGGGCCTGGTTAGTACTTGGATCGGAGACGGCTTGGGAATCCCAGGTGTCGTAAGCTTCCATTTTGCTCGATGTCGGCCACGCCCACGGTGGTGGGGCGTGGCGTTGAGACGCTGAGGTCGAGGTCGAGCTCGGGGTCATGGCAGGGCCTCGTCGCTCGTTACGCTATCACCATACGACAATCATCTCAATTCTCGTTCATCATATCACTGATTGCGAATGTAATCACTATCGCTTACTGTCATACCACGTTGAAAGCACGCTATCCCGTCCGATCTGGCAAGTTAAGCAACGTTGGGCCTGGTTAGTACTTGGATGGGAGACGGCTTGGGAATCCCAGGTGTCGTAAGCTTCCATTTTGCTCGATGTCGACCACGCCCACGGTGGTGGGGCGTGGCGTTGAGACGCTGAGGTCGAGGTCGAGCTCGGGGTCATGGCAGGGCCTCGTCGCTCGTTTACGCGATCACCATACGACAATCATCTCCATTCTCGTTCACCATATCACTGATTGCGAATGTAATCACTATCGCTTACTGCCATACCACGTTGAAAGCACGCCATCCCGTCCGATCTGGCAAGTTAAGCAACGTTGGGCCTGGTTAGTACTTGGATCGGAGACGGCTTGGGAATCCCAGGTGTCGTAAGCTTCCATTTTGCTCAATGTCGACCACGCCCACGGTGGTGGGGCGTGGCGTTGAGACGCTGAGGTCGAGGTCGAGCTCGGGGTCATGGCAGGGCCTCGTCGCTCGTTTACACGATCACCATACGACAATCATCTCCATTCTCGTTCACCATATCACTGATTGCGAATGTAATCACTATCGCTTACTGCCATACCACGTTGAAAGCACGCCATCCCGTCCGATCTGGCAAGCTAAGCAACGTTGGGCCTGGTTAGTACTTGGATCGGAGACGGCTTGGGAATCCCAGGTGTCGTAAGCTTCCATTTTGCTCAATGTCGACCACGCCCACGGTGGTGGGGCGTGGCGTTGAGACGCTGAGGTCGAGGTCGAGCTCGGGGTCATGGCAGGGCCTCGTCGCTCGTTACGCTATCACCATACGACAATCATCTCAATTCTCGTTCATCATATCACTGATTGCGAATGTAATCACTATCGCTTACGGCCATACCACGTTGAAAGCACGCCATCCCGTCCGATCTGGCAAGTTAAGCAAAGTTGGGCCTGGTTAGTACTTGGATCGGAGACGGCTTGGGAATCCCAGGTGTCGTAAGCTTCCATTTTGCTCGATGTCGGCCACGCCCACGGTGGTGGGGCGTGGCGTTGAGACGCTGAGGTCGAAGTCGAGCTCGGGGTCATGGCAGGGCCTCGTCGCTCGTTTACGCGATCACCATACGACAATCATCTCCATTCTCGTTCACCATATCACTGATTGCGAATGTAATCACTATCGCTTACGGCCATACCACGTTGAAAGCACGCCATCCCGTCCGATCTGGCAAGTTAAGCAACGTTGGTCTGGTTAGTACTTGGATCGGAGACGGCTTGGAAATCCCAGGTGTCGTAAGCTTCCATTTTGCTCGATGTCGACCACGCCCACGGTGGTGGGGCGTGGCGTTGAGACGCTGAGGTCGAGGTCGAGCTCGGGGTCATGGCAGGGCCTCGTCGCTCGTTTACGCGATCACCATACGACAATCATCTCCATTCTCGTTCACCATATCACTGATTGCGAATGTAATCACTATCGCTTACGGCCATACCACGTTGAAAGCACGCCATCCCGTCCGATCTGGCAAGTTAAGCAACGTTGGCCTGGTTAGTACTTGGATCGGAGACGGCTTGGGAATCCCAGGTGTCGTAAGCTTCCATTTTGCTCGATGTCGACCACGCCCACGGTGGTGGGGCGTGGCGTTGAGACGCTGAGGTCGAGGTCGAGCTCGGGGGCATGGCAGGGCCTCGTCGCTCGTTTACGCGATCATCATACGACAATCATCTCCATTCTCGTTCACCATATCACTGATTGCGAATGTAATCACTATCGCTTACGGCCATACCACGTTGAAAGCACGCCATCCCGTCCGATCTGGCAAGTTAAGCAACGTTGGGCCTGGTTAGTACTTGGATCGGAGACGGCTTGGGAATCCCAGGTGTCGTAAGCTTCCATTTTGCTCGATGTCGACCACGCCCACGGTGGTGGGGCGTGGCGTTGAGACGCTGAGGTCGAGGTCGAGCTCGGGGGCATGGCAGGGCCTCGTCGCTCGTTTACGCGATCACCATACGACAATCATCTCCATTCTCGTTCACCATATCACTGATTGCGAATGTAATCACTATCGCTTACTGCCATACCACGTTGAAAGCACGCCATCCCGTCCGATCTGGCAAGTTAAGCAACGTTGGGCCTGGTTAGTACTTGGATGGGAGACGGCTTGGGAATCCCAGGTGTCGTAAGCTTCCATTTTGCTCGATGTCGACCACGCCCACGGTGGTGGGGCGTGGCGTTGAGACGCTGAGGTCGAGGTCGAGCTCGGGGTCATGGCAGGGCCTCGTCGCTCGTTTACGCGATCACCATACGACAATCATCTCCATTCTCGTTCACCATATCACTGATTGCGAATGTAATCACTATCGCTTACTGCCATACCACGTTGAAAGCACGCCACCCCGTCCGATCTGGCAAGTTAAGCAACGTTGGGCCTGGTTAGTACTTGGATCGGAGACGGCTTGGGAATCCCAGGTGTCGTAAGCTTCCATTTTGCTCGATGTCGACCACGCCCACGGTGGTGGGCCGTGGCGTTGAGACGCTGAGGTCGAGGTCGAGCTCGGGGTCATGGCAGGGCCTCGTCGCTCGTTTACGCGATCACCATACGACAATCATCTCCATTCTCGTTCACCATATCACTGATTGCGAATGTAATCACTATCGCTTACGGCCATACCACGTTGAAAGCACGCCATCCCGTCCGATCTGGCAAGTTAAGCAACGTTGGGCCTGGTTAGTACTTGGATCGGAGACGGCTTGGGAATCCCAGGTGTCGTAAGCTTCCATTTTGCTCGATGTCGACCACGCCCACGGTGGTGGGGCGTGGCGTTGAGACGCTGAGGTCGAGGTCGAGCTCGGGGGCATGGCAGGGCCTCGTCGCTCGTTTACGCGATCACCATACGACAATCATCTCCATTCTCGTTCACCATATCACTGATTGCGAATGTAATCACTATCGCTTACGGCTATACCACGTTGAAAGCACGCCATCCCGTCCGATCTGGCAAGTTAAGCAAAGTTGGGCCTGGTTAGTACTTGGATCGGAGACGGCTTGGAAATCCCAGGTGTCGTAAGCTTCCATTTTGCTCGATGTCGGCCACGCCCACGGTGGTGGGGCGTGGCGTTGAGACGCTGAGGTCGAAGTCGAGCTCGGGGTCATGGCAGGGCCTCGTCGCTCGTTTACGCGATCACCATACGACAATCATCTCCATTCTCGTTCACCATATCACTGATTGCGAATGTAATCACTATCGCTTACGGCCATACCACGTTGAAAGCACGCCATCCCGTCCGATCTGGCAAGTTAAGCAACGTTGGTCTGGTTAGTACTTGGATCGGAGACGGCTTGGAAATCCCAGGTGTCGTAAGCTTCCATTTTGCTCGATGTCGACCACGCCCACGGTGGTGGGGCGTGGCGTTGAGACGCTGAGGTCGAGGTCGAGCTCGGGGTCATGGCAGGGCCTCGTCGCTCGTTTACGCGATCACCATACGACAATCATCTCCATTCTCGTTCACCATATCACTGATTGCGAATGTAATCACTATCGCTTACGGCCATACCACGTTGAAAGCACGCCATCCCGTCCGATCTGGCAAGTTAAGCAACGTTGGCCTGGTTAGTACTTGGATCGGAGACGGCTTGGGAATCCCAGGTGTCGTAAGCTTCCATTTTGCTCGATGTCGACCACGCCCACGGTGGTGGGGCGTGGCGTTGAGACGCTGAGGTCGAGGTCGAGCTCGGGGGCATGGCAGGGCCTCGTCGCTCGTTTACGCGATCATCATACGACAATCATCTCCATTCTCGTTCACCATATCACTGATTGCGAATGTAATCACTATCGCTTACGGCCATACCACGTTGAAAGCACGCCATCCCGTCCGATCTGGCAAGTTAAGCAACGTTGGGCCTGGTTAGTACTTGGATCGGAGACGGCTTGGGAATCCCAGGTGTCGTAAGCTTCCATTTTGCTCGATGTCGACCACGCCCACGGTGGTGGGGCGTGGCGTTGAGACGCTGAGGTCGAGGTCGAGCTCGGGGGCATGGCAGGGCCTCGTCGCTCGTTTACGCGATCACCATACGACAATCATCTCCATTCTCGTTCACCATATCACTGATTGCGAATGTAATCACTATCGCTTACTGCCATACCACGTTGAAAGCACGCCATCCCGTCCGATCTGGCAAGTTAAGCAACGTTGGGCCTGGTTAGTACTTGGATGGGAGACGGCTTGGGAATCCCAGGTGTCGTAAGCTTCCATTTTGCTCGATGTCGACCACGCCCACGGTGGTGGGGCGTGGCGTTGAGACGCTGAGGTCGAGGTCGAGCTCGGGTCATGGCAGGGCCTCGTCGCTCGTTACGCTATCACCATACGACAATCATCTCAATTCTCGTTCATCATATCACTGATTGCGAATGTAATCACTATCGCTTACTGTCATACCACGTTGAAAGCACGCCATCCCGTCCGATCTGGCAAGTTAAGCAACGTTGGGCCTGGTTAGTACTTGGATGGGAGACGGCTTGGGAATCCCAGGTGTCGTAAGCTTCCATTTTGCTCGATGTCGACCACGCCCACGGTGGTGGGGCGTGGCGTTGAGACGCTGAGGTCGAGGTCGAGCTCGGGGTCATGGCAGGGCCTCGTCGCTCGTTTACGCGATCACCATACGACAATCATCTCCATTCTCGTTCACCATATCACTGATTGCGAATGTAATCACTATCGCTTACTGCCATACCACGTTGAAAGCACGCCATCCCGTCCGATCTGGCAAGTTAAGCAACGTTGGGCCTGGTTAGTACTTGGATCGGAGACGGCTTGGGAATCCCAGGTGTCGTAAGCTTCCATTTTGCTCAATGTCGACCACGCCCACGGTGGTGGGGCGTGGCGTTGAGACGCTGAGGTCGAGGTCGAGCTCGGGGTCATGGCAGGGCCTCGTCGCTCGTTTACACGATCACCATACGACAATCATCTCCATTCTCGTTCACCATATCACTGATTGCGAATGTAATCACTATCGCTTACTGCCATACCACGTTGAAAGCACGCCATCCCGTCCGATCTGGCAAGCTAAGCAACGTTGGGCCTGGTTAGTACTTGGATCGGAGACGGCTTGGGAATCCCAGGTGTCGTAAGCTTCCATTTTGCTCGATGTCGACCACGCCCACGGTGGTGGGGCGTGGCGTTGAGACGCTGAGGTCGAGGTCGAGCTCGGGGTCATGGCAGGGCCTCGTCGCTCGTTTACGCGATCACCATACGACAATCATCTCCATTCTCGTTCACCATATCACTGATTGCGAATGTAATCACTATCGCTTACGGCCATACCACGTTGAAAGCACGGCATCCCGTCCGATCTGGCAAGTTAAGCGAAGTTGGGCCTGGTTAGTACTTGGATCGGAGACGGCTTGGAAATCCCAGGTGTCGTAAGCTTCCATTTTGCTCGATGTCGACCACGCCCACGGTGGTGGGGCGTGGCGTTGAGACGCTGAGGTCGAGGTCGAGCTCGGGGTCATGGCAGGGCCTCGTCGCTCGTTTACGCGATCACCATACGACAATCATCTCCATTCTCGTTCACCATATCACTGATTGCGAATGTAATCACTATCGCTTACGGCCATACCACGTTGAAAGCACGCCATCCCGTCCGATCTGGCAAGTTAAGCAACGTTGGCCTGGTTAGTACTTGGATCGGAGACGGCTTGGAAATCCCAGGTGTCGTAAGCTTCCATTTTGCTCGATGTCGACCACGCCCACGGTGGTGGGGCGTGGCGTTGAGACGCTGAGGTCGAGGTCGAGCTCGGGGTCATGGCAGGGCCTCGTCGCTCGTTTACGCGATCACCATACGACAATCATCTCCATTCTCGTTCACCATATCACTGATTGCGAATGTAATCACTATCGCTTACTGCCATACCACGTTGAAAGCACGCCACCCCGTCCGATCTGGCAAGTTAAGCGAAGTTGGGCCTGGTTAGTACTTGGATCGGAGACGGCTTGGAAATCCCAGGTGTCGTAAGCTTCCATTTTGCTCGATGTCGACCACGCCCACGGTGGTGGGGCGTGGCGTTGAGACGCTGAGGTCGAGGTCGAGCTCGGGGTCATGGCAGGGCCTCGTCGCTCGTTTACGCGATCACCATACGACAATCATCTCCATTCTCGTTCACCATATCACTGATTGCGAATGTAATCACTATCGCTTACGGCCATACCACGTTGAAAGCACGCCATCCCGTCCGATCTGGCAAGCTAAGCAATGTTGGGCCTGGTTAGTACTTGGATCGGAGACGGCTTGGGAATCCCAGGTGCCGTAAGCTTCCATTTTGCTCGATGTCGACCACGCCCACGGTGGTGGGGCGTGGCGTTGAGACGCTGAGGTCGAGGTCGAGCTCGGGGTCATGGCAGGGCCTCGTCGCTCGTTTACGCGATCACCATACGACAATCATCTCCATTCTCGTTCACCATATCACTGATTGCGAATGTAATCACTATCGCTTACGGCCATACCACGTTGAAAGCACGCCATCCCGTCCGATCTGGCAAGTTAAGCAACGTTGGGCCTGGTTAGTACTTGGATCGGAGACGGCTTGGGAATCCCAGGTGTCGTAAGCTTCCATTTTGCTCAATGTCGACCACGCCCACGGTGGTGGGGCGTGGCGTTGAGACGCTGAGGTCGAGGTCGAGCTCGGGGTCATGGCAGGGCCTCGTCGCTCGTTTACACGATCACCATACGACAATCATCTCCATTCTCGTTCACCATATCACTGATTGCGAATGTAATCACTATCGCTTACTGCCATACCACGTTGAAAGCACGCCATCCCGTCCGATCTGGCAAGCTAAGCAACGTTGGGCCTGGTTAGTACTTGGATCGGAGACGGCTTGGGAATCCCAGGTGTCGTAAGCTTCCATTTTGCTCGATGTCGACCACGCCCACGGTGGTGGGGCGTGGCGTTGAGACGCTGAGGTCGAGGTCGAGCTCGGGGTCATGGCAGGGCCTCGTCGCTCGTTTACGCGATCACCATACGACAATCATCTCCATTCTCGTTCACCATATCACTGATTGCGAATGTAATCACTATCGCTTGCTGCCATACCACGTTGAAAGCACGCCACCCCGTCCGATCTGGCAAGTTAAGCAACGTTGGGCCTGGTTAGTACTTGGATCGGAGACGGCTTGGGAATCCCAGGTGTCGTAAGCTTCCATTTTGCTCGATGTCGACCACGCCCACGGTGGTGGGGCGTGGCGTTGAGACGCTGAGGTCGAGGTCGAGCTCGGGGTCATGGCAGGGCCTCGTCGCTCGTTTACGCGATCACCATACGACAATCATCTCCATTCTCGTTCACCATATCACTGATTGCGAATGTAATCACTATCGCTTACGGCCATACCACGTTGAAAGCACGGCATCCCGTCCGATCTGGCAAGTTAAGCGAAGTTGGGCCTGGTTAGTACCTGGATCGGAGACGGCTTGGAAATCCCAGGTGTCGTAAGCTTCCATTTTGCTCGATGTCGACCACGCCCACGGTGGTGGGGCGTGGCGTTGAGACGCTGAGGTCGAGGTCGAGCTCGGGGTCATGGCAGGGCCTCGTCGCTCGTTTACGCGATCACCATACGACAATCATCTCCATTCTCGTTCACCATATCACTGATTGCGAATGTAATCACTATCGCTTACGGCCATACCACGTTGAAAGCACGCCATCCCGTCCGATCTGGCAAGTTAAGCAACGTTGGCCTGGTTAGTACTTGGATCGGAGACGGCTTGGAAATCCCAGGTGTCGTAAGCTTCCATTTTGCTCGATGTCGACCACGCCCACGGTGGTGGGGCGTGGCGTTGAGACGCTGAGGTCGAGGTCGAGCTCGGGGTCATGGCAGGGCCTCGTCGCTCGTTACGCTATCACCATACGACAATCATCTCAATTCTCGTTCATCATATCACTGATTGCGAATGTAATCACTATCGCTTACGGCCATACCACGTTGAAAGCACGCCATCCCGTCCGATCTGGCAAGTTAAGCAAAGTTGGGCCTGGTTAGTACTTGGATCGGAGACGGCTTGGGAATCCCAGGTGTCGTAAGCTTCCATTTTGCTCGATGTCGGCCACGCCCACGGTGGTGGGGCGTGGCGTTGAGACGCTGAGGTCGAAGTCGAGCTCGGGGTCATGGCAGGGCCTCGTCGCTCGTTTACGCGATCACCATACGACAATCATCTCCATTCTCGTTCACCATATCACTGATTGCGAATGTAATCACTATCGCTTACGGCCATACCACGTTGAAAGCACGCCATCCCGTCCGATCTGGCAAGTTAAGCAACGTTGGTCTGGTTAGTACTTGGATCGGAGACGGCTTGGAAATCCCAGGTGTCGTAAGCTTCCATTTTGCTCGATGTCGACCACGCCCACGGTGGTGGGGCGTGGCGTTGAGACGCTGAGGTCGAGGTCGAGCTCGGGGTCATGGCAGGGCCTCGTCGCTCGTTTACGCGATCACCATACGACAATCATCTCCATTCTCGTTCACCATATCACTGATTGCGAATGTAATCACTATCGCTTACGGCCATACCACGTTGAAAGCACGCCATCCCGTCCGATCTGGCAAGTTAAGCAACGTTGGCCTGGTTAGTACTTGGATCGGAGACGGCTTGGGAATCCCAGGTGTCGTAAGCTTCCATTTTGCTCGATGTCGACCACGCCCACGGTGGTGGGGCGTGGCGTTGAGACGCTGAGGTCGAGGTCGAGCTCGGGGGCATGGCAGGGCCTCGTCGCTCGTTTACGCGATCATCATACGACAATCATCTCCATTCTCGTTCACCATATCACTGATTGCGAATGTAATCACTATCGCTTACGGCCATACCACGTTGAAAGCACGCCATCCCGTCCGATCTGGCAAGTTAAGCAACGTTGGGCCTGGTTAGTACTTGGATCGGAGACGGCTTGGGAATCCCAGGTGTCGTAAGCTTCCATTTTGCTCGATGTCGACCACGCCCACGGTGGTGGGGCGTGACGTTGAGACGCTGAGGTCGAGGTCGAGCTCGGGGGCATGGCAGGGCCTCGTCGCTCGTTTACGCGATCACCATACGACAATCATCTCCATTCTCGTTCACCATATCACTGATTGCGAATGTAATCACTATCGCTTACTGCCATACCACGTTGAAAGCACGCCATCCCGTCCGATCTGGCAAGTTAAGCAACGTTGGGCCTGGTTAGTACTTGGATGGGAGACGGCTTGGGAATCCCAGGTGTCGTAAGCTTCCATTTTGCTCGATGTCGACCACGCCCACGGTGGTGGGGCGTGGCGTTGAGACGCTGAGGTCGAGGTCGAGCTCGGGGTCATGGCAGGGCCTCGTCGCTCGTTTACGCGATCACCATACGACAATCATCTCCATTCTCGTTCACCATATCACTGATTGCGAATGTAATCACTATCGCTTACTGCCATACCACGTTGAAAGCACGCCACCCCGTCCGATCTGGCAAGTTAAGCAACGTTGGGCCTGGTTAGTACTTGGATCGGAGACGGCTTGGGAATCCCAGGTGTCGTAAGCTTCCATTTTGCTCGATGTCGACCACGCCCACGGTGGTGGGGCGTGGCGTTGAGACGCTGAGGTCGAGGTCGAGCTCGGGGGCATGGCAGGGCCTCGTCGCTCGTTTACGCGATCACCATACGACAATCATCTCCATTCTCGTTCACCATATCACTGATTGCGAATGTAATCACTATCGCTTACGGCCATACCACGTTGAAAGCACGCCATCCCGTCCGATCTGGCAAGTTAAGCAAAGTTGGGCCTGGTTAGTACTTGGATCGGAGACGGCTTGGAAATCCCAGGTGTCGTAAGCTTCCATTTTGCTCGATGTCGGCCACGCCCACGGTGGTGGGGCGTGGCGTTGAGACGCTGAGGTCGAAGTCGAGCTCGGGGTCATGGCAGGGCCTCGTCGCTCGTTTACGCGATCACCATACGACAATCATCTCCATTCTCGTTCACCATATCACTGATTGCGAATGTAATCACTATCGCTTACGGCCATACCACGTTGAAAGCACGCCATCCCGTCCGATCTGGCAAGTTAAGCAACGTTGGTCTGGTTAGTACTTGGATCGGAGACGGCTTGGAAATCCCAGGTGTCGTAAGCTTCCATTTTGCTCGATGTCGACCACGCCCACGGTGGTGGGGCGTGGCGTTGAGACGCTGAGGTCGAGGTCGAGCTCGGGGTCATGGCAGGGCCTCGTCGCTCGTTTACACGATCACCATACGACAATCATCTCCATTCTCGTTCACCATATCACTGATTGCGAATGTAATCACTATCGCTTACTGCCATACCACGTTGAAAGCACGCCATCCCGTCCGATCTGGCAAGCTAAGCAACGTTGGGCCTGGTTAGTACTTGGATCGGAGACGGCTTGGGAATCCCAGGTGTCGTAAGCTTCCATTTTGCTCGATGTCGACCACGCCCACGGTGGTGGGGCGTGGCGTTGAGACGCTGAGGTCGAGGTCGAGCTCGGGGTCATGGCAGGGCCTCGTCGCTCGTTTACGCGATCACCATACGACAATCATCTCCATTCTCGTTCACCATATCACTGATTGCGAATGTAATCACTATCGCTTACTGCCATACCACGTTGAAAGCACGCCACCCCGTCCGATCTGGCAAGTTAAGCAACGTTGGGCCTGGTTAGTACTTGGATCGGAGACGGCTTGGGAATCCCAGGTGTCGTAAGCTTCCATTTTGCTCGATGTCGACCACGCCCACGGTGGTGGGGCGTGGCGTTGAGACGCTGAGGTCGAGGTCGAGCTCGGGGTCATGGCAGGGCCTCGTCGCTCGTTTACGCGATCACCATACGACAATCATCTCCATTCTCGTTCACCATATCACTGATTGCGAATGTAATCACTATCGCTTACGGCCATACCACGTTGAAAGCACGGCATCCCGTCCGATCTGGCAAGTTAAGCGAAGTTGGGCCTGGTTAGTACTTGGATCGGAGACGGCTTGGAAATCCCAGGTGTCGTAAGCTTCCATTTTGCTCGATGTCGACCACGCCCACGGTGGTGGGGCGTGGCGTTGAGACGCTGAGGTCGAGGTCGAGCTCGGGGTCATGGCAGGGCCTCGTCGCTCGTTTACGCGATCACCATACGACAATCATCTCCATTCTCGTTCACCATATCACTGATTGCGAATGTAATCACTATCGCTTACGGCCATACCACGTTGAAAGCACGCCATCCCGTCCGATCTGGCAAGTTAAGCAACGTTGGCCTGGTTAGTACTTGGATCGGAGACGGCTTGGAAATCCCAGGTGTCGTAAGCTTCCATTTTGCTCGATGTCGACCACGCCCACGGTGGTGGGGCGTGGCGTTGAGACGCTGAGGTCGAGGTCGAGCTCGGGGTCATGGCAGGGCCTCGTCGCTCGTTACGCTATCACCATACGACAATCATCTCAATTCTCGTTCATCATATCACTGATTGCGAATGTAATCACTATCGCTTACGGCCATACCACGTTGAAAGCACGCCATCCCGTCCGATCTGGCAAGTTAAGCAAAGTTGGGCCTGGTTAGTACTTGGATCGGAGACGGCTTGGGAATCCCAGGTGTCGTAAGCTTCCATTTTGCTCGATGTCGGCCACGCCCACGGTGGTGGGGCGTGGCGTTGAGACGCTGAGGTCGAAGTCGAGCTCGGGGTCATGGCAGGGCCTCGTCGCTCGTTTACGCGATCACCATACGACAATCATCTCCATTCTCGTTCACCATATCACTGATTGCGAATGTAATCACTATCGCTTACGGCCATACCACGTTGAAAGCACGCCATCCCGTCCGATCTGGCAAGTTAAGCAACGTTGGTCTGGTTAGTACTTGGATCGGAGACGGCTTGGAAATCCCAGGTGTCGTAAGCTTCCATTTTGCTCGATGTCGACCACGCCCACGGTGGTGGGGCGTGGCGTTGAGACGCTGAGGTCGAGGTCGAGCTCGGGGTCATGGCAGGGCCTCGTCGCTCGTTTACGCGATCACCATACGACAATCATCTCCATTCTCGTTCACCATATCACTGATTGCGAATGTAATCACTATCGCTTACGGCCATACCACGTTGAAAGCACGCCATCCCGTCCGATCTGGCAAGTTAAGCAACGTTGGCCTGGTTAGTACTTGGATCGGAGACGGCTTGGGAATCCCAGGTGTCGTAAGCTTCCATTTTGCTCGATGTCGACCACGCCCACGGTGGTGGGGCGTGGCGTTGAGACGCTGAGGTCGAGGTCGAGCTCGGGGGCATGGCAGGGCCTCGTCGCTCGTTTACGCGATCATCATACGACAATCATCTCCATTCTCGTTCACCATATCACTGATTGCGAATGTAATCACTATCGCTTACGGCCATACCACGTTGAAAGCACGCCATCCCGTCCGATCTGGCAAGTTAAGCAACGTTGGGCCTGGTTAGTACTTGGATCGGAGACGGCTTGGGAATCCCAGGTGTCGTAAGCTTCCATTTTGCTCGATGTCGACCACGCCCACGGTGGTGGGGCGTGACGTTGAGACGCTGAGGTCGAGGTCGAGCTCGGGGGCATGGCAGGGCCTCGTCGCTCGTTTACGCGATCACCATACGACAATCATCTCCATTCTCGTTCACCATATCACTGATTGCGAATGTAATCACTATCGCTTACTGCCATACCACGTTGAAAGCACGCCATCCCGTCCGATCTGGCAAGTTAAGCAACGTTGGGCCTGGTTAGTACTTGGATGGGAGACGGCTTGGGAATCCCAGGTGTCGTAAGCTTCCATTTTGCTCGATGTCGACCACGCCCACGGTGGTGGGGCGTGGCGTTGAGACGCTGAGGTCGAGGTCGAGCTCGGGGTCATGGCAGGGCCTCGTCGCTCGTTTACGCGATCACCATACGACAATCATCTCCATTCTCGTTCACCATATCACTGATTGCGAATGTAATCACTATCGCTTACTGCCATACCACGTTGAAAGCACGCCACCCCGTCCGATCTGGCAAGTTAAGCAACGTTGGGCCTGGTTAGTACTTGGATCGGAGACGGCTTGGGAATCCCAGGTGTCGTAAGCTTCCATTTTGCTCGATGTCGACCACGCCCACGGTGGTGGGCCGTGGCGTTGAGACGCTGAGGTCGAGGTCGAGCTCGGGGTCATGGCAGGGCCTCGTCGCTCGTTTACGCGATCACCATACGACAATCATCTCCATTCTCGTTCACCATATCACTGATTGCGAATGTAATCACTATCGCTTACGGCCATACCACGTTGAAAGCACGCCATCCCGTCCGATCTGGCAAGTTAAGCAACGTTGGGCCTGGTTAGTACTTGGATCGGAGACGGCTTGGGAATCCCAGGTGTCGTAAGCTTCCATTTTGCTCGATGTCGACCACGCCCACGGTGGTGGGGCGTGGCGTTGAGACGCTGAGGTCGAGGTCGAGCTCGGGGGCATGGCAGGGCCTCGTCGCTCGTTTACGCGATCACCATACGACAATCATCTCCATTCTCGTTCACCATATCACTGATTGCGAATGTAATCACTATCGCTTACGGCCATACCACGTTGAAAGCACGCCATCCCGTCCGATCTGGCAAGTTAAGCAAAGTTGGGCCTGGTTAGTACTTGGATCGGAGACGGCTTGGAAATCCCAGGTGTCGTAAGCTTCCATTTTGCTCGATGTCGGCCACGCCCACGGTGGTGGGGCGTGGCGTTGAGACGCTGAGGTCGAAGTCGAGCTCGGGGTCATGGCAGGGCCTCGTCGCTCGTTTACGCGATCACCATACGACAATCATCTCCATTCTCGTTCACCATATCACTGATTGCGAATGTAATCACTATCGCTTACGGCCATGCCACGTTGAAAGCACGCCATCCCGTCCGATCTGGCAAGTTAAGCAACGTTGGTCTGGTTAGTACTTGGATCGGAGACGGCTTGGAAATCCCAGGTGTCGTAAGCTTCCATTTTGCTCGATGTCGACCACGCCCACGGTGGTGGGGCGTGGCGTTGAGACGCTGAGGTCGAGGTCGAGCTCGGGGTCATGGCAGGGCCTCGTCGCTCGTTTACACGATCACCATACGACAATCATCTCCATTCTCGTTCACCATATCACTGATTGCGAATGTAATCACTATCGCTTACTGCCATACCACGTTGAAAGCACGCCACCCCGTCCGATCTGGCAAGTTAAGCAACGTTGGGCCTGGTTAGTACTTGGATCGGAGACGGCTTGGGAATCCCAGGTGTCGTAAGCTTCCATTTTGCTCGATGTCGACCACGCCCACGGTGGTGGGGCGTGGCGTTGAGACGCTGAGGTCGAGGTCGAGCTCGGGGTCATGGCAGGGCCTCGTCGCTCGTTTACGCGATCACCATACGACAATCATCTCCATTCTCGTTCACCATATCACTGATTGCGAATGTAATCACTATCGCTTACGGCCATACCACGTTGAAAGCACGGCATCCCGTCCGATCTGGCAAGTTAAGCGAAGTTGGGCCTGGTTAGTACTTGGATCGGAGACGGCTTGGAAATCCCAGGTGTCGTAAGCTTCCATTTTGCTCGATGTCGACCACGCCCACGGTGGTGGGGCGTGGCGTTGAGACGCTGAGGTCGAGGTCGAGCTCGGGGTCATGGCAGGGCCTCGTCGCTCGTTTACGCGATCACCATACGACAATCATCTCCATTCTCGTTCACCATATCACTGATTGCGAATGTAATCACTATCGCTTACGGCCATACCACGTTGAAAGCACGCCATCCCGTCCGATCTGGCAAGTTAAGCAACGTTGGCCTGGTTAGTACTTGGATCGGAGACGGCTTGGAAATCCCAGGTGTCGTAAGCTTCCATTTTGCTCGATGTCGACCACGCCCACGGTGGTGGGGCGTGGCGTTGAGACGCTGAGGTCGAGGTCGAGCTCGGGGTCATGGCAGGGCCTCGTCGCTCGTTACGCTATCACCATACGACAATCATCTCAATTCTCGTTCATCATATCACTGATTGCGAATGTAATCACTATCGCTTACGGCCATACCACGTTGAAAGCACGCCATCCCGTCCGATCTGGCAAGTTAAGCAAAGTTGGGCCTGGTTAGTACTTGGATCGGAGACGGCTTGGGAATCCCAGGTGTCGTAAGCTTCCATTTTGCTCGATGTCGGCCACGCCCACGGTGGTGGGGCGTGGCGTTGAGACGCTGAGGTCGAAGTCGAGCTCGGGGTCATGGCAGGGCCTCGTCGCTCGTTTACGCGATCACCATACGACAATCATCTCCATTCTCGTTCACCATATCACTGATTGCGAATGTAATCACTATCGCTTACGGCCATACCACGTTGAAAGCACGCCATCCCGTCCGATCTGGCAAGTTAAGCAACGTTGGTCTGGTTAGTACTTGGATCGGAGACGGCTTGGAAATCCCAGGTGTCGTAAGCTTCCATTTTGCTCGATGTCGACCACGCCCACGGTGGTGGGGCGTGGCGTTGAGACGCTGAGGTCGAGGTCGAGCTCGGGGTCATGGCAGGGCCTCGTCGCTCGTTTACGCGATCACCATACGACAATCATCTCCATTCTCGTTCACCATATCACTGATTGCGAATGTAATCACTATCGCTTACGGCCATACCACGTTGAAAGCACGCCATCCCGTCCGATCTGGCAAGTTAAGCAACGTTGGCCTGGTTAGTACTTGGATCGGAGACGGCTTGGGAATCCCAGGTGTCGTAAGCTTCCATTTTGCTCGATGTCGACCACGCCCACGGTGGTGGGGCGTGGCGTTGAGACGCTGAGGTCGAGGTCGAGCTCGGGGGCATGGCAGGGCCTCGTCGCTCGTTTACGCGATCATCATACGACAATCATCTCCATTCTCGTTCACCATATCACTGATTGCGAATGTAATCACTATCGCTTACGGCCATACCACGTTGAAAGCACGCCATCCCGTCCGATCTGGCAAGTTAAGCAACGTTGGGCCTGGTTAGTACTTGGATCGGAGACGGCTTGGGAATCCCAGGTGTCGTAAGCTTCCATTTTGCTCGATGTCGACCACGCCCACGGTGGTGGGGCGTGGCGTTGAGACGCTGAGGTCGAGGTCGAGCTCGGGGGCATGGCAGGGCCTCGTCGCTCGTTTACGCGATCACCATACGACAATCATCTCCATTCTCGTTCACCATATCACTGATTGCGAATGTAATCACTATCGCTTACTGCCATACCACGTTGAAAGCACGCCATCCCGTCCGATCTGGCAAGTTAAGCAACGTTGGGCCTGGTTAGTACTTGGATGGGAGACGGCTTGGGAATCCCAGGTGTCGTAAGCTTCCATTTTGCTCGATGTCGACCACGCCCACGGTGGTGGGGCGTGGCGTTGAGACGCTGAGGTCGAGGTCGAGCTCGGGGTCATGGCAGGGCCTCGTCGCTCGTTTACGCGATCACCATACGACAATCATCTCCATTCTCGTTCACCATATCACTGATTGCGAATGTAATCACTATCGCTTACTGCCATACCACGTTGAAAGCACGCCACCCCGTCCGATCTGGCAAGTTAAGCAACGTTGGGCCTGGTTAGTACTTGGATCGGAGACGGCTTGGGAATCCCAGGTGTCGTAAGCTTCCATTTTGCTCGATGTCGACCACGCCCACGGTGGTGGGCCGTGGCGTTGAGACGCTGAGGTCGAGGTCGAGCTCGGGGTCATGGCAGGGCCTCGTCGCTCGTTTACGCGATCACCATACGACAATCATCTCCATTCTCGTTCACCATATCACTGATTGCGAATGTAATCACTATCGCTTACGGCCATACCACGTTGAAAGCACGCCATCCCGTCCGATCTGGCAAGTTAAGCAACGTTGGGCCTGGTTAGTACTTGGATCGGAGACGGCTTGGGAATCCCAGGTGTCGTAAGCTTCCATTTTGCTCGATGTCGACCACGCCCACGGTGGTGGGGCGTGGCGTTGAGACGCTGAGGTCGAGGTCGAGCTCGGGGGCATGGCAGGGCCTCGTCGCTCGTTTACGCGATCACCATACGACAATCATCTCCATTCTCGTTCACCATATCACTGATTGCGAATGTAATCACTATCGCTTACGGCCATACCACGTTGAAAGCACGCCATCCCGTCCGATCTGGCAAGTTAAGCAAAGTTGGGCCTGGTTAGTACTTGGATCGGAGACGGCTTGGAAATCCCAGGTGTCGTAAGCTTCCATTTTGCTCGATGTCGGCCACGCCCACGGTGGTGGGGCGTGGCGTTGAGACGCTGAGGTCGAAGTCGAGCTCGGGGTCATGGCAGGGCCTCGTCGCTCGTTTACGCGATCACCATACGACAATCATCTCCATTCTCGTTCACCATATCACTGATTGCGAATGTAATCACTATCGCTTACGGCCATACCACGTTGAAAGCACGCCATCCCGTCCGATCTGGCAAGTTAAGCAACGTTGGTCTGGTTAGTACTTGGATCGGAGACGGCTTGGAAATCCCAGGTGTCGTAAGCTTCCATTTTGCTCGATGTCGACCACGCCCACGGTGGTGGGGCGTGGCGTTGAGACGCTGAGGTCGAGGTCGAGCTCGGGGTCATGGCAGGGCCTCGTCGCTCGTTTACGCGATCACCATACGACAATCATCTCCATTCTCGTTCACCATATCACTGATTGCGAATGTAATCACTATCGCTTACGGCCATACCACGTTGAAAGCACGCCATCCCGTCCGATCTGGCAAGTTAAGCAACGTTGGCCTGGTTAGTACTTGGATCGGAGACGGCTTGGGAATCCCAGGTGTCGTAAGCTTCCATTTTGCTCGATGTCGACCACGCCCACGGTGGTGGGGCGTGGCGTTGAGACGCTGAGGTCGAGGTCGAGCTCGGGGGCATGGCAGGGCCTCGTCGCTCGTTTACGCGATCACCATACGACAATCATCTCCATTCTCGTTCACCATATCACTGATTGCGAATGTAATCACTATCGCTTACTGCCATACCACGTTGAAAGCACGCCATCCCGTCCGATCTGGCAAGTTAAGCAACGTTGGGCCTGGTTAGTACTTGGATGGGAGACGGCTTGGGAATCCCAGGTGTCGTAAGCTTCCATTTTGCTCGATGTCGACCACGCCCACGGTGGTGGGCGTGGCGTTGAGACGCTGAGGTCGAGGTCGAGCTCGGGGTCATGGCAGGGCCTCGTCGCTCGTTACGCTATCACCATACGACAATCATCTCAATTCTCGTTCATCATATCACTGATTGCGAATGTAATCACTATCGCTTACTGTCATACCACGTTGAAAGCACGCCATCCCGTCCGATCTGGCAAGTTAAGCAACGTTGGGCCTGGTTAGTACTTGGATGGGAGACGGCTTGGGAATCCCAGGTGTCGTAAGCTTCCATTTTGCTCGATGTCGACCACGCCCACGGTGGTGGGGCGTGGCGTTGAGACGCTGAGGTCGAGGTCGAGCTCGGGGTCATGGCAGGGCCTCGTCGCTCGTTTACGCGATCACCATACGACAATCATCTCCATTCTCGTTCACCATATCACTGATTGCGAATGTAATCACTATCGCTTACTGCCATACCACGTTGAAAGCACGCCATCCCGTCCGATCTGGCAAGTTAAGCAACGTTGGGCCTGGTTAGTACTTGGATCGGAGACGGCTTGGGAATCCCAGGTGTCGTAAGCTTCCATTTTGCTCAATGTCGACCACGCCCACGGTGGTGGGGCGTGGCGTTGAGACGCTGAGGTCGAGGTCGAGCTCGGGGTCATGGCAGGGCCTCGTCGCTCGTTTACACGATCACCATACGACAATCATCTCCATTCTCGTTCACCATATCACTGATTGCGAATGTAATCACTATCGCTTACTGCCATACCACGTTGAAAGCACGCCATCCCGTCCGATCTGGCAAGCTAAGCAACGTTGGGCCTGGTTAGTACTTGGATCGGAGACGGCTTGGGAATCCCAGGTGTCGTAAGCTTCCATTTTGCTCAATGTCGACCACGCCCACGGTGGTGGGGCGTGGCGTTGAGACGCTGAGGTCGAGGTCGAGCTCGGGGGCATGGCAGGGCCTCGTCGCTCGTTTACGCGATCACCATACGACAATCATCTCCATTCTCGTTCACCATATCACTGATTGCGAATGTAATCACTATCGCTTACGGCCATACCACGTTGAAAGCACGCCATCCCGTCCGATCTGGCAAGTTAAGCAACGTTGGCCTGGTTAGTACTTGGATCGGAGACGGCTTGGAAATCCCAGGTGTCGTAAGCTTCCATTTTGCTCGATGTCGACCACGCCCACGGTGGTGGGGCGTGGCGTTGAGACGCTGAGGTCGAGGTCGAGCTCGGGGTCATGGCAGGGCCTCGTCGCTCGTTTACGCGATCACCATACGACAATCATCTCCATTCTCGTTCACCATATCACTGATTGCGAATGTAATCACTATCGCTTACTGCCATACCACGTTGAAAGCACGCCACCCCGTCCGATCTGGCAAGTTAAGCAACGTTGGGCCTGGTTAGTACTTGGATCGGAGACGGCTTGGGAATCCCAGGTGTCGTAAGCTTCCATTTTGCTCGATGTCGACCACGCCCACGGTGGTGGGGCGTGGCGTTGAGACGCTGAGGTCGAGGTCGAGCTCGGGGTCATGGCAGGGCCTCGTCGCTCGTTTACGCGATCACCATACGACAATCATCTCCATTCTCGTTCACCATATCACTGATTGCGAATGTAATCACTATCGCTTACGGCCATACCACGTTGAAAGCACGGCATCCCGTCCGATCTGGCAAGTTAAGCGAAGTTGGGCCTGGTTAGTACTTGGATCGGAGACGGCTTGGAAATCCCAGGTGTCGTAAGCTTCCATTTTGCTCGATGTCGACCACGCCCACGGTGGTGGGGCGTGGCGTTGAGACGCTGAGGTCGAGGTCGAGCTCGGGGTCATGGCAGGGCCTCGTCGCTCGTTTACGCGATCACCATACGACAATCATCTCCATTCTCGTTCACCATATCACTGATTGCGAATGTAATCACTATCGCTTACGGCCATACCACGTTGAAAGCACGCCATCCCGTCCGATCTGGCAAGTTAAGCAACGTTGGCCTGGTTAGTACTTGGATCGGAGACGGCTTGGAAATCCCAGGTGTCGTAAGCTTCCATTTTGCTCGATGTCGACCACGCCCACGGTGGTGGGGCGTGGCGTTGAGACGCTGAGGTCGAGGTCGAGCTCGGGGTCATGGCAGGGCCTCGTCGCTCGTTTACGCGATCACCATACGACAATCATCTCCATTCTCGTTCACCATATCACTGATTGCGAATGTAATCACTATCGCTTACTGCCATACCACGTTGAAAGCACGCCACCCCGTCCGATCTGGCAAGTTAAGCGAAGTTGGGCCTGGTTAGTACTTGGATCGGAGACGGCTTGGAAATCCCAGGTGTCGTAAGCTTCCATTTTGCTCGATGTCGACCACGCCCACGGTGGTGGGGCGTGGCATTGAGACCTGAGGTCGAGGTCGAGCTCGGGGTCATGGCAGGGCCTCGTCGCTCGTTTACGCGATCACCATACGACAATCATCTCCATTCTCGTTCACCATATCACTGATTGCGAATGTAATCACTATCGCTTACGGCCATACCACGTTGAAAGCACGCCATCCCGTCCGATCTGGCAAGCTAAGCAATGTTGGGCCTGGTTAGTACTTGGATCGGAGACGGCTTGGGAATCCCAGGTGCCGTAAGCTTCCATTTTGCTCGATGTCGACCACGCCCACGGTGGTGGGGCGTGGCGTTGAGACGCTGAGGTCGAGGTCGAGCTCGGGGTCATGGCAGGGCCTCGTCGCTCGTTTACGCGATCACCATACGACAATCATCTCCATTCTCGTTCACCATATCACTGATTGCGAATGTAATCACTATCGCTTACGGCCATACCACGTTGAAAGCACGCCATCCCGTCCGATCTGGCAAGTTAAGCAACGTTGGGCCTGGTTAGTACTTGGATCGGAGACGGCTTGGGAATCCCAGGTGTCGTAAGCTTCCATTTTGCTCAATGTCGACCACGCCCACGGTGGTGGGGCGTGGCGTTGAGACGCTGAGGTCGAGGTCGAGCTCGGGGTCATGGCAGGGCCTCGTCGCTCGTTTACACGATCACCATACGACAATCATCTCCATTCTCGTTCACCATATCACTGATTGCGAATGTAATCACTATCGCTTACTGCCATACCACGTTGAAAGCACGCCATCCCGTCCGATCTGGCAAGCTAAGCAACGTTGGGCCTGGTTAGTACTTGGATCGGAGACGGCTTGGGAATCCCAGGTGTCGTAAGCTTCCATTTTGCTCGATGTCGACCACGCCCACGGTGGTGGGGCGTGGCGTTGAGACGCTGAGGTCGAGGTCGAGCTCGGGGTCATGGCAGGGCCTCGTCGCTCGTTTACGCGATCACCATACGACAATCATCTCCATTCTCGTTCACCATATCACTGATTGCGAATGTAATCACTATCGCTTACGGCCATACCACGTTGAAAGCACGCCATCCCGTCCGATCTGGCAAGCTAAGCAATGTTGGGCCTGGTTAGTACTTGGATCGGAGACGGCTTGGGAATCCCAGGTGCCGTAAGCTTCCATTTTGCTCGATGTCGACCACGCCCACGGTGGTGGGGCGTGGCGTTGAGACGCTGAGGTCGAGGTCGAGCTCGGGGTCATGGCAGGGCCTCGTCGCTCGTTTACGCGATCACCATACGACAATCATCTCCATTCTCGTTCACCATATCACTGATTGCGAATGTAATCACTATCGCTTACGGCCATACCACGTTGAAAGCACGCCATCCCGTCCGATCTGGCAAGTTAAGCAACGTTGGGCCTGGTTAGTACTTGGATCGGAGACGGCTTGGGAATCCCAGGTGTCGTAAGCTTCCATTTTGCTCAATGTCGACCACGCCCACGGTGGTGGGGCGTGGCGTTGAGACGCTGAGGTCGAGGTCGAGCTCGGGGTCATGGCAGGGCCTCGTCGCTCGTTTACACGATCACCATACGACAATCATCTCCATTCTCGTTCACCATATCACTGATTGCGAATGTAATCACTATCGCTTACTGCCATACCACGTTGAAAGCACGCCATCCCGTCCGATCTGGCAAGCTAAGCAACGTTGGGCCTGGTTAGTACTTGGATCGGAGACGGCTTGGGAATCCCAGGTGTCGTAAGCTTCCATTTTGCTCGATGTCGACCACGCCCACGGTGGTGGGGCGTGGCGTTGAGACGCTGAGGTCGAGGTCGAGCTCGGGGTCATGGCAGGGCCTCGTCGCTCGTTTACGCGATCACCATACGACAATCATCTCCATTCTCGTTCACCATATCACTGATTGCGAATGTAATCACTATCGCTTACTGCCATACCACGTTGAAAGCACGCCACCCCGTCCGATCTGGCAAGTTAAGCAACGTTGGGCCTGGTTAGTACTTGGATCGGAGACGGCTTGGGAATCCCAGGTGTCGTAAGCTTCCATTTTGCTCGATGTCGACCACGCCCACGGTGGTGGGGCGTGGCGTTGAGACGCTGAGGTCGAGGTCGAGCTCGGGGTCATGGCAGGGCCTCGTCGCTCGTTTACGCGATCACCATACGACAATCATCTCCATTCTCGTTCACCATATCACTGATTGCGAATGTAATCACTATCGCTTACGGCCATACCACGTTGAAAGCACGGCATCCCGTCCGATCTGGCAAGTTAAGCGAAGTTGGGCCTGGTTAGTACTTGGATCGGAGACGGCTTGGAAATCCCAGGTGTCGTAAGCTTCCATTTTGCTCGATGTCGACCACGCCCACGGTGGTGGGGCGTGGCGTTGAGACGCTGAGGTCGAGGTCGAGCTCGGGGTCATGGCAGGGCCTCGTCGCTCGTTTACGCGATCACCATACGACAATCATCTCCATTCTCGTTCACCATATCACTGATTGCGAATGTAATCACTATCGCTTACGGCCATACCACGTTGAAAGCACGCCATCCCGTCCGATCTGGCAAGTTAAGCAACGTTGGCCTGGTTAGTACTTGGATCGGAGACGGCTTGGAAATCCCAGGTGTCGTAAGCTTCCATTTTGCTCGATGTCGACCACGCCCACGGTGGTGGGGCGTGGCGTTGAGACGCTGAGGTCGAGGTCGAGCTCGGGGTCATGGCAGGGCCTCGTCGCTCGTTTACGCGATCACCATACGACAATCATCTCCATTCTCGTTCACCATATCACTGATTGCGAATGTAATCACTATCGCTTACTGCCATACCACGTTGAAAGCACGCCACCCCGTCCGATCTGGCAAGTTAAGCAACGTTGGGCCTGGTTAGTACTTGGATCGGAGACGGCTTGGGAATCCCAGGTGTCGTAAGCTTCCATTTTGCTCGATGTCGACCACGCCCACGGTGGTGGGGCGTGGCGTTGAGACGCTGAGGTCGAGGTCGAGCTCGGGGTCATGGCAGGGCCTCGTCGCTCGTTTACGCGATCACCATACGACAATCATCTCCATTCTCGTTCACCATATCACTGATTGCGAATGTAATCACTATCGCTTACGGCCATACCACGTTGAAAGCACGCCATCCCGTCCGATCTGGCAAGTTAAGCAACGTTGGTCTGGTTAGTACTTGGATCGGAGACGGCTTGGAAATCCCAGGTGTCGTAAGCTTCCATTTTGCTCGATGTCGACCACGCCCACGGTGGTGGGGCGTGGCGTTGAGACGCTGAGGTCGAGGTCGAGCTCGGGGTCATGGCAGGGCCTCGTCGCTCGTTTACGCGATCACCATACGACAATCATCTCCATTCTCGTTCACCATATCACTGATTGCGAATGTAATCACTATCGCTTACGGCCATACCACGTTGAAAGCACGGCATCCCGTCCGATCTGGCAAGTTAAGCGAAGTTGGGCCTGGTTAGTACTTGGATCGGAGACGGCTTGGAAATCCCAGGTGTCGTAAGCTTCCATTTTGCTCGATGTCGACCACGCCCACGGTGGTGGGGCGTGGCGTTGAGACGCTGAGGTCGAGGTCGAGCTCGGGGTCATGGCAGGGCCTCGTCGCTCGTTTACGCGATCACCATACGACAATCATCTCCATTCTCGTTCACCATATCACTGATTGCGAATGTAATCACTATCGCTTACGGCCATACCACGTTGAAAGCACGCCATCCCGTCCGATCTGGCAAGTTAAGCAACGTTGGCCTGGTTAGTACTTGGATCGGAGACGGCTTGGAAATCCCAGGTGTCGTAAGCTTCCATTTTGCTCGATGTCGACCACGCCCACGGTGGTGGGGCGTGGCGTTGAGACGCTGAGGTCGAGGTCGAGCTCGGGGTCATGGCAGGGCCTCGTCGCTCGTTTACGCGATCACCATACGACAATCATCTCCATTCTCGTTCACCATATCACTGATTGCGAATGTAATCACTATCGCTTACTGCCATACCACGTTGAAAGCACGCCACCCCGTCCGATCTGGCAAGTTAAGCAACGTTGGGCCTGGTTAGTACTTGGATCGGAGACGGCTTGGGAATCCCAGGTGTCGTAAGCTTCCATTTTGCTCGATGTCGACCACGCCCACGGTGGTGGGGCGTGGCGTTGAGACGCTGAGGTCGAGGTCGAGCTCGGGGTCATGGCAGGGCCTCGTCGCTCGTTTACGCGATCACCATACGACAATCATCTCCATTCTCGTTCACCATATCACTGATTGCGAATGTAATCACTATCGCTTACGGCCATACCACGTTGAAAGCACGCCATCCCGTCCGATCTGGCAAGTTAAGCAACGTTGGTCTGGTTAGTACTTGGATCGGAGACGGCTTGGAAATCCCAGGTGTCGTAAGCTTCCATTTTGCTCGATGTCGACCACGCCCACGGTGGTGGGGCGTGGCGTTGAGACGCTGAGGTCGAGGTCGAGCTCGGGGTCATGGCAGGGCCTCGTCGCTCGTTTACGCGATCACCATACGACAATCATCTCCATTCTCGTTCACCATATCACTGATTGCGAATGTAATCACTATCGCTTACGGCCATACCACGTTGAAAGCACGGCATCCCGTCCGATCTGGCAAGTTAAGCGAAGTTGGGCCTGGTTAGTACTTGGATCGGAGACGGCTTGGAAATCCCAGGTGTCGTAAGCTTCCATTTTGCTCGATGTCGACCACGCCCACGGTGGTGGGGCGTGGCGTTGAGACGCTGAGGTCGAGGTCGAGCTCGGGGTCATGGCAGGGCCTCGTCGCTCGTTTACGCGATCACCATACGACAATCATCTCCATTCTCGTTCACCATATCACTGATTGCGAATGTAATCACTATCGCTTACTGCCATACCACGTTGAAAGCACGCCACCCCGTCCGATCTGGCAAGTTAAGCAACGTTGGGCCTGGTTAGTACTTGGATCGGAGACGGCTTGGGAATCCCAGGTGTCGTAAGCTTCCATTTTGCTCGATGTCGACCACGCCCACGGTGGTGGGGCGTGGCGTTGAGACGCTGAGGTCGAGGTCGAGCTCGGGGTCATGGCAGGGCCTCGTCGCTCGTTTACGCGATCACCATACGACAATCATCTCCATTCTCGTTCACCATATCACTGATTGCGAATGTAATCACTATCGCTTACGGCCATACCACGTTGAAAGCACGGCATCCCGTCCGATCTGGCAAGTTAAGCGAAGTTGGGCCTGGTTAGTACTTGGATCGGAGACGGCTTGGAAATCCCAGGTGTCGTAAGCTTCCATTTTGCTCGATGTCGACCACGCCCACGGTGGTGGGGCGTGGCGTTGAGACGCTGAGGTCGAGGTCGAGCTCGGGGTCATGGCAGGGCCTCGTCGCTCGTTTACGCGATCACCATACGACAATCATCTCCATTCTCGTTCACCATATCACTGATTGCGAATGTAATCACTATCGCTTACGGCCATACCACGTTGAAAGCAGGCCATCCCGTCCGATCTGGCAAGTTAAGCAACGTTGGCCTGGTTAGTACTTGGATCGGAGACGGCTTGGAAATCCCAGGTGTCGTAAGCTTCCATTTTGCTCGATGTCGACCACGCCCACGGTGGTGGGGCGTGGCGTTGAGACGCTGAGGTCGAGGTCGAGCTCGGGGTCATGGCAGGGCCTCGTCGCTCGTTTACGCGATCACCATACGACAATCATCTCCATTCTCGTTCACCATATCACTGATTGCGAATGTAATCACTATCGCTTACTGCCATACCACGTTGAAAGCACGCCACCCCGTCCGATCTGGCAAGTTAAGCAACGTTGGGCCTGGTTAGTACTTGGATCGGAGACGGCTTGGGAATCCCAGGTGTCGTAAGCTTCCATTTTGCTCGATGTCGACCACGCCCACGGTGGTGGGGCGTGGCGTTGAGACGCTGAGGTCGAGGTCGAGCTCGGGGTCATGGCAGGGCCTCGTCGCTCGTTTACGCGATCACCATACGACAATCATCTCCATTCTCGTTCACCATATCACTGATTGCGAATGTAATCACTATCGCTTACGGCCATACCACGTTGAAAGCACGCCATCCCGTCCGATCTGGCAATTTAAGCAACGTTGGTCTGGTTAGTACTTGGATCGGAGACGGCTTGGAAATCCCAGGTGTCGTAAGCTTCCATTTTGCTCGATGTCGACCACGCCCACGGTGGTGGGGCGTGGCGTTGAGACGCTGAGGTCGAGGTCGAGCTCGGGGTCATGGCAGGGCCTCGTCGCTCGTTTACGCGATCACCATACGACAATCATCTCCATTCTCGTTCACCATATCACTGATTGCGAATGTAATCACTATCGCTTACGGCCATACCACGTTGAAAGCACGGCATCCCGTCCGATCTGGCAAGTTAAGCGAAGTTGGGCCTGGTTAGTACTTGGATCGGAGACGGCTTGGAAATCCCAGGTGTCGTAAGCTTCCATTTTGCTCGATGTCGACCACGCCCACGGTGGTGGGGCGTGGCGTTGAGACGCTGAGGTCGAGGTCGAGCTCGGGGTCATGGCAGGGCCTCGTCGCTCGTTTACGCGATCACCATACGACAATCATCTCCATTCTCGTTCACCATATCACTGATTGCGAATGTAATCACTATCGCTTACGGCCATACCACGTTGAAAGCACGCCATCCCGTCCGATCTGGCAAGTTAAGCAACGTTGGCCTGGTTAGTACTTGGATCGGAGACGGCTTGGAAATCCCAGGTGTCGTAAGCTTCCATTTTGCTCGATGTCGACCACGCCCACGGTGGTGGGGCGTGGCGTTGAGACGCTGAGGTCGAGGTCGAGCTCGGGGTCATGGCAGGGCCTCGTCGCTCGTTTACGCGATCACCATACGACAATCATCTCCATTCTCGTTCACCATATCACTGATTGCGAATGTAATCACTATCGCTTACTGCCATACCACGTTGAAAGCACGCCACCCCGTCCGATCTGGCAAGTTAAGCAACGTTGGGCCTGGTTAGTACTTGGATCGGAGACGGCTTGGGAATCCCAGGTGTCGTAAGCTTCCATTTTGCTCGATGTCGACCACGCCCACGGTGGTGGGGCGTGGCGTTGAGACGCTGAGGTCGAGGTCGAGCTCGGGGTCATGGCAGGGCCTCGTCGCTCGTTTACGCGATCACCATACGACAATCATCTCCATTCTCGTTCACCATATCACTGATTGCGAATGTAATCACTATCGCTTACGGCCATACCACGTTGAAAGCACGCCATCCCGTCCGATCTGGCAAGTTAAGCAACGTTGGTCTGGTTAGTACTTGGATCGGAGACGGCTTGGAAATCCCAGGTGTCGTAAGCTTCCATTTTGCTCGATGTCGACCACGCCCACGGTGGTGGGGCGTGGCGTTGAGACGCTGAGGTCGAGGTCGAGCTCGGGGTCATGGCAGGGCCTCGTCGCTCGTTTACGCGATCACCATACGACAATCATCTCCATTCTCGTTCACCATATCACTGATTGCGAATGTAATCACTATCGCTTACGGCCATACCACGTTGAAAGCACGGCATCCCGTCCGATCTGGCAAGTTAAGCGAAGTTGGGCCTGGTTAGTACTTGGATCGGAGACGGCTTGGAAATCCCAGGTGTCGTAAGCTTCCATTTTGCTCGATGTCGACCACGCCCACGGTGGTGGGGCGTGGCGTTGAGACGCTGAGGTCGAGGTCGAGCTCGGGGTCATGGCAGGGCCTCGTCGCTCGTTTACGCGATCACCATACGACAATCATCTCCATTCTCGTTCACCATATCACTGATTGCGAATGTAATCACTATCGCTTACGGCCATACCACGTTGAAAGCACGCCATCCCGTCCGATCTGGCAAGTTAAGCAACGTTGGCCTGGTTAGTACTTGGATCGGAGACGGCTTGGAAATCCCAGGTGTCGTAAGCTTCCATTTTGCTCGATGTCGACCACGCCCACGGTGGTGGGGCGTGGCGTTGAGACGCTGAGGTCGAGGTCGAGCTCGGGGTCATGGCAGGGCCTCGTCGCTCGTTTACGCGATCACCATACGACAATCATCTCCATTCTCGTTCACCATATCAATGATTGCGAATGTAATCACTATCGCTTACTGCCATACCACGTTGAAAGCACGCCACCCCGTCCGATCTGGCAAGTTAAGCAACGTTGGGCCTGGTTAGTACTTGGATCGGAGACGGCTTGGGAATCCCAGGTGTCGTAAGCTTCCATTTTGCTCGATGTCGACCACGCCCACGGTGGTGGGGCGTGGCGTTGAGACGCTGAGGTCGAGGTCGAGCTCGGGGTCATGGCAGGGCCTCGTCGCTCGTTTACGCGATCACCATACGACAATCATCTCCATTCTCGTTCACCATATCACTGATTGCGAATGTAATCACTATCGCTTACGGCCATACCACGTTGAAAGCACGCCATCCCGTCCGATCTGGCAAGTTAAGCAACGTTGGTCTGGTTAGTACTTGGATCGGAGACGGCTTGGAAATCCCAGGTGTCGTAAGCTTCCATTTTGCTCGATGTCGACCACGCCCACGGTGGTGGGGCGTGGCGTTGAGACGCTGAGGTCGAGGTCGAGCTCGGGGTCATGGCAGGGCCTCGTCGCTCGTTTACGCGATCACCATACGACAATCATCTCCATTCTCGTTCACCATATCACTGATTGCGAATGTAATCACTATCGCTTACGGCCATACCACGTTGAAAGCACGGCATCCCGTCCGATCTGGCAAGTTAAGCGAAGTTGGGCCTGGTTAGTACTTGGATCGGAGACGGCTTGGAAATCCCAGGTGTCGTAAGCTTCCATTTTGCTCGATGTCGACCACGCCCACGGTGGTGGGGCGTGGCGTTGAGACGCTGAGGTCGAGGTCGAGCTCGGGGTCATGGCAGGGCCTCGTCGCTCGTTTACGCGATCACCATACGACAATCATCTCCATTCTCGTTCACCATATCACTGATTGCGAATGTAATCACTATCGCTTACGGCCATACCACGTTGAAAGCACGCCATCCCGTCCGATCTGGCAAGTTAAGCAACGTTGGCCTGGTTAGTACTTGGATCGGAGACGGCTTGGAAATCCCAGGTGTCGTAAGCTTCCATTTTGCTCGATGTCGACCACGCCCACGGTGGTGGGGCGTGGCGTTGAGACGCTGAGGTCGAGGTCGAGCTCGGGGTCATGGCAGGGCCTCGTCGCTCGTTTACGCGATCACCATACGACAATCATCTCCATTCTCGTTCACCATATCACTGATTGCGAATGTAATCACTATCGCTTACGGCCATACCACGTTGAAAGCACGCCATCCCGTCCGATCTGGCAAGTTAAGCAACGTTGGCCTGGTTAGTACTTGGATCGGAGACGGCTTGGAAATCCCAGGTGTCGTAAGCTTCCATTTTGCTCGATGTCGACCACGCCCACGGTGGTGGGGCGTGGCGTTGAGACGCTGAGGTCGAGGTCGAGCTCGGGGTCATGGCAGGGCCTCGTCGCTCGTTTACGCGATCACCATACGACAATCATCTCCATTCTCGTTCACCATATCAATGATTGCGAATGTAATCACTATCGCTTACTGCCATACCACGTTGAAAGCACGCCACCCCGTCCGATCTGGCAAGTTAAGCAACGTTGGGCCTGGTTAGTACTTGGATCGGAGACGGCTTGGGAATCCCAGGTGTCGTAAGCTTCCATTTTGCTCGATGTCGACCACGCCCACGGTGGTGGGGCGTGGCGTTGAGACGCTGAGGTCGAGGTCGAGCTCGGGGTCATGGCAGGGCCTCGTCGCTCGTTTACGCGATCACCATACGACAATCATCTCCATTCTCGTTCACCATATCACTGATTGCGAATGTAATCACTATCGCTTACGGCCATACCACGTTGAAAGCACGCCATCCCGTCCGATCTGGCAAGTTAAGCAACGTTGGTCTGGTTAGTACTTGGATCGGAGACGGCTTGGAAATCCCAGGTGTCGTAAGCTTCCATTTTGCTCGATGTCGACCACGCCCACGGTGGTGGGGCGTGGCGTTGAGACGCTGAGGTCGAGGTCGAGCTCGGGGTCATGGCAGGGCCTCGTCGCTCGTTTACGCGATCACCATACGACAATCATCTCCATTCTCGTTCACCATATCACTGATTGCGAATGTAATCACTATCGCTTACGGCCATACCACGTTGAAAGCACGGCATCCCGTCCGATCTGGCAAGTTAAGCGAAGTTGGGCCTGGTTAGTACTTGGATCGGAGACGGCTTGGAAATCCCAGGTGTCGTAAGCTTCCATTTTGCTCGATGTCGACCACGCCCACGGTGGTGGGGCGTGGCGTTGAGACGCTGAGGTCGAGGTCGAGCTCGGGGTCATGGCAGGGCCTCGTCGCTCGTTTACGCGATCACCATACGACAATCATCTCCATTCTCGTTCACCATATCACTGATTGCGAATGTAATCACTATCGCTTACGGCCATACCACGTTGAAAGCACGCCATCCCGTCCGATCTGGCAAGTTAAGCAACGTTGGCCTGGTTAGTACTTGGATCGGAGACGGCTTGGAAATCCCAGGTGTCGTAAGCTTCCATTTTGCTCGATGTCGACCACGCCCACGGTGGTGGGGCGTGGCGTTGAGACGCTGAGGTCGAGGTCGAGCTCGGGGTCATGGCAGGGCCTCGTCGCTCGTTTACGCGATCACCATACGACAATCATCTCCATTCTCGTTCACCATATCACTGATTGCGAATGTAATCACTATCGCTTACTGCCATACCACGTTGAAAGCACGCCACCCCGTCCGATCTGGCAAGTTAAGCAACGTTGGGCCTGGTTAGTACTTGGATCGGAGACGGCTTGGGAATCCCAGGTGTCGTAAGCTTCCATTTTGCTCGATGTCGACCACGCCCACGGTGGTGGGGCGTGGCGTTGAGACGCTGAGGTCGAGGTCGAGCTCGGGGTCATGGCAGGGCCTCGTCGCTCGTTTACGCGATCACCATACGACAATCATCTCCATTCTCGTTCACCATATCACTGATTGCGAATGTAATCACTATCGCTTACGGCCATACCACGTTGAAAGCACGCCATCCCGTCCGATCTGGCAAGCTAAGCAATGTTGGGCCTGGTTAGTACTTGGATCGGAGACGGCTTGGGAATCCCAGGTGCCGTAAGCTTCCATTTTGCTCGATGTCGACCACGCCCACGGTGGTGGGGCGTGGCGTTGAGACGCTGAGGTCGAGGTCGAGCTCGGGGTCATGGCAGGGCCTCGTCGCTCGTTACGCGATCACCATACGACAATCATCTCCATTCTCGTTCACCATATCACTGATTGCGAATGTAATCACTATCGCTTACGGCCATACCACGTTGAAAGCACGCCATCCCGTCCGATCTGGCAAGTTAAGCAACGTTGGGCCTGGTTAGTACTTGGATCGGAGACGGCTTGGGAATCCCAGGTGTCGTAAGCTTCCATTTTGCTCAATGTCGACCACGCCCACGGTGGTGGGGCGTGGCGTTGAGACGCTGAGGTCGAGGTCGAGCTCGGGGTCATGGCAGGGCCTCGTCGCTCGTTTACACGATCACCATACGACAATCATCTCCATTCTCGTTCACCATATCACTGATTGCGAATGTAATCACTATCGCTTACTGCCATACCACGTTGAAAGCACGCCATCCCGTCCGATCTGGCAAGCTAAGCAACGTTGGGCCTGGTTAGTACTTGGATCGGAGACGGCTTGGGAATCCCAGGTGTCGTAAGCTTCCATTTTGCTCGATGTCGACCACGCCCACGGTGGTGGGGCGTGGCGTTGAGACGCTGAGGTCGAGGTCGAGCTCGGGGTCATGGCAGGGCCTCGTCGCTCGTTTACGCGATCACCATACGACAATCATCTCCATTCTCGTTCACCATATCACTGATTGCGAATGTAATCACTATCGCTTACTGCCATACCACGTTGAAAGCACGCCACCCCGTCCGATCTGGCAAGTTAAGCAACGTTGGGCCTGGTTAGTACTTGGATCGGAGACGGCTTGGGAATCCCAGGTGTCGTAAGCTTCCATTTTGCTCGATGTCGACCACGCCCACGGTGGTGGGGCGTGGCGTTGAGACGCTGAGGTCGAGGTCGAGCTCGGGGTCATGGCAGGGCCTCGTCGCTCGTTTACGCGATCACCATACGACAATCATCTCCATTCTCGTTCACCATATCACTGATTGCGAATGTAATCACTATCGCTTACGGCCATACCACGTTGAAAGCACGGCATCCCGTCCGATCTTGCAAGTTAAGCGAAGTTGGGCCTGGTTAGTACTTGGATCGGAGACGGCTTGGAAATCCCAGGTGTCGTAAGCTTCCATTTTGCTCGATGTCGACCACGCCCACGGTGGTGGGGCGTGGCGTTGAGACGCTGAGGTCGAGGTCGAGCTCGGGGTCATGGCAGGGCCTCGTCGCTCGTTTACGCGATCACCATACGACAATCATCTCCATTCTCGTTCACCATATCACTGATTGCGAATGTAATCACTATCGCTTACGGCCATACCACGTTGAAAGCACGCCATCCCGTCCGATCTGGCAAGTTAAGCAACGTTGGCCTGGTTAGTACTTGGATCGGAGACGGCTTGGAAATCCCAGGTGTCGTAAGCTTCCATTTTGCTCGATGTCGACCACGCCCACGGTGGTGGGGCGTGGCGTTGAGACGCTGAGGTCGAGGTCGAGCTCGGGGTCATGGCAGGGCCTCGTCGCTCGTTTACGCGATCACCATACGACAATCATCTCCATTCTCGTTCACCATATCACTGATTGCGAATGTAATCACTATCGCTTACGGCCATACCACGTTGAAAGCACGCCATCCCGTCCGATCTGGCAAGTTAAGCAACGTTGGGCCTGGTTAGTACTTGGATCGGAGACGGCTTGGGAATCCCAGGTGTCGTAAGCTTCCATTTTGCTCAATGTCGACCACGCCCACGGTGGTGGGGCGTGGCGTTGAGACGCTGAGGTCGAGGTCGAGCTCGGGGTCATGGCAGGGCCTCGTCGCTCGTTTACACGATCACCATACGACAATCATCTCCATTCTCGTTCACCATATCACTGATTGCGAATGTAATCACTATCGCTTACTGCCATACCACGTTGAAAGCACGCCATCCCGTCTGATCTGGCAAGCTAAGCAACGTTGGGCCTGGTTAGTACTTGGATCGGAGACGGCTTGGGAATCCCAGGTGTCGTAAGCTTCCATTTTGCTCGATGTCGACCACGCCCACGGTGGTGGGGCGTGGCGTTGAGACGCTGAGGTCGAGGTCGAGCTCGGGGTCATGGCAGGGCCTCGTCGCTCGTTTACGCGATCACCATACGACAATCATCTCCATTCTCGTTCACCATATCACTGATTGCGAATGTAATCACTATCGCTTACTGCCATACCACGTTGAAAGCACGCCACCCCGTCCGATCTGGCAAGTTAAGCAACGTTGGGCCTGGTTAGTACTTGGATCGGAGACGGCTTGGGAATCCCAGGTGTCGTAAGCTTCCATTTTGCTCGATGTCGACCACGCCCACGGTGGTGGGGCGTGGCGTTGAGACGCTGAGGTCGAGGTCGAGCTCGGGGTCATGGCAGGGCCTCGTCGCTCGTTTACGCGATCACCATACGACAATCATCTCCATTCTCGTTCACCATATCACTGATTGCGAATGTAGTCACTATCGCTTACTGCCATACCACGTTGAAAGCACGCCACCCCGTCCGATCTGGCAAGTTAAGCAACGTTGGGCCTGGTTAGTACTTGGATCGGAGACGGCTTGGGAATCCCAGGTGTCGTAAGCTTCCATTTTGCTCGATGTCGACCACGCCCACGGTGGTGGGGCGTGGCGTTGAGACGCTGAGGTCGAGGTCGAGCTCGGGGTCATGGCAGGGCCTCGTCGCTCGTTTACGCGATCACCATACGACAATCATCTCCATTCTCGTTCACCATATCACTGATTGCGAATGTAATCACTATCGCTTACGGCCATACCACGTTGAAAGCACGGCATCCCGTCCGATCTGGCAAGTTAAGCGAAGTTGGGCCTGGTTAGTACTTGGATCGGAGACGGCTTGGAAATCCCAGGTGTCGTAAGCTTCCATTTTGCTCGATGTCGACCACGCCCACGGTGGTGGGGCGTGGCGTTGAGACGCTGAGGTCGAGGTCGAGCTCGGGGTCATGGCAGGGCCTCGTCGCTCGTTTACGCGATCACCATACGACAATCATCTCCATTCTCGTTCACCATATCACTGATTGCGAATGTAATCACTATCGCTTACGGCCATACCACGTTGAAAGCACGCCATCCCGTCCGATCTGGCAAGCTAAGCAACGTTGGGCCTGGTTAGTACTTGGATCGGAGACGGCTTGGGAATCCCAGGTGTCGTAAGCTTCCATTTTGCTCGATGTCGACCACGCCCACGGTGGTGGGGCGTGGCGTTGAGACGCTGAGGTCGAGGTCGAGCTCGGGGTCATGGCAGGGCCTCGTCGCTCGTTTACGCGATCACCATACGACAATCATCTCCATTCTCGTTCACCATATCACTGATTGCGAATGTAATCACTATCGCTTACGGCCATACCACGTTGAAAGCACGCCATCCCGTCCGATCTGGCAAGCTAAGCAACGTTGGGCCTGGTTAGTACTTGGATCGGAGACGGCTTGGGAATCCCAGGTGTCGTAAGCTTCCATTTTGCTCGATGTCGACCACGCCCACGGTGGTGGGGCGTGGCGTTGAGACGCTGAGGTCGAGGTCGAGCTCGGGGTCATGGCAGGGCCTCGTCGCTCGTTTACGCGATCACCATACGACAATCATCTCCATTCTCGTTCACCATATCACTGATTGCGAATGTAATCACTATCGCTTACGGCCATACCACGTTGAAAGCACGGCATCCCGTCCAATCTGGCAAGTTAAGCGAAGTTGGGCCTGGTTAGTACTTGGATCGGAGACGGCTTGGAAATCCCAGGTGTCGTAAGCTTCCATTTTGCTCGATGTCGACCACGCCCACGGTGGTGGGGCGTGGCGTTGAGACGCTGAGGTCGAGGTCGAGCTCGGGGTCATGGCAGGGCCTCGTCGCTCGTTTACGCGATCACCATACGACAATCATCTCCATTCTCGTTCACCATATCACTGATTGCGAATGTAATCACTATCGCTTACGGCCATACCACGTTGAAAGCACGCCATCCCGTCCGATCTGGCAAGTTAAGCAACGTTGGGCCTGGTTAGTACTTGGATCGGAGACGGCTTGGGAATCCCAGGTGTCGTAAGCTTCCATTTTGCTCAATGTCGACCACGCCCACGGTGGTGGGGCGTGGCGTTGAGACGCTGAGGTCGAGGTCGAGCTCGGGGTCATGGCAGGGCCTCGTCGCTCGTTTACACGATCACCATACGACAATCATCTCCATTCTCGTTCACCATATCACTGATTGCGAATGTAATCACTATCGCTTACGGCCATACCACGTTGAAAGCACGCCATCCCGTCCGATCTGGCAAGTTAAGCAACGTTGGGCCTGGTTAGTACTTGGATCGGAGACGGCTTGGGAATCCCAGGTGTCGTAAGCTTCCATTTTGCTCAATGTCGACCACGCCCACGGTGGTGGGGCGTGGCGTTGAGACGCTGAGGTCGAGGTCGAGCTCGGGGTCATGGCAGGGCCTCGTCGCTCGTTTACACGATCACCATACGACAATCATCTCCATTCTCGTTCACCATATCACTGATTGCGAATGTAATCACTATCGCTTACTGCCATACCACGTTGAAAGCACGCCATCCCGTCCGATCTGGCAAGCTAAGCAACGTTGGGCCTGGTTAGTACTTGGATCGGAGACGGCTTGGGAATCCCAGGTGTCGTAAGCTTCCATTTTGCTCGATGTCGACCACGCCCACGGTGGTGGGGCGTGGCGTTGAGACGCTGAGGTCGAGGTCGAGCTCGGGGTCATGGCAGGGCCTCGTCGCTCGTTTACGCGATCACCATACGACAATCATCTCCATTCTCGTTCACCATATCACTGATTGCGAATGTAATCACTATCGCTTACGGCCATACCACGTTGAAAGCACGGCATCCCGTCCGATCTGGCAAGTTAAGCGAAGTTGGGCCTGGTTAGTACTTGGATCGGAGACGGCTTGGAAATCCCAGGTGTCGTAAGCTTCCATTTTGCTCGATGTCGACCACGCCCACGGTGGTGGGGCGTGGCGTTGAGACGCTGAGGTCGAGGTCGAGCTCGGGGTCATGGCAGGGCCTCGTCGCTCGTTTACGCGATCACCATACGACAATCATCTCCATTCTCGTTCACCATATCACTGATTGCGAATGTAATCACTATCGCTTACTGCCATACCACGTTGAAAGCACGCCACCCCGTCCGATCTGGCAAGTTAAGCAACGTTGGGCCTGGTTAGTACTTGGATCGGAGACGGCTTGGGAATCCCAGGTGTCGTAAGCTTCCATTTTGCTCGATGTCGACCACGCCCACGGTGGTGGGGCGTGGCGTTGAGACGCTGAGGTCGAGGTCGAGCTCGGGGTCATGGCAGGGCCTCGTCGCTCGTTTACGCGATCACCATACGACAATCATCTCCATTCTCGTTCACCATATCACTGATTGCGAATGTAATCACTATCGCTTACGGCCATACCACGTTGAAAGCACGGCATCCCGTCCGATCTGGCAAGTTAAGCGAAGTTGGGCCTGGTTAGTACTTGGATCGGAGACGGCTTGGAAATCCCAGGTGTCGTAAGCTTCCATTTTGCTCGATGTCGACCACGCCCACGGTGGTGGGGCGTGGCGTTGAGACGCTGAGGTCGAGGTCGAGCTCGGGGTCATGGCAGGGCCTCGTCGCTCGTTTACGCGATCACCATACGACAATCATCTCCATTCTCGTTCACCATATCACTGATTGCGAATGTAATCACTATCGCTTACGGCCATACCACGTTGAAAGCACGCCATCCCGTCCGATCTGGCAAGTTAAGCAACGTTGGCCTGGTTAGTACTTGGATCGGAGACGGCTTGGAAATCCCAGGTGTCGTAAGCTTCCATTTTGCTCGATGTCGACCACGCCCACGGTGGTGGGGCGTGGCGTTGAGACGCTGAGGTCGAGGTCGAGCTCGGGGTCATGGCAGGGCCTCGTCGCTCGTTTACGCGATCACCATACGACAATCATCTCCATTCTCGTTCACCATATCACTGATTGCGAATGTAATCACTATCGCTTACGGCCATACCACGTTGAAAGCACGCCATCCCGTCCGATCTGGCAAGTTAAGCAACGTTGGGCCTGGTTAGTACTTGGATCGGAGACGGCTTGGGAATCCCAGGTGTCGTAAGCTTCCATTTTGCTCAATGTCGACCACGCCCACGGTGGTGGGGCGTGGCGTTGAGACGCTGAGGTCGAGGTCGAGCTCGGGGTCATGGCAGGGCCTCGTCGCTCGTTTACACGATCACCATACGACAATCATCTCCATTCTCGTTCACCATATCACTGATTGCGAATGTAATCACTATCGCTTACTGCCATACCACGTTGAAAGCACGCCATCCCGTCCGATCTGGCAAGCTAAGCAACGTTGGGCCTGGTTAGTACTTGGATCGGAGACGGCTTGGGAATCCCAGGTGTCGTAAGCTTCCATTTTGCTCGATGTCGACCACGCCCACGGTGGTGGGGCGTGGCGTTGAGACGCTGAGGTCGAGGTCGAGCTCGGGGTCATGGCAGGGCCTCGTCGCTCGTTTACGCGATCACCATACGACAATCATCTCCATTCTCGTTCACCATATCACTGATTGCGAATGTAATCACTATCGCTTACTGCCATACCACGTTGAAAGCACGCCACCCCGTCCGATCTGGCAAGTTAAGCAACGTTGGGCCTGGTTAGTACTTGGATCGGAGACGGCTTGGGAATCCCAGGTGTCGTAAGCTTCCATTTTGCTCGATGTCGACCACGCCCACGGTGGTGGGGCGTGGCGTTGAGACGCTGAGGTCGAGGTCGAGCTCGGGGTCATGGCAGGGCCTCGTCGCTCGTTTACGCGATCACCATACGACAATCATCTCCATTCTCGTTCACCATATCACTGATTGCGAATGTAATCACTATCGCTTACGGCCATACCACGTTGAAAGCACGGCATCCCGTCCGATCTGGCAAGTTAAGCGAAGTTGGGCCTGGTTAGTACTTGGATCGGAGACGGCTTGGAAATCCCAGGTGTCGTAAGCTTCCATTTTGCTCGATGTCGACCACGCCCACGGTGGTGGGGCGTGGCGTTGAGACGCTGAGGTCGAGGTCGAGCTCGGGGTCATGGCAGGGCCTCGTCGCTCGTTTACGCGATCACCATACGACAATCATCTCCATTCTCGTTCACCATATCACTGATTGCGAATGTAATCACTATCGCTTACGGCCATACCACGTTGAAAGCACGCCATCCCGTCCGATCTGGCAAGTTAAGCAACGTTGGCCTGGTTAGTACTTGGATCGGAGACGGCTTGGAAATCCCAGGTGTCGTAAGCTTCCATTTTGCTCGATGTCGACCACGCCCACGGTGGTGGGGCGTGGCGTTGAGACGCTGAGGTCGAGGTCGAGCTCGGGGTCATGGCAGGGCCTCGTCGCTCGTTTACGCGATCACCATACGACAATCATCTCCATTCTCGTTCACCATATCACTGATTGCGAATGTAATCACTATCGCTTACTGCCATACCACGTTGAAAGCACGCCACCCCGTCCGATCTGGCAAGTTAAGCAACGTTGGGCCTGGTTAGTACTTGGATCGGAGACGGCTTGGGAATCCCAGGTGTCGTAAGCTTCCATTTTGCTCGATGTCGACCACGCCCACGGTGGTGGGGCGTGGCGTTGAGACGCTGAGGTCGAGGTCGAGCTCATGGTCATGGCAGGGCCTCGTCGCTCGTTTACGCGATCACCATACGACAATCATCTCCATTCTCGTTCACCATATCACTGATTGCGAATGTAATCACTATCGCTTACTGCCATACCACGTTGAAAGCACGCCACCCCGTCCGATCTGGCAAGTTAAGCGAAGTTGGGCCTGGTTAGTACTTGGATTGGAGACGGCTTGGAAATCCCAGGTGTCGTAAGCTTCCATTTTGCTCGATGTCGACCACGCCCACGGTGGTGGGGCGTGGCGTTGAGACGCTGAGGTCGAGGTCGAGCTCGGGGTCATGGCAGGGCCTCGTCGCTCGTTTACGCGATCACCATACGACAATCATCTCCATTCTCGTTCACCATATCACTGATTGCGAATGTAATCACTATCGCTTACGGCCATACCACGTTGAAAGCACGCCATCCCGTCCGATCTGGCAAGTTAAGCAACGTTGGTCTGGTTAGTACTTGGATCGGAGACGGCTTGGAAATCCCAGGTGTCGTAAGCTTCCATTTTGCTCGATGTCGACCACGCCCACGGTGGTGGGGCGTGGCGTTGAGACGCAGAGGTCGAGGTCGAGCTCGGGGTCATGGCAGGGCCTCGTCGCTCGTTTACGCGATCACCATACGACAATCATCTCCATTCTCGTTCACCATATCACTGATTGCGAATGTAATCACTGTCGCTTACGGCCATACCACGTTGAAAGCACGCCATCCCGTCCGATCTGGCAAGTTAAGCAACGTTGGGCCTGGTTAGTACTTGGATCGGAGACGGCTTGGGAATCCAAGGTGTCGTAAGCTTCCATTTTGCTCGATGTCGACCACGCCCACGGTGGTGGGGCGTGGCGTTGAGACGCTGAGGTCGAGGTCGAGCTCGGGGCCATGGCAGGGCCTCGTCGCTCGTTTACGCGATCACCATACGACAATCATCTCCATTCTCGTTCACCATATCACTGATTGCGAATGTAATCACTATCGCTTACGGCCATACCACGTTGAAAGCACGCCATTCCGTCCGATCTGACAAGTTAAGCAACGTTGGGCCTGGTTAGTACTTGGATCGGAGACGGCTTGGGAATCCAAGGTGTCGTAAGCTTCCATTTTGCTTGATGTCGACCACGCCCACGGTGGTGGGGCGTGGCGTTGAGACGCTGAGGTCGAGGTCGAGCTCGGGGTCATGGCAGGGCCTCGTCGCTCGTTTACGCGATCACCATACGACAATCATCTCCATTCTCGTTCACCATATCACTGATTGCGAATGTAATCACTATCGCTTACGGCCATACCACGTTGAAAGCACGCCATTCCGTCCGATCTGGCAAGTTAAGCAACGTTGGGCCTGGTTAGTACTTGGATCGGAGACGGCTTGGGAATCCCAGGTGTCGTAAGCTTCCATTTTGCTCGATGTCGACCACGCCCACGGTGGTGGGGCGTGGCGTTGAGACGCTGAGGTCGAGGTCGAGCTCGGGGTCATGGCAGGGCCTCGTCGCTCGTTTACGCGATCACCATACGACAATCATCTCCATTCTCGTTCACCATATCACTGATTGCGAATGTAATCACTATCGCTTACGGCCATACCACGTTGAAAGCACGCCATTCCGTCCGATCTGGCAAGTTAAGCAACGTTGGGCCTGGTTAGTACTTGGATCGGAGACGGCTTGGGAATCCCAGGTGTCGTAAGCTTCCATTTTGCTCGATGTCGACCACGCCCATGGTGGTGGGGCGTGGCGTTGAGACGCTGAGGTCGAGGTCGAGCTCGGGGTCATGGCAGGGCCTCGTCGCTCGTTTACGCGATCACCATACGACAATCATCTCCATTCTCGTTCACCATATCACTGATTTCGAATGTAATCACTATCGCTTACGGCCATACCACGTTGAAAGCACGCCATCCCGTCCGATCTGGCAAGTTAAGCAACGTTGGCCTGGTTAGTACTTGGATCGGAGACGGCTTGGAAATCCCAGGTGTCGTAAGCTTCCATTTTGCTCGATGTCGACCACGCCCACGGTGGTGGGGCGTGGCGTTGAGACGCTGAGGTCGAGGTCGAGCTCGGGGTCATGGCAGGGCCTCGTCGCTCGTTTACGCGATCACCATACGACAATCATCTCCATTCTCGTTCACCATATCACTGATTGCGAATGTAATCACTATCGCTTACTGCCATACCACGTTGAAAGCACGCCACCCCGTCCGATCTGGCAAGTTAAGCAACGTTGGGCCTGGTTAGTACTTGGATCGGAGACGGCTTGGGAATCCCAGGTGTCGTAAGCTTCCATTTTGCTCGATGTCGACCACGCCCACGGTGGTGGGGCGTGGCGTTGAGACGCTGAGGTCGAGGTCGAGCTCGGGGTCATGGCAGGGCCTCGTCGCTCGTTTACGCGATCACCATACGACAATCATCTCCATTCTCGTTCACCATATCACTGATTGCGAATGTAATCACTATCGCTTACGGCCATACCACGTTGAAAGCACGGCATCCCGTCCGATCTGGCAAGTTAAGCGAAGTTGGGCCTGGTTAGTACTTGGATCGGAGACGGCTTGGAAATCCCAGGTGTCGTAAGCTTCCATTTTGCTCGATGTCGACCACGCCCACGGTGGTGGGGCGTGGCGTTGAGACGCTGAGGTCGAGGTCGAGCTCGGGGTCATGGCAGGGCCTCGTCGCTCGTTTACGCGATCACCATACGACAATCATCTCCATTCTCGTTCACCATATCACTGATTGCGAATGTAATCACTATCGCTTACGGCCATACCACGTTGAAAGCACGCCATCCCGTCCGATCTGGCAAGTTAAGCAAAGTTGGGCCTGGTTAGTACTTGGATCGGAGACGGCTTGGAAATCCCAGGTGTCGTAAGCTTCCATTTTGCTCGATGTCGGCCACGCCCACGGTGGTGGGGCGTGGCGTTGAGACGCTGAGGTCGAAGTCGAGCTCGGGGTCATGGCAGGGCCTCGTCGCTCGTTTACGCGATCACCATACGACAATCATCTCCATTCTCGTTCACCATATCACTGATTGCGAATGTAATCACTATCGCTTACTGCCATACCACGTTGAAAGCACGCCACCCCGTCCGATCTGGCAAGTTAAGCAAAGTTGGGCCTGGTTAGTACTTGGATCGGAGACGGCTTGGAAATCCCAGGTGTCGTAAGCTTCCATTTTGCTCGATGTCGACCACGCCCACGGTGGTGGGGCGTGGCGTTGAGACGCTGAGGTCGAGGTCGAGCTCGGGGTCATGGCAGGGCCTCGTCGCTCGTTTACGCGATCACCATACGACAATCATCTCCATTCTCGTTCACCATATCACTGATTGCGAATGTAATCACTATCGCTGAATGAGGGACTTATATTACCGCCACCCTCCCTTCCTCTCTTTTCTTTTATACTCTTTCATGAAACAGGAAATCGTTCATTCCGATTGTGGTAAAATGGAGATGCCTCAAAGAAATGTCAAGGGTGTTTGATCGATTACGAACCTTGATAAACCGCAAGAATGCCAAAAAATAAAATCGCCCGGTTTGATAGTTTTATTAGCCCTGGGGTTTGTCAAGTGTGCTTGCGCTTCTCGCAAATTGTATTTGATGAAATGGCGTCCATTGTTGGAGGCATCCAACGATTCTTACTCCACAGTGAAGTAGATCTGATCAACCGTTAACTCCGACTCCCGCATGGCAGCTCGTCTCAGCGTAGCAACATGGCTGGAGTGTATTAATTTTTGCAACATGTTGGAAATTCCTCACTATGAGTGGTCTGCTAGTGCTAAGCAGAAATGGAGCCTTATATAGTATGCTTGAGGAATCTTCGAAAACTTACTGTGACGTCATCACACGAGATCAGTACTGTAAGAGCTTTAACAAATTTAACCGACAGTAGCGGAAAGTGTTGCAAGGCTTTTCGATCAACCCAATATTATTTACCTTTTTGTATGGAGTCCTCCCTCACGCATGTAGCACAGTCGCCGGAGGCAGGTGTGCACATTTAACTGCTAACGATTTAACGAATTTATCGAATTGACGCCATTTTTGATGGCATTTTTAAAAGTTGAGTTGACTTCTTAACGGAAATTTCCAGAAATTTAATGGAATTTTTAAGGAGTTTCTTTCCAACTAAATTTATCAGTTTTCATGCTGGTCTTTACTAGTTTTGCAGGCCTCATTCTTCCAATTAGGACAAGTTCCTAAAAACTATTGAAATCGGCAAGAACAAGTAAAAAACAATTCGTAAACGGTGAGCGTCCAATATCACTCTGTTGTGGCTTGACATAGGGTTTGCTGCCGTGACGTCAGAACGTGCTTAATCCTTTTGTTTCTATTTTCTGCAATTTTCACATCTTCAGTGGCGCATGGGAATTTCTGAAAACAACGCATTTAGGAGCTAAGATAAACTACTCGTAAGACTTGCGTGTCCTACTTGGCGCTACTTAATCCAAAATGCTGGCCACGTAGAATAGTCGTTAGTTTTAACGAATTGCAAAATACGCTATAAAAACAAGACATTGAAAAGCTTCTTTTCCTGAACGTTGTCACTACATTGATAAGGATACGAATAAAGGACGGTGTTTCGTGATGCGCCGCGCATTCCACTTCTACGAGATGTCGTGGAGGCGATCTGAATGCGAGTTTGGATACACAATGACTCTCGGTGGATTCGGACTAGTGCATGGCGTGTTCTCGCTTCAATAGCAGCAATGTTAGAACTTTAAAATATTAGGCTGACGAAAAGTCCTGAAACAAAATTTTGAAAACTTCAGAATTTTCTGGAAATAAGTTCAAAAATCCCGGGTTAGTGAGGAAAGTGTAGAAGGTTCCAGACGCTACCGCTGACATGACATCAAAATTACGCGCTCGGGCCCTTATACAATCATACAGCGCTTATTACATTTGACATTCATTCGTTTATCTGCTTCAACCGTGTGCGGTCGCTACCCGCTCGGCTCTTGCGATTCTCGATCAAATCGCTGCATCAACTCGACCGACTCTTTTTCGTGGTATATCGTCTCTCGAGTGGCAACGAGACTAGATCATCATTCTGAAACGTTGCCACCACATAAGGTAATCGCATCGTGTTCTGTATTCAGTTGATAGTAATGGCTAAAGGTGTCAAAAATCAATCGAAGAAATGATCGGTTGGCGGCCTAGTGTTGATCCGGCGAGTTCGACATCAAGTGCTGATGCAGTAGACGCTGCAGGTCAACTGCAGACGGTGATGGCATACGGCCGGGCTCCTGCACATGTCAAACAAGTGGTCGAATTGCTGCTGGAGACCAGAGCAGAAATGCGAGAGCTTATAAAGAGAAATGCCGACCTGCACGAAGAAGTTCGCCTCCTAAGGGAAGAGAATCTTTCTCTTAAAGAAAAACTAGCAGGTTTCGAAAGCCTTAGAGTGACTACTGAAGGCCCTACTGTTATACCTAGGGAGAAGTTGGACGATAATGAAACAAACAAAGAGATGGAGAAATCGATTGCAGTACTACATGTATGAGGCGGGGAGGTCAAAATAGGCCTCGTCTTCTTAAAGTTGTACTACCAGCAAGCAAGTTCCAAAGGATTGCGCTGAAACGTGCTCCAAGGCTACGCCTCCCTCCTACATTCAGGGGCATATTTATACGCCCCTCGTTAACGTGGGAAGAGAGAAAGCGTAGAAAGGAGCAACGCAGGATTGTTGACAGGGCTGATGGAAAAGTGGAGACTAAATTCGTGTTACAGGCAACTCAGGCTACTAACGACAGTCGGTCTTCAGCTTCATCAGGCACCTCAATCACGCGATCAACAACTTTTACACCATTCAGTAGGGTTCCTTCGGAAAACCATTGAATGGTCATCGGAATACCTGCTTATTTATGGTGATAAATGTGAGATCATTGGTGAGAAACTGTAATGCCCTAGTGATGAATTTATCTCTTTACGATTATGACGTACTTATTCTAACAGAGACATGGTTATGTAGTCAAAACGATGTCAATCCGCTCCATGGTGTCATGTGTGGGCAATATTTAGGGGTTAGGTGTGACCGGCTTTTCAAGAAAGGGGGTGGTGTTCTGTTATTGCTGAAAAAGTCAATTTCTTTTAACGCAATGTTTTTGGAATCGGTGAAGGATTGCTATGTGATCTTGATATGTGATTTAGAAATAGAATCAAATATGTTCCGTATCATAAGCGTATATAGATCTCCTGATTGTAGCGCCTCTGGATCAAGACAACTGTGTAAAGTTATAAACGATTACTCAACTACTGATATGACAACAGTATTACTAAGTGATTTCAATCTCCCGGGGATAATGTCTCGAATTCGTGATAATGTATCCAAAATCTTCGTTGAAGTTTTCGAAACTCACGCATTTGAACAGCTTGTATCAAAACCGACTAGAGGAAATTCAGTTTTGGATTTAGTCGTATGCAACCGACAAGGCGTTGTGAGTGATGTTCGAGTAGGACCTCCGGTTGGCAGTAGTAATCACGCTACAGTTACATTTTGTTTAGTGTCAAATCATGTTAAAAGGGAGAAATTTAGATGGATTCGTGACTTCAAATCTGCGGATTACAACCAAATTGGGAGGTACTTAATGAACATTGATTGGATAGGTATCGTGAATAGTTGGGGAACAGTTGATCAGTTGTATGAGACATTGATTACTATCCTTCTTCACACAATCGAATTGTCCCCAGGCGGAAAATCTGTTACGGCGGGAACACTTTTCCCAGCCATATTAGAAAGTTAAATTGTTGTCGCTTTCATATTTGGGAGAAGGCGTGTTATACGGAAAATAGGAGGACTGGCAGGTCTATGAGGTGCTTTCCGCGAATCTAAACAAAGCCTTCATCGAAGTAACAGCTATATGGAAAAAAGGTTGACCAGATCTAAGGATAAGACTGATTTTCACAAATTTATAAACTCGCGTATTAGGAGTAATAATGAATTTCCTATAATAAGGAAAGACAGTGATGAGCTTGTTTCTGCGGATAACGATAAAGCTACTTGTTATTTGAAGTATTCCAAAAGGTCTATAATAATAAGGCACTGGATGATGCCATTTCACTGAAAAATGATCGTAATGATTTGCCACATTTTACCACGATGGAGCCCACACTTTGGTTTCATAAAGAAGAAATTATTGAAGTGTTATCTAAGTGGCCTAAATCTTTCTCTGTATTACCAGATCTCATTCTTTTGGATTTCGTGAAAAACGTTGTTCGGTACATAGGCTATCCCTTAGAGCTCATATTTAATCTAAGCTACACTAGAGCCGAAGTCCCATTCAGTTGGAAACATGCTTTTGTTACACCTATTTTGAAAAGGGCTTCACACAGTGACCCTATAGACCGGTTAGTATAACTTCAATTTTTGCAAGAACGTTTGATAAATTTTTAAAGAAACGTCTTTTGGCACATTTTGAGTCATGTGATGTATCACCTGTATCACCTGTCGTCCCGTTGATCATCGACTTGCTCGAGCGGGCGCCAGCAGCGTCTCCATTCGTCCCTGTCGCGTGCCAGAGTGGTCCAATGGATCCTCCTCGCTCGAGGGACACGAAGAGCGTCATATCGGTCGTTCAGGGCTTTCACGAAGAAGTCCGACCAACGCGTTGGTGGGCGTCCTGGTGTTCTTTTGACATCCCGCGGAATCCAGTCTGTGACGGCTCTCGTCCAGCGGGTGTCTGCGAATCGCATTACGTGGCCGGCCCACCTAATTTTCGACGACTTGGCCCATGCGACAGCGTCTCTGATCTTCGAACGTCGGCGAAGCTCGGAACTCCGGAGACCTTCTCTCACTTGCGTGAGTCGTGTCACTCCGAGCATCGTCCTCTCGATTCCACGCTGCGCGACGCTGATCGCGTGTTCATCCTGCTTTCGTATAGCCCAGGTCTCTGAGGCGTATGTTAGGGCAGGAAGAACAGTGGAGTCGAATAGGTGGGCACGGAGTCGGACGTTCTTCGTTTTCTTCACGACTTCTTCGACGCTCTTGAAAGCTCCCCAAGCCGCTCGTTTCCTCCTGCTCAGCTCTGGTGCTAGGTCGTTGGCCATGTTGACTTCGCGACCCAGATACACATAGCTGGAGCATTCGGAGATGTTCGTTCCGTTGAGCGAGAATGGGGCATCAGAAACCCATCCGTTCTTCATGAACATCGTCTTCGTAAGATTCAGCTGCAGTCCAACGCTTCCACATACACGATCGAAGTCGGCCAGCATTCGCTCCGCCTGAGTGATGCTCGGTGTTATGAGCACGATGTCGTCAGCGAAGCGAAGATGGTGCAGTTGCCGGCCGTCGACCTTCACTCCCATGTCATCCCATTCTAGTTCGCGCATGACGTTTTCGAGGGTGGCGCTGAAGAGCTTCGGGGATATGGTATCCCCTTGTCGAACCCCTCTCTTCACGTCAATGACGACGTCGTTGTAGAATGGTGAGATCTTGGTCGTGAATCCACTGTACAGCTCTCGAAGGACTCTGATGTACTGAGTAGGAACGCCCTGGGTGAGCAGGGCTTCCATAACCGCTTCAGTCTCGACGGAGTCGAATGCCTTCTTCAGGTCAATGAACGTAAGGCAAAGCGGCAGCTTGTACTCTCGCGACACTTCGATGAGCTTCGTAATGGTGTGTATGTGGTCGATCGTGCTGAATCCTCTCCGAAATCCTGCTTGTTCGCATGGCTGTCCTTCGTCCAGCGTTCTACTAATCCTATTCAGGATGACTCGAGTGAACAGCTTGTAGACTACGGACAGCAGGCAGATCGGGCGATAGTTGCCAATGTCGTGCACGTCTCCCTTCTTGTACAGCAAGACGGTCTTGCTGGTCTTCCACTGAGATGGAACCTTGCATTCGGACAGGTAGCGTGTGAAGAGCCGCGCCAAGGTGTTGATGAGCGCTGGCGGGAGGTTCTTCAGGTGTTCAGCTCTGATCCTGTCAGGACCGGGTGCTGTACGTTTCTTCACCGACGAGATGGCGTGTCGGATCTCGGAAGGGAGAACAGAGGGGATGACGTATCCATCCTGCGGAAGATGGCGTAGGGGCAGGTGGACGTGGCTATCGAAGAGATCGGAGTAGAAGTCGTGGATGACTTTCTCCATGGTCCTTCTGGAAGAGGTGACGGTTCCGTCAGGACGTCGGAGAGCGGTCATCTTGGTCTTGAAGTTGGCGAAGTTCCGGCGGGCATTGCGGATGCTCAGCCCTGCCTCTGCTGCTTCAGCCAACACTTCCGCCCTTCTCTCCTTCAGATCTTCCTTTATCGCCGCTCTGCATAGCTTTGCAAGCTAGGACGTCAGTTGATAGTTGCCTGACGCTCGTGCTGCTCCACGTTGGCGTATCAGCTCGAGAGTTTCCGGAGACAGGCGTCTCTTGGTGGTCTTCAAGCTCTCGGCTCCCTTACCACTATCGTGGAGATGGTGCACGAAGCGATCGTATTCCTCGTCGACGTTGTCCATGACGGCATCTTCCCAAAGGCCGACAAGAGAGGTGTAGAGATCCCAGTTGATGGTCGTTCTGGGACTCCTCTTCTTGAATTTCGCGGCCTTCTCTCCTTGACGCGAAAAGCGGAACCTCGCGCGAAGGAGGGGGTGGTCCGATCCCGTGTAGAACTTGGGGACAACGGAGACATCGGTCAGGCAATACTTGCGATTGAAGATGATGTGGTCGATCTCGTTGTGGAACTGGCCACCGGGGGATTCCCAGGTCCATCGTAGGGAGGGAGGCTTCTGGAACTGCGAGTTTTCATGGATGGTCTTGGTCGACATGATAAACTCAGACAGCCTTTCACCTTGCTCGTTCCACTCCAAACCGTGGGTTCCGATGTGAAGTTCTTCCAGCGACCTTCGTGGCCCGATCTTGGCATTGAAGTCGCCGACGATCACCTTGTAGAAGGTGTGATCTTCCTTATAGAACTTCTCCAGCTCCACGTAGAAGGCCTCGACGTCTTCGTCGTCGTAGTCGGATGTTGGGGCATACGCGACGAACACAGTCAAGGCTGGCACGGAGCCACATCGCTTCAGTCGCAGACGTCCGATTCGGCTTGTCAGAGACTCGTACGAATCGATGTTCATGGCCAAGTGCGTGTTGACGAGGACACCAACGCCGCCTACTCCCCTGCTGTCGCATGTTCCGAGGAACAGTTCTTCTCCGGAGTCGTAGGCGGCGTGTAGGGGGTGGTGTCTTCTCGTCTCGGTCAGTCCGATGACGTCGTACTTGATCTTCCTGGCTTGCATCATCAGGTCCTCGACGGATGCTTCCGACGCAAGCGTGCGGGCGTTGTAAGTACAGATCGTCATCCTAGTCCTTCTCAGTTTGCGCAGCCTGGTTAGGCCCTGAGATTTTAGCAGCCTCTCCGTACTCGTCCTTCCCATCGCTGCAGAAATGGGGGCTCTTTCGGGGTCAGGGGAATGAGGCCCTTTAGTGCTGCTGTGTTTGACTGGAATACAACACGGGTAGCTAGTCAGGCTCTGTCGTGCGGGCGGGGTACTCCGGGCAGCCAGCCAGACTGCCCGAAGGGACGGGGCGAGACTTGAGGCGGCCTCGAATCGCCTTACATGTACTCCCAGTCTACCGAGTGCAAGCTTTTGGCCGAGCCGACACAGTTACAATCCGCACAGTCACGGACACATCCACGCACACTGTGCACGAACATGCCGCTCCCACGCACAAGGAACGCATCGACCCGACACAGCAGGAGCAAGGAGTCCATCCCCTGCATCCCACCTGCGTCTCTGGGCAGTACACGGTCGCATTTGGTTCGCGTTTAATTCCCCTATCCACCACCCGGGGACGCGCCACGTGGCCCTGCGACAAGCGGCCCGAGATCCCTCTTAACAAGAGAGCCCGAAGGCTCTCTATCGAGGGAGATCCGTGGAGTCATGTGATGTGTTCTCAAAAAATCAGTATGGGTTTCTCAAAGGGAGGTTGGTCGAAACTGCACTACTCGGCTCCATGAACGATTAGTCAAAGGTATTGGAAAAAGAAATCGTACCGATGTAGTGTACTTTGATTTTTTTAAGGCTTTTGATAAAGTTCACATAGAAAAGTTGATGGCAAAAATGGAAGTGGTAGGAGTTCATCCCAGGATCATCAAGTGGACCAGACAGTTTTTGCTAAATATGATTTATCAAGTTAGGAATAAGGACAAGTACTCCAAGATTTTTACTTCATTTAGTGGCGTACCCCAAGGTGGAGTGCTGTCAACGTTGTTATTTTTACTATACACATATGAACTGCCTAACTCGGTTACCAGTCTGGTTGTCTAGTGTAAAATGTTCGCCGACGATATCAAGATCTATAAGAGTATCATCAGCCCAGAAGATTCAGTCACACTCCAGCTAGCAATTTATTATATCAGTTGCTGGGCAAGGAAATGGGAGCTGCCTCTTGCAGCGGAAAAAACCCATTTTCTTAGGATTGGACCAAGAAACCCCCTTGATATTCCCACCTATACCATCAATGGCCAGGTTTTAGTCAGAGTTGAAGAAGCTCGGGATCTGGGCTTCATAATTACAAGAAATCTTTCCTTAAGCAAGCACTGTGGCCTTCTAGTGAGAAAGGCGAATTACCGCATTTATAACCTTTTCCCAGTCTTGAGGTCTAATATTCCGGAAGTTTATATCCGTGCCTACAAAACCTATGTGAGGCCAATCGTAGAATCGAGAACAACGGTTTTTATTCCTATCAAAAAGAAGGATATCGATCTTCTTGAAAGCATTCAGAACAGCTTCACCAGAAAACTGATGATGAGATGTTTCTCAGTGAGATATGACATGATTCCTAAAGGGTCTCAGAAATCTGAACTACTTGGTCTGCCTTCACTGATGAGCAGAAGAAAGAGAGCAGATCTTATCATGATGTTTAAAATTCTCACAAAAAAGTTGAACAACGACACAGAAGAATTCATAGACGGGGAACGGACGAGATCTATAGGAGGAAAGCTCAAACTACGTGTACCAGTTGCAAAGTCAAGACTTAGAACAGATTTCCTAACTTACAGAACTCTTACGGGGCTAAGCTTGCTTATTGGTAGATACGACGATATTATGAGTATGTCTGCACATGCTTGGAGTAGAGCTATTGCTTGTTGATGTTTTTAAGTGTAATTGTAGCTGACTAACGTCTGATAGTGTTTTGTTCGTCTGTGGTAGCGTTTGTCCTTGTTTTTGCTTGTGTTGTATTTCTATACGTAAATCACGTCCACGCTTGAATAAATAAATAACCCACAACACCTTCAAGTGGCCATCTTCTACGAATGGTGCCAAGGCTCTAACGCAAGCACGACGGTCTTCAATATCACCTAAGCAGTTGCAGAGGGACTGTAAACCGCGCCATAGTGGATAACGGTTCACTCGCTTTGATTCAGGAGATATGAACCTTGAACAGGGAGAGCGCAGTGGACGGCCGTCTGCTACCGATGATGATTGATTGCAGCTCGATTCCAGAAGCAACTACGCGGGAACTGGCAACAAACCTCGGCTGCACCCACTCCACCATTGAACTGCGTCTTCACGAACTCGGCCATCGAAAAGCTTTTTTACAAGATGGATCCCTCATAGGCTCACCGAAGCGCATAAGCAAGTGCAAATGAACATATGCCAGTCACCCCCGCGTAGTCGCATTGCAAGAAATTTCTTGGGATTCTAGTGACTAGAGATGAGAGCTGGACAGTCTATGATAACAGCGCACGTCATGCCGTCTGGCTCCCACGCAACGGAAAACCACCAGTCCAGCCGAAGCGAGACCACACCAACACAAACATTTACTTTGCGTTTGGTGGGGTACGAAAGGGCCAATCTACCATGAGCTTCTGGCTGCTGGCAAGACGGTCACCGCTTTCATATACGTTAATGAGCTTCAGAAATTGAAAAAAAAGCGAAAGAGATCGAGTGTCCATCTGTTGCACGACAACGCGTTCCCACACACTGCATCGACAACCTGTGAGAAGATAGCCGAACTTAGCTGGCATCCGTTAGCCCATCCACTGTATTCGCCGGATCTTGCGCCATCGGATTACCACCTGGTTGGACCGCTGAAGCATCATATCGCGGAACGCGATTTTTGTACTTGTTCAGGAAAAACACATGCGATTCCACTCAGGGAGCGATTGCTGAGGGCTGCGAGGGGCGTTTCGTTGACCCGATGATCGCGCGCAACCGGGATTTGAACCACCCATAGAATATTGACGCCCAGTTCTAGAACGTTTTCCAAGCACGTAAAAGGGCAGCTCAGAGCGCGGAAACATTCAGTCTCCGTCTCCCATCACCTTCCGCACTCTACCGATTCCTGCCGTCCTCCATCGGTCTTCGGGTTATCCGCTCATCCTAAGGGAACCCCCTTCAGCGATGTAAGACGGATTTTGCAACTTCATTCCTAAAACCTTGGGTGCGATATCGCAAAAACGTCAGCAAACGCTCCATGACCTATAGCCTTCACCCCTGTCATTCTTGCTGATTATCCTAGGGCCTTGTGTGGTAGTTGCCTGATTGTGCCCTTAGTTTTTGATGAGTCTCAGTTCACCTTTTACGCATCCGTAAAATAGTATTTCTCCATTTCGTGTAGTACTTTTGTTAACATTTAATTGTTCGTTTTGGTTTAATTGCCCAAATTTGAGGTTCTGGTTGTGCCGCTAATAAACTGTTGGTGTTCCAGACCTCGCATTCATAATAACCGTATGGCGTGGAAGCGTTTTTACATCATTTGATATCGAAAAAATTTGGAAGGTATTATGACCTCAAAGTGGTAGTTGGTAGTCGACACTTCTTCAAGTCGCAATTTGCTGATTTCTGGGTGAAAGAAATCAGAGATTTCCCCAAGCAAATGGAAGGAGGTTACATCGCTCTATAGGAAATATATTGTTAATTTCTAATTTATATTTCAAAAACTATGGTTGAATAGAAAAGGTTTTTTGTTTAAAGTTTTTTTCGGCCACCCTAATGGTATTCCATGTTCGACTGTCGTTGAATCTTGGCATCATGTTTAGCAGTATGAATATACCTGTAAGGGACTTGGAACGTTATGCCTCCACACGTATTAAGAATCTGACCTGCGCATTTATGCGAATCTACGAACTCAATGTGTTGCTCTGTACAATATACTCCGCCATAAATTTAACTATAGGCAAGGGCCTTTGGCGTCGCCCCTCACGGGAATGGAGTGCGGTGCTTTTAGATGAAGCACCAATGATTCCAGAGGCCACATTCATTGCACTTCTCTCGCGCTTTCAGCATGCTTGCTACACCCTCGTGGGTGATAGTAAGCAATTACCACCGTATGTAGGCGTCCATAACGTCCCCAAGGCTGTGGCTCTCTGCTTACAGTCGGCGCTGGATGTTGACCACCGCAGGGGCAACGCTCCAGTCTGCACCATCCGGACGGTGTACCGTCCGCACGCGGGCCTCATGCGCCTCAATTCTTAGTTCTTTTATCACGACGATTTGCGGTGCGGCACACCAGTAGAAATACGCCAAAATCTGCTGTCGCGTGTGAAACTGAGGAATCCCGAGATTCCACTCGCAGTTGTGAACGTGAGAGGTCACGCGGTTAGATCCGTTACTGGGTCATACAGCAACGACATCGAGGCAAACGCGGTGCGCGTCCTAGTGTGCCTTTTAAAAGCAAAAGGAGTCCGCGCTGAGGACATTATGGTCGTATGCCTCTATCGCGACCAAAAATATCTATGTGAAGCTGTGCTGCGCGATACCGAGGTGGCCGTCGCTACGGTCGACAGTGCGCAGGGATAGGAAAAATCTATTGTGATTGTGTGTACCACACGAACTCATATCGACAAAGACACCAACCATTCGTTTTTCGCAGACCCTAAGCGCCTCAACGTCGGGCGAGTTCGAGACGGAATGTTCGTCATAGGATGCCTCTCGTCGCTCAAAGTCATACCACTATGGGAACAAATCATCACATGGTGTCGCTTCAATAGAGTTCTGGCTGAAATGTGCTTCTTCGAGAAGACAATCCCCGCTGCAATCAAGTATTAAGTACGAGGACGGACTTCGCGAAAAGGAGGAGATGTAAGGGACGAAGGAGGAATCGGTGTGGTGAGTCCCGTTTTGACGTTTTACCCCCGTGTTGCCTCTCTCCTTGCTGGCCATCTCTTTCGAACTGCCACCCGGACGGTTGAGGGAAGCGCGGCTGCACCGTGGGACCCGGCCAGTCCCTTCATCGCGGTGCTTCGGCTCTTTCCACCGACCACGCCGGCATTCGTCCCCACTCCGGTGCCCAGTGATCTCCCGTTATGTGTTGTCGACATGTTTTCTCTTGTGCCGAGTTACGTTACGGCTTGTCGTTCCCTGCTTTGTGGATTATCGCAGATAAATATGCGAAATGAATTGATTTCGGGTTATGACCAGAGGCTGAATAACCAAGATTATTACTTACCCAAGTGATGTAGATGACGAACCAAGACTAGTATATGTCCTCTATTCCAGCTAACGTTTCGGCGTAACCGCCTTTTTCAGAGAATGAAAGAGTCAAATAGAGTTTGAAAAATCATCTATCCAGGAACCATTTCAGACTGCAGCGGTGGATTAAAGGTTAACAAGAGAGAACCGAAAACATAGAAAGTCCAGTGCAATTGGGCGAAAAGTTTATGAGAAGATGAGGCCACTTTAGGTTCACCGTCCTGGCGAGCCTTTGGCGTGGGTGTTCCGTTTCGAGACCGCTAACGTCAGAGACCCTCCTTTCTTGTCAGAGCAGGCTGTGCCACTCCATCGCAGGATTGGAGAACCACTGTGTTCCGTTACATGGAGGCTTATTATTTTCCTCTTTTTATTGCTGTAGTTGTTCAATTTAATTCCTGCTACTATGTTGCGTGTGTTATTTTAGACTTACGTACCTTTGTATTTCCTACACCCCCGTTTGGCGAATGAACACGAACTCTTTTCTGCTCTATTCTAGTTGGCGGGAGCATGACTTCTTTCGCCTCAGTACCCTTACCTAGAGCTTGTCCGAAGGCTTAGTTAGTGCCGGATAATGTGAGAGCTCTTTGGGAAATTCAGAGGTGGCGGTGGTGTGGAACAATAGGAAATACGTACAATACCGCTCGCGCCGCACGGTCAAAGGTAGGCGAAAAACCGCAAAAATGGCGTCGCAAAGCGTCGCATGCTCATATCTCCTTCAGTTTCAGGTTTTTTTGAAAAAAGGTTGGCACCATTCAATTCGTCTCTCCGAGATCTACACAAACATGTATACATCATTACCGGAACACCCAAATATTCGCCGTGTGTGGTCCAAAATTGACTGGAGCGGGCTTTTGCGATTAAAGCACCTTATTTCCTAGGACATGCGTGCTTTCAGAGCATCTCAAGCATGGCGTACGTTGCCAGTGCGCTGCCATGCCAGGAGTGTCCCGAGAGTGCGCTGTGCACAACGCACACAGATTCGAACCTATCAATCGAGTTGGCGAGCTCATGTCCACTACGCTTCTATCTTGTCTTACTGGGAGATGCGAAATCCTCAAGACTATTTCGAAGCGTTTGTAGAATGTTGTCAGAAATTTCCAGTCACCACACTCAGGATTAGCTCCAATCGATTAGCTCGATCCAGCGAAACTTTGGTGTGCGCCGTGTACAGGGCGTACAGAGAAGAACCTTTCAATCGGGGGGGAAGGACAGCTTGTAGAGCGTTTGGGAAGTTTTATCAGAAATTTGCAGCTGACATAGTCAGGAATTGCTCTAAGGCTGTTCAGAGAGTCTTCGGAGTGCGCCGTGAACAATGCATACAGATTCGAACCTTTCAATCGAGGGGGGGGGGGCGACCGCTCACAAGTTGCACACGCGGGCGTGTTCGGAGTGCAATAGCTCTGTCAAGTTAGAACCTTTCAGTTTGCAGCTTGTAGGTTTTGTAGGCAGTGGAGCGCTCTGTTAGTACGCCAAAGTAGAATGGTTTAGCTTAGGAGGATGCAATATTATAGGGGTGCGAACATGCAGGTGAGACTTGTGTGAAGCATTTTTTCCGAATTTCGTGAACCACTGCGAGAACACGCAGCGGGCTAACGGCCTCAAAAAACGTACGCAAACAGAGCGCTTAAGGTGCTTTACGATGACGTGCTCATAGCTCCTCGGCTGCCTAAACTGCCTTAGCATCAGCTGCCGTTTTAGAGCGGCGAAAGCTAGTGGTTAGAGTTTCTTGCGGTCCTACTTGCCCAGATTTGAGTCTTCGACACTCGCACCGTTCCATTCAGCATGAAAAGAGCTATCGAACGGTATTAATTTCGACCAATTTTGGAAACATCACTTTTTTGACTGTTTCGCATCGAGGACGAGGCCGCGGCGGAAGGACGGTGACGTCATCGAAAAATCGATGCCTTCCAGTTGGGCCATGCTTGATACCACTCGATAGAGCTTTTTATGCTCAATTGAACGGTTTCATTTATAGTGGGAAAACTGTAATTTGGGCGAGTAACAGGGCGGAGAGCGTCTGCCGTTGTTGCGCTAAATTGCACGCGCGGGCGTGTTCGGAGCACAATAACTCTGTAAAGTTCGAATCGTTTCGGCTGCAGCTTGTGGTTCTTGTAGGCAGTAGAACGCTCTATTAGTGTGCTGAAGTAGAATGGCCTAGCTTAGGAGGGGGCAATGTAACAGCGGTGCGAAAATGCAGGTGACGCTTGCGTGACGCATTTTTTTCCGATTTCGGTGGACTATTGCGAGAAGACCCGGCGGGCTAGTGGCCTCAAAATGCGTGTGCTAACAGAGCACTTGAGATAAATTACGGTGACGGGCTCAGAGCTTCTCAGCTGCCTAATCTGCCTTAGCCCCATCTGCCGTTTTAGGGCGGCGGACTGAGCGGTTGAAGTGTCGTGCCTTCTTACTCGCCCATATTTGGGTTTTCAACACTCCCAATAACACAGTTTTGTTTATAACGAAAAGCTCTATCGAATGGCGTCACTCTCGACCAATTTCCAAAAAAGCGATTTTTTGACAATATCGAGGACGTGGGCGCTCTAGGCCGAGCTGCGCGGACGATGAGGTCATCAAAAACCGGTATTTTCGAAATTGGCCAAATTTCACTGTGCTAACTTCGTCCAAAATCATACTTGGGGCGCTGACCCGACGTTCGGTTCTGAAAATTCCGCCGACTTCAGGCAGGTTACTTCCCGTTTGAGGGTGGTCGGGTCAGGATCACCGATCACCCTCAGTTATCGATATGAGCGGTCTCCTGCCGTAATCGTCCAAATGTACTTCGGCATCGTGTTCGGCACCTGAATAATATTCTCATATTTCTTTTATTAAGTGCTTGTTCGCTAATGTGAGGTCTCTAGCCTGTAATGCAAACTACATAAAACATGTGCTCAGTGAAAATTTTGATATGTACATCTTTTGTGAAACCTGGCTCAAACAAAGACATTGCATATCCTCATTGCTTGGTGATCTTAGTTTGGAGTTCTTTTCGATTCGTTGTGACAGGTTCAAAAAGGAAGGGGGAGGGGTGGCAATACTGATTAGAAATAAGTTTTCCTATGAATCGATCCTTTCTGAATGTGTTCCCAATGGATATGAACTTCTTGCTACTGATATCTATACCTTCGTGAGCAGTTTTAGAATAATAGTTGTTTATAGAACACCTTCCTGTCCCTCTCTAGTCACAGAACAGTTAGTCAACACCATGAGCGATTTGACAACTTGTGGAAAGTCTGTTATTTTAATTGGAGACTTTAATATACCTGAGATCAATTGGGAGGATACGAGCTCTATTAGCAGTTCACAGTACTCAAGCTTTACGGACTTGGTCAAAAGTCATGAATTCACACAAAAGGTTAATTTTCCAACCAGACGACTTAATACTCTAGATCTTTTGTTTACCAATGATCAGGATTTAGTTAGCGAAGTGAGCATTTCACCTCCAATTGGAAACAGTGACCATTCCAGCATTTCGTTCATGATCAATGATGATATCGCTAAGCCAGTTATTGTTTACAAAAGACTGTATTCAAAAGGAGATTATACTAAAATATGTGATTACTTAGCTTCAGTAATGTGGATGGAGTCCTTTGAAACGGTTGATAGTGTCAAAAGCAAATATGAGATGTTTTTGGATATCATGTTTCATGCGATTAGTATGTTCATCCCGTGCGGAAAGGTTGTTGCTGGAAAAACAAGTTTACCTCAATATCTGAGAAATATGCTGGATCATCGTGCATGTCTCTTTAATATTGCGCGACAGTCAAACCTCACTTCCGACTGGGATAAATATAAAAAATTCTCAAAAAAATTCTTGAAAAAGATTGAGAAATATAATGCTCGTTTAGGAAACAGGTTATCGACTCAGGGGATAAGGCTAGTTTTTATCAACTGTTGCGTAAGAATCTAAAGCCCACTGGTGGATTAGGTGTTTTGGTAAATGGAGACAAAAGAGCGGTATCAAATATTGATAAAGCTAACCTGCTAGCAGACCACTTTTTTCATATGTTCATAGTTGATGATGGCAATATGCCAGTATATGAACCAGTCGTAAGCAACTTCATGCATGCCGTGCCTTGGTTTCACGAAAAGGAAATTTATGGCATAATAATAAAGTGGAAGAAATCGTATAGTTTGACACCAGATTTCATACCGTTGTTCTTTGTTCAAAAAGTCGCACACGTTATTGCTAAACCATTGGCTTATCTCTATAATCAGTCTCTCATGTTTTCGGAGATTCCAGAAAGATGGAAGCGATCATTTGTAACACCACTTTTGAAAAAGGAACCTGCTAAAGAACCAGCAAATTATAGGCCAGTCAGCGTATTATCCTTTTTTGGGAGGGTTTTCGAAAAGATTATCAAAAATTGTATTGTGGAGCACGTCGAAAAAAATTTCTTAATTCTTGAATCCCAACGTGGGTTTGTTGGAGGAAGGTCCGTAGAAACAAATTTGCTAGAGAGTTTCAACGATTGGACCAGCTTAATCGACGAGAAGAAGTGTTGCGACGTGGTCTTCTTCGATTTCTCCAAAGCTTTCGATAGAGTAAGCCATTCTAAATTAATGTTCAAGCTAATCAAGATTGGATTACATCTTCTTTTACTAAAATGGCTAGGTGAATACCTCGCTGGCAGAACTTTGCAGGTGAAAGTTGAAAACGCGTTCTCTACCATTAGAAATGTAACTAGCGGAGTTCCGCAGAGGGGAGTTCTATCGCCCATTCTATTTTCTATATACACCGTGACCTCCCAAACGTACTGCGTGACTCTAGAGTGGTGTGCCAGCAGTTTGCGGACGATTTAAAAATATACTGCGAATTTGATGAAGATGATTCTCAATGTCTTCAACAAGCTATCGACATCGTTGAAAAGTGGTCTAAGTCATGGCAGCTACCGTTAGCAGCAGATAAAACGAAAGTTATCAGAATTGGAAAATCCAATTCTGTTCCCAATTATGAGATAGGTGGACTACCTATAGCTGTGGCAGATAAGGTTGTGGATCTGGGTTTTCATTACAACAACAAACTAGAATTTTCAGAGCACTATAGACTAATTTGCAGAAAAGCGCTTAATAGGACTTACCAGATATTTAAAGGACCCTCTACTACGAATAAATCAGTTTTGCTGCAGGCGTATAAGTCGTTTGTGAGGCCTATTGTCGAAAGCGGGACAGTCTTGTTTTCGCCACATAAGAAGAAGGATATTCAAGAGATTGAACGTGTCCAAAACAACTATACCAGGAAACTAGTGATAAGGTACAATGGATTCTTCCATTCTCGAATTCCTAGAGCGGAAATACGCAATAAATTTCTTGGTCTCAGCTCTTTGAGCTCACGAGGGTTGTTGACAGATGTGTGCTGGGTGTTCAAAATTCTGTCGGGGCAAGTACGAATAAGATCGACGAAATTTTACAAGCTCATCGCATCCAGGACCAGAGGAACTAGCTACAAAATTTGGTACTCCAAACCGAAATCAGGAGCTAGGGCTCACTTTTTTACTGTTAGGGGCGGATCTGCATACCTGGCATTAAAAAGTGATTTACACCCCTCTCGAAAAAATTTTGAACCTTTCAGACGAGTTGCTAAGAAGGCTCTCCTGAAGTGCTAATTGTATGTTTATTGTTCTGTTGTTTTGAAGTGTTATTTGTTGTTGAGTAGTGATGTTCAATTAGTTGTCACACGACTGTCTTAAATAGTCGTAATAAATAAATAAATAAATAAATAAGTCCCCGACCCTATACGAATCTTGAGCAAAATCGATGATCCTGACCCCACAACCCTCAATTTTCCAGAAGAAAATCCAAAACCTACCGAAGTCGACGGAATTTCTAAAAACGGACGTCGGATTCGTAATCAGCGTCCCAGAACCCCTAGACGATTTTGGACGAAGTTTGCACGAGGAAATTTGGCCAATTTCGAAAATATCGATTTTCGTTGACGCAGCTCGGCCTAGGGCGCCCGCGTCCTCAATGGAATGTTGTCAAAAAATCGATGTATCCAAGATCGGTCGAAATTGATACCATTCGATAGCGCTTTTCAAGCAGAACAGAAGGGTTTGTTGGAAGTGTCGGAAACCCAAATATGGGCGAGTAAGAGGGCAGGAAACTTCCAACGCTAAGTCCGCCGCCCTAAAACGGCAGATGGGGCTAAGGCAGATTAGGCAGCTGAGAAGCTCTGAGCCCGTCACCGTAATTTATCTTAAATGCTCTGTTAGCACACGCATTTTGAGGCCACTAGCCCGCCGGGTCTTCCCGTAGTGGTCCACGGAAGTCGGAAAAAAATGCTTCATACAAGTCTTACCCGCATTTTCGCACCCTTATAACATTGCCCCCTCCTAAGCTAAACCATTCTACTTCGGCGTATTAACAGAGCGCTCCACTGCCTACAAAACCTACAAGCTGCAAACTGAAAGGTTCTAACTTGTCAGAGCTATTGCACTCCGAACACGCCCGCGCGTGCAATTTGCGAGCGGTCGCCCTCCCCCCTCGATTGAAAGGTTCGAATCTGTATGCATTGCTCACGGCGCACTCCGAAGACTCGATGGACAGCCTTAGAGCAACTCCTGACTAGGGCGGCCGCAAATTTCTGATGAAACTCCCCAAACGCTAGGTCTACCAGATGTCGAATCCACTCTTTGATAGGTTCTCCTCTGTACGCATTGTGCACGGCACTCACCAAAGTTTCGATGGACAAATTGGAGCTAATCCTGAGTGGGGTGACTGGAAATTTCTGACAACATTCTCCAAACGGTTCGAAATAGTCTTGAGGATTTCGCATCTCCCAGTAAGAGAAGATAGAAGCGTAGTGGACATGAGCTCGCCCACTCGATTGATAGGTTCGATTCTGTGTGCATTGTGCACAGCGCACTCTCGGAGCATTGCTGGCATGACAGCGCACTGGCAACGTACGCCATGCTTGAAATGCTCCGAAAGCACGCATGTCCTGGGAAATAAGCTGCTTTAATCGCAAAAGCCCGCTCCAGTCAATTTTGGACCACACACGGCGAATATTTGGGTGTTCCGGTAAAGTTGTATAAATATTTGTGTTGATCTGGAGAGAGAAATCGAATGGTGCTAAACTTTTTCTCAAAAAACCTAAAACTGAATGAGTTATGAGCATGCGACCCCTTGCGACTCTATTCTTGCGTTTTTCGCCCACTTTTGACCGTGCTGCGCGAGCGGTATTGTAGTTGACATTTCGGAGTTCGCACCACCGATCCTTTTCCTATAGAGACTGAAATGATATCATTATACACACTTTAAAGAAGTTGGGGTTGTTGTTTTTTTTTTTTGAGCACAAGTACATGTTACTGGGAACACTTTAACGTACTAACATACACATTTAAACTTTTTCAGGCGTTTGCAATCCGTTTTCATATTTCAGCTATTTTTGTCAAAATCGCCAGAGTTTTAAATTTTTATAACCGTACATCGTCCCGATTGTCACAATCGGCACGTACGTGTAGTTCGCAAATTACAGTAGGTGCTCCTCCAAATTTGGCCTAGACCAGAGAGGGTTATTCGGCGTTCTGATCACGGGAATGGAGTCCGTTTCTTACCCAGAATACCTCCGTCCTAATTCCGTCACATCCCTTACGAGATACAAAACACGAAGCACAAAAATAGGCTTTCATTTCGCCGGGGAAAGAACGCTAAGAGCGTGAGACAATCTAAGTACTCAAACGGCTGATGCTCTCGGTCGAATCAAATACCGTCGGTCTCCAGTCGTTGCTCGAATAGCAACAAGCCTGTGCCAGAGAAACATCTGGTACAAAAACTCTACATTTTACAACTATCGGCACGTGGAAGTGATTCTCTTTATCGCAGCATGTGCACCTTTAGATTCCAGTGCATATCTCCACCTTGCGCGCAATGTTTGTGAATGCTGTGTTTGTGAATGCGATAGCAAACACGAATTTTCTTTGAGACTGCGAGCTTTATTGCTTGATATAGTCATATGCACACACATATAAATAATTGCAAAAACTTCAATAATCAAAGACGTTGGCACGTGAGACCCGTAAACAAGACAGCTATTGAGATAAAATCTGTACCCTTCTGTTATAAGGAGTCGAAAATGTGTGGAGCATTTCTGTGGGAGCCGCAGTTAGCGATATTGACTGTCGAACACTCTGGAATGACAGCTGTCGGTGGCGTCAAAACGTGACTCCAGAATCGTCGTATCGCCTCTCGAGAAGAAGTCGTCCAAACTCGTATACTCCGCTTCGTAGTATTCCAAGCACCTTAAAACGAAAACGGAAAATGAAGGGCTGCTTTGGTGACATTAGGAATTGTCTATCCTACGCGCTTGATATTTCTGGAATTTTTTGAGCTACCTGTAGTGCAGTGAAAGCTGGTGTCAATCTCGAGGTCATTTCAAATCGATTCGGCTTGCTCGGGCCCTACTCAGCCCAAACAAGCCTTCTATAGCTCCGAGGTACCGGAATTGGTAATTGGTACCTGTCTGTGAAGGACAAAAAATTAAACCTTTTATCGACTGAGCCCACGGATCTCCCTCGATAGAGAGCTTTCGGGCTCTCTTGTTAAGAGGGATTTCGGGCCGCTTGTCGCAGGGCCACGTGGCGCGTCCGCGGTTGGTGGATAGGGGAATTATTTATTTATAGTACGTGGATAGCATTAGCAACTTCATCACCGGTAGGTCTTTCCAAGTCAAGGTCAATCAGTCGTTTTCCTCTGCCTATCCAGTCACAAGCGGAGTACCTCAAGGTGGGGTTTTATCTCCCATCTTGTTCATTATATACACGTCTGATTTGCCAAGCTCGATAAGACCGTTTAATATCTCTTGCCAAATGTTTGCTGACGATATCAAAGTCTATAAGAGCATTCAAAAAACTGACGACCGTGTGGCACTCCAGTCAGCTATTACTGCAGTTGCTGATTGGTCTGTTACCTGGAAGCTCCCCCTCTCTAGTACCAAAACGAAGTTTCTTCACCTCGGAAGCGTAGAAGACGACTACGCTTATTACCTCCATGGAAATCAGATAACCAAAACCGCTAAACATCGTGACCTAGGCTTCATTTTAAACGATAGACTTACCTTTGATGAACATTGCGAAGTAATAGCGAGTAAGGCAGATAGAGTCATTCACAGTTTATTTAGAGGCTTGTCCACAAACACAGTTAGTCACCTCAGATTGGCTTACATTTCTTATGTCCGCCCCATACTCGAATACGGGACCACTGTGTTCAATCCACCTACTAAGCGCAGCCAAGCCAGGCTAGAAGCGGTGCAGAATAATTTCACTCGAAAGCTTTGGATACGGCTTTACGGTTATGACTACACGTCCATTTCACCTTCAAATGTTCGGAACTAAATTTTTAATCTTTCTAGTTTGCTACTTCGCAGGAAGAGAAATGATTTGCTCATGATTTACAAAATGATCACTGAAAGAGTAAACTTACATCCCGACAAATTTTACACAACATCTTTTTCAAACACGCGTGGTTGTAGGACAAAAATTCATTTTCCTAAGGCAAGGTCACGACTGCGAGCTTCCTTTTTTACCCAAAGAGCTGGTTCTGAGTTTCTAAAATTTTCTAAAAAATATGGTCTACCGAGTTCCATTTCACAACTGAAAAAGCTCATTGACAGGTACATCAAAGGATGATTCATTAGGGTGGTGTATTTCTAATCATCTATCATGCATTCATGTTTTGTTCTTCTCGTTGTGTTTATCTTTTATTGTCTTTTCGGATAATTGGTTCTGTCTGCGTGAATATCCACGTACTATAAATAAATAAATAAATAAATAAATTAAACGCGAACCAAATGCGACCGTGTTCTGCCCAGAGACGCAGGTGGGATGCAGGGGATGGAGTCCTTGCTCCTGCTGTGTCGAGTCGACGCGTTCCTTGTGCGTGGGAGCGGCATGTTCATGCAAATGTGCGTGGATGTGTCCGTGACTGTGCGGATTGTAACTGTGTCGGCCCGGCCAAAAGCTTGCACTCGGTAGACTGGGTAGGGCTCGGTAGACTTGCACTCGGTAGACTTGCACTCGGTAGACTTGCACTCGGTATACTGGGTAGGGCGAGACTTTTGAGGCGGCCTCGAATCGCCTTACGATGTAAGGCGATTCGAGGCCGCCTCAAAAGTCTCGCCCCGTCCCTTCGGGCAGTCTGGCTGGCTGCCCGGAGTTCTTGCCCGCACGACAGAGCCCGACTAGCTACCCGTGTGTACTCAAGTCAGAAACAGCAGCACTAAAGGGCCTCATTCCCCTGACCCCGAAAGAGCCCCCATTTCTGCAGCGATGGGAAGGACGAGTACGGAGAGGCTGCTAAAATCTCAGGGAGAACCAGGCTGCGCAAATTGAGAAGGACTAGGATGACGATCTGTACTTACAACGCCCGCACGCTCGCATTGGAAGCATCCGTCGAGGACCTGATGATGCAAGCCAGGAAGGTCAAGTACGACGTCATCGGACTGACCGAGACGAGAAGACACCACCCCCTACACGCCGCCTACAACTCCGGAGAAGAACTGATCCTCGGAACATGCGACAGCAGGGGAGTAGGCGGCGTTGGTGTCCTCGTCAACACGCACTTGGCCATGAACATCGATTCGTACAAGTCTCTGACAAGCCGAACCGGACGTCCGCGACAGAAGCGAGAGACTGAAGTACAAGAAGGGAGATGTGCACGACATTGGCAACTATCGCCCGATCTGCCTGCTGTCCTTAGTCTACAAGCTGTTCACTCGAGTTATCCTGAATAGGATCAGCCGAACGCTGGACGAAGGACAGCCATGCGAACAAGCAGGATTTCAGAGAGGATTCAGCACGATCGACCACATACACACCATTACGAAGCTCATCGAAGTGTCCCGAGAGTACAAGCTGCCGCTTTGCCTTACGTTCATCGACCTGAAGAAGGCATTCGACTCTGTCGAAGCTGAAGCGGTCATCGAAGCCCTGCTCACTAGGGTGTTCCTACTCAGTACATCAGAGTCCTTCGAGAGCTGTACAGTGGATTCACCACCAAGATCTCACCATTCTACAACGACGTCGCCATCGACGTGAAGAGAGGGGTTCGGCAAGGGGATACCATATCCCCGAAGCTCTTCAGCGCCACTCTCGAAAACGTCATGCGCAAACTAGAATGGGAAGACATGGGAGTGAAGGTCGACGGCCGGCAACTACATCATCTTCGCTTCGCTGACGACATCGTGCTCATAACACCGACCATCAGCCAGGCGAAGCGAATGCTGGCTGACTTCGATCGTATATGTGGGAATGTTGGACTGCAGCTGAATCTTACGAAGACGATGTTCATGAGGAACGGACAAGTTTCTGATGCCCCATTCTCGCTCAACGGAACGAACATCTCCGAATGCTCCAGCTATATGTATCTGGGTCGCGAAGTCAACATGGCCAACGACCTAGCACCAGAGCTGAGCAGGAGGAAAAGAGCGGCTTGGGGAGCTTTCAAGAGCGTCGAAGAAGTCGCGAGGAAGACGAAGAACCTCCGACTCCGTGCCCACCTATTCGACTCCACTGTTCTTCCTGCCCTAACATACGCCTCAGAGACCTGGGCTAAACGAAAGCAGGATGAACACGCGATCAGCGTCGCGCAGCGTGGAATCGAGAGGACGATGCTCGGAGTGACACGACTCACGCAAGTGAGAGAAGGCCTCCGGAGTTCCGAGCTTCGCCGACGTTCGAAGATCAGAGACGCTGTCGCGTCGCGTGGGCCAAGTTGTCGAAAATTAGGTGAACCGGCCACGTAATGCGCTTCGCAGACACCCGCTGGACGAGAGCCATCACCGACTGGATTCCGTGGGATGTCAAAAGAACAGGAACGCCCACCAACGCGTTGGTCGGACTTCTTCGTTAAAGCCCTGAACGACCGATTCAGGGCTTTAACGAAGAAGGCATCCCTCCAATGCTAAATGCGAACCTATGAGCCAGCACTGTTACATCTATGCTGGACTGAACACGTAAAACAGGTTCTTCTTCTTCTTCAGCGTTTGTCCCGCTTTGAGGCGGGGTCCGCTATTCTGGTGTGGTGACGCCACTTTACGCGATCAAATGCTTGATCGGGATGGATACCAGCAACCTTTAGGTCCACATGCAACGTATCAAGCCATCGCTGCTTCGGCCGCCCTTTAGGCCGTTTTCCGGGCACATCTATGTTAAGGCCAATCTTTCTAACAGTGTCATCACTAGCTCGAAGAACGTGGCCATACCACCGAAGGCGAGCTTCACGTAACTTGTCAGCAATTGGAGCGACACCAAACCTCTGGCGTATTTTATCGTTGCTAATACGGTCCAGACGCGTAACACCAGTCGTCCATCGCAGAATTTTCGTTTCCATTACGCTGAGGCGAGTCTCAACCTCCTTGGTTGCAGGCCAGCACTGAGCTCCATACATCGCTACTGGTCGGACGATGGTTCTATAGATCTTCGATTTAAGGCGTTCCTGTATCTTCCTGTCGCATAAAACGCCTGTCATCGAGCGCCATTTGGACCACGCTGCGCTCACGCGCGAGTTCACCTCGAACGTCAGACTACCATCAGACGCAATTGCAGATCCAAGGTACTTGAAATTTGTCATTGATCTCAATGGACCCGGCTTCGTTTACGTGTGTCGTCAAGTACTCAGATTTTTTGACGTTTAGCTTGAGCCCGAACATCGCCAAGCGGTCGTACCAAGCTTACGCTTGTCGCTCGAGTTCGCTCTTCTCTTCGCTTGCAAGCATTACGTCATCTGCATACAGCAGCGTCCAGGGGCAGGCTTCTGAAGGTTTCTCGAAATGGCATCCATTACGACAATGAATAGGAGCGGGGAAAGCGCAGAGCCCTGGTGAACACCAACGGAGATAGGAAACTCCGCCGATGTGCCGGCTGGCGCTCGCACACTCCTCTTTGGACCAGAGTAAAGTATGCGCACCCACTCAATAAGCTCTTTGGGAACACCGTGTTGTCGTAAGGCGTACCATATAACCTCACGCGGTACACGATCAAATGCTTTCTCTAAGTCGAGAAAAGCTATGTGCAGCGGTTTCTGCTTTTCGCGATGTCCCTTTACCAGAAGACGAGCAGCATGTATGGCATCGATGGTGCCACTGCCCGCTACGAAGCCACATTGATTGGTGGAAAGTTGGACGATATCGCGAATACGTCCATCTACAATTCGCTCGAAGATTTTCATGCTGTGCGAGAGCAAGCGAATTGGACCGTAATTCGTGCAGTCCGCAGGACTGTCCTTCTTCTTCCATATCGGGATCGTCGTGCTTTCCTGCCAACTACCAGGTACCTTCTTTTCCGTAACAACCTGGTTGAAAAACTTCGTTAGCCACTCAGCAGGACTCCAGCACCTCAACTTCCATAGGTCGGCCGCTATATCATCGGGGCCCGTTGCTTTGCCTGGCTTCATCTTCTTCAAAGCCGCTTCCGTCTCCTCCACAGTGATTTTCTGCACAGGACCGTGCGTAGGAGGGACGCAAGGGATGGGCGGATGGGCAAACTCTTCTGTCGAAATTCTCTCGAAGTAGTCATGCCATCGTTTCATAGCCCTCTTGCGGTTCGTCAGTAGATGGCCATTCTCATCGTTGATGCCCAAGAATTTCTCGATGTCCTCGGCCTGACGATGGCGTGCCTTGGCAAGTCGATAAAGATGTCGTTCACCATCGCGCGTCTCGAGTTTATCGCTGAGATCATCATAATGGACGGCTTTTGCAACGGCTACGGCCTTCTTTGCCGCTTTCTTCGCCTCCTGGTACATACGCCATTTGTCTGCAGTCTTGTCGCGCAGGAACGCGTGATATAATTTTTTCTTCTCTCGGACTTTTTCTCTTACGTCGTTAGTCCACAGCCACGCCAGCTTCTCGATCTTGCGGCGTCCAGGCTTAGTCATGCCTAATTCAGAGCATGCAACTTGTAAAATCGTATCGGTTGCATCTTTCCATGTTTCGTCGACGGTTGTCACCGTCGGCAACCGAATACGAGAAACAAAAGCTGCAGCGTTTTCCTTCCTTCGTTTTCCTAAAACAGGTTATCGAACGGTTTCCATTTTAATTTGATTAAGCAAATCCGGATATTCAAGAAGTTGCGTTTTTCGAAAAAAATTCCAATTCAAATACGCCACTGTATAAACCACTACAAGTACGCGCTCAAATCCTTTCTACCGCACTCCTTCGTAAAAGAATGTGTAACAAAACTGATGGCGTTAACAAATGTGACCATGACTGTTGACGAATGACCGTTGCCATGTTCAGTGTTAACTCAGAGAGGTTATGGAAGGTTTCTTTAGCGCGATTCAAACTGGTTCACTAATTAGCCTGTCTTCTGGAGACGAAGGCTCCTGCAGTGGGCGATAATAGTTCGTGGCAGAGGTAATCTATAATATATGTGCTCCTGCGCAATTTCAATGACTTGTGCTTTCAAGAGCTTCTACACACAGCTGTGTACGTTCTATGCCGTCGGTTTTCCAATTACGAGAGTAAATTCCCGATCCGTTCCGTCCATTTCAGGTCGAAAAAAATGCCCGGGGCCACTCGATGGTTGTTGCTCTCAAAACTGTACAACAAAATATATGAACAAGAAAACAATATCCTCTCATGATGTCGAGGATAGGACGACATCCTCTTATTCAAGAGGAAAAACTCATGTTCAGTCAACTACGTTCAAGAAATGCCGTACGAACCCTCTTCAACAAAGCTTAGCTCTTCTCAAAAAAGGGTTACATCTATCTTCTGCTGGATTCGAACTTCCGAATAATTGAGGACTATGCTACGAACTGACTTTAAAGGAAAACAACAGCAATGTTTCCGTTTCTTTGTCTAATGGCTGTATGGGAGCGTCGAACTGCAGTTCAGCCTTACAAAGACGATGTTCATGAGGAACGGACAAGTTTCTGATGTCCGTCTCTCGCTCAACGAACATCTGTGAATGCTCCAGCTACGTGCATCTGTGTCGCGAAATCATTATGGCCACGGACCCAGCGCCGGAGCTGAGCAGGAGGAAGAGAGCGGCTTGGGGAGCTTTCAAGAGCGTCGAGGAGGTCGCGAAGAAGAAGAAGAACGTCCGACTCCGCGCCCACTTATTCGACTCTAATGTTCTTCCTGACCTAACATACGCCTCAGAAACCTGGGCTATACGAACGTAGGATGAACACGCGGTCAGCGTCGTACAGCGTGGAATCGAGAGGACGATGCTCGGAGTGACACGACTCACGCAGGTGAACGAACGCCTCCGCAGTTCCGAGCTTCGTCGACGTTCGAAGATCAGAGACGCTGTCGCATGGGTCAAGTCGTTGAAAATTAGGTGGGCTGCCCACGTAATGCGCTTCACGGACCGAGAGCTGTTACTCCGCTGGACGAGAGCCGTTACCGCCTGGGTTCCGCGGGATGTCAAGAGAACAGCAGGTCGCCCACCAACGCGTTGGTCGGACTTCTTCGTGAATGCTCTGAACGACCGATATGACGCTGTCCATGTCAGACGCAACAAGATATGAAACCTTCGCCACTGTAAAGGTAGAACGATTTTCGCGTATTGTTGCAAAAAACGGCAGAACAAACACACGTTTTTGGATAAGTATCCTCTTCTTGGTCATTAGTGACAGCCCAGAGGCTTCGCTAAAGTTTCTAAAGATGTTCAAGGAGTGTCTTCAAGTGCGCAAGACACCTACGTCTACATCCATCTCTGCTCGGACGAAGTTAGTACCATTGGTAAATCAGGTTACGGTGAGAAGCTAAAAATCAAAAGTATTCATGAGTGTGAAAGAGCCACGGTTATTGTTTTGTCTTCCGAAGCGAGAAGAGGGCATGACAAATTGTCTCCCCGGCCGGGCATTCTCTCTGCACCCCAGTGTGAAGACCTTGTAAACAGGCAGTCGAACCCTGGCTGCGGCTCCGAATCCATTTGCGAGGGAGGCGTTTGGACTCGAGACACAGCGATGTCAGAATAGTGACTGATGGATAAAATCTCATCGTCCTTGGCCGCTCCTGCCAACAGGGCACGTCACATCAATTCGACGTCGACTCGCCCAAAATAGCGATCCGTCAGATGGCGTCCACCGCCAAGAATGCGCTATACGTCATTTATCCGTTGTGCGAACCAGCCGAAAAGCATTTTAGCTTTTCTACCAACGGTTAATGTCCCAGATTCTATTGCTCGTGCTTATGGTCAGTAGCCAATACATATGCATTGGGTACGATTGAAAACCTTCCGATAATTGGTTATTCGGTTAATGCTAATCGGATCCCGGATAGTTGAATGCTAAGGAGTATCCGAAAACAATTCATTCTGAAGTAGACATTTTGATAACTCGAGAAGCTGTGTCAAGCCAAATGCGCTGCATATTTAGGTGGGGAGCTGAAGAACAATCGTATACTAAATTCCTTTTAACATCCTTTAGACGATTCAACAAAAAACTGTAAAGGGCTGCAGCTTCTTCGGAAATGACTGTCACGTTGCCGTTAAAATTTTTTCTAGCGAAGTGCCTTACTACTGAATTTTATCGCACTTTTTTCAGCAAGGATTTGAAGCAAACTTTCATTGTTATAGTTTCTTCCAACTCGGAAAATGAAGAATGAATGAGACCGACCAAACACGTCCGACACCGAAAGTGCCCTAATGGTTGCAGAAAGCTGCCGTAGTTTCTCCTTCCGTTCCGAGGCTGGTGGACTACTAGTTATATGTAAACATACGTTTCCATGTGCTCGTTGAGGTGTAAATTTTATCTCTTCTTCAGTGGTGTGCGCTGTACCCAGAGAGCTGCAAAGCCACTGCATGGGTAGAACGCACGTTAGCACTGTCGTGTGAAGAAAAATAAAGATGCTCAGCGAAAGGCCTCGTGGAATTTGATAGCGCGGACAGAATTTGAACAGACCAGATTGTACCTCGACAAGAATTGCAAGATCGTCTGGAAGTGCATAATTAGCCTCTTTTTTGCGGACAAGTAATCCAAAAATCACTTTGGAAGAAGGGTTTCGCCATAGAACTCCGGAGGAAACAATTTTTAATGCTAGAAAGCGATTGCCCCATGCACCGATCCAGGACGCGATTTTTCGTTTGATCTTCTTTCGTAGAGTTGGAGAAAAGACGTACATCTTCACTTTGCTGTTTCAAGCAAACTACACTACTACAATAGTAATTAAGTGGTCATAGCGAGAAGCAAAACGAGTGCATCGCGCGATGTCGTTTTCTCGCCAAAGAACTGCTACTATCCTGCACTCTAAAATAAACTCTGAATCACTACTTTCCTAAAAATATGAAAACCTTATGAAATTCTAAAGGTGTGCCTATTTATAGGGACATGTGAATTGAAATTTTCAAAGAATGTAATACGAAATTTTCCTACGACAAAAATTTGTTCCTATCGTCTTGGACACGCTCGTCCTGATTTGGAAGATATTCAGCCTGACTATAAAAGCGCCAAGCTTGCCTAGAAGAATGTGCAGCTTGATTTGAAAAGTGTCCAATCTGACATGCCAGTGGTATGTGCAGCACACCTTTGCCGATGAGGGAAGCGTTTAGTGATTGCACTCTCTAAAAAAATTTTAGGAATTCTTTCAGATGAAAGCATAGACGTCGAATCCGAAATGATGTCGTTTGAAAAGTATAATTTCTTTGCTGATAGGATCCAAACTTCTGAAAAAATAACGCTATGCTTACGTGTGCATTCTTCATAGGAGTGTAGTTATTTGATGTGCAGCGCACTGTAGGATAGCCTGTTACCTTACTGTGGTTGACCCAGCTCTAGGAATCCGTTGGAACAAAGCTGCAGTGACAAAAGGAGTAAGAGAAGTCTTTGTGACAACTAACACTCGCCAAAAATAGCCAAAGTATGTCAGCTTTCAGCATTTATGTTTAACAAGTCTGACAGGATGGCGATGTCCGTCCCCCTCGTGGTGCCACTAGAAACTGCTTGCTTTGTGAGCTAAGCTAAGCACGGACACTCGAATACAGGCAACAGGCCCTTGTGACAGGCCTTTGTAACAGCCATTGATGTCATTACGAGAAATCTTCAGAAGCCCGTCTCATGGACACTGCTCTATGCTGATGATGTGATGCTCGCTTGCGAAGATAAAGATGATCTCGAGCGGCAGGTGCAAGCTTGGTGCGACCGCCTGGCGACGTTCGGACTCAAATTGAACGTCAAGGAGACCGAGTACCTAACGACTGACGTAAGCGAGTCCGGCTCCATTCAAATTGACGGCACTGAGCTGGCACGCACTTCGGTGTTCAAATACCTGGGATCAGCAATAGCGTCTAAAGGCGGTCTGATGGTTGAAGCGAACTCATGCGTGAGTACAGCTTGGTCCAAGTGACGTTCGCTGACTGGCGTGCTCTGCGATAAGAAGATACCAGAGCACCTGAAGTCGAAGATCTACAAAACAGTCGTGCGGCCAGTAGCGATATACGGCGCTGAGTGTTGGCATGCGACTAAGGAAGTTGAAGCGCGCCTCAGCGTCATGGAGACGAAGATGCTGCGCTGAACGGCAGGAGTCACCCGCATGGACCGTATCAGAAATGATGCTATTCGGCAGAAGTTCGGTGTTGCGCCGATAGCTGACAAGATGCGCGAAGCTGCTTGCGATGGTACGGCCACGTTCTGCGTGGAAAGGGAGACAGCGTCCGCAAAATAGGCCTCAACTTCGAGGTAATAGGAAAGGGGCCTGGAGGACGCCCGAAGCAGCGTTGGTCCGATTCGTTACACATGGACATGAAAGTAACTGGCGTCCACCCTGATGAAGCGCAGGATCGAGAAGAGTGGCGTCACGACAACAGAAGAGCGGACCCGCTACGAAGCGGGACAAACGCTGAAGAAGAAGAAGAAGAAGAAGAAGAAGAAGAAGAAGAAGAAGAAGAAGAAGAAGAAATGAGGGTCTGACAGATAATTCCTTGTATTCTAACCATCCAAATTCTCCAGAAATCATTTTAACTTTAACGGGTGAGTGCTGATAGGTGAGTACTTGCTAGGAAGATATCGTGGATGTTCAGTTCGACCAAATAGCGCCGGTGGTGTAAGGCGAACATCGCTGCCCGGAAAGCAGAAGATGCGGGTTCGAGTTCCGCCTGGCGCAAGAGTTTTGATCGCAACTAGACATCCATCTAACAATCTCCAGAAATCGCTTGAATCTGGTACAAAAGACATCTGCATATTTCAATGTCCATTATTTGAGCAGATGCTACAGTTGCACTCGTTCCTTGATCTTCGACGAAGTTATACCTTATAAAGTTAATTGTGTGGAAAACCGTTGTATGCGTACGACCACCTGAGACGCTGTAATCCAATACAGCCGGAATTCTATAGAGGCACACATATTTGGAAAGAACAGTTAATCTGCTAGAGTACAAAGAAATGGAATAGGAGATTAGGCATTGCAATCGAGAATCAGCACCCAAAATGACTGAGTCTCCTAACAATGCAGTGTTCCACCCCTTCCCCTCTGGTGAAGAAAACGTGAGTTACACAGTCTGTCGAAAAAACGTGAGTTCTTGGGAAGAGGCGTGGAACAAGCGAAAAGTGACTTCACTGCGAAAAATATTGTTATATTTATAAACTCTTCTAGGGGCATATCTGAAGGCTGCATTCTTCGAATGGTTAATAGATACGTGAACGAGTTGGACTTCCTTGAAACGACGGGTCTGTATCAATGTTCGTCTCAAGTCGTTGCATTGCAAACAGTTTGTAAAATGCAGCCGAAAATGCCGGAATTGCTTGTTCAATACGCCTGTGTGGAAGTATAAAGTGTGACGCATTCTACTGTGATTCGCTTGGATTTACCGATTTATTTGATAGCGATTAAGGCATAAAGATACCCCTCAGCTCTACGAAGAGGATAGCATGTAGTCCCTGCTTCGAGGCAAGCTGTTATAGCCTCTGGTGGCACATGACGCTTTAGGACAAGAAGTTTCCTCGCGTGGGCGATTTGTCACCCGAGGGGTCTAGAAAGCGATTGGTGGTTGTTTGCATTTGGAAATCTTCCCTTCAGAACTTCTGAAACGTGAACTTCTTCCGAACCACTCCTCAAGCCTTTATCAACCCAGTGATGGCGATACGATGCCTTGCAAAGCCATTTTTAAACGAGAGAACGAAATAAGAGGAATCGCCTCTCCTACCATCGCAAACTCACAAACTTGCTACTGCCAGGGCTCCTTCATCTTTCCTCTTTTTGCACTGGTCGCTGGGTATTAGTTGTATTTTCTGCTGTTCATCCACTCTCAGAAATGCTGACGATCATAAGATTATGGAACTTGTTTTAGTCCTTTGAAATCTTCATTTGTGTCCAGAGTGCAGAGGCAGAAGGGCAAACGATTTTCTTCTGGCTTGTTTAGAGGAATCAAATTCCTGTTAGTTGAACTTTTTGTTGTTGTTCACTACTGACATGTAGACGTGTTCATAATGACTACAGACTAGTTTTGTGGTGTACAGGCTTTCAAGCAGAATAACATGAATTACTCTAACAAGGAGAGCCTCCAGAGTGTCGGTGAGCTCTTGCGATGCAATTTCTGCAGGATGTAGGGTACCATGTGGGGAGTTCAAAACCGTAGTTAATTTTTTCGGAATGCTCTTCTGTGGTCGAAAAAAGCGTGTGGACGAGTGAGCGCGAAGTTCATGGCGCCCTGCTGCCACCTGGCCTAATGTGGTCAGTTGGCGCAGTGGTAGGGGGATCGCCTCTCGGGGGCACCGAGCGGGTTTGATGGTTCGGTTCCCTGTGTCGGCAATGTCTTTACACACACATCAGATCGTTATTACTATGGGCTCACGTGATTATTGGAGTCAATTTGTGCACGATTAATGCTCTTAGTATTTAAACTTAGCCTTTTTGGGCTTTCACTTGAGTTACCTCGTATTTGCACTGTATCATATCAGCAGCGAAACCGTAAATGCACACAAACGCATAAACTTCACGGGATAAGTATGAATTTAGTCTGATACCTGTAAAAACATAACATTAACAACAAAATGTAGGGTGGCCGCTGGATATGTTGATGGTCACTCGGGACCCTTCTTTACGCCTACCGATTCTGCTTTCAACGAAGAAGAAGTAATGATGCCGTGTCAGGGAGAGAGAGATTGTTTGTCCCTAGCGTTTGTAAGATGCTGCTGGTGTAATAAGCGACTATGTTTTAAATGTTTCATAGTTCTATATCATAATCGTTGATTATCATTGTCAGCAATAAACATAGTTACTTCATGTGGGCAAGAAATTTTTTTATGTTAGTGACCCAATACAGTGCAAAAAGGATTGAGGTAACTAGAGAAGGTCACGAGAGGTAACTCAAATGAATGCAAATTGATTACTGTGATCACGCAAGCCCATAATATTAACGATCCGATGTGTGCAAAAGTGATGGCGACACCGCGGACCGAACCACCAACCTGTCCGGTGCGCCCGACAGGCGACTCCGCTACCGCTGCGCCGACCAACCACCGGCTGGGTGGCAGCAGGGCGCCATGGACTTCGCACTCACTTGTCCACACGCTTTTTTCGACCACAGAAGAGCATCCCGAAAAAAGTAACTATGGTTTTGGACTCCCCACACGGGACCCTACATCCTATAGAAATTGCATCGCTATCGCTCACCGCCACTCTGGAGGCTCTCCTTGTAAGTCTTCTTCGACGACAGGTTCCCCTTGTATTTAGCGTCTTTTGCCTTCTCTTCCTGGTGCACTTTTGCAGTCGACTCTTCGGAAAACCCGTCTTCCCGACAGAAAAAGAATGAGAGACATCTGCAAGGGGACGACACCCAGTAATCAAATTAAAAGTGCGGATGTGCGAAGCTTGAAACATGGTCTCTTGCCGAGCAGATCCCGTCGCTCCCAATTCGGTGATTTTTCCGATTAGCTCAGCATTACTTAGGTGCCCTGCAGTAGCACACATACGCAGAAGGGTAACATCACAAGGATTGGCTGTTGCCTTTAACTGTGAACTAACTACAACGCCTTAAATCGCCTAGTCGCCCGAAAGAAATTTGCAGGATGAAAAATAGTGCAGTGGGGTTCAAAAAAAAAGCTCCAAACCCTGGTGGCGTTGATCGGTTTTCAGGAAGAATTTGGAAAGCAAGTACGAATTCAAGATTTCAGTGTAAAAATTTCGGAAATTTATTTATATGAAAGGCATGGAGTGGTAAGGAAGCTGGAAGAGGCGCCAGTCGTCGCGTGCACCGAATCACGGTTCCTGTTTGAGTCCACCCACAGGTCCATCCCTCCGGGGTCGGTGGATGAGTACCAGACTTGTGTGGGAACGATGAAACACGGACTTTTCCATAGGCTGGCCAGCGAAGGCCGTGATATGCATGCACCAAATATGCATTCAGCTTAGCTCGACGTTATCCCGTAAAAGTAAATAGAATGCGTTGTGCAAATTAACGGTAGGGACTGACGCCGTCATTCATCCTTATATTCATCCTTATAGCCATTCAAAACTCATTTTTAAGCTTGAAAAGTTGGGATTCCACCCAAAGCTTATAAGTTGGTTTAAGGAATTCATTAGTGGAAGAACCTTCCAGGTTAGAGTTAACCAGCCGTTTTCTGGGGTCAAGGAAGTCTTGAGCGGTGTCCCGCAAGGAGGGTACTTTCCCCAGTCCTATTCGCTATTTACACTGCTGATTTAGTTCAGAAGGTCCAAGAGGTTGGTATCAAGTGCATGCAGTATGCAGATGACTTTAAGATTTACGGAGAGCTTAGTCAATCTGAAAATCTTCAAATAGCTATAGATGTAGTGGCTCAATGGGCCAATGAGTGGGCCCTACCCATCGCTCCGGAAAAGACTTTACACATGAGAATAGGAGGGTCTGAATGCTCAACAAGGTATACAGTGCATGATACCATTATACCTCGCGTGGAAAGTGTTGTTGATTTAGGTTTCGCTTATAATAGCAAATTAGACTTTTCTGAACATTACAAAGTTATTTGTGGAAGGGCCAATGCACGTACCTATTAGCTTTTTAAGGGATTGACCACAAAAAATAAGGAGACTTTGACTAAAGCATACAAAATATATATAAGACCACTGGTGGAGTGTGGAACTACCGTATTTGCCCCACACAAGGTGAAGGATATAGAGGCTATAGAAAAAGTGCAAAACAACTTTTCGCGTAAGATGATCATCCGCTATGGAGGATTTTTGTACTCCAGAATACCAAAATCCAAAATCAGAAATAGTTTTTTGGGACTACACTCACTCCAGTCAAGAAGGAAGTTAAGAGATGACGAAGGGAATTTGATATGTATGTTGTTGCTAATTGATGTTATCTCACGTCTGTCTTATACAGCGTAATAAATTGATTGATTGATTGATATGCATCCTGGACCTTACCTCCTTTCCGCTCAACTAATCTTTGTCGACCTAGCAACTGAAATCTCGGCAAAAATGTTTCATCTGGCTGATCTACGGTAAGGGGCCTTAGAATTTTTCGTTTCTCACGACAGAAGAAAAAAAGGAAAAATTGAGCTTAAGAAGAGCATAAACATTCCCTCCTCAATCGCGATAAAATTTTAGGTCATTAGAATTACATAATAGAGACCAGTGATAGAATATAACTGAATTCAATTTGACTGTGGTGTAGAGCTGTGGGCATTAGAAGGGTTCTCCTGATAAACAGGGGTATACAAAAATAAGATCAGCAAACGGTGTGGTATAGAAAGCAAGTAGTGATGTCTTAGTGAAAAATCGTAGTCCAATACAGTTCTACTACAATGCAAAGGCCAAAAAAATGCCCAAGACAGGAATCGAACCTGTGTCGCCTCGGCCACAACGTGGAGTACTAACCACTATACTACTTGGGCCGAGAGTGGTGAACGTTATTTCCGTTTACAAGGATTATATTTTTGGCGGCTACAAAATGGTTAGTTTACAGAGCACTGCGACTTCATGTGTAGTGGGAGAAGCAACTCTATTCTGTCTTCTGCAAGGTTATGGATTTCAAAAAAGCGCTCGCAGAAAACAAAGTCTTCACTTCCTCGAAGGAAGAAAAATTGATGACCTGGAGATGAGGTTCAAATCAGCTGTTAAGGCGTTCAGCCATTGTGGTCTATTTCACCAATTTCCTATAAAACGGCGCTCGAGTGTTGCGCCGCATCAATGGGTAGCACATCCCAATAGACAAAGAACCGTTGGACACGCTCGCTAGTAACACCTCCACAACAACGCAGTGTTTGCAGCGATGAGGCTGTTCCCGCGAGTAATTCAACACCTAGAACATGCCGAGCTGTTTTCGACGCTCCCCCACGTCGCGAAATCGACGGAGGCACACAGCTGAACGAGAAGGGCTGGCCCGAGCGAACCTGTAGATAACGACCGCCTGCCAGATGTGGACGAACGACAGCACGACGCACACGGCCACCGTGCCGCCGATGACGGCCAGCGCGACGTTTGTCGACGGCGGACCCTCCAAGTCGAGAGAATGACCTGGAAAAGCTGCAGGATGGTGTGCGTTCTCCCTCAGAATCAGAGTTCCGCTCACCGATTATCTGACGCATCGTATCGAAGGAGACGGAGGAGAAGATGAGAATGATGGCGGCCATCAGCATGCACACCAGTTGCTGAACTATCTGAACGAAGAGCAGAGATGAAATCAAACAGGCAAAAGTAAACAATATTTAACCATCGAAGTTCAGCCTTACCCAGCACGACGGCCCCTGCACTAGCAATCCCGCCCGCACAGAGCGTGGCGTTTTATGGAAGAAAATGGAGAAGAACACCAAAAACGCGAGCGAATAGCGGTCAACAGGCCACGCAGACAAAGTATAGAAAGCGCTAGCCAAACCCCATCCGGAATCCGCCAAGCATTCCATATACTTCTATGCGAAATTATAGTAGCAATCTGGCTAGATAAAACCCGATTCAAGAACGACTGCAGGCGCTATAAACCACGGAGCATTAATTAACCTTGCGACCTCATGGTAAAGCTTCAGATTCAGAAGTTTGAATGAGTTTTTCTACGTCTTCCTACTTGTCCGTGTAGCGTCTACCGTACTTCAGCACAGAACATTGCGGAAACATTGACGACCAAAGAAACCGCGGACCAGATCTCAAAACGATGGTCTCAGAGCCTCTTGCTCAAGTTATCGCAAAAACAACGCATCGTGCTTTTCCTCCTCCCCCAGAGGATCCAGAATGAACTAGCACTGCACAGCGAGCAGCGTCTCCATTCGTCCCGTCGTGTCCCAGAGTGCTCCAACGGATCCTCCTCGCTCTATGGACACGAACAACGACATATGTATCATTCGTTCAGGGCTTTCACGAAGAAAACTCATCAATCCGTTGGTGGGCGCCCTGGTGTTCCTTGACATCCCGCGGAATCCAGTCGGTAACGGCTTTCATCCAGCGGGTGTCTGCAAACATACTGCGTGGCCTGCCCACCTAATTCTCAATGACTCGGTTTATTGGTCAGCGTCTCTGACCATCGAGCATAGTGTTCTCGATTCCCCTCTGCGCGACGCCGATCGTGTCTTCGTCCTGCTTTCGTATGGCCCAGGTCTCTGAGGCGTATGTCAGGGAAGGAAGAACGGTAGAGTCGAAGAGGTGGGCACGGAATCGGGTGTTCCTCTTCTTATTCACGACTTCTTCGACGTTTGTGGAAGCTACCCAAGTCGCTTGTTTCCTCCTGCCCAACTCCGGCGCAAGTTCGTTGGCCATGTTGACTTCGCAACCCGGATAAAGGAACTTCAGTCTTCACGTCGATGACGACGTCGTTGTAGAATGGTGAGGTTACTGGCCATGTTGACTTCGCGACCTAGATACTCGTAGCGGGGGCATTCGGAGATGTTCGTTCCGTTGAGTGGGAATGGGGATCAGAAACTTGTCCATTCGTTAGACATCGTCTTTGTAAGATACAGCTGTAGTTGTTTTTCAGGTGGTCGGCTTTATAAAATATCAAAAGTTGAGTAGGATCCAAAAAGCTTGAACAGGGATACGGCTAAAAAGCAAAAACGTATTGGTACTCACTACAGAACGTAGCCTGCTTCGCCGCAACCACCTGCCACATCGAGCATTGATCTCTAATTTTTTGAATTTTTCCTTTTTTAGAACTTTTCCTTCCTGCAGTGTTTAGGTGATTTAATGTAGGATATGATATCAATTAAAAAATCACGAAGTATTAAGATACATAAGGTTTTCGACGTGTCTGTTTCCCCTTATTACTCATTGTCAATTTCTCTTTTTTGGCACCTCTGCGTCCGTATGACTGAGATTTCTTCTTATTCCGGTTTTCTAGTAAGGTTTAATTGCCCAAGTTTGAAGTAATTCTTCGACAAATTTGGATGATAACTATACTGTAAACAGTCCACTGCACAACAGCGTATCCAACGCACAGTTTCATAGTTTCATGCTCTGGGACCCACCGTGATAATCAAGAACGGGTAGAGGTATTTGTGTCGCTTGCTAATGATCGCGTAGACGCCGAGAATGACGACGCAGATGGGCACGATGAGCCAGGTGAGGGTGGACCGCATCCCGAACAGCAGCGAGAACACCGAGCACACCACGTACCACACCAGGCACACCTGTGTTCCCGTCTGAAAACCAAACGTTCTGTAATGGTCATCATTGCTCAGTCGACTGGCCTCTAAACGCCTAGTGGACGAGCAGAAAACGAAGCGCTTTCGGTTGGGAGAAAAGGAGGATGTGTCACTCACAACTACATGGCAGAATCCGCAGAGGCATCGAAATCGTGACGGATCTAGGTGCACAACACCTGTCGACATGCTTTGCAGAACCTGAAATGAACCAAGATTTGGAGAAGCTTCAGGAAAGGAATGCAGACGGGCTCTCCGAGGCCAACCGTCTCCTTGTGTCGGATTAAGAGCTCAGCAAAAAAGAAACTGCAGGGGTGAGAAGGAATTAAATCCGAAGAGTGCATGCAATGATCCGTCACAAGCACGAGTACAAAAGCCTAAAACTGGGAGAGACTGAGGCATTCAGTTGGTGGGAGACTCCTAATGATGTTCTTTCGATATGGCAGTCTACGACTGGCTTGTTTAATTATGAAAGTGTTTTCTAATTTCTGCACACAACTCTCTCTATTTCGGGCACGGTTTGACTCTGCTAGTGTCTACGGTTAACATTTTAACTTATGCAAACCAACCCACTAAGAGAGGGTCTCAGGTGCATACCTGAATGGTGAAGATAAGCACCCCTATGAGAATCTGCACCCTTCAAGTCCCCTAAAAGTTTATTATGGACCAGTATCAATCCCAATACTTTTCAAACATCAGGTATACAGAAAAAATGGAAAAATCGTCATGGAATCGAAACAGACTTTCTGCTATTTAAAGGTTGATATTCTTGTAGGGGTATTCATTTTGGTCAGTTTTTTCAACTCTCGAATTTTCTCTCGGACATATGCTGAATAAACAGTATGTGCGCAGAATCCTGCGAATGGCATTACTCGAAACCTGGTCACCAAACCAGTAGCTGTCTTCAGGGCAGAGGAAAAACAGCAAATTGTGCACCGTAAGGCGATCGACTAAGAGGAGATCCTCAATTGGATCAGCTGCTCGGGATCAAAGCCCAAGGAGTGTGCATGAATGAAATCCGAAATTTGGTAAATCGTAATTACGACAAAACTGCCGTTAATCGTAAATTGTAAACCGCAAATTAAACTGGGAATTCAAAGTTGGCTTCAAAGAAAATGATCCGTGCATTGTGCGACCATGTTTGCAAGAGATGTTTTCGTGCTTCGTACCAAACAAATAGTTTCGTCCTTTTTCGACATAAGTTCTATAAGTGTAGGTATAAGGATGTCATGGCTTTCAAAATAGAAGTGATTGCCTATTGGTTAACCTTGTGAATAAGAAGAATCATAAGTGACCACACCTTAGCCGTAGCTCGCAAAAAGGTTTTATAGCATGTCATTCCATAATTTTGGCCTGGGATTCGACTATCGCGTCTTTTCTCATCGCCAAATTAAGCGAATACCACTCGTTATGAGCTCGATGTCAAAGCTAATTTCCTTACACAAATTAAAATGCAAGTGCTGCAAAAAGCGTAAAACCATACTATACTTGGCACTACTAGCCACGCTGAACCAAAATTAAGGGGACTACGCACGAGGAAAATAAAGAAATGGCAACCCTATTACACAAATCTTCATTGTTCTAGACAAGTTGTGGTATTAGGTTGTAACGAATTAAATGGCACTGGCTCGCGCCATTTTTTGGCGCGTCTTTACGCGTTTGATCAAGAACAAACCGTAACATGTGGCATATCATTTAGAAGCGCAAACTTTGCTCTACCGGTGAGTACCAAATTTTCTATGTAAAAGTGGGAAAACTTTAGAGTTTTATTGACTTTTTTGCAGATGGACAAAAGAGTAATCCGAGGCATTTACTTGTATGAATTCAAGCTGGGCACTGCAGCTAAGGAGGCGGACGAGAAAATCAACGCGGCATTCGGTCAAGGATGTTCCACAATTCGGACGGCGTATCGTTGGTATCAGAAGTTCCGGAATGGAGATGAGAGCTTGGAAGAACATGAAGGTCGTGGGAGGCATAGTGATGTTGTGAGGACAAGCTGAGAGATGTGGTAGAGGAGGATCCACACAAAGGTACCAGGGAGATAGCGAAGGTTCTTGGCGTCAGTCACAACACAGCTGCCCGGCATCTGAAGGAAATTGGAAAGACCAAAAAGCTGGAAAGATGGGTGCCTCACGAGCTGTCTGAGGAGCAAAGAAACCGACGATATGAGATCTCGTCCGCACTGCTTCTACGGAACGAAACGGACCCATTCCTTGATCCATCGTAACCTGTGACGAAAAATGGATAATGCACGACAACAGGCGACGATCGGCGCAGTGGGTGGACAGCGATGAGAGCCCCAAGGTTTTTGCGAAGCCGGAATTGCACCAAAAGAAAGTAATGGTGACAGTATGGTGGTGTTCGCTGGGAATTATTCACCACAGCTTCCTCCCTCCCGGTGAATCCATCACGGCAGAGAAGTACTGCATTGAAATTGAAGAAATGATGGAAATGTTGAAGGATATCCGGCCGGCCTTGGTAAACTGAAGGCGAGTTCTCCTTCTACACGACAATGCTCGCCCCCATGTAGCACGAATGATTGCAGAAATTGAATGAGCTGAGCATTGAAACTCTACCACATCCTCCGTAATCTCCCGACCTCTCCCCAACAGACTGCCATTTCTTCAAGCATCTTGGCGACTTCTTGGTTGGGAAAATATTCAAATACCAACAGGATGCCGAAAGTGCCTTCGAAGATTTCGTCAATTCCAGAACTTCTGATTTCTATGCCACTGGGATAAAAAAGCTTGTGTCACGTTGGCAAAGATGTGTAGAATCAGAAGGTTTTTGTTTCGATTAATAAACTTGCTTACAAGCCGAGATATTAACTGTTTAAATTTACAGTGGTTCAGTGCCATTTATTTCGTTACAACCTAATAGTTTGGGTACTGGTAGTGCTTTTAAAAGATGTACTACCATCTATATTAACCTAGAAATACAAAATGCTCTCGAAAAAGCTGCCACTGCCTTATAGCCCACTTCAAAAGGCAGAAAGACGGTCCTTCTGATGACTGCCTACAAGGCGTTGAACCATATGAGGCTTTGGCGCAATGAGACTAGCGGAGGGGAGGGGGAGGTCATCATGGTAGGACACCCCTACACAACGTTTTGTGTTGCACGAAACTAAAAATTTTATGCAACACTGGTGTTTTGCACCTGGTGAACTGAGGTAGGCCATTTCTGACGTAATTTGGATCCAATGATTTTTCCTATCAAGGCGAATAAGCACTCGTCGTTATTAGTACAAGGTGACCCCCGGTGGTTGAAACGGGCGGGGTGTCCTACCTCAAGCGGCATCATAGCACTGAAGCGCATCAGAGAATGATGAATTATGCAAAGATCTATTGTGTTATGCGGAAAGTTCTCAGCGTTTCGTGTTACTATTTTTAATTCGTCTATTATTAAGTAAAAATTCAACTTGCATTGCGCATTTATGCTAATTTCTGTAGAGGATTTTTCGCTCTATCTAAACAAATATCTTATGTTTCAACGTTGTTTTACATTCCTGTTCTTGATAGGATTAATGAAGTATGTCGGAGGAACAATTCGGAGTGATATTTCATTTCAGCTTCACATTGGAACAATGCACAGCCGACACAGCTTGACAAATTAATCACGTGTGGGGTAGCTAATAGTGTAATAAAATAACAATAGTGCTGGAGAAAGTATTGTGCAGCAGTGGTTCAGTAAATATCGGAAAGGAGATTTCAGCCCTAAAGATGATCCTTTGATGAAAAGTGGATTCTGTATGATAAGAGGAACCGTTCCGGACAGTGGTTGTACGCCGACGAACACCATAGACATTTTCCAAAGACGACCCTCCACCAAAAAAGTGATGGTCACTGTGTGGTGGTCCCCGGCTTTAGCCAGCATTCGTCAACAGAAGAGGCCGGATTCTTTTGCACGATAACGCCCGCCCACACGTTTCACAAATGGCTATTCGAAAATTTATCGAATTAAGGGCTGAAGTTCTGCCTCACCCGTCATATTCTCCACACCTCTCGCCAACCGACTGCCGCCTTTCCAAACACTTTCCGAACTTTCTCGCCGCTAAAACCAATCAGGACCAAGCCAAAACAGCTTTCATGGATTTTATCGAATCGCGAACATATATTTTTTCGCTGATGGAATAACTCGACTGGTTGCTATTTGGAGTTGGCAAAAGTGTGCTGATTCGAACAGTGCCTATTTCGACTAAATCCGATGAGATTTGAGAACGTTATGGTAGTTCAAATTTAAGCACTCAAAACGCTGAGAACTTTCCGGACAACCTAATAATAACTATTCTTGCACCCTTTCTTCAAACGGTCACATCTTCAACGGTATACAAGCTATGCGTTAATTTTTGGATGATCGTGGAGTAATGTCCTTCAATCGTATCTGAATTTCTGAGCGTATCAGAGTTGGCTTTGATCAATTTCCACATTTCCACGGATTCACCACGAGATAGCGATCGTCAACTCGAAATGCACTATACAATTCCCACTTTCCTACCTTTGACGTTTGTGGTAATTTCAGCACTCGTTATGCATTTTCTCGCATTACTCGAAGACATGTTAGTTCTTTATCCGTTGTAAGAAAAACAGTTTAAATTAAAATTAAATTTCCACGAAATGGTTGAAGGAGACCTTCGTTGGGCCAGCCGAGAAATCGAATTCTACCTTGTTCGAGCACATTTCTGTAGCGTCACTCATCTAGTCCCCAAAAAGCTGATAAAAAGCAAGACAAAAAAATATTCCACACATAGGTTCCGAACGCCTGCGGGAGGTGTCTACTGTCAAAAATTAGGCAAAGTACACTCAAACTAGAGCGAGCTAGATGTGAGTGTCTGGTGAATTTGCCTAAACCAAAAAGGATATACGATATAATCTGAAGTCATAAAGCTTTATTCGCCCTGCGAAGGAAGGAATTTTGGCATGTGATCATAAACGGCACTGGGCACGTTCACCGAAAAACAAAGAAGTAAAAATATTTTCATAAAAATGATTTTGGATTTCGAACAAATAAACCCAGACACGAAAAATTGCTTAAAATTCACAAATCGCTGTTTCGTTATCAAAGGGACAAGCTAGGCTGTTGGTATGGGCAAGACATTGGCATGATCGTTGAACCCGTTAACCAGAGTCGTCACAAAAACATGGTACTATTAAATACAGTGGCTACAGCGGCTTGCACATACATGAAATTCAGAACTGTGAAAAAAAACTTCCGCGTTGAGATCGAAATCGGACGATTTTAGACTAAATCTATCACTCCGGGAAACTTGATCGTTTGCGTGGGCTAGGAATGAGCAAAACAGATGCATTCAGTTTCTATCTGTTTGTCTATTTGTTCAAATTTATTTATTTATTTATTTATTACACTCGCAGGTGCGCTCCTATCGTGCGAAACAAAAATTGAAACACTAACATAATATTAATTTGTTTAACAGAGGTATGTATATACCAGAGTTTGAAGACACAAGGGACTTCCAAAACGATAGGCGAAAAATTGTGATGCAAAGGATAAGAAATTAATCGAAGGACTTATGAATCGTGTTGCATGAGAACTGTAAGATCCATGTCGTGAATGTGAGCAGCATCACCAGTTAGGGGCGCGCCAGCCAATGAGGTCGCTTTGAGTGGGCGAGCCAATCAGAGTGATTGGCTGTGATTGGCTGTTGGGCTCCCAACTCCCAATGAAGCACAACTTCGCGATACGGACCAGGTATAATAACAGTTCAAAAAAGGGATGCAAGAGGTGCAACAGCAGGAGGTGTTGCCTAGGTCACGTCACAAGACATAAAGTGATTCAAGCCAGTTTCTTCGAGCTCCATGTAGCTGGCATCGAGGTTGCAAGCTCTGACAACAATGTCTTGTTGCAGTCAAAACCTTATCGCCAGGCGGTACTCGAACTCGCACGTCCTGCTGACCGGACTCGAGTCCTGCCTAGCACTACAGTTTTGATCGCAACAAAAAAACGTGTAGCATAAAGTATTTGTTCGAACACAGGTAGTTAATAGAACTAATGGAAAAGAAGTTAAAAATAAACATGAGCGTAAAGTAGAATGGAGCAAAACGAAACAAAAACTTACAAATAAGCTTTCTATTGCTTATTAGGTGGTATATGCAAAATAAATTAGAAGAGAAAATATTTTGACAGAGCGGAAAAAGTGAAAAAGTCTGATTTGATTTTAAATTTGTCTAATTTAACCTGCAGGCGCCTCTTAATTCAAACAGATAAAAAGTATTAAAAGTCAGCCGAGAAAAAATTGCTTAAAGGGCGATAGAAAAGCGAGAACTAGTAAATCGATGACTTGCCATTCGAGTTAACACAAAGTTCTGTGCAGAGACTAATTGCTCGTCGCAAACGCTAAATAATGTATAAACGAAATGTGGGAAGCGAACCCCTTACAATCGCATACCCGTCATTCTCCAACTTATTCTATTTGTTTACATAAATCGACATAAGAAGAGAGACGAAGAGGATTGTAGGTGAGTGAATTATAACATCCAAGAAAGTTATACTATGTATTTATTTATTTATTTAAAAATACAATTTTCCTTGAAGAAAAGTATCCTAATCATTTTAGAGAGCCTCTAGTTTAGCGTACACAAGCTCATTTCGATTAGAAAGCTTCACTTTGACTTCAAAACTCCTAGGCTGGCCTAGAAGAGCGTCGAATTTGATTTGAAAAGTGTTCAGTTCGACGTAAAAATGGTGTATATAAATAGAGAAGGATTAAATCGTGAGACCTATGTAGATGCTGATATGTGACAAAGAAACGAAACATGGGGCGATATGAGCGAAGACCGCCATTTATTTGCACGAGTTTCGAGAAATAAATTACGGTTGTCGGTGCTCATCCACCTTTTTGTAGGAAGTGCCAAGGAATCTAGTTCTGTCGCATATCGTGGGATCCTTTAATCTTAAATTGAATAGGATAATATCATCGGATTGGCCAAATAAACGGCTCATTCCTTTAAGGGTGAGGACTGTTCCACATGTAAAAATGTAGCCGGCATTTAGTAGTAAAGCAGCTCAGCAGGGTATGCCAGATAGTCGTCCAGTGGTATAAGGTGTGCGACAAAAAACAATAGAACGAGCAGGTGAATGAAGCCCAACTTGTAACCGCTCCTAATAAGGTTCGTTTCGCATTCGCCGTCAAGCGAACCCCATCGATTAAACTCTTCTGTTGGGAGTTCCTTCCGCAGGAGCAAGCTCATCGAGCCAGCTGCTCCATGAAAATCTCCGTTGAGCTAAATCAGTTAAGGGACACGAGAGATAGGTTTCTGGAAATTCCCTCAATCAAAGCGATTTTCTTCACAAGTGCCTAAATAGCAAGCAACAACAATTGACAACTCAAATGACTCCTCTTTTCTTCTTAAAAGACCAAATTAATTTTGCAGAAAATGACGCATGAACTTGTAAGCGTAATTAGTGCATTTTGATGCAATTAAATGAACAAATGTATAGACGTGGTTTGCCCCTAATACCAATTTCCAACCACGTTGCAAACATTTCGATTAAGGAACTTTATGAATGATCAATCTCTGGACCAGAGTAGATGCAAAACAAGTATACTGCATGTATACTAGTATACTGCACAGTATCATCAAATGGTGTTCAAAACTTCATCGGGCTTGTAGAGCGAACCAGGAGGATGAACCGGCTCTTGGGTGAACCCATTAGCAGGTTCTTATTTCGGATTTCTCGCCCAAGCCAACGAAGTCTTCCCTCCCTTTGCGGTCGGTGAAAAGATAATGAAATGGTACTAGACTTGTGTGGAAAAGATATAGCACTGAGTTGTTCATCGGCTGGTCATGTCTTTGTAGCATTATTTATTAGCTAAACACGCATTCAAATTGTCTCATATTCCAAGACCGTATAACAACTCTTTGCCTCTAATTTTTATGTAATTAAGGATAGTGGCTGAAAGTCGGTCCGTTTGACTTGTCAATCCTTTTGTGGATGTCACGCAGTCTACTTCTAGGAGTATGTAGAAGTAGAATTCCTTTCAACCCTTCTGGGTCTGTGAACTGGTACCAGACTTTTCTGGAGAAATGAAGCACTGAATTGTTCATCGGCTGGCAACCACAAGTCATTATATGGACCCAGTACTCATTCAAATCGCCTCCACAATGCGTCGTAGAAGTAGAATGCGTGGCGCATACTTAAAGGCGATCGTGCAAAGCCGTTTTTATCCTTTACTTCACTATGGAGTGAACGACAAAATTACTATTGAACAATGCTTTCTAATATGTAAACCTGTCTAGAGCAACACTTTCAAAACCCAAACGAAAAACCGAAGCATACGAGGTCAACCGAATGAGAAAGCAAGCAGGAAGGAAGAAGGAACAGATGCATATGAATGAAGACGATACTAGAAGTGTGAAAGAGGCCCTTTGCGAGGGGCCGGCGATCTACCAGACAACCAGGCACGTTTCTTCAGCAGAAATGAAAAGAGGACGCATATTAAAGGCGATGAGGTCAAAGCAGAGCTGTGCCATCTCCTCAACACTATGTCATCAGCCTAGACGGTAAAGATGGCTACTGCCATGCAGGTTATCACGATGTGTCGCCGATGCGTTCGCCTGTTTTTTCTTCTTTGAAGAATTAACCAAGTCGAATAACGAATGCCAGGATTAGGGCGTTGTGCTATGGAGAAGTCGCCCTACAGAGTTGCGAGCTTATGTGAGGGTGGCGCTCGTTGCTCTGACAGAATCACAGACTGAAGCGACTTCATTCAGGCGAATTCATTTTTTAATGATGTTTTCCTTCTAAAGAAAAACGAATAATACTGTCATCAGAGTTAATGGGTATCTTTATTTCAGATGAGAGGAAGGAACTCGTCGCATGCGGAATCGGTTCGCTTCTTCGACGTCTTCAGCGAAGCGTCTTCTTCCATCTATCTGAAACAATGATACTTTAGTAAGACGACGAAAGCATAAACACACGAGGAATGGCTCTAGACGACTGTTACACGCAGGTGTAGGAGCGTCTTCTATCCATAAGGAGTGAGAAAATGAGAAGTGTCGCAATCATACACTGAATAACCTAGCCAGAAGATCATCGATTATGCCGTCATTCCTGATAAAGGATCACATAATCAATGTCATCACGATAGAATACGATGTGAAGCCTATAGAACAAATTAAAAAGGCGTCCTTGACCCAAGGAGCAGTGCAACGATCTGCAGGGGTACGGGGCAAAGGACACTGAGCTAATCCTAACATTTGCTCAAGGCAACATGTAGCACCGCTGCACAATTCGAGTTTCAACCAGCAACCAGAAGCGTGCCACATTGGAAAGCGAATGGTTGGTGTAACCAGCATGGCCGAGTGGAGCAGCCTCTGTGATCCTCTACGACTTATTTCCTTTTCTCTATTGGTAACCTTTGGCATTCTCTCGTATTCACCTGGCTGTCGACTCCAGAATCTAATTGATGAAGTAAGCTGGTGACATGTTTTTGACAAATATTTCTGATCAACACTTGATTTTCTAGGTGCAACCGAACAGTGTGATATAATAATAAATGTAACGCTTGACTCCCATAAAGCGCTTTTCTTGTACTGGGTGCGCCGCGCGCTTTATGCTTACAGAACACCACGGATCCAGTTTCACAGCGCATTTCGCCTATAAAACGACTTCCATTAGCAACCGATGGAAAAGTCATAGTAATCTCCGTAACGGTAATCTCCCCAGGCACGTCTGGAACAAATTCGAGTCAGCCTGAAGGAACGGAGAACTTTCAGATCTTATTCACAATGAAATGAACCTGCTATCGAATAGTAGAGCAACGCCTCTTCTATCAGCTCAATAGCCTCCTTTTCCTGTCAAAGCAAATTATTCTTAAGAAGTATTGCACCTAGCACTTTACTGCGTTACCCACTCTCAGTTTTCCAGAAACATTACCGTGCTTTCTCCCCTACTGTGCAGTGCAGGCAAATGAGTTTATGTCCTGTATAATGTCTTGCAGCAAGCCAGGCACCAATTTAACGAGCCAGAAGAGTTGGAGAGCTTGGTTGGCCTAGGCATTATCCAAAAATCAAACACCTCAAATTCTTTTGCATGCAGCGTTCGGCGCCTCGTCCGACTGCGCAACCACGCGACCGGGAACGTTAACAATAATAACAGATAAGCAACGAGCAAATAGCAAATTTGTGGCGAAGCAGACCGTTTCCGTATCCACTAAAGGTTCTCGTCATTCTTCCTGTATGTCTCGGAAATGAACCCATGATCAGATCTCACAATGAAGACTCGATGAAGGTGTTCAGTGGGGGAGGGGGGATTCACGATAATGTTTGAAGACCTCGTGAGTATGGAGCTTCGTTGGGATCAGATACGCTCGGCGATGAACATGTCGTTGAAAACTATTTGGCAGATCACGTAAAGCGTTTTCTTGCCACCGATGGAGGGAAGCACTAACCAGCGGATTCCACAGGGTGCTTTAAGAGCGGCTGGATGCTTGCGACGGTCAGTTGCAAGCCCTGAACAAACTTACAACCATTGCTCACCACTTGCTTAGAAATGTTATTAGGTTGTAACGAAATAAATGGCACTGAACCACTGTAAATTTAAACAGTTAATATCTCGGCTTGTAGGCAAATTTATTAATCGAAATAAAAACCTTCTGATTCTACACATCTTTGCCAACGTGACACAAGCTTTTTTATCGAAGTAGAAGTTCTGGAATTGACGAAATCTTCGAAGGCACTTTCGGCATCCTGCTGGTATTTGAATATTTTCCCTACCAAGAAGTCGCCTAGATGCTTGAAGAAATGGTAGTCTGTTGGGGAGAGGTCGGGAGAAGTCGGAGGAAGTGGTAGAGTTTCAATGCTCAGCTCATTCAATTTCTGCAACGTCATTCGTGCTACATGGGGGCGAGCATTGTCGTGCAGAAGGAGAACTCGCCTTCGGTTTACCAAGGCCGGCCGGATATCCTTCAACTTTTTCATCATTTTTTCAATTTCAATGCAGTACTTCTCTGCCGTGATGGATTCACCGGGAGGGAGGAAGCTGTGGTGAATAATTCCCAGCGAACACCACTTTCTTTTGGTGCATTCCGGCTTCGCAAAAACCTTTTGGCTCTCATCGCTGTCCACCCACTGCGCCGATCGTCGCCTGTTGTCGTACATTATCCATTTCTCGTCACAGGTTACGATGCGATCAAGGAATGGGTCCGTTTCGTTCCGTAGAAGCAGTGCGGACGAGATCTCATATCGTCGGTTTCTTTGCTCCTCAGACAGCTCGTGAGGCACCCATCTTTCCAGCTTTTTGGTCTTTCCAATTTCCTTCAGATGCCCGGCAGCTGTGTTGTGACTGACGCCAAGAACCTTCGCTATCTCCCTGGTACCTTTGTGTGGATCCTCCTCTGCCACATCTCTCAGCTTGTCCTCATCAACATCACTATGCCTCCCACGACCTTCATTTTCTTCCAAGCTCTCATCTCCATTCCGGAACTTCTGATGCCAACGATACGCCGTCCGAATTGTGGAACATCCTTGACCGAATGCGGCGTTGATCTTCTCGTCCGCCTACTTAGCTGTAGTGCCCAGCTTGAATTCATACAAGTAAATGCCTCGGATTACCCTTTTGTCCATCTGCAAAAAAGTCAATAAAACTCTAAAGTTTTCCCACTTTTACATAGAAAATTTGGTACTCACCGGTACAGCAAAGTTTGCGCTTCTAAATGATATGCCACATGTTACGATTTGTTCCTGATCAAATGCGTAAAGACGCGCCAAAAAATGGCGCGAGCCAGTGCCATTTAATTCGTTACAACCTAATAGTATCCTTCTGGTGAGGGAGATACACTGGACAACTCTGACACGAGACAGTGACTAACGGAGACATTATTTGCGCCGAACAATTCAGCAAAACAACAGCAAGAAATGATAGTAATCCATTGCAAAGGCATAATATATGGCAGTCCCAAAAAGTGCTTCGGCAACACCTGAGCGCACCACGCCACAAATGCCTGCGTTTACGTTCGCGGATCTGAATACATACGTAATTCTGGTGAGCTCGGTAGTTCTCATAACTCCTTACTTAGGAGTCGAAGCTTGAGCAAAGAGTCGTCCTCATCTATTATTGACGCTACTCTCCCTTAAAGTTCTTGAAATAAACTCTTACTTGAATCTCTTTTGATCAGAAGCAACTTTGCTAATTTTTGGCCAGATATAATTGCAAAACATCTCCACTACCTCAGTGGATCACTCTCTAATGTGGACACCCTACACCCCTCCGAACACCTATGCAATACAATGTATAAGATAGACGGCTGTCGTCAAGGCGAACAGCTCCGAGCGATCGAAACCAAGTGTTCAAGAGAGTTCAACTGAATTACCGTCATTTTCATTTTTCGCACCAACAAAAAATTTAGGCTAAAGGCTTTAACAAACGAATGCAATAAGAAAGCGAAATCTGATCCTAAAGCAGATCCGGAAAATCTGTACCACAACAACATCAGTGTGTTCCGAGGAACACCCATAGAACAATTCAGCCGCAAGCATAATCGCGGCATAGACGTTGTTTTCATTGCGACCTGATATTCTTGCCGGAGGGAAGGAAACACTCACTCAAGCTAAGTTATTGAGGCTATTACCACCCGAGGATTGCATATGTCTCGCGCGTCAGAGTAGTTTTCTTTCGTTTTCGTTACAGTGTCAGACGACTAGAAATGGGCAAAGAAGATAAATTACTCGAAGAACAAACAGTTTCGAAAAACGCAAAAGAAAAGTGACGGAATTTCGGTAATGGCTGAAGTCAACGCTTGATGTCTAATGAAGTTTTTTTTTTGGCGCGAGCGTCCTAGATTTCAGATAAATGTTCTAATTCATATGAGTTTGGACATGACCGGCTGAACACTCGTATTTCCGAAGTATGAGGCATATATGCGACTTCTAAAGAGAAACGGTAAATGTCGACGATATTCTATTTTTTTGCGTGATGCGCCGCGCATTCCACTTTTGTGCGATATCGTTGAGACGAATGTGTATTTACCCTTCTTTTGCACAAGTACGAAATTTTACTGAGCCAAGCACTTCGCGTAGGGGCTCCCCTAGAGATCCAGGCTGAGCAGAAACTTGCCCTTGTTCAGTTTTAACGCTACTAATGTTTGAAGCATTATGCATAGCTTATACACCCTGTGGGCGCGTGTAGCGCAGTCGGAGGAGGCGCCGACGGTCGCGTGCACCGTTCCTGATTCGAATTTCCCGCCCAGGCCAACCAAGCCTTCCATCCCTCCGGGGTCGGTGAATTGGTACCAGACGTGTCTGGGAAGGATAAAGCCCTGACTTTTCATCGGCTGGCCATCGCAAGTCATTGTATGGCCAAATACGCGTTCATATCGCCTCCACGACATCCCGTAGAAGTACGGGCGCATCCCAAAAGAGATTGATTAACGCCGTCCTTTATCTTTGTCCTTTTATACATCCCTGTACGTCGTTTTAGGGACATCGTTAATCACGTTTTGGGGTGCGCACCGCATTCGGCTTCTATGTATGTGACGCCGTGGAGACCATTTGTCTCATATTTGGCCTATACAGTAACTTGCAGTGGGCATTGATTTATTCTTCCGAGGCTAGTCCAGTGCCAATTCAACGACCCCAAAGGGATGGATGGTGTGGTTGGCCCGAGGAAATCCGAGACAAGAATCTGGAATTGGGTGTACGAGACAGCCGGCACCTGCTCCGACTGCCCTATCACTCGTGCCGTATACGAAGTACGCCTTCAAATTGCCGCTCGATAGCCCGTGAAAGTTTGATGCCAAGCGTTTGTCAGGTCTCAAATTTACATCGCTATGACTTTCGCACTTCTTTCCCACTTCGTGTTGCTCGAATTTGCTTGTACGTCCACTGTATTCGGCAACAATGAATCGGATTCAACGGATTGATTCTATGGAGGATCCAGACCATATTCAGTTCAGAATAAAGCACGCTCGATTCTTTAACGATCGATTGATGAAGATCGTTGTCGCCGCCAAGGAGCGACTCTATCACTTCTTCTCTGCGTATGCTCCGCAGAGTAGCTGCTCCAATCAAACCAAGGAAGAGTTTTGGAGCCTGCTTGATGAGAATACAGCAGAGTTACGTCACTGGACATAATTATTGTTGCAGGTGATCTTAATGGGCACGTAGGTGCTGCGAAGGACGGGTACAGCTGTCATGGTGGTTTCGGATACGGGTCTCGTAACCCCGATGGTGAGCGTATTCTTGAGTATGCGGAATCGCATAGCCTCACCATTGTGAACACCGTTTTCCGAAAACGCGACTCCCACCTCATCTCATATTATAGTGGGTGCTCCAAGTCTCAGATAGACTTTGTCCTTGTGAAGGATCGCGACCGAAGCATTGTCACAGACGCGAAGATCGTGCCGTATGAGACGGTCGCCCCACAGCATCGACCGCTGGTGTGCACCTTTAAGATCACCCCTCCGAGGGTGCGGCAGGTTGAGCGATGCGGTGCTGCAAGAATCAAGTGGTGGCGAATGAAAGAGAAGGAAGCAGCTGTGATTTCCCGCGTACGGTTGCCGACAGTCACGACTGTCGATGAAACTTGGAAGAGCAACCGACGTGATACTTCAAGCTGAGAGGTCAGAACTTGGCACTATAAAGCCCGGACGACGAAAGGTCGACATGCAGGCACGGTTGTAGACGGACGATGTGAAAGCAAAGGTTAGAGAGAAGAAATCGCTGTATCATGTGTTTCTCGGCGATAAAACAGCCGTCAACTGGCAGAAGTATCAGAAGGCGAAGAAGGCTGCAAAGAAAGCCGTGACTGTTGCGAAAGCCACCCATCATAGTGAAGTCAACGAAAAGCACACGTCGCGCGATGGTGGGCGGTATTTCTACCGACTTGCTAAAACCCGCCATCGCCATACCGAGGATATTGAAAAGATCTTTGGCATCAACGATGAGAGCTAAAGCGTGATTATTTTGAGGAAATTTCCACTATGGAATTTCCCCACCTGGCCATCCCTTCTGTGGGTTCTGTTCACGGTCCCGTCCACATGATCACCGTGGAGCAAATAGAAGCGGCTCTGAAGAAGATGAAACCATGCAAGGCGACAGGACCAGGTTATCTGGCCGCCGATTTTTGGAAGTCGAAGCTCCAGTATGCTGCTGAGTGGTTGGCTGAGTTCTTCAACCACGTAGTGAAGGAGAAGAAAATACCGGAGTGTTGACACAACAGTACGACTATTCCGATTTGGAAGAAGAAGGGCAGTCCTGCGGACTGCTTCAATTACCGTCCGATTCGCCTGCTTTGCGCAGCATGAAGACCTTCGAGCGCATCCTCGATGGACGAATTTGTGAATCGTCAAGCTCTCCGACAATCAGTGCGGTTTTGTGTCTAGTTGTGGGACCATTGATACCTATACACGCCACCCGCCTCCTGGTGGAGAAGCATCGCGAGAAACAGAAACCGGTACACATTACCTTCCTCGACTTGGAGAAGGCCTTCCACCGCGTGCCTCGAGATCTTATATGGTACGTCTTAAGACAATACAACGTACGTGAGGAACTTATAGAGTGGGTGCTGATGCTCTACTCCTGCCCAAAAAGTAGAGTGCAAGCTGCAGCTGGAACCTCAATGGAGTTTCCATCTCTGTTGTGGCGCTCCAGGGTTCTGCGCTTTCTCCACTCCTCTTTATTGGCGTTATGAATGCCATTGCGCGAGATCTTCAGCAGCAGTGTTCCATAGACGCTGCTTCATGCTGATGATGTGATGCTCGCTTGCGATGATAAAGGTGATCTCGAGCGGCAGGTGCAAGCTTGCTGCAACCGCCTGGCGAGGTTCGGGCTCAAGTTGAACGTCAAGAAGACCGAGTACCTAACTACCGACGTGAACGAGTCCGGCTCGATTAAGATTTTCTCTTCGGTGTTCAAATACCTGGGATCAGCAATAGCGTCTGACGGCGGTCTGATGGTTGAAGCGAACTCACGCGTGAGTGCAGCTTGGTCCAAGTGGCGTTCGCTGACTGGCGTGCTCTGCGATAGTGAGATACCAGAGCACCTGAAGTCGAAGATCTGCAGAGCAGTCGTCCGGCCAGTAGCGATGTACGGCGCTGACTGTTGGCCTGCGACTAAGGAAGTTGAAGCGCGCCTTAGCGTCATGGAAACGAAGATGCTGCGCTGGAAGAAGAAGAAGAAAAGAAGAAGAAAAGAGGAAGAATGAAGTACGCTCGATCCCTGGATAGCAGGTAACGCGGCAGATACAGCTAACATTACTTTTACAGCAAGCGTCGTTTGGGGAGACCACGCTCTCACCGTTTCCTTTAAAGTCTCACGAGTAAAAAACGAGGTCGTAACAGAGATTTGCCTATGACATATGTGGATCGGAAACCGTTGATGCAAAACACCAGCTATTCTCCGCCTATACAAAGAACGCACATTGTTGTCCTTTCCAAACGACGTCAGTCGAACAAAGAAGCCCAGTTTCTACGCAGGTACAAACTGCGATTGATGCAGTTCCCCACAGAAGGCATTTTTTAGCGTCGCCATATTCAAGAGAAGTGCAACGTGGACAGAAGCGAGTGGCGTCGTAGAAACCTACTCACTTCTTGGAGCTGTAATCCGATACATTTGCTTAATTTCCACCTGTACTTGTGGAATGTAGACCACATGCACGAAGGTGGAGAGGGCCTAAGAGGCCGCCTTTCCAACCGGGAAGCAGTACACACGCTCCAGGATCATGTTACAGAGGGATATTTTTGGAGCATTAAATACGTGTGGGAAGAAACAAATCCCTATTCAAACAACGACTGCTGGCCTTGGTGGAAGAAGTAGAAAAAAGGCAAACAACGAAATTTCGTCTGCTACACAATTTATGAGAAACGTGATTCATAAACGAACAAGAATCGAAAAAACGAAAACGCAAAAAGAAAAAAGAAGAAGAGGAAACGAAATCTACCTTGAAGTAATTATGTCGCAAAAGCTATGACTATAAGCTAAGTCGTTTCCGACTGCATCATGGCAGCATTCGATTATACAAGGATAAATAATAAGCAAATAAATAAATCAACAAGAAACATTGTAAGAAAGAGGAGACTCTACGCTTTCAGAAACTGTACACAAGGCCTGAAACAGGAACATTCGTAGCCACGAAAAATCTATCAGAAATTGAGGTAGCGAAATCGGCCATTTCATATGCAACGAACTAATATTTTCGTAAATCAAAGCGCTCGCCTGCATTCCAATGGAAAAAAGGCAGATCTTCACTCCTGATGGGGTTTTCTGATTGCTACCAAAACTCCTTATAACCAGAAGAGGAACGGTCTCAGAGCTGGACGCCTACATACAGTACCGGACATGTTCCTCCGTTCATTCGACGGAAATCTCGGAAAGGTTAACATAGGCCGCTTTGGACCGTTCCAAAGCGGCCTATGTTGACCTTTCCGGGATTTCCGTCGAATGAACGGAGGAACATGTCCGGTGCTGTACAAGTATTAGAAGATGCACTATGGTCAAGGAGAATGGAGTGTGGTGATGAGCATCTACGCCAAATTCCCCGTCTGGAAACAACCGTACCGTACGGGCTTGCATACTAGATAGAAGGACAAAACAATGAAGGAAGGAAAAGGCCTCTTTCGCGGAAACAAAGCCTGGGCAGCTTCTTGCAAAGACCCTAATGTCTTTGCTCAGCGCTGCAACAAGATCAAATCAGGATCCGAGCTCTCAAAAACCACCGACTTTGAATCAGCAGCCTCGAAATCGGATTCGCCTCAAAGAACAAGAACAATGGATTCCGTTTCCAAGCCACTGACTGCTAGCCTCCTCAGGAGCTTAATCTCTACAGAGTAGGCTTCTTGAGTAGCTACAAGGCTAGTTGCTGGCCACCACTCAGGCCAACATAACACAGAATCCATAAAATCATCTCTGGTCATACTCCCCTAAGTTGTTTGTTCATAGTCTGCTATTCCACCACAGGGGAGAGATAATCGTTATCCACTATTGTCAACAACCCATAGAGCAGCGGTTGCGGATATATTGCTATGCATCGGATTAATATGTCTGTCTGAAACTTCCTATTTCAGTTGTTTAACTGAAGATTCATAGCCGATCTGGATTACACATGGACGGTGTGCTGTTATTCTGACGGTGTTAAGTGAAAAGTTGTCCGGAAAGTTCTCAGCGTTTTGAGTGCTTCACTTTGAACTCCCATAACTTTCTCATATCTCATCGGATTTAGCCGAAATAAGCACCGTTCGAATCCTCGCACTTCTGTCCATGCCAGCGAGTAACCAGTCAAGTTATTCCGTCAGCGGAAAAATTAGGTGGTCGAGATTCGACAAAATCCACGAAAGCTGTTTTGGCTTGGTCCTGATTAGTGGAGGTTTTTCCAGCGAGAAAGTTCTGAAATTGTTTGAAAGGGTGGCAGTCGGTTGGCGAGAGGTCTGGAAAACGGATGATGAAAACTTCAACCCTCAATTCGTTCTAATTTCGAATAATGATTTGTGAAACGTGTGGGCGGGCGTTATCGTGCAAAATAATAGGGCCTCTTCTGTTGATCAATGCTGGCTGAAGTTGACGCAATTTTCGGTGCACCTCGTCGATTTCCTTACAGCAGGACTTTGCTGTGTTCGTTTGGCCTGGTGCCAAAAAAGATGTAGTAGATCACACCAGCCGCCGACCACCACACAGTGGCCACTGTCTTTTTTGGTGGCGGTTGCCTTTGGAAAATGCCTATGGGGTTCGTTGGCGTCCAAGCAGTGTCCGGAACCTTTCCTTTTATCATGCAGAATCAACTTTCGATCATAAGTGATGATTCGGTCCAAAAACGGGTCAGTTTGTTGCGTGCACGTAGAGGAGAACGAATCTCGGAACGTGACAATTTTTGTCGCTCACTCAACTCGTGGGGCACCCGCTTTTCGAGCTTTTTCACCTGCCCAAGGCCTCTCAAAGCATCCGCAACCGCAGTTTTACTGACGCCTAAGATCCCGCGAACTGTTTGGGATGGTTCAGCTTCCACCATTTCCTTGAACTCGCCGTCCAGGATTACTCTAAGTCGACCGCTACGGTGGTCAACGTCGAGGCTGAAATCTCCGGTCCGAAATTTACTAAACCGCTGGCACACCGTGCTTTCTCCAACACTATTAGACCCCACACTTGATTGATTTCGCTAGCTGCCTCGGCTGCGGACTATCCTAATTCGATGTTAAAATAAAATACCGTTCAGAATTGCTCCTTCGTTATACTTCAATAAGCACTTCAATAACAGAAATATAAAACAAGTTGAAACGACGATTATTTAGTCAGATAGAGCGAAAAATTCTGTTCAGAAGGGAGCATTAATGAGCAATGCAAGTTGAATTTCTACTTAATAATAGACGAATCAAAAATAGTAGCACAAAATGCCTAGAACTTTCAGAACAATCTAATACACAGGAGAACAACCAACAGTAAGCGTGAGCTGGGCCATTTTTGGCTCAGCTCACCCTCTCTCAAATACATCTCTATCAGCTCTAATAAAGATTCCTTCGGAATATGGAGTTGTCCGAAAATCATGCAAAGGGTTGCAAGTGATGGATAGAACCGCGACTTTTCCATGTCATGCAAGTCGCAAGACGCCTAGCAAAAATACTGTCTTCTACAACTAAAGGTCAAGGAGAAGAACGGCATTCATTAATTCCTTTGTGGATGCGCCATGCATTCTATTTCTAAGGGATGATCTGGAGAAAATTTTATTGCGTATTTAGCCTACGCGGTCAATTGTGGCCAGATTTAAGAAAATTCATAGTATTTTATCCTTCACATAGATGTCTTTGTCAAACCAACGCCGCAGAACTACTAAAGACTCCGTTGACTTAGACGAAAAACAAACCTATACCCGATGAATTGTCAACATGAGCCAACTGTCAACTGTGTCACCCATAATCAAGAGTAACTGGAGGCAATTTGTTTAACTTGCAACGACTGCACTTCCTGCTTGTGTGCTGTGCTCGAACACTGAAGCAGAAACCAACGGCTGCTCTGAGATTTGGCCATTGTCATTCGTGCTTATCGTTAATTTTTGGTAGGCAAATAGCAGGCAAACGGAGCAACTACTAGCTGCTTCTTGGCTAATTGAAAGTATAGTTGTGAACAGCGCCAGCAGCAAAGAAAGTATAGCTACATATGATGAAAACGATGAAGAGTTGTCTCCAGCAGCAGCGCATGCACAACAACGTTTCAAGGTCTGCAGCAGTGGGGCTGCTGGAAACAGGCTGTAGGACGCCTCGGCAGGTGTTCATGATGTCGAAGAATAGCCACGCCCACTCATCCTGAACTGAAACACTGAGCGCCGAGGGCAAGCAGCCGAACTGGCAATTATGTGCGTCGCCTGTTGATGTGAGCTGACAGCGGCTATTGTGAGGTCGAACCGGCAATTTCGCACAGCGCTGTGGCACTTGAAGAACCCGCCGAGAGGTGGAAATTGCTCCAGATGTGAACTTTTTCTCGCACATTTCAAACCTGAAGTGGGAGCCACATAGTTAACACAGAAGGGCAGACGATGATGGGATACGGAATAAATACAAGAAAAAACCAACGACCAGGTGTAGAGAACCATTTCAGGGCAAATGAGTAGAAGAGTCGTGATTTTGTTGCGAATTGGACAACGCTCGTTTAGGGTGGCACGTGGATAAAGAGCGCGTGGGACGTCTCAAAAAGAAGTTACCGTTCATCCTGCCCTACTTAATTTGCGATGCACTCTGTTTCTCCTAGGTGAATAGAAAAGCTTTCCACTGACCTCTTTGTGACGAGGACGAGAAAATTACTCGTCAACTAATCCAAATATAACCTTCCCAGAACGTTTTGTATTATTTATCACTTAGAAAGCCCTAAATGCTTTTATAGATAGCTGCCCGAGAATCTGATATAGTCCAATGCTGATTAACTCATCTTCTTGGAAAATACAGGGTACCAGGGGAATATTAACCGCTTTTCTCAATAATCCATAGGTATAGGTCATATAGGTCCTTGTGTGAACGCTTTTTTCTGGTATACCGTAACACGGCTAGTCTTCCTAACAATTGACCTCACTATGAAACACATCGCTGACCCGCGATGGTAGTGGCTCATTCTCAAAAGGAGCCACTACTGATTTGTGCCGTGCAAGCTTCCTTCGGGCGCATAGTAGCACAGCAGGAGGAGGCGCTGGCTGTGGTGTGCACCCCACTCCAGGTGCCTGGTTCGCATTTCCCGGCCAGGCCAACCGCGCCTTACATCCCTCCGGGGTCGGTGAAATGCTAAAAGAGTTGTTTCGAAGATAAATACACTGATTCATCGGTCGGCCACCACAAGTCTTTAAATAGGTCTAAATTCGGATTCAAATTGAAGCTATTCCACTCTACTGGCCTTCTTCCTGCACCTCGGAAACCTAGGCCCTTCGAAAGCAGGAGGAACACACGATCAGTGTCGCGCAACGAGAACTCTAAAGCACCAAGCCCAATGCGATCCGCGCATGCAAGGGAAAGCCTGTACTTCGTCGACGTTTGAAGACCAAAAACATCGAAAATTAGGTGGGCCAGCTACGTTGTGTGTGTTTCGCAAACACCTGCTGGATGAGAGCCGAAACCGATCGGATTCTGCAGGATGTCAAGAAAACACCAGATTCATGATTGGTAAGGTAATGCGTGAATGGTCATGTATAAGTTTACCAACAGAGAATGTTGGGCAGAAGGCAAGTTAGGTATTCATGATATGATGCAATTCTACACCACCACCATTCACCCACCTCGACACTCTTGGGAATTCCATGTAATGCTTCAATTTCTACCCTATACGCATATAACCCTAGGCAAACTCACTCATGAATCCGGCCTCAGGACGCGCACTAACTTGTTGGTCGGAATTCTTCGTGAGAGCCCTGAACGAACATCATGACGCTCGCCATTCGTGTCCTTCGAGGATGGACTGGAGCACTCTGGCACGCCATAGGAACGAATGGAGACGCTGCTGGCATCTGCTCGAGCACCTCGATGATCAGCGGGACAACAGGTGATAAGGTAATGCCCTTTTCATGAAGACTTCGTCATTGCTGCAATTTGAGCCGAAAACAATCATTTTGTGTTTTTTTAAAATTAAATTCTATGAACCTCCCCAAATTTGAGATAGTGAAAAGAGCTGTTGTCGGTTGGTTTATGACTTAAGAACAATTTGAAGAGAAGAGCAATAAGAGATTGATGAAAAATATGCGAATTGATATGGAATAGGCAGGTTGTAGAAAGATGACACTCAAGTCCCTTATATAGTAGTTAGGGAAAAATATCAAAGTTAGAGAAAAAATGCAATAGTATAGTGGTTACACATGGCATTGATCACAACTCTGATAAGATTTATTATGTAACTGGAGGGCTTCATTTTCAGCATTGTCATGGAAGTTTTGATCCTGGCTGCGCTACACAAAAGCTCCTTGCTTTCGTTATTCCTGAGGCAAGGATAAAAGGGCAGGAGCCAGTGGTTTACGCATTCTACGAGCATAACGTTATGGTCTCGACACCACTTCAGAGAAATCCTGCGCTCGCCCTCAGAATGGAGTTCTGCTTACAAAGTACAGGTGAAGCAGTAGTGATGCACATATCAGCTGTTACCACGAATCTTTTCCTGCTTCACCCCATAGGGTATCATGTCTCAGTGGTTTTTGAAGCAATGGCGTGATCTCCTAACCGTCCAGCTTTTTCTTTCTAAACGTCTTCTTTCAGAGTCGAAATTGACCAGAAACTCCCGCACTCTCTTCTTTCGTTCAATTTTCTGTAATAAGCTGATTACTTAGATGGAGCTTTTCATGAGGTAAGGGCAGATCAGAATTTTTAGAAGAACTACTGTAAAAACGCAAAGAGCAGTGTTAATCAAACCCTGCTTGGTACGTAGTACGCATTTGCTTCCCATAAGGCATAAAAACTTCTTTTTAGCTTAAAAGCAGCTTCATCTTTCGGAAATTGTGACAGTTCGAGTGGTTCTGTGGTTATCAAGTTTGTCTTGCACGAAGAAGACTAGCGATTGAACGCTAGTGTCCGATCGATGAAGTTAGAGACAATCCCACTGTTCTATAATTTACGACGGCAAGTGTAGGGAGTATTTAGTGTTTTATTGTTCTCAGACAAGTAAGAAACCAGTTAAGCCACTCCAGAGTGATGTAAGCCATAGTAGGCCTAGGCGGGACCTGAACCAAGAGCTTCCAATCGGAGTGCACGTAAGTTGGCGTCTCTTCTGACTGCGTTAATACGCGTCGAAGGATTACAATGCACTATCCCGAGCTTTTCAGCACCTGCATACGTAGTGAGTCGTTTTTGTGAGCAGATGTTCAGTTCCTTTCAAAGCTTTAGAACTCACATATCTTCATGAAATAAGGGTAAAAGGACGGCGTCACTTAATCCCATTGGGTTGCGCCACGCATCCTATTTACTTCTACGGGATGTCGTACGCAATGGAGACATCGCGTTTATCCTTCCTAGACAGGTCTGGTGCCGATTCACCGACCTCAAAGGGGTGGAAGACTTAATTTTCCTTAGCAACGAATCAAAGATCAAAGAGGGGAAGAACTAGGTATCAGGTGTACGCGACAGTCGGCACCACCTCCGACTGTGCTACATATACGCGCCCAACTTCGTGAAATTGAAATTCAAGTGAAATCTCCTTGAAATGTGGTAGAAAAATTTACGACTAAGCTTATATTAGGTTGTTCCATAAGTCCTCACCATGTTTTTCAACGGCTCATTGAGGATTTCGTCGGCGGTCTCTTGCATAGCGCTATACAGCTTTCGAAGGAGAACGATTTGCTGTATCAGGTGCACTGTATTTCTTTTTTCGTGTCGCGTTTATTGGCTCATGCTGATTTCTGTCGAATATCAACAAGATTCCAAAAAGAGAAAAATCGTCTTCACCAACAACTCCTTCTCCTTCTTCAGTTGTTGACATTCGACGAAAATCAGCATGTGCCAATAAATGCGACACAAATTCTTGCTGAGCAAGACATCCTCTTCCGAACGACATATAACACCAAGCAAAAAAGTTCAACCACAGAACCGGAGTTTTGGTAAAAATTCGGACGGGAAAGTCGGAATTCCCAATTTGATGGGCTAAAAATCAATAAAGGACAAGTGAAAAAATAGGACCAACACATATTCTTGTAGAGCAGGACATTGTCTTCCAGGTGCCATAAAAAGCTGCGCATAAAATTACAAACCTAAGCGGAGAGAACAATTGCGCAAATGGTTACTTTTTCACTTTTCCCCTTTTCACTTCAACGACCTAAAAATTGACAAAATTTAGGATGAAAAAAATGCAGCACATGTTCTGATAGAGCAAATCATTTTCTTTCGAAAGCTGTATAACGTTATGCCAGAAATCGCCTGGGAAATCCGCAATGAATCGTTGAAAAAAGGCGGGGACTTATGGAACAATCTAATAACTATATCTCACAGTTGCATCTGATATAATCAATTTAAAAGCAGGCCCGAAAATCTTTGTAGAGGTGCGCATTATCGAACGGACATTTGACACTGATATAGCTATTGTAGTGCGTCAAACTACGCATCAATTTGCCATGGATTAATGTCTTCAGAGACTGGTAAGTCTCCTGCTGTAGGGGCACTATACTCAGTGAAGGTGTGGTTTTTTTGTCTCGAGTTGACACAAATAGCAAAAAGGTGAAATTGAATGACTGTATTCATAAGCTTAACGAGCACTGAGCAAATGTCGGAGCTTCAATAAAGACATGCAACGATTCTGCACTGCCGTCTGCGTCTGTGATCCAAGAAAAGGCGTTTATAGGCTTCTTTTTTGTGTGGCCTCGCCAAGGTTAATCCACTGAGATTTTTTTCTGACAATATAGGGTGAATGGTTGCTAGGCACGTAAGCTACATAGCGGTTTTGCGTTACGAGGTGAGAGCTTAGCTGGCTAGGGAGGGGCTAGTCTCCTTCTGGTTAGTTAGCTGCACGCTGTGCCTTCAGCTCACAACTTATTCACGGTGACGTGGAGAGCGGCGAACGAGGCGGGCAATCGGAAATGAAACAGCAGTGGCGAAGGACGAAGAGGCTTCTTTCCCGCCCTCAACGCTGTTATCCGAATGTTGCTCCCTAAAACTGATTTCCTGAACGCTGAGAACAAATACAGTAAAACTAATCTGGCTTCTTTTTCGAACATGATTTAGAAAAATGCATCATGCAGTGAAAGGAAACGTCAATGGTCGGTAAAGATCCTCCTCTATAAATAACAAAAAAGAAGTTCTGGTGAGTCAGCACTGAAAGAATGGCGGTATTGAACTTGGGAGCGACAGAATCTTACAGGTCGCGGGACCACAAGAAACCTCTAGGAAGAAAAATTGAGAAAGTGCGGCTGTGTATGACGCAACCCGAATGCATGAGGTCAACATGGTAGACCTTATTTTTGGCTTTTAACGACATATACCATTCTTATTTCAAATTGAACACTTTTCATTTTAAATCAGGCACTTTTCAAGAAAAAGTAAACCTCCCTAAGAACAAGATAAACACATTATAACAAAGGCCAAGTAGTGAATAATTTGTAACGAGGAAATTCGTGGAAAAACTTCTACGACGCATTTTAGGAAGTAATGTGCAGGCTCTTTGAACGAAGATAGAATTTCTATTCCTTTCGTTAAAACAGGCACACTTTAGTTGCACACTAAAGCACTCCGACACAAAGAACTGTTCGTGTGCAAGGACTGCGCCGTGCTTTCGTCTAGAACAGTACAATGTCTAATTGACTGATAGTGTAAATGCTGTTTGCTTAAAGTTATGCGTGGATACTGATGGCGTATTATTCTATGTGGTTTAAACGCCTTGTTTCTAAATTTATGAGCATGTAAACAGCAATTACACTTTTTACACTTTTACAATACAATACACATGTAGCGCAGTAGAGGAGGTGCTGACTGTCACGTGCATGTGACACCAGGTTCTTGCTTGGATTTCCCGCTCGGGCCAACCAAGCTTTCCATCCCTCCGGAGTCGGTGATTTGGTGCCAGACTTATCTGGGAAGGATAAAGCGCTGACTTGTCGATCGGCTGACCCCCGCAAGTCATCCTATGACCAAATGCGCATTCAAATCACCTCCACGACATTATGTAGTAGATGCAGAATGCGTGGCGCATCCTAAAAGGGACTGTGTAACGCCGTCCTTTATCCTTTATCCAAAGCACAATGCAGTGTGTAGTGCGAGTGTGTGGCGCAGTCTCCCCCTATAACACGCCAGTTAATTCAATGATCTCCAGCACTTCAGGATAAACCATAAATATTGTTTGAGCGCAAAGAAAATAAGAAAAGAGGAAGAGGAAGAAAAGAAAAAAGAAAAGAAAATAGAAGAAATAAAAAAGAGCTAAAAAACGAAAAAGAAAAGAAGGATTATGTTAATATTCAAACAGCGTATTTAAGTATATGTAAGTGCTCCAAGCAAATATGAAATTACAATTAAAATTTGAGGAAGATGATCCTGATCTGCTTAGACGTATCAATTTAAAGTTCAGCTACTTCTTACTTATGTTGCAAAATGTCCATTTTATTTCTAAATTCCTCAGTTTCTAATTAAAAAGTGTTTAGTTTAAAGTGTAGATGGTGCACAAGCATACAGCTTTAGTTGTGCATAAAAATAAAGGTCAATTAATGTTTTTCGGAATGCGCCACGCATTCTACTTTTGAGATTTGAATACGCATTTGGTGAAAGGACGAGTTGCGTTGGCCTGCCAATTCTTTCTCCCTCCCAGACAAATCACCCAAACCGAATGGATGGAAAGGTATGTTAGCTCAGACAAGTTCTCAACTCTTATTTTAGGGTTTCACGTAATAGCTGCAGCCTCCTGCTACTGCGCTGCTTGTGCCTATCCGCATGGAAGGTGAACTGCAATAGAACAAGTGAGGATGAGCTGGATGTGGAAAT
>OX375865.1:84209384-84321648 GCA_947359475.1 Heligmosomoides polygyrus bakeri | reverse complement strand
AACCTCGCCCCTAGGCGAAGAAGTAGTGAGCGCTCCTCCTCCATTGCACAAAACAGTCTATTCAGTTAATCCATCAAATAACCTGTTGTTGTGGTTTATAGTGCAGAAGATTATAAGAAATTTTTACTCAAAATCATAATTTCGCCAACTCTAGCCTACTAAATATATAGGACTTCGTCTCAGAAACACCTCCCACCTTATTTACCGCGACTCCCCGTCTGAAGCAGAAATGGTTGAAGCCAACCGAAATCGGTTGGTTTATCGATATCAGTTACCTGCTTTGAAACACTGACCAACTGCACACTCCAGCAGGCCATTTTAGTATTACTTCTTCTCCAACTTTGTTGAAGCGATGTTTCTCGTGTTTGCCGAAGACCTTTTCCAACTGTTCTCTTTCATCCAACACCCTTTTGGACCCTAAGCGGCTCGGGGAGGGGGGAGGTCACCATGAAAGGCAGCCCTTTTCGACGTTTTGTGTTGCACGAAATTAAGAATTTTACAAAGTTGACATAGCTCTGTTGGTTCTACCCAGTGGTGAAGTGAGGTAGGCCATTTCTGATGTAATTTGGCATTCATGTGCGTCCGTACCAAGGCGGATAACTACCCAGTACAAGATGACACCCCCGCCCCCAGCGCCGCTTTGCTCCTCTTTTTGCCGGAAATGATAGAAAAAAAGGTTAGCACCGTTCGATTTGCCTCTTTGAGATCTACATAAACATGTATACAGCTTGCCGGAACACCCATATTTTCGCCGTGAGTGCTCCAAAATTGACTAGAGATTGCGATTCGGATTTTTTTTTGCGATTAGAGCAGCTTTTTTTCACAGGACATGCATGCCCTTGGAGTATCTCAAGCATGGTGTACGTTGCCAGTCCGCTGTCATACCAGGAATGCTGCGAGATTGTGCCGTGTACATTGCACGATACCTATCAATCGAGTGGGGTGACCGATCGCAAACTGCATGCGCTGGCGTGTTCGGAGCGCAATAACTCTCTCATGTTCGAATCTTTTCGGGTTCAACTCGTGAGAGTTGTATACAATAAAAACGTTCTAATAGCACACTAAAGTAGAATGATGTAGTTTAGGAAGAGACAATGTTGCAGGGGTGCGAAAACGCAGGTGAGGGTTGTGTGGCGCATTTTTTTCCCATTTTAGTCGACCCCTGCGGGAAGACGCAGAAAGCTAACGACGTACAAATGCACAGGCGAGCAGAACGCTTAAGTTTCTTCACGATGACCTGCTCACAACTTCCTAGCTGATTAAACTGCCTTAGCACCAGCTGCCACTCTAGGGCGGCGGACTTTTAGCAATCCCGAACGTATTTCAGAATAATCGATTTTTTCACAATTTCGCATCGAGGGCGGGGGCGCTCTGGTCGAGCCTGCGCGGACGATGATGTCATCGAAAATCTATATTTTAGAAATTGGCCAAATTTTCTCGTCCAAATCATCAAGGGGTTATTTGGGCGCTGATTACGAATCCGACATCGGGTTTTGAAAATTCCTCCGATCTTGGTAGGTTGCTTTTCTTTTGAGAATGGTCGGGTCAGGATCACCGATCACCCTCAGTTATTGCTATGGGTGGTCTCCTGCCGTAATCGGCCAAATGGACTTCGGCATCGTCTTCGGCACCCCAAATAAGCCCTCGTAAAGACTAACTATTATAACTGAATAGACTGTTTTGTACAATGGAGGAGGAGCGCTCACTACTTCTTCGCCTAGGGCGAGGTTCTGGCAAGTGCCAAGTCTCCTAAGGGAAGATGCGAGGTCAGAACAGTTAACGTCCTTGGTTGCCGCATCGGCTCCGATGCTTAGTCGATCATTAAACAGCCCTATTAGGCAAGATGGAAGGATTTTCTTAAAAACAACAAAGATACCCTCTATTGTATATAAGAAATCGGTTTGCGAAATTTGGGCAAAAAATGATGCAAAATGTCCACCACGTCTTTGGAGAAAGTCGCACTTTTAACGCGTTAGTTCTACCAAGCACGAACCGCTAGCGTCGCAGCACTTACTGCAGAGAGACTTCACCCAGTGCTGGACACACTAACCCCATATTCGTAGTGGTGCATGAACTCGTGGCATAGATCGTCACTTCTAATTTTGCTGCTCGCGTCATTGCGACGTGGAGTTCGATAATTCATAAGTTTGGGTAGTGACAAATAGGGTTTCCTTACCCATGATAAGCTGTATTCGTCGAATAGCAAAGTGCGCATCAAGGATGGCAAAGCGCACTATCACTAGAGTTTGTGTAGCAACAGTACTGCGGAAATATCTCCTACAAAATGGGAGATTCTACCTACCCATTCTGAGTTGACATCGTGGAGTGAATATTTCATAGGCAAACTTGGTGTCATATAGGTCGCTAAAACGTGGGAAAGCCAGTGAACATAGTAACATATGTTTTAATTTAGTTTTGAAGCTTTCAAAATTCAACTGGCAAAAGCTACTTCTGCCCAAGGACATAATTAGGCGAGACTCGACGGCGATTATGGGTCGGGTCAAGGTAATTAAACGGCTGCCTAAGTTTGATACTGGATTTCAGGTTTCCTCCTAATCGAAAGTGACGATCGCATGCCATATGATAGAATAGATAATTGTAAAAGCCGCTGCAAATTTTTATGAGGAAATCTTCACTTTGAAAAAAGTTATCATGAAGCGACGCAAAAAACGCGTTTTTGCGTCGCAAACGCCACTTGTTTGAATGTTTAGCGGCGGTACTGTAGAGTTCACTCATCCGAAAGCCGTTTTAATCCTCTAGGAAATTCTTTAAAAAGTCTCTAAAAAAAGGCAACCAACGTCAGTCAATAAGAATTGGGTTTCAATCACGGCCCCGAATTTGGTCAACAATCCAGCTTCCAAACGTAGAATGTTTCTGGTTTCACTGCTCTCGACGTGCCAAGATTAAACCTACATTCCTCTTTGACGCGCAGGACGCCCAATGTTAATCCCACCATCTTTCTTCTCTCCAAATCACGATTTCGCGAAAAATAAGCGAAGCTGATAATGCCCAAATTTTGCTGGAGGGACGCTTATATGGAATCGATGAAACAGCAAAATTTAGGTGTGGAGCATTTGATTCCCATTTGTGCCACCAATTTATCTCTCTGAGCGCAATAGAATAGCCGGGTAGAAAACTCGCCTTCTCAAACAACCTTATTTTTTCGGGTCCTAGAAATGCTTTAAGGTCAAGTCCAATTCACTACACAAAGCACATTCTTGCAGCTTAATGTTCTAGGACTTCTGAACAAGGAAACACTTTGGTCAGAACTTTTTGTAGCTGCATGCATGCGTCCATACGCCAATTTTTTCATCAGGAAATGCTTTTCAAGATACCATTGCGCGATGGGGTAGCCACCATAATATTGGCAGTATTGGGGTAGTATTGGCAAGCGAGGTATTCTTGTGTAGCGAAAAGCACTGGTGAATGTCTCGGCATCGCCAAACAGCATGAGGCCTCCGATTCTCCTTGTCGAAACCTGATTATTGTTAATGCTCTAATATCATGAGTTATTTCAGCAATATGGCTCAAACAACGCAATTGTTAAGAGCATTCAAAAGTTTTCTGGAACCAAATGAACGGGACTATGACTAGAAAGTTCCGCTTTTGACGGCTCTGAAGAAAGCCACAAAGTTTAAATTGGGCCGGAATAAAGGAATAGGGTCAGATAAGGAATAAAGGAACGCAACACTTAAATCAAACACTACGTTAAAAACGTTTAACGTTTTGGTCTGTCGTGAGTCGTAACAGGACTTTTTTCGCAGAATAATGCATGGCTCATCTCGCAGGACCTGACTTACCTTACCCAGCGTTAACGTGGTAAAACGGATGCCTTCTCGGGAATGGGTTTAATCTCTTCATTGGTGGCAAAAACTGCCTATCTGTCAATTCATACATCAGATGAGCTCGAAATTACAAAGAAAACTGCAAACAGAAAGTACTCATATCTATAATCCTTCATGACGAAAAACCTCTTTGCTGAAGATGACGTCCGTATTCGAAAAAGTTGACAGAGTTATTTGATCACGATCTGGTGGATCTGCTATCCTTTGCCCAAAGCACAGCTAATCCTGTAGACGAAAGACGGACATTCCTCAGGGAAAGGATATGCTAAAATTGGGTTAGGAAATGCGCCGAAGCGGCGATTGTTTTGCTCTAAAAATACGCATCCTCTGCTTTGCTTTGGCCCAGTTCAGAAAAGTACCAAGCATTATCACTGTTTCTTCATTCTTCAACAGTGCCATGATCGGGTAAAAGTTCTTGATAGAATTGACGAAGTCTTCGATATTCCCATTAAACTCTCGAATCAAGACTTCAGCTAATCAGCTGATTAACGGATGGCAAGTGTCACAATTAATGGATTATTTGCACACAACGTGCCGTCAGTTGGAGAATTTCCGAGCCCGTTTGTATTAATGTGGCGCAAGGGACTTCAACTAACATCACCTAATAATGACTGATACCTGTGTAGCTTCATAGTTGGTAGAAGGGTTCCTGTTCAAGCTTCGAGTTGATGGATTAATACAAGCTGGCTTTGTAAAAGGTAAGGAACCGACGTGCCGAATGGCTGGCAAGCGGAATCAGGAGTTGAACTAATTGACACTGGAAGTTTTATCCCTACCAGCAGCCCAGCAGCCAACCGGCTTAGCGGCCGATCTACGGCTGTTGCCAAGAGGTCAGATATAAAGGACAAAAAGTGAAGGACGACGTCAATTAGTGCTTTTTGGGATGAGCCACGTATTCTACTCCCGCTAATAACTGGCCATGGATATCATTCACTTTTTGTGAAGCCTGTATGCAGAGCATCATAACCGCAAGATGTGTAGACCAAATGGCTACTTCCTTCTAAAATTGGCAATATCGAGTGCTGGCGGATATTAGTTTCTTTGTTTACGTTTTACTAGCATTTACTACGTGAAGCAAGGGGTTCGTTCTGAAACAGCGAAGTGAAGGATATGGTACGGGTGGCTTAGCTGCTGGAGTAGCCCTTGTACAGGCTATAAGAAGCTCTTGCCTCTGTTCTTACAACCAGAATGCGTGTCGTTACCGCACTTCACGTCACTACGTATCAAACCTTACAGAAAGGCGCTGCTTCGTATACCTATGATCAGCCTAGGAGATTCTTCCTGAATTAGACCAAAATTATTCAGGGTGGGAATCCAACATCTCACAAATTTCACCCCTGTTTCAAAAATCAAAAGACGTTAAAAATGTTACAGTTTTAAAAAAGCTTCAGCTTTCGCTGGCTGCAGTAATTAACTACTACATGTACCATTTTCACGTCGAATCGAACACTCTTCAAATCAAATAAGACAGTTTTCGAATCAAATTGGACATCTATTATTATTATTACTGTTATTATTATTATTATTTCTCAAAAATAAAATTTTTATAAAATAATCAAATTGGACACTTATTATTATTATTTCTCAAAAATAAAATTTTTATAAAATAACTGTAAATATTGGGCATGTAAACTTCAAAAATTCAAATAAAGTTCTACCAATTTTTTCTTGAACAAAAATTTTTTCTAGCCATCTTAGTGAGTCAACAATAGTTTAACCTGCCCAAAAGTCATTTCGATTTCCAAATGTTTGCTTTGCCTTCAATAGTCTTGAGCTAGCTTAGAAGAGTGTCCAATTCGATTTGAAGAGTGTTCGACGTGAAAATGGTATATATTGCTCAGTGGCAGCTTTACTGAACGGCGTTGAACGGATAATAAGAGCAGAGTAATCTGAACCTAATCTTTTCAGCTAACGGCAAACTCAATTAAGGTGATCAAAGACTGTTCTGGCAAACTATGGTGCTCTAATGATACCGCTCAGAAACGGTAGACGACTTGATTTTGCGAAAAGGTTGCTGAATTTTTATTCAACAAACATAGGCTTTCTTTTTGCCGAATAGAACAGGCAGAGAGATAAAACACATCTCGCATGCGATTTTACGGCGCAATAGCTTTAAGGACAAGTGTTCAGCACTACGCAAATGAATGCCATCCTGAAGTCGCCGCAGAGAAACATCCCAGTTTGTAATGTCGCATTCAACTCTTGAGTGTTTGGGTCACGAATACGTGGTAGTCAAAGCACAGCGACAGAGGTGGGGAGGAAATTGAGTTGCTCAGGAGTTTTTAAAGAGTGAAGAAAAAGTATTAAAAAAGTAGTGGAACTGCTCATCCTCTTCCCTGTTGAGTTTATTGCATTAATATATATCCTTGGGACGGGGTAGCGCAGTTGGTGGAGGCGCTGACTGTCACATCCTCCGCACCAAGGCCGTGAATTATCCTCTTCACCAACATCTTGGAGGACTTTACCCATTGAAGAAAGCTAGGGGCGTAAAGCTCAGAATTTCAGACTTATGAAAACAGGAGCAGACATTCGGAGTTCCGAGTTTAACCAGGAGTGTTGGTAAGAGGATTCATGGAGATGAAACCGAAAAGCCGACCTTTTATATGAGGCATATTTGTGGCAGGTATTAAGCCTGGGCAGCAGACAATTGCGTTCCTTCATGGCAGATCTTATGATTTCTGAGTGATTATTTTGAGAAAACCGTGAACAACGGGCAACACTAGGTGACGTGAGCTTAACCTCTGTCTAGAAGCTCATCTTCTATTGCTTGGTCTCACACACACGGTGTGGGAAGAGAAACTCGCCGTGGAGGATGTGACAAGAACAGCATAAGAAACGAAGAAAAAAGGAAACTTGTTAACTAAGAAAAAGAGGTAAGTAACGGGAAAATAAACGTGTAGAAAAGAGTATGTTTTTGCAACGTATGGGCTTGGAGTACGTGGTCCGAAGAGCTCGCGGAAATGTAACAGTGCGAAGGAACAAATCAATGTAAAGGAATAGGACAAAAACGTAACAATTTTTTAAGAGACAAACCGGATATATCCTATTTGGAAGGGGGCACCGAAAAAAATTGAAACAACATCAAAGAAGATGGCTTTCCTAGCTAGAAAAAAGGAAAATTTCTATCCAGGGCTAGTTCACAGTGTCGCCTTTGCAAAATAATTCACTTTCAACTTTTTCGTCGTTGTCATAATGAGTGTACCTACCACTAGGGTGGAACAGATAAACGTTTAAGGCCATCATGTTGGCGTTTGCAAGAAACGATCAAGTTGCTGTTGCACAATTTGGAACGCAAGGCTCACATGACGGCCATATGAAAGCAGGTTCTGTGCACACTGATTCCTAACGAGAGCAGAAAGACCTGCAAGAGTCCCGAACTTCAGCACGCTCGCAATATATGCGAAATGTCGCAGCGTGAGCCCCAAAACAATTCCCGAAAGCGCCGCGAGCGGTGGTGTCGGAGTCGGCTTGTTTGGCTGAGAACTTTGAGGGACTGCAGACAGCCGAAGTTCCCAGTGCAGGGGCGTCACCACTTCCTGGCCGCAAGAGTAGACAATCTCCTTACAACGAGTTCAGATGCACAAGTACGAATGTCAACGCGTCCCTAGTACGAGGAGATCGTCGCCACGAGGACACACTGCACAACTTGGGCGAGATTGATGTCGTCGCCGACGGTGCTCCGTCACGGGTCGAAGGGTGTAACGACGCTTCTTCGTCGTCCCCACGGGTTTGATTAGTCCAGAGTGGAGGAGATTTCAATTAGGTATTCCAAAAGAGAAGAAAACAACGCTCTACTCATTACGCACCACTCGCTGTAGGCGGTAGTTGGCCGTTGGACGCCTAACCGGAGGCGGATGTACATTTTCGGTTGGACTAATTAAGTGGCTCGACGTGCGGACTCGGTTTTTAGGAGATCTGGTGCTGATACACCTCGGAAATTCTAAGAATAGCCGTGTGAAAGGGTTTTTCTGTTAGTATGCCTTTCGCCCTTATCATTTCGTCGAATTGGATTGCTCGACTGAACGTTTCCCAATCAGAGGCAACAGAGGAGGACATGACGTGCTGCGCCAGAAAAAGACGCGTAGAAATGTCCCCGAGGCAGAGTGCGATGAGCAGGGAAAACTTGGCGGGGTCGCAGGAACAGCGAGGCTTCGTTTGGGAAGTGGATGGTGAAGGCTGGGAAGGTATTTGGAAAAGAGATAGAAACTGGAGACTTAAAAAAGTTTCAAGAAAGCTTTACGTTCACGCATGCCACGCCTTTTTCTGGTGATCGACCACTTCGCCACGCAGCGACGAGAAGGTCTGTTACCTCACTTCGTCATGGTAGAACTTCGGCAAAACATGATAATAGGGAGCAGCTAGCCGTTCAAAATGGGTTCCCTAGGGAACCTATGCGTCAGCGAGCTTTTTCAGAAATGTCTGTGGCAATGGAATGACGAATTGTTGCTGTGCACCGCACAACTTGATAACATTATTGCTCCCATTGTCATTGACATGTCAACATAATGAGTGTTGCAACCATCAGCTGCACTCTTCCAATGCATATAATGCAATTCTAACGCACAATAAAATTACATAAAGGAAAAAGAGCAAATGACGGCATTACTCAATTCTTTTCACGCCACGCTTCCTTCTGCGGTTGGTGCGGAGGCGATTTAAAAGCGTATTTGGCCTATACCGTGACTTGCGCTTCATTGAACAAGTCAGTGCTTTGTCCGTCCCGAACAAGCCTAGTACTATTTCACAAACTCCGGAGGGGAGGAAGAATTGGTAGGCCTGGGAGGGAACCCCGAACCGAGAACCAGTATTGGGTGCTTGTGAAAGCCGACTCCTCCTCCAAAACGGCCAAGAATTTCACATACAAGTTCAGAGATCGGAGTCGAACCTTGACAACTATAGAATGTGAAATCTAGTAATTCATCAGTACATTCATGGTCCCTCCTGCTCAGTTCTTCGTCGAACACTTGTCTATTGGTACCATTTCGACAAAAACCTCGGCTGAAGTGATATTTCCACTTATTTATACCACCCGTAGACCAAGGCTCCGTTTCCGGCTACAAACTCATAAATCTGCAAGCATAATAGTAATTACTGGTGAATAATAGCACCGTCCAACCGCTGTCATCATAAAGCATTTGAAGGAGAAAATAGCAGGCTCTTATTGGTCTTCCAATCCCTAGTATTCGGTGGGTAATGAAATGGGAGTTGAAAGAAAACTACTATACAATTGATCTGAATGAATCATTTATGGATATCCGATTCGGATATCCCTATCCGAATCACCAAACTCCGAGGGTCCGCGAAATTGCCATTATCCGAACCATCCAGAAATCCGAAGATTTTCGATCGGATCCAATATATGGAGAAAACAACATGATTGTGACCTGCAAATTAATTACTCGGAAGTTTACAAAATACGGAGGTTTTAACTAACAGAATCCTTTTCCTTACATCTTGCTATCGTTACCAAGCCTAGCTTAGTTTTCATAACCGGTATGTCAGCTATTTGTCCGCCTTCGGACGAACTTAAAATTTTTATTTGAAACTCAACTTAGACGGAATGTCCCCAATCACCTACATCGGTCGTCATTTCATTTGTGCTAAAGTTGGTAGATCCTGTTGAAGTGGAAGCTCGGCGATTTTGAAGCCAACCGGCTGCGCATGAAAATTCGCATGCGCTGAAGAGAAGCAATGCTTTTTCCGCCAGGACGCAATGCACCAACAAGATCGAATTGTGCCACACTTTCACTGGTTCGAAAACATTTTGTGTGCAGCAATGTAGCTGTCCGACGAAGGACCGCCTATTTAGTCGAGGAATTGGTTTGTTCGTCGAATATATTGCACAGTCAAGTAGCGGTGACAAAGTTTTGAAAACATGCTCCGATGAGGCCCCGAAATGCAGAGCTGCTTTGATATCCTAATAAATATCTCTGAGGTTGATGGTATCGAAATCTCCTAATTGGAGTTCTGCAAACTAATTTCTGCTGGTTCCTTCTCACAAAGCTCTTTGGCCCTGAGTAGAAAAATCATTTCCATCGGTTCAGGAAGCTCATCTGAAAAGGAAAATCTATTGGATAGCGGTTGTGCTTCCACGTGAGTGTAATAAACTTTATACTTTTTGTCTCCAGAACAACACTCAAGAACGTTCACCTTTCTACACAGGATCGTAGCTGAGTAATTGTACATAATAAGGGCATGACAAGTTGGTGATAGCAAGCCGCTTTTCTGAAGCTTCTCAGACAAAAGTTATCTACCCATGTAGGCTCTCACGCAAGCTGCAGCACCGCCCAATGCCTCAATGTGGTTACAACTCTTGAAAGGCCCTGAAAGGTTTCTTTGAAGACTAGCAGCCTACTCAAATGAAAGAAGTTACTAGTTCGTGAAATGACGCCGATTTTACCTTCTCTAGAAAATGCAAGATGCAGGTGTCAGAAGGGGGAGGTCTGTCGCATATTATTTAACGACCCTGTGATGTTGCGACGACAACACTGAAACCGTTAATAAATACATTCGTGTTCGTTGAGTTGCCAAACAACGACAATGGTTAAGATAGTGGCTCCTCTAGAGTGTCGTCCTGCAGGAATACGTTTGAAGATAGCCTTTGTAGTGTCACGTCGAAGTCGACGAAATTTTGCACGCGCAAAGTTGTTTAAATTACCTCACTTCTTTCTCTTTTCTAACTTGATCGCAAATTCTACATATGGTACAATATTGTGCTGGAGCAGTTTTCAGTTCGAGAGTTGATATAGCAGTTAAACATTCGTAGAAAAAAATCTTGTTAAAATTCCTTATAGCATTATTTTTATTCCATGTTCATGAAAACAGTTTAGCTTTTCCAGCCTTTTGTGAATCAGTTTACAAAAAAGCGTTGCAGGCATCTTCTTTCAATAAGCCTAGCGCGATAGGTAGTTACAAAGAGATTGTATTGTGTGACTATGAAATATGCATGTATGTAAAACCATTGATGGAGAGTGGCACTTCAGGGTTCTGCGCTTACAAAACGAAATATTCTTCTTCTTCTGGTATTTTCGGACAAGTGCCAAGAACCTCCACCACAAAGTCTCCCATATAGCTGAATTTGCTTGATTTCTCAAGCTTGTCTTGCTCGCGTTTTGTTTCAGAGACCCAGATCCTATTTTTGAAAGTTGTCGCAAGACGAAGGATGGTTGTGATAATTTCAAAATTTTTATTGGGATGACAGAAACGGTTGTCTCAACACTTTAAAGATTTTTCCTCTGAGGAGCAAGAAAAGCTTTTAAAAAAGAAACGAAATAATTCCTATATAAGGATAAAGAATCAAGGACGACGTTTCTCAGTCCGTTTTGAGATGCGCCACGCATTCCATGGAATGTCGTGGAGGAGATTTGAATGCGTATTTGGCCGTTCAATGACTTGCGGTGGCCAGCCGATGAGCAATTCATCGCTTTATCCTTCCCAGACAAGTCTGGTAGCAATTCACCGAACCTTGAGGGATGGAAGGCTTGGTTGCCTGGGCGGGAAGTCCGAACCAGGAACCTAGGGTCGGCTGCACGCGGCAGTCAGCACCTCTTATGTACTGCGCTGCACGCGACTTTAATTCGGATCTCTATTCCGCTTCAAAAGTGAGAGATAGATCTTAGATATATCTATTTTATGTACTGGTTAGGCTTCGTATTCATATATTGAAGAGTTGAAGTAGTTCCTTACTTGTTTTCGTTCTTCCGACATGGTGCTAAGAGTATGTAGACCTTCACGGCAGTATAACAATATGTTCTATATTTTGTTAGTGTTCTTTTGTTGCTTACCCAATGTAGCATAATGAATGAGGGAAACTCATATAATAAAGTATGGTGCATTCCCATTGAACCTGGAGACGTTTATCACTGATGAATTATTAGCACTTAGCCCCACTTTTATTACCAGTACAGTGATCCTAGGAGAACGATGGTAAGGGTAAGCTAGAAAGAAGTGGAGAAAGTGGGGAGGCGGCGAGGAAATGATTTTAATTCGGGTGGCGAAGTGGAGGGAGGAGGACGTTGAGTGTGAGAGAATGGGTGGCGCCTAAGGCCTCGGCGAGAAGCCGCTCTCCAGGGACCCTCAACAATGTGGCTTCGGCAGCAAGCGGTTGTGTCTGTGCAACATGGCGCTGCTGCAGATGTGAAACCGAACGAAAAACGACGGCCTATGAGGGCGGACGGGCCTGGGTTGGCAACGGCCGTCGGTTCGCGACAGGCGGACATCGCCGCCGGATGGGCCTCTTCTCTTTTTTGCGCATCATCGCTCGCGCATCTGCGCTGGAGGAGTAATGAAGTTCGCGGGGGAAGTCGCTCTGAGAGACGCCAAGAGTCGAGGGGACAAGGCGTGCAGGTCGTCGGATTAAGATCGCGGAGTCTCGAAGAGTGTGGGTATGCGGGCTGTGGACCGATGTACAAGGGATTAAAATGTCAGAAACGCCCGAAGGCTACGCCGGAAGCAAGTCACGACCCTCATGTTTTGACTGGTCGCTAACATTGCCACGCTCCACCTATTCGAAAAACTCCCCTCCCTTCAACTCCGAGATGGCCCTGCACTTTCGAAATGTAATAGGAGCTCGAAGAGGAAGACGTCCACGAAGATACACAAGCGCCCTGGGGCTAATCCTTTGGATGAAAAAGCGAAAATCGATTCCTCCAAGGGCGTTTGGGCGATGAACTCCATGTGTTGTCATCTTGAACCCTCGGCAGATATTAGCCATCATTGCTTGCCTGATGTTCGCTGAAAATTCCGGGACCGTTTCTGAAAGCAGAGAGATTTTGCTAATAAATCTATGCTCCAGTGCGAAAAAGGATCTAGCTTAGAGCTCAAATTGTAGCTGTGGCCTTCTAGCCTCTATGATGGTCTTTTGTGGTGTTTTGGTTCCTACGTGTTCCTGCGTGTTCCTACTTTGCTTCCCAGAGCTAAAGTCTTTCAAGAAGTCGTTTCTTCTAAACTTCTCCTGTACAACTGCATGGAGCACAGCATGATTTCATTTTTCAGACGAACTTTTCCTTCTTCTTTCCTTTTTTGTTCTGTGTAAGCCTGGCTAGAAGACTTAGTGCTCGCTCGTAGGCAGGCTATGCAACTGACCTTTTGCTTACCGTTTCACTTCACTTGTCATAAGCGAGGAGTCTTATCGTGATGTCACCACCGGCTCATCTCTCGTCTAGGAAAACCCCTTGATTTCAACGAACTTTGCACGCTAGTCATGAATTTGACATCCACTAATATCAACGGTCAAGATAGTCCTTGGGAAACTTATTCGTTACTGTTTTTCATTCTTCTTCTTCTTCTTCTTCTTCTTCTTCTTCTTCTTCTTCTTCTTCTTCAGCGTTTGTCCCTCATAGCAGCGGGGTCCACTCTTCTGGTATGATGGCCCCACTTCGCACGATCAAACTCTTGATCGGGGTGGGTACCAGCTTCCTTTAAGTCCATGTGCAACGAATCAAGCCAGCGTTGCCTAGGCCGTCCTTTAGGCCGTTTTCCGGGCACATCTATGTTGAGGCCAATCTTCCGAACGGTATCGCCGTCCGCACGAAGAACATGGCCCTTCACACTTTCATGCAGACATCCTTTTTTAAAAGAAAATTCGCAGCCTAATCACTGCGTGACGGCTTCTGTTTTTAGGACTCGGCCGTTGCCTTCACGAAACCGGATATCTGTGTAGTAAACGGTTTGTGAAGGGTCAATTCTCCTGCTGCGCCACACGGGCAGCCAGAGCCAAGCTGTGAAGACCCGACCGGATAACAACGTACCTGGCCAACTCTGCAGGCGAATGAATCAAGAGGCCAAACGACTCAATGATTTCCAGCGTCTCGTTACTAGCGCTGAGTTATGTGCTTCAGTGGGCACAGAACGAAATTGTTCTAAGGGAGTAATCACTTCCCAGTAGAAATGTTTATGCCGACTCCCACAGACAGAGCAAGCATGTACACAATAGAAAACATCGCGAGAACGGAAAGCCGCAAGGCATTAAGACGCTGGGTCTACCGTGAGCTTTGCCTTCTCACCGAAGAGGGGAACTAATTTAAGTACGGCCCCAACTACCAATGTGATTGATGCACATGGGCAGAATGGCCTCCTCAGAGGTACCAAAATGCACGTCCCGAGTACAATCCTGTGCAGAGCTGCTGCGGCTGGTAAAAACTGAACCATTCATCGAAAGGGGGTGATGATGCCCTACTTGATTTCTTCTTGGGTTGCTGCCAGAATTGAAACTATAATTCTTGAAGACCTGAATTTAGCAGTAGATTGAAAAAATTGCTTCCCTAAATGGCATATGTTAGCCAATTTTCTGGCTTTCTTTAAAGATGATGACTTCACACATGCTGTCAATAAGCCGACGCACGAAGAGAACGTTTGAATGTTATTTTGTCAACATCCTCTATAGTATCCAATGTTCGGATTTTGCCTCCATTCGCTTCCTCTGACCATTACACCGTTCATTTCAACTCCTCATCTTTTCCCCATATACTCTTGCCCTTACCTGACTTTATCAATGCATGCTGACTATGCCTTCTCAGGTAGAGCCTTTCTGAATTTGAATAGCCGCTTATTTTCGATGGTTACGAAAGTGTAGATGACTTTTACCAAAGATTTTGCAAGGTTATTTACGACAGACTGGTACAGTTTGTTTCTTTTAGGACCAACCAATCGTCTCGAGTGAGTTATCCAGAGCATATTCGAAATTTGCTTGCCCAAAAAGAGCGCATATTTCGCTTCACATCTGACCCGCTGAATAATGCCTCCTGTGAAACCGTCTGTGCGAATATTGACCATCATCTAAAAACATTCTAGCTTGGCGTAAGCAGCTTGCCAAACATGTATCTATGAAAAGACTACATTTACATGTACGAATTAGGTTGTACGGAAAGTTCTCAGGGTTTTGAGTGAGTGAGTCGCCATAACTTTCTCTAATCTTATCGGATTTAGTCGAGATAAGCACCGTTCAAATCAGCACACTTTTGCCAACGGGTCATCAGTCGACTTATTTCATCAGCGAAAGCGTTAAGGGCTCCGCACACTTTTGCGGCGTTGCCGCAGCCGGCAGCCGGCAAAAGTGGGGCGGAGTCTTCAAGTTGCGGCGCTCCTCCCCACGGCGACGGCGGCTGCGGGACATTATGTACGAATGGTCGCCGCGGACGCGGCGACTCGCGCGGTGAGCGCGGCAGAAGACGTCGCAATTGGGTGACTTCAGCTTCCAGTGGTATCTAAACCTGCATCAAAACTTGCACATCAAGTGTTAGAAAGTGTATACAAACTCAGTTTCACTGCGATAGTGTGTCATATTTTCAGCTTTTCCTGGAGAAGCATCATATAAAATTGAGCATTAGAACGTTGCTCAGTTCTATAACTCGAACTCAATTTCTGAACCAGAGCATGTTTTCCTCCTGCAACAGCAGAAAGGGATACCAACAATTCAATCCTAGCGTCTGCAGCAAGTCATGAGGCACAGCTCCCACGAGCGCAGCTGAGCTCATCGCGCACGCGACAGTCGTCGTCGACCATTCGTACATAAAGACCGCCCCTCGCGACGGCGTTGTCCTCCGGCGTTGCCGCAGCACGGCGCCGTCGCAGCGCAGTCCAACTGGGACCTACTCGCTCCGAAGGAAAGCGCGCTCCGGTGAGGGACGCGCGCCCGAACCGAGAAATCAGCTGGCAGTCCCTTCCTTCGTGCTCAGTCTTGCTCGATCTTCGGTGCTCACAAGGACCTATGGATTCTCCATGATAACCGTGGCCTTTGTCCAGGGAAAGAACAGGGCTCCAAAGAAAAGTGGTGTAGAGAAAGGTGAGGAGAGACTGGTGAAAATGAAGTACAAGACCGACATTCCCACATGGCTTCCTCTTCTGTTGACATATGCAGGCTGGAGATGACTCAAATTTCGGTGCTTTTCTTGCTTACAGTAGGACTCTGCTGCGAACGTTTGGCCTGGCCAAAAAGTTGTGATGGATCATATAAGCCGCCGACCACCACACAGTGGCCATTTCATTTTTGGTAGAGGTTCGCCTTTGGAAATTGCCTCGGGGGTTCGTCGGCGTCCAACGGTTGCACTGTACGGAACGTTTCCTGTCATCGTACAGAATCCACTCTTCATCACAAGTGATGAATCGCTCCAAAAACGGGTCAGTTTTGTTGCGTAAAAGGAAAGAAGAACAAATCTGGAAACGTGACAATTTTTGTCGCTCATCAACTCGTGGGGCACCCACTTTTCGAGCTTTTTCACTTTCCCAAGGCGTTTCAGATCATCAACAGCAGTTTTACTGACGTCTAGCTCTTTTGCGATCCCGCGAACTGTTTTGGATGGTTCAGCTTCCACCACTTCCTTCACTCGTCGTCCAGAATTGCTCTTTGTCGACCGCGACGGGGTTATATTCGAAGCTGAAATCTCCGATCCGATATTTACTAAACCACTGCTGCACAACGACTTCTCCAACACTATTATTATTTTTATCACACCATTAACGGCCCCACACTTAATTGATTTGTCGAACTGTCTCGGCTGGGGATTGCCCCAATTTGAGGTTGAAATAAAATAACGTTCGGAATTGCTCCTTCGACATACTTCTATAAGCCTTTCAAGAACGGAAATATGAAACAACCTTGAAACATAAATTGCTTGCTCAGATAGAGCGAAAAATTCTGTACAGAAAGAAGCATCAATCCATAACGCAAGTTGAATTTTTACTTAATAATAGACGAATGAAAAATAGTAACACAAAACGCTGAGAACATTCCGGACAACCTAATTCTAACATTAAATCGGGTGGAACCGTTTCAAATATAACTGATGTTTATGGTAATGTATGTTCTTGTATGTTCTTACGACAAAAGCAAAGCTACTGCTCTGGGTTGTTACTTCGCTGGCGCTTTCTCCAATGAAAAGATGTATCGCTCCGTCAATGCAAGCACAACAGCTTCTGGAAATACTTCCTTAATTACCAATACCAAGCACTCCTTTAGAAACGTAGTTTTTCAACTTGATGAAGCATACCGCGCTCTCAGAAACCTAAAGTCTTCCATCAACTCTGTGATGACATTTCACCTTATTTTGAAAGAGTATATGCTTATAAACTTTCTCGACCTCTTTCGGATATTTTCAATATTTCCTTGATGTTTGGAGAGGTTCTACATGCTCAGAAGCACGCATTAGTAATGGCCGTTCCTAAAGTATCAGCTGCATATTCGGTCTCTCAGTTTCGACGAATTAGCATTATATCTGGTCCTATTAAGGTTATGGAAAGCATAATAAGAGGGAAAAATTTGCCGTGGTTAACTTGAACGGAAGCTTTCGGAGCACGTTTTCGATGTCATCTTTGGAAAACCAGTATGTATGGTATATTTATTCATTTCACTGTAAGACATTAAACACTAGACTCACATTTTTTACTGTAACATATGATATGACACAGAATAACATGTGTAGTTAGCAGCAACAGTTAGGAGCCTTCACTCACGAACGCTTCTCGCGTTCAATTCGTGAACCTCCCTTGAGAGCCTCTACTCGAACTCACTCAAATTAAGCATATATTGTACCACGATTACTGACCGTACCGAGACAGCAGCATTTGCGCAGCTTCGCAGCTACCTACATACCTGGAAATATAGGCACATCCAAAAAAAAGATTAGTTCAAAAAGTTCAAAGTTTAATAAACGGAAATTAAATATAATACGCACCAACGTCATCGAAAAGATCCTTTGTACCGTGTTCCATCAACACCTCGACTAGATTATTAGGGGCTGAAACGTAGTGCTGCAACTCTTAAAATCCAATGACAGAACCATATGTAATTATGTTACATCCTTGCCCTTATTTAGATTTCCTTGTGACGGTTTTTCCAATAGCGGAAATGGCAAAATAGTGGCAGTGTTTGTATTCTGCTGGAGGCTTGGAGATCTTGCTTGGGATTCTGCTATAAATAAAAGATCATGCGAGAATCAAACAATGGCTAGGGTGAGCTCGGAACTAGATCAAGATGATTGGGTTACCTAACATCTTCCCTCCTCCGGGATTAATCGGCGTCCCTGCTGCCGCTGGAGTCGAAATCGTAGACTGCAACGTCGTCGTGTCCACAATAGTATACACTATGTCCTCGACGGTTGTAGGGCAGTGGCGTCGCCCAAATGTGTATATTTATTGGGAATGCGAAGTTCCTGAATGAGTTGGAATAGGTTTTCTTCACTCCGCTACGTTTCACTCTCGCTTCATTTCTGGCTTTGCTATTTTGCGCACTCTCTTTCCGCGAGATGAAGATTCGATCGCAAGAGCTAAAGCGACTTACTCTTTGACGTATACGATCGGCATTTGTAGAACTCGATCATCGTCTTTCTATGGCTCTGAACTTGAATTCCTTGGGTGCGTCGAAAACCCATGAAATCGCTCAATACTGGTTTCCACCGTTGGCATGAGCTTAACAATATTGTGAGCAATGAGAGCCACTGATTTTATTCCACGGCTTGGTTCCTATCCATCTATCCACGGCTTGGTTCCTATCCATCTAATATGGTAGCATGCTGCGTATCCATGAGAAGGTACCACGGCGATACTTTCCGTCCCATTCCGACTAGCTGATGCGAGAGCTGACGTGAATCTACGCCACTCTTTTTCGCGTATGCGACTGGGGTAAGTCTACAAAACACACATTCGTGCGCGTGGGATGCGATCAGTAGTTCACTGGTGGCACTCAGCTTCCAGTACACTTGACGCTCCACCATGTTATGCTTCTTGAACACTTCATCAATTTCACGGAATCCGTCTGGAAGAAGGATTCGAATTTTCTGCTTCTGCTTCTGGATAGAGCAAACGTCTTTCCCTGGATCTGTTTTATGAATCGGACGCCTCCATTGTAAAGCTCATTCAGCTCGTTAATAGGAACACCGTTGCAGCCGTCACGAAAGAGATTGAGAAGTGAATCATCATGCAAGGTAAGAGCACGAAATACATGGTCACAGCAATGCTTGAAAAAAGAAAATCATTTTGCAATCCCCACACCATAGCAAGAGTATATGAAGGATCGGCCATCAGAAACCGTCACGTCAACATCACGTTCGCTTTCAAAAATTTGAAATCAGACGTGCAATACTGAAATTTGTATCAAAGCGAAGGTCTCCCATAGTTTCTCCTGGCACGACATCTTGGAACAACTTGTCTTCAATCGAGCAGGAAAAGTCCATGTGGTTTCATTTTGACTGAGCCGACGTCCACGACAGCGAAAAATAGGCTGAGAGGCTGAGAGCTCCTGTATCCTCACCGGTCGGAGTCGCGCTGGAAACGATACTGCTAATGAATATTTGATGCCGCTCAACTCTTAACTTTTTGTTTTAATTATTATTGGTTCACTAGAAATCTCATGCGGAACAGCAATTAACATGTCCATCGGGACTCTTATTGGTCCTTCCATTTCGTTTGTGTGGAAATAAGAGTGAAGCTTTGGCTTGCTTCGATGACCCTATTGGGTCCTGCCCTCGGTTCGCAAAGTTTTGGAAACTTACTGCTAGCTCCTTCACAGGCAGTTTAAGAACACACACTCCTGCTTTAGGTAGTTTCCGCGGATCTACTTTATATCGCTAATCGTAAATTCCCTTCATTTCTCATTCAATCCACGCGCACAATCCTGAGCTAGGCGAATTCCAGCTATCAATGCATGCTTGTAATCGTCATCTTGCTGCAGTTCTCGCAACCACTGGCTATCATCGGCAGCTAGGTCGCAAATTATCAAATTTCCTTTTTTTCGCCTGCACGTCTTTGCATGCTAGCTCTACTACACTACAGGATAGAGAGCCTGCGGCTTAGCCTTTCCAGCGACGTACTCAATCTTTAACGATACTTTTGGACTTCTAGTGCCCATAGAATTAATCTAGCCGAGATGTTTGTCCTTTTGAACAGACATGTCAACACTCGGTAATCAATTCTTATGACTATATTCAACCCACAGATGAAGAAGTGAAATTTCTTCAACACACACCGCTAGTGTTTCCAAATCCGTTGTGTGGTAGTTTTTCTCTGCCTTTGTTAACCCCTTAGAAACAAAGAAGATATGAAGTAGAAGTTTATCATTTACTTCCTTACATAACACTATCCCTTCTTGGAAGCATTGGTATAAATAACGAAAGACCTGGTTCGAACTTCGGCCGGTGCCACATTGGGTTGGGCCAGCACCGTGCCAGTTGTCATGGCTTTCTTCAGGACTTCAGCACTTCATTTCTCCGTCACCCCATCACCAGTTATTGTAAGGACTGGTCAAGCGTTAGAGGCATTTGGCCGTTTTAGAGAATCCCGTAATGAATTTCCTCTAATATAATAAAAAATAATATGAATGGAGAAGAATGTCAAGCCATTCCTAAGAATGTTGACATTCTCAGTCACACTTTTTGAAGCAGGGGCAGCAGCACTTTTTCCACGATCTTTTTTATCCTATTTGCTCCGCACTGTCTTTATCTATTCTCTATGCCTCCAAAATAGGCTTGCGGACGAAGTTGACCTCAATTTTGTTTTGAATTTGAGAGGACGGAGGGGTGTTCATCGGCCATGACTCTGGAAAAATCACACTGAGGCGATTTACGGCTCAGTATCGAAAGAGAAATCAGCCGTCTCGGTAATGGTGTTTCGAGCGCGCCCACAGCACACACCCTATAGAAGGCGACGACCAATCGCGCTACAGTAGGGCGATCTTGAAATGATGATGCAATCGATGGCGGCGCGGGCTGGCGGGAAGCAGCATCCCGGTGTGTTGGGAGCTCGTGCGGTGGTTTCCCGGAGTTTTTGAGATTTCATCGCGTTTCCTATCGTATTCCAGCTCCGAGTTCATCCTCCGCAGGGGGAGATCAAAGTGATTGAGAACCGGAGGGCGAGCCCGTAGAAGCTGAGGTGAAGCGACCGGCGGAGGGGGGGGGGGTGGTGAAAGTTGAGCAGTTTGATGGGACGGGGTAGTGAGGTAGAGGAGTTTTAAGAAGTTTGAAATGGTTTTTTGCTCCCCATGACTCCACCTCATCGAGTGTTAGGGTTTGCGATGAAGGTGGAGGAGGAGCTCTTTTGAACTATCATGATTTATGATCGAAGAGAACAAGTTATGAATGGGTTTTGCTCCACTCTCACTGTTCGCGTTGTTTGCGGTCGCTGTGAAGGATGAAGAGGAGCCTTTTTAAAGTTTTTTGGTTTTTTCCTCGCAAAGAAGTTCCGAATGGTTTTTTGCTCCTCGCTCGGCTCCAGATGATCTCTCAAGATAAGGTTGAAGGGGAGCTTTTTTGATTTTTTCATTTCGTTTGCTGGATAACAACTTCTGAGTGTTTTTTGTTGCCCCCGTGACTCCGCCTCATCGAGTATGTGGTGTTAGAGTTCCGATGAAGGTGGAGGAGTAGCCTTTTTGAAATGTTTTGATTTCTGGTCCTAGATAAGAAGTTCCAATTGATCTTGTTTCTCCTCGTATGGCTCCACATGTTCTCTCAACTCGCTTCGAAGGTTGAAGAGGAGCCTTTTTGTGATTTTTTAATTTCTGGTCCTCGATAGAAAGTTCAGATTGATCTCATTGCTCCTCCTATGGCTTGCATGTTCTCTCAAGTCGCTCTGAAGGTTGAAGGGGAGCTTTTTTGATTTTTTTCATTTCGTTTGCTGGGTAACAACTTTTGAGTGTTTTTCTTGCTCCCTTGACTCCGCCTCATCGAGTATGGGGTATTAGAGTTCCGATGAAGGTGGAGGAGGAGCCGTTCTGAAATTTTTTGATTTCTGGAAGTGGCTAAAATTTCTGCGTTTGCTGCAACGCTGGGCCACTGTCGGGATGATACTGAGGATGGTTAGCTCCGTGGAGGACCCGCTCTGTAGATCCATGGATATCGACTTCAGCGGTCGAAAGCATGATGCGAAGACTCTGCTAAAAAATATGTTCAGATCTAAAACAGATATTACAACTTGTAGGTGGGATTCATGATACCGTCGTAAGATGTTCGTATCAGTCACCCATCCGCATGACATGTATTCAGTTCATCAAGTTGGAAGGATGCGACCTGCTTAAGCAAATCAGCTCTGAGGGCGTCACTAGGCTAGTTAAAGAGGAGCGATAAAGAACAAAACCATAGACCATACGCGGGAATCATAGGTTTCCGAAACAAATGCAGCTTCGAGAACACTGGTATATTCCCACGCAGTCCGAGCTCGACATGGACTCGCTAGCTCAACATCACAAAATATTAGGTTGTAACGAAATAAATGACACTGAACCACTGTAAATTTAAACAGTTAATATCTCGGCTTGTAGGCAAGTTTATTAATCGAAATAAAAACCCTCTGATTCTGCACTGCTTTGCCAACGTGACACAAGCTTTTCTATCCCAGTAGCATAAAAATCAGAAGTTCTGGAATTGACGAAATCTTCGAAGGCACTTTTGGCATCCTGTTGGTATTTGAGTATTTTCCCTACCAAAAAGTCGCCAAGATGCTTGAAGAAATGGTAGTCTGTTGGGGGGAGGTCGGGAGAAAACGGAGGATGTGGTAGAGTTTCAATGCTCAGCTCATTCAATTTCTGCAACGTCATTCGTGCTACATGGGGGCGAGCATTGTCGTGCAGAAGGAGAACTCGCCTTCGATTTACCAAGGCCGGCCGGATATCCTTCAGCTTTTTCATCATTTCTTCAATTTCAATGCAGTACTTCTCTGTCGTGATGGATTCACCGGGAGGGAGGAAGCTGTGTGAATAATTCCCAGCGAACACCACCATATTGTCACCATTACTTTCTTTTGGTGCAATTCCGGCTTCGCAAAAACGTTGGGGCTCTCATCGCTGTCCACCCACTATGCCGATCGTCGCCTGTTGTCGTACATTATCCATTTATCGTCACAGGTTACGATGCGATCAAGGAATGGGCCCGTTTCGTTCCGTAGAAGCAGTGCGGACGAGATCTCATATCGTCGGTTTCTTTGCTCCTCAGACAGCTCGTGAGGCACCCATCTTTCCAGCTTTTGGTCTTTCCAATTTCCTTCAGATGCCGGGCAGCTGTGTTGTGACTGACGCCAAGAACCTTCGCTATCTCCCTGGTACCTTTGTGTGGATCCTCCTTTACCACATCTCTCAGCTTGTCCTCATCAACATCACTATGCCTCCCACGACCTTCATGTTCTTCCAAGCTCTCATCTCCATTCCGGAACTTGTGATACCAACGATACGCCGTCCGAATTGTGGAATATCCTTGACCGAATGCGGCGTTGATCTTCTCGTCCGCCTCCTTAGCTGTAGTGCCCAGCTTGAATTCATACAAGTAAATCCCTCGGATTACCCTTTTGTCCATCTGCAAAAAAGTCAATAAAACTCTAAAGTTCTCCCAACTCTAAAGTTTTACGTAGAAAATTTGACACTCACCGGTAGAGCAAAGTTTGCGCTTCTAAATGATATGCCACATGTTACGGTTTGTTCTTGATCAAACGCGTAAAGACGCGCCAAAAAATGGCGCGAGCCAGTGCCATTTAATTCGTTACAACCTAATATTTCTTCAACGCTATTACGGAAAGTGCCAGCTGATGTAACAGTAGCGGTGAGAAGTGGTCAAGCAGAATCTGAAGGGATGATTTCAGCTCTCGAATTGTTGACCGCGACCGCGTGTACTCATCCAGACACTACTAGAGTCGACCGTCCGATACGGTGCAGGATTCCGTGGCCATCGCGCAAGGGAGAGGTTTCGCTTACGGGCGCGTTGTGGCGTTCGTTGTGTTGCCGGACGACGCTGGTGAACCGCAATGCCTGCTTCTCTGGGAAAAGTTCACTGTGGCGAACCCATTCGAGGACCTAGCGGAAATAATTTGCTCTTCTGACGAACCATCGCTGCTAAGAACTCACATAGCACTTCTAACTGTCAAGGAGAGCAATACTTACTTTAAAAAAAGCAACTCGAACATCACTTAGCATTCAAGATGCGTGCTTGATAGCAGGACCTGCAACTATTATTTCTTTTAATAATCACCAATACGTGTACCGCTTATAGCTGTAGTAGTTGTTTTCGCTAAGTGACTCTGCGTTGGGTCCCCATTTAAGCTGAAGCAGCCCACGAAAACGCTTTCTCTTGGACTAAATCTAACTCATTTTTAACGGCACTAATGTGATATAATAATGAACTGACACAGGTCACTATTGATGTAATCGATTTCTTACGAGGGCACATAGTAAATGAATCTCCCCACCCCCGACGGACTTAGCGTTTCTACCTCGTCTTATTTTTTGCATGTGCCTCCTTTTTGCATGGCTTTAAAATTGAAATAAATGTTCACATGAAAAGCCTCTTGACTTTTTTCCGGTCAACTAGCTTCTTACCTGTTATTTTCGTAGTAATTGTGCTTTATATTCGCTAATCTGGGTCTCGTATTTGCACTCGTAGAGCTTTAGCGCGCCATGTCTTGCCCTTCCGTGGCCTACAACATTCTCGACATCGACGACGGTTACGAGCCGAGCATGGACCGGTTGCCATTTCGGGATAGAGGAAATGTGGCAAATGCGGCGGATATGAGATTGCCACTCTCTCAGGTTGAAAACCAGTGCAGATTATGCAGTTATGAAGCCCACCGTATGGCGTGGAGAATTCCGCATGCCCGCCACGAGTGATCGAAGGAGGACGCGAACTGCTAGACATCTCGACTCCTGTCTCTTCCCAGCAAGGACGCCGCGATGAATCCGACTGTCAAATGGAAAACCGACCACGCCGAGAAGATGAATTCGCATCGCCTCGATGCGACACACAGACGCCAAGTGCGAGTCAGGTTCCTGAGATTGCTCCTGGGCAGCCCTCGATGCCATCATCTGCGAATGCCTCCTGCGTAGACCAACGCGTTGCGGAGAGATGATGACCCCTGTTTCTCTGAGGACGAAGTAAGTGATCGCAGCTATCCAAGATGGTGCTCAGTACGAGGTACAGCACGCAGGAGAAACCCTTTCACTACCAACTCCATCTGAGAAAACCAGTCTTTACAGACGATAGTGTCGGAGCAACTTCGCGGCCTTCGCATCAACCTTCACGGCACATGGGATCATCAGCGTGCAATCTCTTAACACATTGACGACTGCGCCCTTTTCGCGTGTCTGGCGCGTGGGACCAACCGATTTTTTGCTACGCCGACAGTGTGGCATAACATCATGTCGTACGGTCTTGGTGGAAAGCGATGATGAGGATGACGAGGTGGTCCAGGACGACGTTGATGCTGAAGACGGTATCCCTGTACTACTAACTGACGACGATGATGGCTCAGAAAGTGAAGTAATAGATTCCGATGCAGAAGATGAGGATGAGGAAGCTTGGAAGAGCGATTACGAAGCCTCTAATCGGTGGAACTTTGCGACGTAATCCGACTTTCAAGACGATGTGTTCGACTGCGGTAGCCCGATCCATTATTATCGATTATTTTTCAATGACGTGTTGTTAATTGAAGCCATTACTTGATGAGAAGCTCAATAAATCAGTGACCGAAACTTATTTTTGTGGACCACGCATTTTACAACAATCTCTAAAGATGAAGCACACATAACATAAAAAAGTTCCTCGGAAAGATCTGAATCCAACTAGAAAAATAAAATACATGGGTGTGGCCTGACATCATGTCACACGGTCCAACGCGGCCGAAAGGGTGTGGCCTGACATCAGGCCACACGGTCGTCAACGTGTTAATTGCCAACTCGTCCGAAACCGTGGTTCAGCAGCTCGCGCATCTCGTCCGTTGGCAGGGAGAGATGATCGCTGGACTGACTGGCGCTGTGATTTTTCATCTTCCTTTCCCCTCCAACTTCTCCTTTATAAGACCTGCCACACTACAGATCGACCACGTCCTCGCATCCCCACCGCCTTTGCGAAGGGAGCTCATCGCTCTAAGGAAGAAGGCCCACGCGAAAGAAAACCCAAAGTGCCGGACGGGACACTGATCTCCACAGCCACTCTGACGAAATGTTGGGCGATCGTGGAATGCAAGCCCTTCAACGTACGCCAATTTTCTGCCCCAAACAATATGGCCCTTACACATGACACTTAAGGCGATGAACCTCAACCAATACATGGAGAAGTGGCGCAGATGCGGTAGATCGGGCGAAGGCGAACATTCCTTGAGGGCGTCCGAATTTTTCGGCACTACTTCCAGGAGGTGCGCCCACACTCTGCGTTCTCCTGTGTCTACTAGGCCTGCGATTGTCTTTTGCAGGCCTGCACGCCAACGGACACCATCAAACAATACGCCTGTCGTCAAAATCGAAGCAGTGGCAAAAAACCGGAGCTAAAAGACCTCTCCGAGCACCTGGTTGAAAACTACATAGGTGCTTATTAAAACTCCAGTCCGCTAAGAAGAAAAACAAAGGAAAAAATTGAAACAAATTTTTTTCATGCTGCGTTCTGGACTCCATTAGACTCGGCCACAGCGACATCTTCAAGCCGTTTGACGACCTCAAGGCCAACACCACCGCGTAGATGTTAAAAACTCCGACATTATGGGTCCTACCCTGTACAGGGTGCGTAAAAAGTATTGACGCAGTAAATGGCGGTTGTGGAAATAGTATTGCGCAGTAAGTTTTAAAATATTCATTTCAGAAATATGGAAAATGATCTTGCAAACACGACAGAAGAAGTCGTAATTGACATCGGCTCCTTTACTGTGAATACAGGAGCGAAAACGACGGAGAAATTCATGAGCACGGGCCGCTAGTACTCGCTTGGATTTCGTCCCGTGCTTTTAACAGGGTAGCCTTCTGCGACTGGTCACTTCTGTTGAAAGTAACCCAGATCTCATTCTCCAAAATCGCCTAAAAAGAGTAATCCAGCGGATTCATGTTTAAGCTGTGTTCGTCTGAGAAGCTGTCCACACCTGTGCGCGTTACCTGTTTGCCGTTATCGGACAGAGATTGATAATTTTGGATTTGAACGTTATCGTGCTTGAACATATTGGAATCATTATCTGTTATAACAGAGCCGTGGCTGACGTTTAGGTTGCTGACCTCTTTCCTCACCAACCATTTCGAACAGCGCCTAATTCTCTTGTTAAGGAAATATTCAGCTATCTGGGTAACAGACAAAAAACGGCCACCGTAGCGATGACGATCATGTTTCTTCAGTTTTTCGTGAGTGTTTTTTGAGCACAATACAGGAAACAAAAATAACACATAAAAACCTAGAGAGGTAGAAAGAGAAAGCTGGAGCTGGAACAAAGTGTAGGTGCGTCAATACTTTTTACGCACCCTGTAGTTATTATGTTTAGCCACTGGACGAGACTGGGCAGCAATGACGCACAACGAGAGAAGGCACTCAAGCACAGGAAGGAATGCCGCGACCGCTGGTACCCACTGCTCCTGGAATGTCTGGGAAAAGCGCTGTAAGTTAACACACCTTTACCTTCTTCTCGCCACTTCTTCATTTACAAGACATTTGCAGGGCTGAAGTTCGGCAGTGGGAGATGCGGAAAGCTCATTCCTCGACCGGTGAGTGAAAATTTTCTCCCACCCTACATACTGTCAAAACCTACTGATTGCGTTTTATTTCAGCAACGAAAACGGCTCAGCACCAACAACGAGTTTCCTCGACGATTCGAGCTGCATGAGCCTTGAGCTATGAGCTCCAATTCTGCGACAAAGACGACACCAACGCTACACTCAATGTGACCTGCATCGCAGTGCGGTACGTCTCCGCCATCTAGACTTCATTTTGGCTCTAAATTCTTGTAACGCACTGTGTCTGAGCTTTCGAATTCGTTTTACTCTAACTTTCCCTTTTCGGCTTTTTTTTTTGGTTCAGGTGGAGAACGTTGTTTTATCATCTTGCCAGGAATTTTCGCTTTTGGGCCTTTTTTTGCTTCGGGTGGACAACATTGTCCTCCATCTTGCTAGGAATTTTCGTTTTTCGGCTTTTCTGGTTCGGGTGGACAACGTTGTTTTGCCATCTAGATATAATTTTTCGCTTTTGGACCTCGCGGGATCGTATGGCGGGATATGGTATTTGGCGTCTTTGAATCCTGCAATACTAACTCATCTTGTATCGTCTCTGGGCGCTTCTTGTTCCGGTCTCCAGTTACTTCTGCTAAAATTGGGCTTCCTACCTGCTTTTCTTGGCAGAAGGGAGCTCGGGTATCCAAATGAGTGGATGTCTTGCTGAATTCTCAAAATTTGACACAGCAGGCTCTCACACAGTGTGTTCGACTCTATACTTGACGATCTTCCGGTTCGCTTTTCCATTACCTCGGTTTCTTTGACTTCACTTTATTCCGATCTCGAATGTCTTGGTTTTTCCGACTTCTGCATTGTTCCGGTCTCGAGTTATCTCCTCCATCCATTTTCTAGTGCTCTAGAGTTACAGCTCGGAACTATGCATGTATTTTGCATTTTTGACGTCTTTATTAATCATGTTTTTTGAAATTGGAGAAATCTTCAACCATTTTGCGGGTCCGAGCTGTAATATTCATTTCTATTTACTCCTTTGCACTTTGTTCTGCTCTTACTGGTGCTATGATTTCGGTGCCAGAAGCTCTATTCGATATCCGCCTGTTTTATTCGATACGGATTTTTCACCATCACATATTGTCCATAACCGTTCGAACTAATTTGTGGACCTCACTCATTTACCACCTAACGCTGCTGCTCACTCTTACGCTGTTCTCACCATCTTCTCACTACAAGATCTGACGGTTCTCAGCAGATTGACTATTCAAGCTCTCAGCTCTTTAAACTTCACTGATAGGACTTTGCCATGTTTCACTGCTAGAACGAGCCAGCGTTCGATGGTCGAAATTAGTGAAATGTATATATGTATATTATTCTCTCACATTCTACTCTCCTCACTCTGATTCCGATCTTCACCAAATTCGCCTTAATTGAAGTGCTTTGACCCCTCTGTCCCTGAAGGTGTCACTTACTCATTCTGTCATTTTTTCCTCTTAGATTGCCTTAAAGTGTTTTATGCCGTAGAATCGCTAGATTCTCATTTGTTCTGTTTTTTGGTGTTTTTGTTGATTTTTTCTATGTCCTTGGGACATCTTGTTAGTGTGGCACTGAAGATACGAATCTCTAGTAAACTTTATAGCTCTATAAAGTCTACAATACAGGGGATATGAGGGGGATTTAGCTGCGAACGGACACAAAATCTATTGTAGCGGGCTACATCACAGGCGATCTCGGAGGGATTTGGATTTTGGGGCAGTAAAACCGGGACTAACCCACTACAACGAGGGGACAGCGAGGGATTCAGAAATTTTTTACGCTTAAAGCCCTGCCCCTCCCCTCGCAAAACCTGCATTGTGAGGGAAGGGACACGCCACTTTTCAGTTGTAACGCGCTTTTCACCCCTCTTTTCCTGTGCGCGACCAGCCAGCGGTAGTGCGTGCGTGAACCAAGAACCCTCGATTCGGTGCGCACACGATAGCGGCGGCCTCCTCCGTCTGCGATAATACGCGCACCTTCTTTAAAGAAGACGTGTTGACACGGAAAAGATACGGATACAGGTACTTACAACAATAGTGGAGCTGATGGGGTTGCAGCAAAGATGTTCAGAAATACTAGCAATTCCTTGGAGCAAGTTTTAGGCTAGTTCGAAGTCAATGAAGCGTCTTCTCGCTCTTAAACGAACCAAGTTGTGTGTATGTGCATCAGGGATGAGCGGATTAACCGTTATCCGTTATCCGTTGTCCGGTTTCCAGGGGATTTGGGCTATCCGTTTTGTTGTTCGTTATCCGGCAATATTGGGGCGGATAACGAACAACAAATTAGCTGATAGCCAGGTTTGGACTTGGTATTGGATAGCTGTGTAGAAGCTTCACAATCATAGGAAGTTGCTGTTCAATGAAGGAAATGTGAGTGAATAAGATATGAATGAGTCTCACATGCTCTCCCTCGAAGGGCGACCTATGAATGTTTCCATACTGTTAGCTGGGCTGTTTTACGCATACTTTGCCTCGTTCTTCCCATTCGTTTTAAACGACTAAAATATGAAAAATTGTAAATTGAAGTATGGAAATGTGCTTGGATGAACAAATTCTCAAACTTTCCTTGTCTTTTACACACATTGGTTAAGGTGATGATGGCGAAACTCGGCAGAGAAGGGTTTGCAAAACAGTTTTAGTTTCACAGCTTGGTGGTCTTGCTACTTATCCTCCCTGAAGAGTTTGACAGCAGTTCGTGGAACTTGGTTAAGGAATTGTGGTTCGCAAATCGAACTCGGCATCGGTTTGGATGGCAATGAAGAAACGTTTCTTTTACTGACGTTTTGTGAGATTTCCATAGGGCCTTGTTAAATTGACTGCACTATGTTTCAAAAAAAACTCCATTAAAGTCGTTAGAAAAGACTTATAATTTGATAGCAGTTGCATTCCTGGTCTGCTGTTGAAACTAGAGCAGTTTAAGCCCAATTTTATGTTTGTTGTTTGTTCGTTATCCGTTTTTACGTTATCCGGCGATTTTTGAGCAAAATTATCCGTTATCCGTTATCCGGATTTCAAAATTTTGTTATCCGCTCATCTCTGATGTGCATGTGTATATGTATGTGCATGTGTATGTGTATGTGTGTTGCATGTGTATGTGTGTATGTATATGCATGTGTATGTGTATGTGTATGTGTGTATGTGTGTGCATGTGTGTGTATGTGTATGTATGTGTGTGCATGTGTATGTGCATGTGTATGTGTATGTGTATGTGCATGTGTATGTGTATGTGTGCATGTATGTGTGTGTGCGTGTGTATATGTGTTTTTCACCTTCAGACAAGGCAAACAAGAGGTCCCATGACTTTGCTTAGGTTTTGCTAGAATCCCACATAACAGGTGAAGAAGTCACCTTGCTTGAAGCAAATTGAGTTATACTGGTAAGGAAAGGATACAAACTCATGGTGAGCTTTTGCGATGCTATTTCGACAGGATGTACGGCCGTGTGAGTGGGCTCTAGAATTACAATTAGTTTGGTATACACGGTGCGTAAAATATATTGACACCCTAAACGTAAACGTTAGAAATAACAACACATTATAAAATTTAACAAGTTTATATTCAAAATGTCAACAATGATCTAGCGAACAGAATAGCACTACTTGTACTTTATATGGGCTTCTTTGCTGCGAATGCAGGGGCTAAGACGACGAGGAAAGGCATCGACGGTGCGCGGCAAGTAGTCCACGTCGCTATGACCTTCAGTGACTTGATACTTTTCTGCGTTCAGTCTGTAAAGGTGTTACGCACTCTTCAAGGACCTCCAAAGTGCTAATTCTGGCGGAGGGCTCGCTGCAAGGGAGGCGCATCCGGCCAGTATCATGGTTTGTGCATTCATCACAAGCGCCTCTCGTTTTCGTGGATACAGGAATGAAGATAAATCAGTAGAACTACCTGTACTGACGTCCTAGAGAAGCAACTGGTTCCTTGGCTCGAATCCCACCTCGAGAGCAAGCCGTATGTCTTCCAGCAGGGTTAGACTCCTGCGCAGAGTCGAGCATTGTTCAGGACTGGTGCCGCGCCAAATTGAAGGACTTCATTTCGGCAGAGGAATGACCTCTGTATAGACCGGAGTTGAATCCGCTGAAGTACTCTGTATGGGAAGATTTGAAGAACAAGGCTTGCGCTACGTCACACAAAGGTATGAAGTCAGTGAAGGATGATCTGGTCAAAGCATGTAACGAAATCGACGAGGACTACTTGCGACGCACCGTCGATGCCTTTCCTCGGCGTCTTCGCACCTGCACTCGCTGCAAAGAAGCCCATACAAAATTCAAGTGATGCTATTCTATTCGCTAGATCATTGCTGACATTTGTTATATAAAGTTAGTAAATTTGATAATGTGTTGTCATTTCCAACGCTTACGTTTAGTGCGTCAATACTTTTTACGCACCCTGTATTTCGCGAAGACGGGCAGGATCGGGATATGGGTGCGTCACAACTAATCACACGGCATTGAATGGGCGTGCCATCCAAAGAGTTCGTGTATAGTCGTTACTCTGATCGGTGGCATGTGTTCTGTCTGTGCTCTGCTTGGTCATTATTGGCTGGCGCGCTCCCACCTACCAATGCTGCTCACCCTCGCTGTATGGTGTGAAAACTCATCAACCACCGTGACACGCCACCAAGGATGCCTAGTTTGCCTAGGATGCCCCTTAATATGTGCTAGTTTTTCAACGATGTCATTTTGAACGTATCTGCACCATATCATTTGTTCTGTTGGAGAAGAGAAATCTCGTGTGAAGGTGGAAGATAGTCGACCGGCAAAAGTTCACTTGAGAACGACATTTTTAGTACACTTATGTACCGATATGGCTCGGGTTCATAATAACATTTAACCGTACGACATTCGTATCTGTGTGCAGTTACGGTATCATTGGTGATAAGGTATGACCAGCGTCGGCCGCCGGCAGAGCCGGCGCCGTCTTTGGAATGTGCGGGCCACGTCAGGCTAGCCGGCTCCGCAGCATCGGCTCCACGTTCCATGCCAGGCTAGCCGGCTGCGCCGGCGTTGGCTACGTGGACAACACGAAGCAAATGCATTGGAAAGGGTGGGCACCGATGGCAGCGTTGATGGTTGGGCGTGAGAAGCTGAGGATGGATTTGAAAGGACGTAATTAGGAGAAGTAGGAACTATGGGAAAAAGGGGTTGAGAAACAGAAATGCAAGGGCGGAGGTGGAACTCAAGTTCCCAGTTGAGGTTCAGTGGCAGCGTGAGTCAGCAGTTGTAGATGACGCGAAGTGGCGGAGAAGGCGTTGAAAAGGGGTCAGGTGTTAGATGTGCTTATAGCAAGGTGAAGGGAAGAAGGAGGAGAAATTGTCTTTAACACCGGGGGATGGAAGTTTTGCTTAACATGAGAGAGACCTGGACGACGAAGGGGTCGGAAGGTATCAGCACGGGTTCTAGCACTAACCCAGTCGAAAAGAAATGGATTCCTGGGGCCGGATTCATCAGCGACTTACAGCAATTTAAGTGAGAAAATTACAGCCAAAATCCTTGACAGCACAGCTTATCAAACGATATGATGAGTGTTATCTGAGCTTTCCGCTGTGAGTTCTCTTTTAAAGTTATGTAAGTCGTTGATGAATCCGACCCCAGGTTTCAGAGAAGGAAATAAATGAGATGTAAGAAAATCACCGCGCAAGAAATAGAGCGTTAGCTTCAATTACTAGGACCGTAGAAAAACTTTTTCCCATAAACGTTAGCTACGAAATGTTTCAAAATGTAAGTTTGGAGCGAAGATATAGTAGATTTTTGCGAATATGAACGACACATCGGAGCAGCGCAGATATTGTCTGAAAGTGTACCATAACCTCCACAGATATATGGTTAAATTAAATTATATGAAGGCTAAGTGACCCTATGTGAAAAGAGTAATTATTTGTGGCATGCATATTCGTGATTCGACCAGCTATATATACAGGGTGGTCCACATAAAGTGTTACGCAGAAAACTATATACAACTTTGCAAAAACCAACTCAAATAAGAAAATTGTACAATCATTCGAAAGACAACAAAACTCTACGTAACATGTTATGCAATCCATTCAAAATGAGCTCCTTTGTCATCAGTGCAAGCGTCCAATCTCTTTAGGAAATTCTTGAGGATGCGCGCGATCATTTATGTTGAAATTTCGCCAAATGCCTTCCCCAGAGCTCTGTTAAGCGAATCCAGTGAGCTGTGTCTGAAAGAGCAGGCTTTTTGCTCCAGGGTTGACCACATGGTGAAATCCATAGGCATGGAATCGGGCGAGTTTGAAGGACAAACATCCTTCGTCCACATCTGGAAGGTTGGTCTCACACCATTCTAGAGTCTTCTTGCCATCGTGAGCTGGTGCCCAATCTTGCTGGAAGACCAGTTGGTGTCTTTTCCGCCTTTCTTGTGCCCAAGAAATCACCACGTCTTCCAGGATTTGCTGCTGGTAGATCTCGACATGGATCTCAACTTCTTTTTGAATAAAAACAAGCTTGGTCTTGCCCTAGCCCGATATTCAAGCTCGCACCATCAAGGACTGTGGAAAATGAACTCTTCGGCGTTGACGGCTCTTGGGGATCCTTCTGGCAGCAGTCTTCGCTGATTCTGCGCATTCTGGAGTGGTTCCACGGTAAACATCTTCTCGTCTGTGAAGAAAATCTGGTCGAGCTTGTCACCGCGCGTAAGGGCCTTTAGCTCTTTGCATTTCTTCAACCTTGAGGTCCTCATTTGCTCGGTGAGGTGCTGTCCTTTCTCGAATTTGTACGGATACAATCTCAAATCATTCCTGATCAGTCGTTGCATAGTTGAACGACCAAGCTGTGCTTCTTAGCTAGTTTCCTGATGCTCTTGCAGGAATTCGGTGAAGTTTGTCTTCGACAGCCTTTCGAAGGGCAGAAGTCCTTGCACTTCGTCATGGTCTTCCTCTCGGACGATTTTCGATTCCTCCAGTCTCTCCGATTCCTATGATGACGCGATGTGCTTGCACCCGATGCAGTTTGAGCATCTTTGTAATCGAGGAAACGGACGACCCGCGTTTGAACATGGCGACTACCGCTGAACGATCCTCAAACGAAACCATGTTTGGCCAGAAACTGTGAACAAGACTGAACTAGGTGGACTAAAGGATATGGTTAAACAAATAACACCGCAGCAGAGCACAAAAAAGCGAGAAATTTCCGAAAAGGAACTTTTTGTAGGCCGTAACACTTCATGTGAACCACCCTGTAGATCTATCTGTATTCATAATCAGTCGCGTACGCTTCAGCCATAAAGTTGCTCTCGATCTGATCTTAGTATTTAACGCTGCTCAATCTTTCAACAATTGTAATGCGTATTTCCATTAAATATTGATTCACTTGCACGCTGCTACGTTCTGCTATCAGTGTAACAGGCATCCAGTTCATTTGTTACGACAAAAGTTTTCACGTCCAATTGGACACTCTTCCAAGACTGCATGGCGCGATCTCATCGTTTAATACGCTGTATGCTTGCTTCTTAGCTGTAGTTTGAGACAAATTTTAATTTATCATTTTTTCTCACAAATAAAAGTTTTATAGAAATAATACGCTTACTGGGCAAGTAAACTAAAAAGCTTTAAAGAATGTTACATACCAAATTTTCGTTGCAAAAAACATTATGCTAGACAATTTATTGAATCTCTAGTTTAACCTGCCTGAAGGTCATTGCAACATGGGAGAGTTCTCATTGATTTCAAAAGTCGTGGACTAGTTTAGATGAGTGTCCAGTTTGATTTGAAAAGTGTTGAGTTGGTCATGAAAACGGAAAATACATTGTTTCAATAAGGACAGCCCACAGCTAGGAAGCAAGCATATAGCGCAATAAAACATGAGATCGTGCCATGCACTACAAAAGTTCACTACAGCTTTTATTTGATTGACAGTGTAAACGCCACTTACGTCAACCACCAAAGTGGGGATATGTGTGTTCCTTACAGTTGTATTTGTTGTTTAACTTCTGCTATCAATCGAATAAAAACCGCACCGTCTTGGAAGGGTGTCCAAGTGATAAGTAGGAAGCATGGGTAGGCGAGAAAAACTGATGCGCTCCACCCATCGAACTTCGAATGGGAGAATTCTACTTACAGCCTACAGAATTACGCATTGTTTTTCATAATTTTTCAACAATTTTCCTGTGCTGTCTCTGGCAGTCCCTCCGATGAGTATAGGAAGCCTGAGTGGGTTGGAGAAATTGATGCATGCGCTCAGCCCAACGAACTTCGAATGGGAGAATCTTACTTACAGGCTACAGAATCAGGCGCAAAACGGCTCTGGAGGGTGGGGGGGGGGGGGGAGAGGACTCATCGTATTAGGTGCTTGTCTGCCTTGGTAAGATGCACACTAGTGTGGATATAAGTAGTACGACTACTGATTTGGGCGCAAATAGGCTAGGGCGGGAGGATCATCAGTGTTGTTTCCGGTACGGAACCCAAATGAAGTATTGCACGGCCGTAGACCGCAAGTCAGCGATTACAAGGAGTACGAGCAATCAGAAACAACTGTTTATTCGGTACAACGTAATACAACCAAACGAGCGAACGTCTATAAAAGGAAAGTAAGAGTACAATAAAACGGGTAGGCTAGAACGACGGCGGACCCTGGAGAGATCTGAGCGTCCCGGAGGCTCGGGTGGTCCCGTTGCTGTGGCGATCGCTCTTTCGGAATTCTAGACCAGAGAAACGCACTCGCAGGAAACCCCGAATGTGGCAACTGAACTGAGGCGACTAGAGCCAGACTGCGCACAGGGTCAAAGGTAGAAACGCTTTCAGATGGCTCCCGTAGCCAGAGACAACTCAACAGGTGCTATGAGGCGAGGACGGCGAAGTAGGATCGGTTACTCCCACCAAAAACTGTTTCACGATGGCCGCGACCCCCCTTGTCATTTTCTTCGCGCCCGATTCTTGGCGCCTCGACGGTCAAACGACCCAAGCGGCGCAGTACCATTTTCGACCTACCGTTTCCCCCGATCCACCTCAACCGCCAAGGAAACTGAAAACATGGTTCACTTCTAACATGCCCTCCCTTACTGACAGGACCGTTCCACTCGGTCGAGACGCTCTTATACGAGACCATCCGCCGCTGGTCTCCTAGATCTCGGGTCTCTCCAGTCCCATCTACTACGTTTACCAATTCGTCCAGTTCGGATGTGTGGATATCTCTCGCGACTTGTACGCCTTCGTCGTGCCGTTTCCAATATGTCTTCCAACTGGACCCATTGGGTCAGCTGCTTTCTGCAGGCCGTATAAAATGCGCACGCCTGCCTTTGTGTCACCGCTGATTCCGCGTTCTCGACCACACCTAAGACGGCGCAAGGGGCATGCATCTCCACGACGTCTGTTCCTCTCGGCAGCGTATCATGAATCTGTGCTTGGAATGCTGGTTTTATATGCTTCTCCAGAATTTCTCTCGCTTTTGTCGCTAGCCGAATCCACGCGGCGTCGTTACCGGTTCGGGGTCCGGCGACCAGAAATACTTGAGCTCCCGCTGCCACCCACATTGCAACAGCGTCGGCTAGCGCGTTTCACGACCCGACACCATTCTCCGTTGCCGGCAGCACAAAAATTACGTGCTTGATTCTCCTGTCGAACATGAACGTTCTTCCCGGATGGAGGTCCTGAAACGTCCAGTAGTAGAATACTTCGGTGGTCTGCCACCGTGTTGCCCTCTTCAGTGCGCGGAGTATCGCTGGAACGATCATAGCAACACGGGAGGTTTCTCCACATCCCCATAGCGGGTTGACACCGGGTCCACTCTGATTCTCTCGGTCTCTTGACTCCAGCATTCCTGAGTACTCTCTCGGTACCGAGGCGTCGCAGGCTGTCCTGAAATACGAAGTTGTCCGTTGGTTTCCTTCTATGTTCACCATGACTCTCGCGCTTCTCACACACTCCCCCCTACCACGCGGTTTCCTGCCTGTTCTACCTCTTACGGGATCGTTGCTGATTTCTTCTGGGCACACCCTCAACATGTCCATTTGGATTCGCAAAAGCTCTTCTTCAGCACCGATGCGTGTTATTAACGCGGAATTCTCACTAGCTTCTATTACTCTGAAAGGGCCGTCCCATTCCGCCGCCAACTTGAGGTGCTTGCTCCGTCTACGTTCGCACGGCAGCTTCATGAACACTCTTGCCCCTACCTTAGGCAACCGTTGCTCTTCCACCGCGTGCTTTTTATTAAAGTACCTCTTCATGTTTTCCCTGTACTTGTCGGCGAACTCTTTCACCTCATCCCGTATGAGCTGCATGCCACGCATCAATTCCGATTTATAGTCGTCCAAGTCACACTGATAGGCCGTCACCGTACCTTCAGGTATCACCGCCGAGGGAATGTACCGGTCGAACCCATGCAGCAAAAAGAAAGGGCTTTCCCCCGTGCCTTCATGCGGCGTTACGTTGTATGCATATACCGCGTTAGGCAGCCACGTATCCCAGTTATCGGGGCGTTCCACCTTCTTCTTCAGGATTCGCTGCAAGGTTCCGATCGCTCTTTCACAGACTCCATTCGCCCGGGAATCATAACCTTTCGTGGTGGATCTCTTTACCCCCGCTGCCCGAGCCAGCTCCTCCATCGCCTGGTTCACAAACTCTGCTCCCAAATCCGAATGCAGCTGCTTGGGCCAGCGCCCGTTCTCGCATATCCATCTTTGGAATAAGGTCGTCGCAACCGTCGCAGCACTCTTGTTCGGGATCGCGTAGGCCCCGAGCCATTTAGAAAAATGATCGACGAGGACCACGACATACTTCATTCCCGATGTGCTCATACCCATTTCAAGGAGATCCACACAAACCAGCTCGAAAGGTCTGCTCGCTATCATGGGTTTCAGGCCCGGACACAGCGCCTGCCGAGGGTTAGTCAGGAAGCACTCTCGACAGCCTCTTACCCACTTGGCGATGTCCTGCTGCATCCCTTCCCAAAATACTCGTTTCCCTAGTACCCGCGCCATCTTTTTCGCAGCAAAATGTCCGGCTAGAGCTCCTCGATGGGCCTCGTCGAACACTTCCCGCCTCCTAGCATGTGGCACCACCACGACCGCCTCACCGTCTTCTCGGAATAACTTCAGATTTCCATCTTCCACAGTGAAATCAGCGACTTTCAACCGCCTGCTCGTTCGTGGTAACTGGACCTCTCGATCTAAGTCTTCCTTGCGCAACAATTCGATAACCTCGCCGTAAACCGGGTCCGCTTCCAACTCTACCAGCCATTTCGACGGCATGTCTGCAACCACGGCACCCACTACACTCTCCAGCCCTCCTTCTTCCTGGTCGGCGTCCCGTGCAAGATACGGTACCCCCCTTGACAGCGCATCCGCGACCGGGTTTGCCTTCCCTTTCACGTATTCTATCTTAACTCGGTATTGTTGAATTTCCAACGCCCATCGCAACACCCGGCCCGAGATATTTGTCCGTCTGAACAGCGCCGTTAGGGGGAGGTGATCCGTCCGCACTACTACGTCCATGCCATATACAAAAAATGGAACTTGCGTAATGCGAAAACAACGGCGAGGGCTTCTGCGTCGGTCACATGATAATTCTTTTCGGCCTTACTGAGGCTACGCGACGCAAAATACACCGGATGCAGGAGCTCGTCTAGTCCTTCCTGACATAAGACCGCTCCTATCCCTGATTGGGATGCGTCCGTGTATACTATAAACGGTCGGTTCCCCATTCTTGCCGCTTCGGCATCGGGCTGTCCCAACACGGGGGTGCTACTAAGGGCCTCCTTCAACCTCACGAACGCCTCCTCTTGCTCCGAATCCCATTTCCAGAGTGCTTTTCGGCTCGTGAGCTCAAACAACGGGCGCGCGATCTTTGCAAAGTTCCAAATAAATTTCCTATAGTAGCCACACATGCCCAGGAAGGTTCTCAATTCCGCCAGACTCGCTGGGCTAGGATACTGCCGAACCCTCTCGACCTTATCCGGATCCACCCGCACAGCTTGGCCACTAACTCGGTGCCCTAGAAAGGCTATTTCTTCCTCCAGAAACGTGCATTTCTGTGGCTTGAGTTTCAGATTGGCTTCTCTCAGGGCTTGCAACACCTCACGCAGTACTTCATAGTGCCGTTCTTCCGATTCCGTGGCGATGAGAATGTCATCGATGTAAACGAACACCTCTTTGTCTTTTCGCTCTCCGAGCACCCTATCCATCAGTCGCTGGAATTCGGCGGGGGAGGTACTAAGTCCAAACGGTAATACCGTGAACTCAAACAGCCCTTCCGACGTCGTGAAAGCGCTCTTCGACCTGGCCTCCCGCGATAAAGGTATTTGCCAGTACCCCGAGCACAGATCCAGACTGGTGAATACCCTCTTCCCCTGCAGGCTCTGCAGCATGGCATCCACAGTAGGCAACGGGTACGCATCTTGTCGGGTGTGCTTATTTAGCTCTCGATAATCCACACATAGCCGCAGTGACCCGTCCTTTTTCCGTACCAACACTACCGGGGAAGCCCATGGAGAATGCGAACGCTCGATAATGCCCCGCTCCAACAGGTCCCTTAGAATCACCTTCAACTCCTCTCTAGCTCCTATTGGTACCGGTCTCGTCCGTTGCCTTATGGGCGGAGTATCCCCCGTGTCTATCTCGTGAGTCACGAGGTGCGTTTCGGTGAGTTCCGCATCGTACACGGCGAAAACGTCGTGGCTCTCCTGCAGCACCCGCCACAACTCACTAGGCATCACCTTCTCCTTCCGATTTCCCTCGAGAAGAGATCTTAGCACATCTAACCGATCTTGCTCTGGCTGTCCAAAAGGCTTCACCTCCAACAAATCTCTGGGTACCTCTCTCCTTGCCACCTCCTTCCAGTCCTCATCCTTCTCTTCCCACCGGCCAACCGCTTCCCCCGCTCTCAGTACTGCGGGTTCCTCACTCCGATTTACAACCGGCACCTCAACCACACCCTTGACTCCAACCTTACATACTCCAGAGTATATCAGCTCATGCGTCGACGACAACATATACTCCGTCTTATGGCCGCAACCACTTAAACCGACCCAAGTTACTGATCCCGGCGCCACATAGGTCCTTTGGGCAACACACGCCACTTTGGACCCTCGCCGATCGGCCGGTAACTGGTTTTCGCTACACCTATCTTCCACCGAGTCCTCTTTCCATTCCATGGCGTGAGTTCCCAGTTCCTTCCGTATCAACTCATACCCCAAAGTGGGAAGGACGTTAGTGCCCAAAATGATAAAATCGTCCATAGCTCTGGTAACGTACATACTCGCTACGGCTTCTCTCACTGTCTCTCTCCCTTCTCGCAGCTTAACCTCGACAACGGTGACGAACCCCATCCGCCTGCCCGACGCGTCGCATACTCGCACGGACCTGTCCATCCTATGCTCTACTACCTCACGGTCGATATCATAGCCGTCTTCCTTCGCTTTGAGCAATACCGCAGCGGGAAGGATTGAAATTTCGGAACCCGTGTCTAACAGACCCGTCCACTTTCTACCGAACACTTCCACAGTTGTCGTGTGCTTGGGTCCGATCAACGGGCAAGGTAGCATTTCCTGTGGGGCCCCCCGGGCCTCCCTCAAATGATACGAATCACCCCAGTGGGCCAACTGCTCATACAACAACTGCGCTCTCTCCGCATCCAACGCTACCTCGTCCATGTGGGGATGTGCGCGTCGGGTCAGCCGCTCTAGCTCCACACAAAAATCCGCCACGGTCTGCCCTTCCTTTTTCCTGAGTTTCTTCAGCTCACTCAACGCCACAATTCTATGATTCCTCAACTCGACCCTACAGGCCTCTTGTATCGCCGCAACTAGACCGTCAAAACTTCCTTCGCGTACGCCAACAGGTAACGCCTCGTACTGCCTTTTGGCCTTCCCCGTGAGTTTTGTTCTGAACAGAATACATAGTTCAGCCTCCTCCCAGCTACCCTTGGGATACTTCAACATGAAGTTCTCGAGGAAAGTGCTGAACCCATAAGTTGCCTCTTCTCCACTATACGGCTTCACCTCGGGAATAGCTAGATACCTTAAATAGTGAGCCAATGGGTCCTTTCGGTTAAATTCTGGCACACCACGCTCCTCACCGTTCTCACCACCTGGAGCCATTCTCACCAACCCACCTCTCTGGTCCGTGTCCAGTCCACATGGCTTCGGGGCGTCTCGTGGGTCCGCGTCCACACTCCTTGCCCATTTCTCGCTGGTATGCTCCTTCTGAAACTGTAACAGCGGAACCTTAGCGTCTCCTCTGGCTCCTGAGCCCGTCCGCAGAATATCTAGCACGTCTGCGCTCCGACGGTGCCTACCTGAACCAATTTCTGCAGCATCATCCCTCCTGGTCCGCTCGGATGACTCCAGTAGGCGCCGCAGCCGCATCAGTTCGGCTTCGCGTTCCGCCAGCTGCTTCCTGACTTCTCGCAACTCTTCGATTTCTTGCTGCTGGTGCCGGATCTCTCCCTGCAACAGTTCATTTTCTTTCATTACACCTTCGCATTTCTGTAGGAGAGTCTCAATGGGCGCACCATACTTCTCACTCAGGCCACACAAATCATCGCGCATGGCTAGAAGTCCTGCCAGTTGCTCTACACCCTCTTCTCGGGTTTGGCATTCCAAACTCTCAAGTACAACCTGTACCCATTTCTCGACCACCGCGCTTTTCTTACACCTCAAGCGCAACCTGCTCAACACACGCATAGTAGCTGCCGTAGCTCTCTCACCCGCTCGCTCAATGGCTTCCCGGTGCGGGTTCCCACAGCGCATCGTCTTGGCTACCTCAGCCATAACAAACACCTGACTCTCTTTGATGGCACGCTCTAACTGGTTACACACCTGGTGCACCTCGGATTCATCTGCTGGGTATAGCCGGCGGAACTCTTCCTCCAGAGCGTCCTCTCCCATGTCGTCATCGCTAGCCATCTGTGTTAGTGACCCCGACCCGCGCGGATCTGAAACAGTGACCATCTCCGCTTGCTCATCGCGGTTCTCTATCACTTGATCCACGGTAATCGACTCGCCACTCGGTGTCGCCTCCATGGCTCTGGTCTTCTATCGATACTCACGCAAACACGTGAACTACTGAGCCACCACACTACACCGATCACGGCTCTTCCACGGAAAACCGTTGTTTCTAATTACCGCACCCTCGAACGCGCTGACTGCACTTGGGTCACCGGATTGGCCCCCAAGTTGTTTCCGGTATGGAACCCAAATGAAGTATTGCACGGCCGTAGACCGCAAGTCAGCGATTACAAGGAGAACGAGCAATCAGAAACAACTGTTTATTCGGTACAACGTAATACAACCAAACGAGCGAACGTCTATAAAAGGAAAGTAAGAGTACAATAAAACGGGTAGGCTAGAACGACGGCGGACCCTGGAGAGATCTGAGCGTCCCGGAGGCTCGGGTGGTCCCGTTGCTGTGGCGATCGCTCTTTCGGAATTCTAGACCAGAGAAACGCACTCGCAGGAAACCCCGAATGTGGCAACTGAACTGAGGCGACTAGAGCCAGACTGCGCACAGGGTCAAAGGTAGAAACGCTTTCAGATGGCTCCCGTAGCCAGAGACAACTCAACAGGTGCTATGAGGCGAGGACGGCGAAGTAGGATCGGTTACTCCCACCAAAAACTGTTTCACGATGGCCGCGACCCCCCTTGTCATTTTCTTCGCGCCCGATTCTTGGCGCCTCGACGGTCAAACGACCCAAGCGGCGCAGTACCATTTTCGACCTACCGTTTCCCCCGATCCACCTCAACCGCCAAGGAAACTGAAAACATGGTTCACTTCTAACATAGGAGCGCCCAATACGACGTTTTGTGTTATACGGAATTCAAAATTTTAAGTTTTTCACTGGTGCGTTCTAGCCCTATGGTGAACGGAGTTAGGCCACTTCTGCTGTGGATGGGCATACACGTGCCTTCCCACCAAGGGGAATACCCTCCTTTCTACCAAGGCGAATACTCTAGCATGTAGAGTGAGAAGCACTAGGATAGGACCGCAAATACTCACCGTAACACTGACATCAACTTAAAAGGGATTTCGAAAACAAACAAGCAAAGTGGAAATCACACGGCAGTTGGACCGACGAAGCTAGGCTGTGGTATAGATATCAACGAAGAGCGGCAGTAGGCATGAACACAGCAGGAGCTGTTCCCACAAAAGTGAAGGCGGTGTTCCCATGAAAAGGTTATCCCCGAACACAGCGCAGGAATGAGCTGACCTCGGCCGGAGAACACAGACAGCGAATACCCCGCGGTAACACAACTGTAGCAACACCGCAGGATATTGCAGGTCCACTAATGGAAAACTGGCAAGGACAGAAGCCTTCAATGGGGCCATTTCGAGGCAGTAGCCACCCAACACGTGCGCGAACAGAGCCGCGGCGCAGACCTCTTCCGCAACGCCTCACGTGTCCTTCTCGGCAGCGACGACTTCTCACCCCCCGGCGCTCTCCTTCGGAGATAGAATTCGAGATCATGCCTCAAACTTGGTTGATTAAACCATCAAGCCCGCAAAGCCTACGAAGTTCCCCACGTTAGCTATCAGACAAAAAAACTCTATTTTCTCCCACCATATTATATATAGTAGAATATGGTGGTGGTGCCAATGCGCCTCGTTGAAAAAATAGCTCATATGAAGGCTCAAATAGACAGCCTTGGTTTGTTGTAAGCAATGATGGTCTAATATTGAAGTACGCGGACTCGAACTCAAAAGCCCCCCGTGTGCTTCTGAGGGGCACTCCTACCGACTGTGCCACCTAGGCACTCCTCGTAGGGTGCCATAAGGGTTACTGCTTGTTGTGCACACGTTTTTACATCTCTTTTTCCGGGCTTTAAGAAAGCGTCCAGCAAAAGGTAACTGTAATTCTGGACTCTGCTCACACGGCCCTACATCCTATCAAAACAGCATCGCAAAAGCTCACCAGTTGGGAGCCTTTCCTTGTCAGCAACTAGTAAAACAACAGCAGTCCTAGTATGCGGATCCTGAAAAGCTTAGCAGCCACACGTCTTCTACGACATTACATCACATTTTCGTCTTCAACTCGGCTTTCACTGCGGAGAAAGAAGTGCCATATACTTGGCAGATACGTACGACGATTCCAACTTGGAAGAAGAAGGGCAATCCAGCATACTGCACACGTTACCGTCCAAATCGTTTGCTTTCGTATGGCATGACGATCTTTGAGCGTTCACATCCTCAGAATGAGCCAGGACTTCTTCTTCGAGCGGGGCTTCTTCGATCTTCTTGCGCAGAGAATCGGACACGGATGGATAAACCCGATCCAAATGAGGAGCACCAGCCAGGACCACGGGCACTAAATCAGCACCTGGTGGCCGCTCCACTGCTTTTTACGCTTGCCTTCTAAGTGACTTCTAATCAGCTCCTTCGCAAGGTGTCTACATTCTTGAGAAAAAAATACGGACAGAAAGCTACATCAATTTTTATTTCCTCATATAAATCAGCAGACGTCTAAGTGTAAGCACTTAATGACAAAGGCATAAGCGGATCACTTTCACTGGCAATCGGCTTTCAACACGCACAGCGTCACTTTACAACAGGAAGACTCGCCAGAAGCGAGGGCAGAGAAAGAGGACTCGGAAGAGCAACCTAGGAGAATACTCATCAAGTGAAACGAGAGGAGGACGAGTGTCAGCAGAAGAAACGAGCTAAGTGAGTGACAATCGTTTCTAGAACTACGGGAACATGCATCTCTTCTAATCGCCTCAGCGCTTACAAGCTCATCTGAACTGTACAAAACGTGAACTCAGCAACAAGTAAAGTCTCATGCACCGGAGTATCGGACGACAGGTAAAGGAAGGGACGGGGAGATGTTTGCTGTTAAGGGAAGTAGGAATGGGAGAGGGACTGGCCACAACAGAGTGAGTTTCGAAGACTAGTTGAGGTGGATTCGGACGGACCCTGCACTAACACATATCGTCTTACAATATATCCTATTACATTTAATACTTATTTCTAAGCATGCATTATTACAATTATTATAATTCGTCACGCTTTCCGAACGGAACATCGGCCGGACACCGGGCGTTCAGTCTCATCCACGCCATCTCCGAAATGCCGTAGTAGTGCACGAACGCCGCGATCACCACACACGTGTGGAACAGCTGATGAGATTGGAACTGCAAAGAGCAACAGCTGATCCAACTCCCGTTCTGCACCAGCACACTGTTCATAACGGAATGAAATGTACACAATTGATGGAGAAAAGATTCGCTAAACATCCTTTAGAAATTCTAACATTAACTTAAGCAGCTGCGAAAATAATTTCCGCCTTTTGCAATGTTCTAGTGGTCGACTGGGCTTTGTTAAAATGCAATGGTGTTGTCCGTCACCTCAAATGCAAGACTTCGCTTACGTTAACCAGCTCATAGCCTTGATGAAGGCAGTAACCTTCTTAAGCAGCTTTCCCTTGAAGTTATAGTAGAACCGCCCGGTTTAAAGTTCCTGCATCATTTCTCAATTCTTTGCCAAAAGCATTCAATTGCAAGTCGAAAAACTTTCTTGAGCAGAAGAGACAAGAGAAAATAACCACTTATTGATTAAAAAAGAGGAATAGACGATATTTTGAAATGTATAACATTTTTTCAGACTAAATCGCTTTGGGAAAAAGGACTTTCCACTTTGTGCAAATCGTGGAAGAATTCGCTTTTGTTTATCTTCAAAAAGCCAACTTTGCTGTAATCTTTTGCGCTCAACTGGTTTTGTCCCACTTTTGGCTCAATAAATGTTCTGTGTTCTGTTGAACTAGCGAACAGCCGAAATCGACTCCTAAGAAGGCATAAAGGAATCTTCTAAGCAGAGGAGAAGAAACAAATATAAACGACGAAAGAAACCTGACATGGTCATTAGCATACGACGCCGACATAGCTCGAAACAAGATAGCACATAAAAATGTCGCATGACATACCGTCACTGTTTAATCTTGTTTTATCCGACAAGGACACCACTTCACTGTGTCTTTGCCAGTTTCATTTACTACTGCTAGGTGCGAGAGTGGTAAAGAAGTTTGTCCGGGCCACATTGCAAAGTAATGTTGACTTTTAGGACTTTTTCCGGGAAAAAATCGTGAGACTGCTCTTATCACTGATGAACGGTTGCAGACTTTTTAAGGGATTGCCTCATACAATGAATATTAATTAAGGTACTACGCTCTCTCTTGCAATCTATTCTTTGCACTGGCTAGAGCCCCCAATATAATCAAAATGCAATGCCTGTTTGAGGCGCCGAATGGGGCTGGCAAACCTATCCAACTCTAAATTATCACCTAAGAAGTACCGTCCCTCTGGGAGAAATACGAATTACCTGTAAACGATTGTGATATTTGAGGTTCTTAAATCCCCAATCAACATTTTGCTGAACAACTAACATTAATAGAGCACCTACAGGTGACTAAACAAGCGTCATAAACTCACCCAGATATCACATTTTCCTGGGAAGAATCGCTCAGGAGTACGAGTTGCGTATAGCAGGGCTCCAAGCAGATAGAGGAACGCCATCAGAAGAAGCCAATGGAAGGCATTGTCCTCGAATAACGACCGCACACCATCGGTAATGATATAGTGCACCGTTGGAAGAATTCCTGAAATTGAATTAACTTCCTCTTCAATTTAGTGAGAAATTTCTTCCGAATTGAAACTGCTTACCGCTACATCCCATTGCTACGAAAACACCGGCTCGCAATGGACGATAGCGAGGCTCACTAAACCTGTCCCAGAGCGAAACGATGATAGCAGCTGTAAGGAAGAGTGGAACATTAAAGGTATCGGAACGTTGGGAGCGGAAGGGCAGCATACCTGTGCCTAATACAGAGACCATTGCGATATAGGTGATTTTTGGCTCCATTCGACAGTAAAAGCCATAGTAAATCCATGGAATGAACGACCCAATTATCAGCAAGGAGATACCCATGTAATCGAGTCTGAAATAACATTCCACAGCATCAGCTGATCCAACTGAAGATGGGTTATCTCTTATATGGAATAAGGTGACTCACTTGCAGAATATTCGACCAACGTTGATCGAGTGACAGCATAAAGTATGGAAGGCGAAGGAAAGACCTAGACAGAGAACAGCACCGCCGAAGAAGAACGAGAACACGATCTTCTCCTGCCACTGGATGTGATTATTGGGGCGAGTGAGAAACCACACTCCTAGGCAGAAAAACGCCAGACAGCCTGTAAAAATAACATTTTCGATTTCCAGCTGAAGAAAGGAAGGAAAGAAAAAGGCAACTTCTTTCGGATGCCGTTTATTAGAGTTTCGTAAAAGCGCATGGAAGTATCGAAACTAAAGGTCTCTCATTCACCGGATAGCCACGAAGAAAAGACAGTGCGCAATAACGAGGAGGAAAAACAAGTGCTATCGTCATTGCTATTTGTGCTAAATAGAATAAGCATGAATGACTAAGAAAGCCATAGAATCTTTAAGTGTCCACCACACATTACACTGCACTTTCCCCTGATTTTATGAAGGCAGCTAAAGTTATAGGCAGTTGAAGAATACAACTATATAAGACGCTGACGATAAATAAGTAGAGTTTTCCCTCACAGACACATCCTGGCTGGCACGAGCGTATGCGCATGCATTATTGTAGTACAGCATCGAGCTGAAGCAGCCCACAAGGACACGAAGTACCGCGGAGAAACTGGCACCGCTATCTAACGACCTTCGCACACATTAAAAATATTTGACATTTGGGCTTCGGACAAGGCCTATGAAGAGGAATAACCCCAGTGCCCCTTTTAGCGTTCGCTTTCCGGTACTCAACTTTTAAGGAGCACAAAATTTTTCGACTTGCTTGGTAATCGCGCAAGAATATTTAGGAAGCTACAACACTTTCAAAAAATTTCTGCACGCTCATATGAGCTCACGACGAATGCCTACACGTACCAATCAAATGCGTCCAGATGTTCCCAGTTTCTGTATGAAGCGACCAGATGCTCTTGAAGCACTCGGCGAACGAAGGAAGCGGCGGACGATGCCCATGACTACAATGCGACAATCTTGGTAATTCACAAGACCCGGGGCCGGATTCATCAACGACTTAAAGGAATTTAACAGAGAAAGTTACAGTCGAAATCCCTGAAAACGCAGCTTATCAAGCGATATGGTGAGCGATAAGACGCGTTATCTCAGTTTTCCGCTGTGAAACCTCTGCTAAAGTTAGGTAAGTCATTGGTGAACCCGACCCCTGGAAGCGAACTATCAGAACCTTTGTGGCACCTAAAGAAACATACCGTAGAAACTCGTTGTCCTGCAACCACTCCGGCAAATGCTCGTACTTCAACACCTTCCAACGTGCCTCGTAAGTCTGAAACTTATCACTAATAAAATATATCAACTACCAAGAAAACGTAGAAGTAAAGTGCTGTATGAAACCAGACACTAACTGCACACGCTAAACCGAAACGCCATGTCCTATGCCGCCTGCAGGTTACGGTATCCATGTAATCAAGACCGTCGACCCCACCCTTTCTTCTGGAATGGTTATTTGCAAACAAATCCTGGTCAACGACTACCAGCAAGTGTTTTGTCGCCATTTTTGAACTTTCAAACCCGGCAACTTTACATTTTTCTTGCAAAAAAATTTAGGTGGTATGGTTGTGTGGGGGAAACGAGGGAAAGGAGGAAGATTGTCATCTCAAGATCAGTGGACATTCACTTATGTGAGAAGAGAACAATGTACACCCATTTTGGTCAGGAATCGTCCAATATGGTCCATCGGTAGGGTAAAGTACAATAGGGTGGCATAAATTCTCGAACTGTATGCCATTCGTATCACCACTACGAGATGACTCCTCGAGATCTATTTATGTCTCAGGTCTTGTATGAATTTCTGCCACCTATTGTTACTTTGCTCCCTGTCCCTGCAAGTAGTAACTAATGGTCCAAACACCTAACGTTACAGATATCGGCCCCAGTCAGACGGTTCCACCGACAACTATACTAGTTTTCACTGTAAAAAATCAGCGAAACGAACACTGAACCACTTCGAAGTGTCACGCAATATCACACATCTTTAATGAGACCACCACGCCGGTTTTTTAGACACAGCAGTGTCTTGGGTGGTCTTCGGTGGCGATGTCCGTTCCTCCACGTGGTGCCACTGGAAACTACTCGCTCTGCGAGTTAAGCCGAACACGGACACTCGATTGCAGGCGACAGGCCCTTGTGACAGGCCGGCCTACGAAGACCCATGTCACATCACATGGTGTATGACAGCTCAAGTGTTTCGAGATAATGCTACGGCGTCCGCGGGAGCCGACGCGCACTCGCAGAGCCGGCGAGTGTGAGAAGTATGCGAGGGTCCCTGATGCGAGGACGGCATCGGGGGGCAACTGAGCTAGTCCGAAAGTCCCGTAACGTAAGCAGGACCCGCGTGGCTACGCTGAATGTGGGTACGTTGACGGGCCGCTCGTGCGAGTTGGTTGAAGCACTGGAGCGTAGAAGAGTTGATTTCTGTGCGGTGCAGGAGACGAGGTGGTCCTGCCGCAAGTCAAGGGATATAGGACGTGGCTTTAAGGCCGTTCTATGTGGAAGTCCCAGGACCACCAGTGGTGTCGGAATAATCGTCTCCGAACGATTTCGTGACTCGATTGTAAGCGTCGAGCGCTTTGACGATCGATTGATGAAGATCGTTGTCGCCGCTAAGGAGCGACTCTATCACTTCTTCTCAGCGTATGCTCCGCAGACTGGCTGCTCGGATCAAGCCAAGGAAGAGTTTTGGAGCCTGCTTGATGAGAAGACAGCAGTGGTACCGTCGAAAGATGTCATCATAGTCGCTGGTGACCTTAATGGGCACTTAGGTGCTACGAAAGACGGGTACAGCTGTCATGGTGGGTTCGGATACGGATCACGTAACGCCGATGGTGAGCGCATTCTTGAGTATGCGGAATCGCATAATCTCACCATTGTGAACACCGTTTTCCGAAAACGCGACTCCCACCTCATCTCATACTATAGTGGGAGCTCCAAGTCTCAGATAGACTTTGTCCTTGTGAGAGATCGCGACCGGAGTCTTGTCACAGACGCGAAGATCGTGCCGTATGAGACGGTCGCCCCACAGCATCGACCGCTGATCTGCACTTTGAAGATCGCCCCTCCGAGGCTGAAGCAGGTTGAGCGATGCGGTGCAGCTAGAATTAAGTGGTGGCGAATCAGAGAGAAGGAAGCAGCTGTGATTTCTCGCGTGCGGTTACCGACAGTCACGACTGTCGACGAAACTTGGAAGAAGGCGACCGACGCGATTCGTCAAGCTGCACAGTCAGAACTCGGCATTACGAAGCCTGGGCGACGGAAGGTCGACAAGCAGACATGGCTGTGGACAAACGACGTGAAAGCGAAGGTTCGAGAGAAGAAGTCGCTCTATCACGTGTTTCTCGGCGAAAAGACAGCCGATAACTGGCAGAAGTACCAAGAAGCGAAGAAAGCTGCAAAGAAGGCCGTGGCTGTTGCGAAAGCCACTCATTATGGAGATGTCAACGAGAAGCTCGAGTCTCGTGATGGTGAGCGGTATCTGTACCGACTTGCAAAGAATCGCCATCGCCAGACCGAGGACATCGAGAAGTTCTTCGGCATCAATGATGAGAACGGCCATCTTCTTACGGACCGCAAGAAGGCATTGAAGCGATGGCGCGATTACTTTGAGGAAATCTCTACGGTAGAATTTCCTCATCCAGCCATCCCTTCAACGGCTCCAACCCACGGCCCCGTTCAGAAGATCACCGTGGAGGAGACTGAAGCGGCTTTGAAGAAGATGAGGCCAGGCAAAGCGACTGGGCCCGATGACGTGGCAGCTGATTTGTGGAAGTCCAAGTACTGGTACCCTGCTGAGTGGTTGGCGAAGTTCTTTAATCAGGTTGTGGCGGAGAAGAAAGTGCCTGAGTGTTGGCGCCAAAGTACGACGATCCCGATTTGGAAGAAGAAGGGCAGTCCTGCAGACTGCTCCAATTACCGTCCGATTCGCTTGCTTTCGCACAGCATGAAGATCTTTGAGCGAATTGTTGATGGACGAATTCGAGACATCGTCCAGCTGTCCAGCAATCAGTGCGGCTTCGTGGCTGGTTGTGGCACCGTTGATGCCATACACGCCACTCGCCTCCTGATAGAGAAGCATCGCGAGAAACAGAAGGCAGTGCATATCGCCTTCCTCGACTTGGAGAAGGCCTTTGACCGCGTACCGCGTGAAGTGATATGGTACGCCTTGCGACATCATGGAGTTCCCGAAGAGCTCATAGAGTGGGTGCGAATTCTCTACTCTTGTCCAAAGAGTCGAGTTCAAGCTGCAGCTGGAACCTCGATGGAGTTCCCCATCTCTGTCGGGGTACACCAGGGTTCTGCGCTTTCCCCACTCCTCTTTGTCGTCGTCATGGATGCCATCACACGAGATCTTCAGAAGCCCGTCCCTTGGACGTTGCTTTATGCCGATGACGTGATGCTCGCTAGCGAAGATAAAGGAGAACTCGAGCGAGAGTTGCAAGCTTGGTGTGATCGCTTGGAGCGGTTTGGACTCAGATTGAACGTGAAGAAGACCGAGTATTTAACGACGGACGTTACCGAGTCCAGCTCCATCAAGGTTAACGGCATCGAGCTTCCACGCACTGCGGTCTTTAAGTACCTGGGATCAGCAGTCGCGTCTGACGGCAAACTGATGGTCGAAGTGAATTCACGCGTGAGTGCAGCTTGGTCCAAGTGGCGCTCGTTGACTGGCGTGCTCTGCGACAAGAAGATACCAGAGCGCTTTAAGTCAAAGATCTACAGAACAGTCATCCGGCCAGTAGCGATGTACGGCGCTGAGTGTTGGCCTGCGACAAAGGAGACGGAAAGTCGCCTCAGCGTCATGGAGACGAAGATGCTGCGCTGGACGGCAGGAGTCACGCGCATGGACCGCATCCGAAACGATGCTATTCGGCAGAAGTTCGGTGTCGCGCCGATAGCTGACAAGATGCGCGAAGCTCGCTTACGATGGTACGGCCACGTTCTGCGTGGAGAAGAAGACAGCGTCCGCAAGATAGGCCTTAACTTCGAGGTAACAGGAAAGCGGCCTAGAGGGCGCCCGAAGCAGCGCTGGGCTGATACGTTACATACGGACTTGAAAGCGGCTGGTGTCCACCCTGATCTAGCGCTGGATCGGGAAAGGTGGCGTCATGACACCAGAATAGCGGACCCCGCTACGAAGCGGGACAGACGCTGAAGAAGAAGAAGAAGTGTCTTGGGTGGTCTTCGCTCAGATTTGATAAGAAACCGAACTGACCTTTGTTACAATACCTGTAGCTCCTGAGCATTCTTCTTTCACGTCGACCTGCAAATATTAGCAATTAATTAAATATCGTTCAACAGTGAAAATGGTCCCGCTTTGTTGGGTTCATATCAAATACTAGAACTTGATATTGAGGCGGGATGCGAGCAATATATTCAAAAGACGTCTCGCTCCCAATCCGTTTTAAATGTGAAATGTTTCGAAACAATGTTCAGTCTGACAAGTGCTCAGTAGAGTGTACCAAGTGCAAGTTGAGCAGAACCTGAGTCCGACAAAATCTTGCGAAGGGAAATAATTATGAAAGCGTGTAGGAAACCACTCCAAGTTCAACGTGTTGTAGGTTTTCGTCAACGGCAAGAAGAATCAACAATGTGACGCAGATGGTATAATAAATTCTCAAGAAGACATCGGAGATATTTTTAACTTTGTACTATCGCTGAGGTTAAGAGAATATTGAATGCATCGTTCAAGCTGTATCGCAGTAAACACATACTAGCAGCGAATCGTCTACCAAAGTGGAAAGACAGCTATATCGCTAACGAATGTGGCTGTCAAGGACAAAAAATAATCCAGGCACACGGTACACCTGCCTCAAACTTACAATTAAAATACATACTTGAATTAGCAGTGAACAAAGGTTAGGAAGTTAGTGGCCATCCTCACCTCTAACTCATCCTCGTCTCCTTTGCGTACTGGGCTGTCACTCCTGTGCACTTGTCTCCATTGACCGCCACGTCGTCTTCTGTATTTCAGTACCGTGTGTTTACGTCCCTCGTCATCACTCCCGCAGGTAGCGCGATGAATTGAGTCGACTCTGCATCGCTGCGTAATTTCCGAATCTGACAGAGTCGCTGAAAGAATCAATCTTGACATAAAAAAGGCAGATTCGCTCTTGTACAACTTTTTTTAAGTAAAAATCTTTAAGAAAAGCGGATGAATTTCAAAAGGATGTAGCACATCTCGATTCGAAACAGGCGTTTCATGTACTTATATCCAACTTTGCCCACAAATCGGCCCCAGTCACAGAAGTGAAAGGAACTGTACATCTCAGAGATGTAGAACTATTGTCACAATAATAGTAATGCTTCTTTTCTCGACTAGTCCTAATCATGTCGAAGCGTAAGCAGCACCGATTGTCGCGTGCACCTCGAATCGAGGCTTTTACTTCGGCTCCTGTCCAGGCCAACAAAGCCTAAAGATAAGATAAGGTAAAGATAAAGGACGGAGTCAATCAATCCCTTTTGTAATGCGCCACGCAGTCTACTTCCACGAGATGTCGTGGAGGCGATTTTGAATGCATTTTTGGCCATGCAATGACTTGCAGTGGCCAGCCGAAAGAAAAAGAAAAATTAACAGCGTTGATGAATAGTTCAGTGCTTTATTCTTCTCGGACAAGTCTGGTACCAATTCTCCGACCGCGGAGAGATGGAAAGCTTGGTTGGCCTGAGCGCGAAATCCGAACCAGGAACCTGGTATCGGATGCACACTACAGCCGGCACCTAAACTAAACCTTCTCGAAAACTAGTTCCAGATCCGTCATCACTGTTCAAAGAAATTAGTAATACCATTTTCTAAAGAACCTTTGCCACATCACAGGGACGCCGGCCAAAAACTGTCTAATTGAAAAAGAACTCTAGCCACAACAGTGTTTTTTTTTGCGCGTCGTATTTTCCCCCACATTTAGGTGCATATGGTGTGTGATATTCGAGGCGCCGAATGTCGAGTGCTTACCAAAATGAGGTTCTTGGTTCATGTACCACCCATGCATAATCAAGCCTTCCACCCCATAGGGATCGGTGAATTGGTGTTATGGTTGTCTGAGAACGATGAAACGCTCAAATATCGACAGACTGGCCTCCTTAAAGACTGTATAGGCTGAACATGCTTTCCAATTGTCCTCGCTACACCCCGTAGAATAAGAACGCAATCCAACAAGGTATCTGCCGACGTTTATCCTTATCCATCGAATGCTTAAAACGTTTCAGCAACCTAGATCTACACCACTCTAAAAAACACTCTCAGGTAGAAACCGGGAACTCCGACGCCTGACATATTCTTACTCTGCTGTTCCACTGCTTATGCCAAACAAGCTGTTACCGCCGCTGCTGTAGAAATGCAAACTTGTTGTAGTGCCATCCCCCTGCTGAGTACACTGCGAGTACCATGCTGTGTCTGTCATTCAAACTGAACGACAGGACGCCGCTAACGATTGAAGGACTTCATTTCAAATACACTTTGTTAGATTTATTATCCCATAAGGGGAACGCTTTTCTTAGATAAAATGGCGCTCTCGCCAGACGTCAAATCTGGCACTTCATATGTCGCATCGCATTAGAAATGAGTATCCACCCTTCATTTTTTTTAGCATAGCCAGCTAGAGAGCAACCGGTAGGGTGGTATTCACATGCTCTAGAATGGCAGGAGCATACCCATCACTTTAGTATTCAACGCTCCATGCAGATTACGGTACTCTATCGTAATTCTAGTCGGAAAAGGGAGACCGAGTTACCATGGAATGCTAATCCTAGTAAAAAGTGGTCTTCCCCGCTCCAAAGTACCAGGACGTCATCGTCTGACGGTTGAGCGTGACATACATTGTGATAGAGGGCGACGTTAATCAATCCGTCTTTGGGATGCGCCACATATTCTACCTGTACGGAACATCGTTGAGGCAATTGGGATGCACATTTTGTATAAACTTTAAGTTGCAGTGATGAGTCGAACGACAGGCCAGTGTTTTTATCGAGGTATACAAGTCTGATACCAATTGACCTACGCCGGAGGGATAGAACGCTTGGCTGGCTCTGACAGGGCGTGGACGAAGAATCTCGATTTGGAATGTAGGTGATAGCCGGCGCCTCCTCCGACTGTGCTATCCCAGATCATTGTTAGTGTATTGCTTTATGCACTAGTTTGCCTTCAATTCTGCAAAGTACGAGAGATCACTAATCCAACTAGGTCTGAGCCAGTTCCAATCCAACTAAGACTGAGCCAGCCTTTGTTACCATCTATTTACCTCAGCCGTAGCGAGTCCCTTCGCATACCTATTGCAGCAGCAGGTGAGCATAATCTGTATGCGCTATGGTGCTACGACGAAAATAATCATGTTCAGGCGCTTGACCAAGCAAGTAACAAAACCAGAACTAGTGAGCCACTTTTAGGGAGCTGAGAGCGACGACTGGCTTGAAAAGTTATGCCTGTACGGTGAACTGATCCATAATATGATAACTATTTTGTTTCCCGCAGAAACGTACTACAATGTAGAGCGCTGAGGTTTTATTCGAAAGACAGAACTTGGAAAATTAAAGTAATTTTGAATCAATGCAAACCGACCAAAGTCCTCATCGTCAGAATTTGGTTGTGAAAGGAGATGAGTTGTTCGGCTATAGAACACCTCCATTCCCTCGCCGGTACTCCGTGCGCCCGGATTTTTGACCTGAAAAGCAGACGGCTAGGAACTCAAAGCAAAGAAATGTCCAACGCTTAGCAGCATTCGCAATACCTGTACAGTCGTGCTGTCATCGACGATCCTATCCCCTCCGAATTCATAGCCGCTGTCGTGTAAAACCTGACTGAGGGCTTCACTTATATCGCGCTCCATATCTGCAAAGGAAGGACTCGTGGAACTGCGAAAACAAGCTATGAGAAAGCTCTCGAGCGATGTAGAACGGTGAGAGTACGCAAATGTTGCAGGCAGTGGGAAGCCTTTCAATGATTTGGAAACGGACAAAGAGCTTATGCAGCAGACAGAAATCGCTTAAATCGTAGACAGCTCTATCCAGAGAATCCTTACATTCGCCTATAGCTTCGGCTTACGGTAGACCACTGAGAAATCACAGGAATGCATATAAATTCAATCATCGGATCTATCCTATTGGGGGATCACTCTACTCTGACTCTTCCACAACGGCGTCAAAATTGAATGCAGGCTAATCCACAAAGATAATACCATGAACTGTCCTACGAGAGAACCTTTCTTTTCAATTCCTACCCGAGAGATGCCACATTGTTTACATTTGTTACATTTTTCCAGCGATCCCCTCCCCCTCTAACTAGGATAGATCCCAATCACCTGACAAAGTCAACAAAAAAAAAGGAAAAGAGTGAAGAACATTTCCACATGGGCAGGTTGTTTTCGAGCATGCTCGCAGCTCAAACTGAAACAAAGCAATTCTAGCAAAATCGCTGACAATTGACTAGCTGGGCACTTGACTTACACCCAACTGCAGTTTATAAGCGCAATAAAATTTCATAGTGGCCTCGTTTCATTGAATAGAGGTAGAACAATGCTCAGGCAAATGTATAAATGAGCTATTTAGCGGCGGAACTGCCGTTATAGACCGATGACAAAGCACTGAATCTCAAAGGGCGCCGAAGAATGTCAGAAGAAGACAAAGAACCCCAACGATGCATTGTTCAGACTTCTTGGTTTTTCATGAAAGTACTGAACGAAAAATATGAAGCTGTTCGCAACCACCAAGGGAGCGTGACTCAGTGGGTCATTTTGGCAGGAAGAAGAGAAGAATGGAAACGTTAGACGCGTCCCTCGAACAAGTCGATGAAATGTGGACAGTAAGTCAAGCAGCTTCTACTTGTAATCTACGGAGGGATCGGCAGAGTGCAGTTTAATACTGCTGTCTTAAGGTATGCCGTGGAAATACGGTCGCAAGTAGCTTCCTAATTCGGCTGCGACTTGGCACGTTTACGAAGTCGGTGAATTGGTAGCCGACCAGCCTGGGTAACGCAAGTCCCCAGTTGCATATCAGTGCTCAATTAAGTCGTTTTCAGATAGCAGATCGGATTTACCCTTTTCGAGCAACCCAAAAACCAGTTCAAATGAAAACCATGCTCATCCAAGTTACTCACCTACCACATGGCTTCAAAGCCGCCCTTACCTGAGCCCTCTTTACTCGGTATCTAAAAGATTTCAATTTCAACCATTACTTCGAAGCACTACACTCGTAGCCCACGCAAAACGTAATTAGGTGTATAATAGCTTCCACATTATCACAAAGTAAACTCCACGGAGATCACCATCTTTTTGCACGCTTCACCGAAACATTACACCCAAAACGTCAAGAATATCGTGAAAATCGAGTTAATTTCTTTGCAGCGGTGGTGGTACAACGGGCGACTGATAAGACAAAAATGCAAAACAGCAGTCCAATGGAGGGCAGAAGAGCACACAGAACAATTAACACCGCAAACCTTTCTTAACGCCACTTTCGGAACGGGAAAAGCCCGCAGAACAACTATTTTAGGACTATGGGCTAATAAGGGATCGCCACTTAAAGCCAATACCGGTCAGAACAACAGTGTAGAAAAGGATTCGTGCTCTTAGAATTGCCAATTTCGATACCTTCTGAAGGAAACCTAAACAGTACAAGCATAGTACAGAAAACGTCACGGTTTTCAGGGAAACAGACGATAAAAGACCATCGGTAGGATGATGAGAAATGCGCGACCAATTCCCAATAAGCCTTTAAAACGGGTCTGGAAAAACAAAGTACAGACAAACGGTAGTTAGCGGGCTGGTGCCCGCATCGCACTGGCAAGGTATATTGAGACAGGTGAGTTAGGTTCCTACAGTAAGTTCCAACCCACAAGGATTGCGCTGAAACAGTGAATTTTAGTAAGAAAGAAGGCAGGAAATATTCGTCATAACAGTGCTTCTCCTCCCAGGTATTGTGCCAATCAAACTTAACTTAGCACTGGCATAAAACATGATTAGAAACAGAGAACTTTAGTCTTCACAGTCGTTTTAGTGAGATTTGTTTTTGATCCAGCCGATGCCATCCAAGGATCATCACCCGGCGAGAAGCCTACTCGGTGGCGGACTCACTTTCTAAAGGAAGTGAGTCCACCATCACCTAGGCGTTTTCCCGGGTCACTCGCGAACCGAAGGGACGTGAGAAACAGTGTAGAGAATAGCGCAGTCAGGCGTGCTTCAAGAGCATCAACTTCGTTCAATAACAGTCAGGCTCAATTTTCTTAGCTAATCCGTGATGGTTTTGCATATAACAGACTTGTTCTTGGCAATACTTATCTATAGAACAGGACAAATCCCGGGCACTGGTCTATTGAGCGAAATTATTCGCGTGTCGTCAGGTGCGGTGCGAAATACGCAGTGCACCAAGACCTTCCAGTTCTACGATACGTCGAAAAAAGATACTGTAGAACCAATACCGTTAACCCATTGACGACCGCGCGGCAAATCGCGTGTCTGGCGCGTGGGACCGCCTTGAGGCTCGAATCTCGTGCACTCACTACTTCACGGTATTCCAAATGAAGCTCCCTCTCCAATGGGTAAGCCACATATTGGAAAAGGCCGGAACAGGTTCGAAGCAAAACGTAGAAGATGTATTTGCTGCCACAAAAAGGTCAGCACAGAAAAGGGCGCACGTTCGTCACGAATCGTGCAAATAAGGTGACCACACGATGTAGCAAGTGTTTGAAATATTTTTTCTAAATTGGGTTCAAGTTTTTCGCAAGAAATTTGACTAGATGTCTTAACCATGACCATTTTTGTAAGATATACGTAGCTGTTCGTGAGAAGTATCTATTTATTTGAGGTTTGAATAGTGTGTTGTGCTGATTTTTTTTATCAAAGCTTTCGTTAGAAGTAAATGATTCTCGGACCACTGTGCAGGTAGCATTGGTAGGATCCATCGAATCTAATGAATACTAGTAAACTATGAAAAATCGAGGAAGTGCTCCGCAGCAAACATTTTTTTAACCGCGGGCTAAAATTGGGCCGCGCGGTCCCACGCGACAGAAAAACTGCGGGCCGAAATTGGGCCGCGCGGTCGTCAATGGGTTAAAGGTGATTCAACGACAGTGCCAATATCGAGGCCGAAAATGCTTGTCTTCAACAGGAACGACGACATGTTGACATAGGGGACGTTCCTCTCTGTTTTCAACATCAGCGACAATCAAATAACCTCTGACACGACCAAAAGATGAACAATGGGCGGAGGGTTCTCATCGGATCGATGGCTCGACACACACAGATCCTATTCAACCGAAAATGCGCTCCAGCGATAAAAAACCGCCTCACGGCCAATGTCACAGGTTCGACGAGCTGGACCACGTGGGAGAGTTCTCGCGGGGGACCACCTGACGGTACTGGGTCTCTGAAGGGAGCCGAATTCTCGTGTTTAACTTCTGGTCGCAAGGTGGCGCGACTCGTGAGGATCAGACGGTCACACGTGCGTCTGGGGTCGTCCCTTACCACGAAAACTGGTTCTCGTGGACATTAGGTGGGCTAATGCAACGATTCCTTCGGAAGACGTGACCAAGTGCGGGTATTGTGTGGCAGAGCAGTAGAAGATGCATGCCTGGTGGGCGGGGTGGGGGGTACACCGATATTTTCATTTAAATGGTAGCAATGAGAGGATAATGGTAAAAGGGAGCTGGGACGCAGTTGGAAGTGACTATCGCCAGTCGTGTGAACCCGATTCCAGGTTCTTGGTTCGGGTTCGCTCCTAAACCAACCAAGCCTTCCATCCCTCGGGGTTCGGTGAATTGATCCTAAGCTTGTTTAGGAAGAACAAAACTTGTTCATCGGCTGGCCACCGCAAGCCATTGTATCGGCCAAATACGCATTCAAATCGCCTCCACGACATCCCGTAGAAGCGCATCTCAAAAGGGATCAATTAACGCCGTCCTTTATTCTTTTACTTTGACAGGAATAAAAGCCTGCAAAGTAAGGTACAACTATGCTAACCTTATGCCATCTTGTTCTGCTAATCAGTTTAATACATGCCTAAACAGCGTTCCTAGTGAGTGGGAGGAAAGGTGAGAAACGTTGCTGAATGAAACAAAATCCGGAACAAATTCGAGCAACTCTGTCTATCGCCACAGTCAAGAAGTCGACGCGCTGTTGTGTGGGTGATGAGAAGACGCCTAGGGACATGACGTGACAACAGTGGCAGCGTGTGCAGATGCGAACGCTTCAGAGGATTTGTTGATCTAAGTGCTTCCCCCCCCCCCTAATAGACTAGCACCTAGTGGATCAGGTGCATTCCAAGTTAGGTGAGGTCAACATGTGTAGCCACTTTAAGCAAAAACAATGAATTAAATTTTGTTCGAAATCGCAGGAATTCATTTAGTGTTTTAAAATTTAAAAGAAAAGATTGCGCCATGCACTCAACTAGATCGTCGCGATTTCTACTTGACTGATAGCAAAAACTCGGTGAGTGCAATGTAACACAGACGCAACAAGAACAGCTATAAAAACACGCATGTCCTCACACCACTGTTCCAAATAAGCAGAGGGTGCATTTTTGATACAATAAATGATCGCTGCCTTTGTGCGCTTTAAAAGAAAATTTAATTCATTATTTTCCTTAGAAGATAAAATTTTCATAAAACTTCAAACAGTGTGTTCGCTTATTGGGTCAGGTGAAATGAAAAATGTCCAAGAAAAGTACTAAATTTTCTATCAGCAAATATTATTCTAACTGTGTCAGGGAGGGTCTAGTTTAGTCTGGAAGATGCTTGTTTTGATTTGGAAGATGTTCATTTTCACTCCGAAAGCGTCAAATATGCTTCGAAGAGCGTTCAGTTTCATTTGAAAAGCGTCCAATTTGAAGGGAAGGTGTATAGATGTGTATAGAATGCTGTAGAAGGCTGTAGCTGGTATCCATTCTACTGTACACTACTGTACATGAAGGTACGGTAATCGCAGGAGCGCAAGTTATCTACACTCCAACGACAGCTGGACGAGTTGCGATGCGTGTCGTCTGTCGGCGAGCGGAATATAGCGGGACGTTCATTTCAGCCGCAATGAGCATTGACAAGAGCTGACAGGTGCTAACATCGGGTCAACAAGACGAGCAAACTCGTCCAGGGCGTGGCCGGCCGAATTTCCGGGTCGACGTGCCAACATCAGTAACAACAGAATCTCATTCACTATCCCGTGGCAATGAGAGGGCAATGCAAATGCCACGGGTATATGTGTTCGAGGGAGCACCATGGTTAAATGTTCACCTCTTGCTCATTTTCCTTCAAAAGCACATGCAGAAACCGAAATGGTATCACTACAACAGAAATAAACTTTAAATTCGAAACTGAGAGGAAAACGGGCCAGAAATTCAGCGCCAAAGTTCGGACATAGAATGCTCGAAGCTGAGGGTGGGGAGCCTTGTATGACCGAAGACCTTGCCCAGAACAGACGAATGTCTAGAGGAATAGATGCAAGCAAAGCTTAAAGCGGTTCTCCATAATTCAGTCCACTGTTTGAAGCATTAAAAAGTTTCTGCTTAACCGCCTTCTTACATGCGAAAAAGAACGAAATTCGTTCAGTCTGTTATTTGTGTTATGACGCCTCGATAGATAAGAATGCCAATGGCAACCTTTGGTTCCTTCCTTAGTAGAAAAAAGCTAACACTTATTTCAGAAATCAACTAGTATTCTGAAAAGCGTATAATAGGCAATAAAATAAAATAAAATAAAATATGATGCCAACAAATTAAAATGATTTCAAAAATCCCAATGAAAAGTTGCTTTCCAGGAATCAGCGCGAGGTATCTAGGTCACTCTCAAATGATCGTTTTTGGTTTTAGGATGACGCACTTGTTGGTAAGGCGCGTGGTACCGCAGTCGAAAGAGGCGCCGGATTCCTGGTTCCTGGTTCAGATTTGCTGCCCAGGCCAACCAAGCCTTCCATCCCTTCAGAGTGAATCGGTACCAGGCTTTGTGAAGGATAAAATACTAACTTTTAGTTAGGTAGGCCACCGTAATCGCGCAGGTCACAAATATACATTGCCACCACGACACCCCGTAGAGGTAGAATGCGTGGTGCATCTCAAAAGATGCTGATCAACACCATCTTTATTCTATATCCTTTATTGTTGCCAAAGTTCATAAAGAAGCTCAAAAGGCAAACTAGAAATTGAAGCAGAATAAGCTGGCCTGAATCTGAAATATGGAAATGTCCATACTGCAAGTGCCCGTTGGCCTGGTAAATAAAGGTAAAGGGTTCCTACCCATCCGAACGGCAACTTCAAATAGCGTTAAACTCTTAGCAGTGACTTTTACTGGTAGAGATGATCCAAATGCGGTAGTTCTTATATTATTGAGATAGTCGGTTCTGCTATGATTGTTAAGGGCGAGATGGTGGAGCTTTTTATGTATTGGCATGCTCCCAATGGCGAATGCCGACCGTATTGTACAGCCTTTTTGAATCGATACGAAGGTATAGTTCATATTCCACTGGAATATTTTAGCTTGCTGCCCCTAAATGTGTTTATGTTTCTGAAAGAGCTCCGGCTCGGCTTCTCTTGAGCAAAAAAGGCTTGTACTGAGCCGGAAACAAATCATGCCCTGGCTTACTTAAATAATATTTAGCGATGAAATCGAGCTAGACGATAGGCACGAAGCTTGCACCTTATTTCTACTCAAGTAAGCTCCACCGAAGCTCTCGATCTGCTTTCTGTCAGCCTTTCAAACAATAACATGACGGAGATGTGTCAGAAGCTTCCACTCATGATCCAGCGTGTGTGACTAAGCTTCGCAAGACTAGGCGAATCTATATTGAACTGCTTAGCCTTAAAGCATAGCGGTAGGCATATGCAGTTGTTGCAAATTTGATCGTCTTTATAATCTTCGTAAGTCAAGTCAGAAAGTCATTTATACACTCCGTTCTGGTTCGCACCTGCTCGTGACACACAAACCGGGACGGGGCTGAAGGACGTTAGTAGCGGAACTGCGCAGCGCAAAGCCGAAAAGAATACAAAGGGCTTAAAGGCGCGTGGACTAGCCTCATTCGCGATCCAATGTGCCCCTATTCGAGATCAACCCCTGGAAATGTTTCAGCACGGTGTAGTGCTATAATGCATATGCCCTATTTAAAGGAGGGGAAAGGATGAAGGAGAAACATGGACCTTTTTTGAGATACGTACGACTTCACTTCCGTGTGATATTCTTTCACATGCGCAAACGCCGGATACAATATGAAAAATTGATAGAGGGTATGGTGTTCTGCTTTTGAAGCCACCTTTCGTACCAATTTCCTGTCTTGTATGTAGAGAATAACCTGTAAAATTGTAACCAATTGTTCGAGGGTTGACCGTGAAGTTAATATGCTGGGAGTCTGGAATTATGTGTAGCTAAATCGGTGTTGATTTAACATTTGGTTAAATCAAATGAATGTCAAATCAACACCCATTTAGCTACACATAATTCCAGAATAATCCCTGTCGTTCCCGTCATCCCCCCGCATTTTTGACAAATCTCGAAAATCTGTGGATCAATCTGAGTAGATAGATAGGCCGTTTATGAGTGTTGTAAAGCTGCTACCGTATTTATGTCATCCCGACTCTAACGATTGACTTTAGGCAAAGTCTACAATGTGAATCTGATATTGGGTGAGATAAAAGAAATTATTTGTTCTGAAAAAATTCAATTTGAATCTTCGTGCGTAAATACATTATAAGAAATTAACACTCTAATTCGGGTATTCGAGCTCGAACGAAACTAACTCGAATACATTCTTCGAATACTCGATAGCTCATTTAGGCATAGCTATATGTAGTTAGTTGCACCATCTTATCTATAAATACCACAGGCAGAAGGTTACACAGTTGATTGCCCGACACCAAAAAGTGCAGTGTACTTCACCGACATTACAACTCGCTTCCTCCCGTGTCACCTCTTGTGGTCAGATCCGAATTGACAAGTTGAATCGAACACCAGACGTATCAATTTGCACATCGGAATCGAGCGGTTGAGGATTGGCTTGAGACAAACGGAGCTGTCTATTAGGCTAACACATGCTAGCACATACAAAGGATAGGGCGAGTAAAGATGCCATTTTATTGAAGTTGTTGTGCATCTGGAACGGTACTAATTACTGCACTATCTGGAGCAGATCGGTGAAACAGGTTTTGTATTGCCACCAATTCGGAACAACAAATGACTGGCAATTTTACCGACACAATTGCTTCATCGATCAAACGCAGTCAGAAGCTGGTGCTTATCGTGTCGGCTGGGTACAGTGGGGTCGAGGATCACTGAATGTCTGTCTATCTGTACAGCAGGGAGCGACGCCGTTCTTTCGGGATTTCAGAGTTAGATTTTCACATCTATAGCGAGCAAAAAGTGGATCTGCTCAGACAGCTGTTGGAATACGGAAACTCTACAAGTTGATAATAAAAGCGGTGCAGGAGGGCTTTCAAATAATGCGCTTCTTACGTTGCTTTACAAAGACTGGCCTGATGACAGTAGAGTAGCAGTGAGAGACCGGCGAGCAAATGTCCCATATGTAAAGATGTGTGATACAGGAACAGGTGTAAAAATTTTGCCCATCCCTATTGGGGTCTTCTTAACAACTAGATGTCTTCAAACACGGTGAGTGTCCAGTCTTGTTTTCGATTGAGTGGACAGGACAACACCTCTTCAAAGGTGGACACAAAGGCCCCGCAGGCCTTAACAATAGGCTATTGCTGCATTATGCAGCGGCGTTTGGCCGAGCCAGCGCTGACCGCTTTCATAGTATTCAGGAAACGATTTTTGGACTGAAATTTTCGAATTCTGGGATGTGGATTTCCGAAAGCACGACAAAGCGGGCCAAAGCCTCGAACAAGCGATGCCTGATTAGGGATTGGCAGAAGCTTCAACTTCAATTCACAACGAGCCCAATGAAAGTCAAGAAATTCTTGGGAGGTTTAGCATGTCACTGTGTAGAGCTTATGAACCCAGCAAGTGAAAGACCGCGCAATCAACACTCGCTGTGAATTCTTACTGAAAGGTCCGACATGAGCCGGATGGAAGCGCTGAAAGGTACTAGTTAAACGCCTTTATGTTCTCGCACTGCCCGCACTGCTCGTTTCTGGTAAACTGATAGTCATATTTGTGTAGGTCGACCGCATTTTGAGCACGACTGTTTTGAAAAGCACACTGAAGCAGACTTGATGATGAGGAATTTGCTATTAAACTGACAGCGAAGTATCAGTTGAGACTACAAAAACACAAAGAACCCTTCTAAATATGAGTGCCCAAATATTTTAAGTACCAATAGGATTTTCGAATGAGAGTTATTCAATTATATGTCAGCCATATAGATCAGCTCTAGCGATAAGAATGAATCGAATATGTAGTCAACAAGTATGCGGTGAGTGCTGAGGTGAGCGTCCTTACCCACGTGTTTCGGCTTAGCTGCCGAGCCCGTCAGATGGATAAGGATAAAAGGAGGAAGGACAACGTTACTCAATTCATTTTGGGATGCACCAGACATTCTACTTCCACGGGATGTCGTGAAGGCCATTTGAGTGTCTATTTGGCTTACACAACGACTTGCCGATGAACAAGTCTGAGCTTCATCCTTCCCAGGCAAGTGTGGCACAAACTCATCGACACCGGAGGGATGGAGGGCTTGGTTGCCCTTGGCAGAAAGTCCGATCCAGGAGCCCGGTATCGGGTGCACGTGACAGTCGGCATCTCTTCCGATTGCACTACATGTGCCCCCGTCAAATAAGGGATAAAAATTTGTTTTTTCTGATGAACGATATTATTAGATATGTACATATGTAGAGGAAAGATTGAAAGCGAACAACTGGTGGAACTTCCTACAGATCAACAACTCCGCTAGGTTACGATGGGGTGAAGAATGAGCTTCATCTAACAGTGTTTTTATCAAAGGGAGACAGGTTACCTACCAATTAAGGTTAGAAAAACTTACGGACCAACTTCGAGCACAAAAATAGCACGGATTTTAATTCTGTGGTATATAGTGGGTGCCAAAGGGTATGGCGGATAGTAGTGATCTTAGGAAATAAGATCTGGTTAGGAATTTGCGTCTCGAAGCCGCCTAACACAACGATCTGCATCTGGGTTCGAGAGACTTGCATCAGATTTAGGTCTACCGATACTAATCGAAAATTTTTATCGCAACAGCAGCTTCAAGCTTATGTATAGAGCAAATACTTATTGAAAGTATCTAGTAGGGCTTGAATGCATGCCCGCTGGAATAAGAATCTCAGAAATAAGTTGGCTCAAGCCGACCCTAATCCTTCACATACTTCGAGTGTTTAAAGGATACGGTGTCAGAATTTTTCAGCTTCGAAGGTTTTAATGGGTGTCGATTGAAGGAGGTGGCATGTTCTCTAACCTCCAAAAGAGGAAACATGCTGGAAAGGGACTCTATATAACTACTGCTGTTTCGCGTTCCTCTTCATCATGCACCATGGGGTGTTTCGGCCGTTGTCAAATGGGCTGGTGTTTTCCGATGTTACACATTATCAGCTTTAACTTAAAAAAAAACTCGGGAAAAACTTTAAATAATAACTTATAGAATTTAAGCAAGTCTCAATCTTTGCTTCAATAAATTTTCGAATTTTAAAATCAATAATTTCTCAGCTGCTTTATTCCTTGCACCTGTTTCAAACTGGGTAAAAACACAGAACTTTTAAGCCCCATGAACTGTCCACGTTTTGGTTTCAAGTCGAAGGCGATGTGCGTTTATTAAGGAACGATCTAAGAGGTGGTTGATTATATGGTGTGAGACGATACCTAATATTATGCTTAGTCTCCACGTGCACTTTATGTATATTGTTTTAAGAGATAAGGGATAAAGGAAAGCGTTAGTCAGCCTACATATGTTTGGAGTGTGCCACGAATTTCACTTCTATAAGATATCATGGAAGCAATTTGCATTGTAATTGATCCTTGGAGATATAAGCCATGCTCGCTAGGTGGAAAATCTGAACCAAAAACTGGAATCGGGTGCATCCGGCAGCCGGCGCCTCTTTCGACTGCGCTACCACGCGCCTCATGAAAATATAATGAATACAAATTAATATGTACAAGCACTGATGAGAATTGAAACCACTCGAAGGTGCTTATCTCCACGTAAACGATAACGTGTGACCGTGCGTAATTCACTGGTAACTCCACACATGACCGATAAGGACACACACACGCCAACAACCGATCAAACAGTGGTATTCATAAGTCCTCGACTGAGAACGCGAATTCAGACTACTTCTAATGTTGGGGTCCGTCTACGTTGTCGCTCTTGTATCAAATGATCAATTCAGCAAAACTGACAAGAAATTCAGGGAGGTTCTCCAAAATATGCTCTCTATTCCCCTGACTTGGGTCGGGCGTTAAACAGACAAAAATTTCTGCTCTGCCTGTTGAAACAAAAACACAGGCTACAGCTAAAAATGTTGGAATGGGAGTTTTGCGAGCGAATATCATCACTGATAATCTGCCTATGTTGCAGAAGCCCTGTGATATCCACTCAACCGCCTAGCATTTGGGTGGACGGAGAGTTTCATTAACGCTGCGCTAAGGTCACATTGGTGTAGTTTACGGCCGTAATGGACCATGTTAGACTACTGAAGACGTAGATAGATCGTAAAGTGCTTCCTCCTCCAACAGCAAGCTCTTACAAATTTTTCTTTGCCATTAAAATCAATGGTTCGATGTATGTGAGCTTATTGGATAGGTCAGGTGCAAATGCTCTTGTAGATTCTAAAGAATACAAATTCGCAGAAATCGGGGGCAATTTCTTAAGAGTGAAGATTGCAACAGTTCTTGAAACAAGTGGAAAGAGAGGGAGAATGTGCCTTGTCCAGCTATCACGTCTTGGGTTTCATTCTTTTTCTCCGTCGTCGTCTTGTCACCAATAACACATTCTGAAGAGCACAAACTCAGAAGAATAGATCAGCGGAGTAACTCACGCAGGAGACAAGCTCATCGGTTAACGCTGAATTCGAGCGAGACCATCCTGCATTGAGGGCGAATGCAAGAGCGTTCAATTCGAGGAGCGGCCATCTATTTGCAGTCATCGAATTTTGCTGATTGAAGCGGTGCAGCGGAACCTCGCCATCAAGGATAAACAAACCGATTAATGGTCCATCTCTTCCTAGCACAACAACACCCAGCTAAAGTGTTTGAGCAGTAGATTCTGGTGCGAAAGAGGCTCGAAAATTTCAGGCTTCAATTTGGTTACATATGGTTGAGTCCAACAAACGGTTTTGCTCAGTTGGAGATTACTCAGCGTGTAGACGATACGCGTCGAACCAGTAAGAAGGCAAAACCGAGTGGATAGCGGAATTCTGAACAGCCGCGCATACAACCTTTCCTAACTGAATAACTGATAGAAAGCATTTCAAAAAAAAAAAAAAACTATAAAAAATGATTGGCACTATTGTACTTTCACAACACCACGGGTCGAGGAGAGGTCGAAAAATTTTTTCGCCCAAACTCCGGTTAGTGGGGTTATTTGGGGTGCTGATCCCGACTCTGAGATCCGTTTTCAAAATTATGGCCGATTACGGTAGGTTACGGTAGGTGCGGGTGACTAAGGCTGCCAAGGTCATGGTCACCGATTTCGCCCAAACTTCGGCTAGGGGAGTTATTTGGGGTGCTGATTACGAATATGACATCCGTTTTTCGTTTTACGCTGGAGTACGGTGGGTTATGGTAGGTGCGGGTGACTAAGGTTGCTGAGGTCATAATCACCGATTTCGCCCAAACTTCGGCTAGGGGAGTTATTTAGGGTGCTGATCACGATTATGACATCCATTTTTCGTTTTACGCTGGAGTACGGTAAGTTACGGTAGGTGCGGGTAATCGCTGACAGCCTTAGTCACCCGCACCTACCATAACCTACCGTACTCCAACGTAAAACGAAAAACGAATGTCATATTCGTGATCAGCATCCCAAATAACCCCCCCCCCCTCCCTAGCCGAAGTTTGGGCGAAATCGGTGATCATGACCTTGGCAGCCTTAGTCACCCGCACCTACAATAACCTACCGTAATCGGCTGTAATTTTGAAAACGGATGTCAGATTCGTGATCAGCACCCCAAATAACCCTCAAAGCCGAAGTTTGGGCAAAATCTTTTTTTCGACCTCTCCTCGACCCGTGGAGTTGTGAAAGTACAATAGTGCCAAATGATTCTACCATACGGGCACAATTTCTACACCGTCACCTTTTGCTGTCTGCGCCCTCCTAGCTTAGAGATCGCGAGTCGGCGTCTTCGTCGACGTTTGATCGATGCCTCGAGCGGGGGAGGTCAGGGTCGCCCGCGATGGCACTGCGGTCAATCGGGTCGTGAGGTGGTGGTAGTGACGTTGCTTGATGCGAGGGAGGACGGGGGTTCGCTTCTCTTGCGTTGTCACATTTTGCACCATATCCTGTAGTCCATTCCCTAGCCTGGTTCTGCGCTCTTCGAGCCGCAGACCTTCCTGGGCAACGAAAGGAGTTTGCACACCGGCAATTTGGATTGCACACACCCTTGAGCCCCTTGCCTAACCTGGTTCTGCGATTGCGCAATGTACGCCTTACCCGACGCCTAAGGTTACGGTGTGGAGTTTGTGGCCGTGTGGCGAAATCGTGCTTGTGGATCTTTCCCATTGGAGAAGTGCTTCGCTAGAAAAGCGAAGTAGACACAAATACGGTTACCTGTTCTGACTAGGAAATTGCGGAGTGGTAGTCTCGTAGGACACTTCAGTATTTCAGTGTGTCACGTTTGTAGAGTAGTTCACTCTCAATTCTGATACCTTAACAAACAGGCAGGGCAGAGGGCTTCGCACACTAGGATATCCAAACAAGGTTCTTTGTTTTTGCTAGCAATCTTATAATTCACTCATGCAAAGATGCTACGTGCAAGTCTAGAAAGGGAACCGGCGCAAATCGGCTCGGGAGATGGGAGACCGTTCTTGGTAAGAAGACAAATGAATTCCGAATTACATCAGAAGGGGCCTAGTTCAGTGCACCACGGGGTATGACACACCAGTGCTGCATAAAATGTTTTTAATTTGGTGCGACCCGGAACGTCGTATAGAGCTGTCTTACATGGCGACGCCCCCCCCCCCCCCCCCCGCCGAGCCGCTTTGTGCTGGGAGGCTCATCCTGGACCGGATTCATCAACAGTTAAAATCGCTTGTGTAGAGGGTACAAGAGGTAGAGATAAGATGAGGAATAGAGATGAATTCTTCATCGTGGGTGTCTCTACCCCTTATACCTGCAGGTTAACTCGTTAATGATTTTGGCCCCTGTTCTCCACAATATCAACAACGTTTATCCGAAAACCTTAAAACAACAATGTTCAGCTTGTAATGATAACAGCAGTATGAAATTTAAACCTGTTTTCGGTGGGATGCAAGAGATAGGTTAGGAAGAAATGTAGAGTCGTCCCTCGACTTGCACAAATGTAGAACTATGTCGGCGTTTGAAGTTCTATAGTAGTAGTGATATAAATCGCAGCGCAAGTCTAGGGAGCGATTTTCGCCTTCATAACATTCGAAGGATTTGTCATCCACATTTAATTAAAAAACATTGCCTAAGCCTTTTTATAGATGTATACTGCTAGTTCGCTGAAACTAAAGCTTCCAATTATTGAAGAAATACGAAATGGGTCGCCGTTCTGAAAGTGAATCCTGATCACATCTTCGCCGATCAAGTGTTCGCGCGTTGATCGTGAGTTCAAAACTGCGGAAAAGGTCACCTGGGTAGTGATTTTCAGCCGTGTTAGCAGAAGGGCAGAGAGTAGAGAACTGAGGTCGATCGGAAAAACGTTGCAAATGACCGATGCGTTATCAAATCGGACGATCACATGATGTGCACGTCGTTCGACATGATAGATTTCATGGGAAAGTGGTCATCCAGTAGAACTGTCGACGCCGCGAATACGATCTGGGGCCGGATTCATCAACGACTTACGAAGAGATAACGGAGAAATTACAGCCGAAATTCCTGAAAAAAAGCGAATTAACGCGGCTTATCAAATGGCAATATGGTGAAATGTTGGCGTTACCAGGAATTCCGGCTGTAATTTCTCCGTTAAATCTCTGTGAGTCGTTGATGAATCTGGCCCTAATAGAAGAATGATAGGAGAGCTTGCTATGGTGAGAAGAGGAGGCGGAAAAAGCAAACCAATTTCACGGAAAGCAGAAAGATACCGACTGTGGGCGTGGAAATGGCATTATGCCAAAGTATTGAAGCTCTGAAACAACCAAACTAAGAAGCAAAATCCTACTTGTCTTGTTTAGGCTCTTCAGAGAAGCAGACACGCCGGATTAAGTGTGCTCACCAAAGTTGGTACTGCATCATAAAGCCAACTGCTATCACTGTTCATTGGCTTGCCAGGGTTCAACGAAAGTCGAAGATAGAGAAAACCTGAATTTGGAAGAAACAGTTGAATAACAATGCTCTATGATATGGCTCTTCTAGGTTTTCTTAGGAACAAGCGGAGGTCTTCAAGGAATACGGATAAACCATTTCACTAGGCAGTATAGTTAGACTCTAAGAACGTTACTTTCTCAATGTTCGAATTCAAATAAATATGAGAAAAGTGAGTTTTCTATTACTGGAATTCAGAATTTTTTGAAAATAGTAAAAAAGAAACAAATAAAAAGAAAGAAATATAGCAGTGGCAAATAGAAATAGAAAAAGTGGGTAAAAAGTATTGATTGACTAATTAAAAAATTAAATTTCGAACTTGAATGAAAATCGTTGAAGAGCCTATTTAAATACTCGAAAAGCGTACAACTATAAAATGTACTGATATGCTATTCGGTATTCCATTTTGGGGTAGCGTGTTTCGCAGTCGGAGGAGGTGCCGGCTGTCGCTTGTACCCGATGCCAGGTTCAGGGGCTCGGATTTCTGGTCCATGCCAACTGACCCTTCCACCCCTTCGGGGTCAGTGAGCTGGTGTCAGACTTGCATCGGAAGATAGAGCGCCAGTTTGATCATCGGCTGCCCTGTGCAAATTTTTGTGTGGTAAATAAGCACTCAAATCGCCTCCACGACATCCCGTAGAAATAGAATGGGTGGTGTTCCTCAAAAAAAGATAGGGTAACGCATCCCTTTCTCCTTTATCCTTTATGCCATTCGCGTTACCCAATCGAACGATACTTTTCGAATATCTGAGTTAATTGTAGCACCCTAGAAATTTTTGAATAATCAAATGATTTCGAGTAATAGAATTCGAATATATTCGAAAAACATGAATTCGATTCGAATATTCAATAAGGAAAGTGAACAATATGGCATGCAAATAAAATAAAAAAGAAAAAAGCAAGGAGCTAGTTTGGTTTTCGTTCCGCTCGGGCCCCTATTAGGGGGGGGGGGGGGCAAAAGTAATGAGACAAAATGAAAAAAATCTTTATCTCTTTATAACTCAATTACAACTCAACGATGCTGAGGAATGTATTTGCCATTAAGGGCAAGGACCTTGCTGCCATCGCTCAGCCAACTTCCTGATCCCATCCTTCCAGAACTGCTTGGGCCTGGTGTTGATCAAATGCTCGATATGGTTGTCAAGGACTGCATGGGTTCTCGTGTCCCTTCCGACTAGGAAGTCTTGTAGGCTCAAGTAGTAGAGGTAGTCGCATGGAGAGATGTCCAGCGAATACGGTGGGTGAGGCATGTGAACGTAGCCCAGCTGGCCAAGCTTATCCGTGGTTACTTGTTCCGGTGCGGCATTGTCGAAGAGGAGAACCTTCTTGAAGCGCTGCGAATGAATAAGAGCGAGTCGCCGGCCCATCTCTTCTATTTCGTTCACCATGGCCTTGGTGTTGATCGTAGTGCTCTTAGGAAACAGCTTCCGGTAAACCGTTCCATGGGCGCAGACCCAAAAGCTCCAAAGATGCTTCTCGCCGTGAACATCTCGCCGAAAGAAGGTCGGTAGCAGGTCACCAGGCCTCACCCAGACTCGCTGCTTGGCAGGGTTAAGGTAGAAGACGTACTTCTCACCTTGCGTGAATATTGAGCCCAGGCTGCTCGGGGTTGGGAATTGGGCGAGATTTGCGCGACACAGGTCGACTCGTCAGACTGGGGTTTCGGTATGAGACAGGCTGGGGTTTCGGCATGCTTCTGAAAAGGGCAGAAGTAGTAACTTCTCAGATGGGCTTCAGTAAGTAGCATACAAACATACAAATACGACAAGCACGAAACCAGACTCCAGCCACGAGATATATGGACATGGCATGGGGTGTCTCATTACTTCTGCCCCCCCCCTAATATACGAAAACCAAACGAATAAGTGTCCATTCCCCTGTGCTCATCAGTTAGGAAGGGGGCGGATGAGAGAGCTAGTCAACATACTGTATCCTTCCTAGATGGGTGTCCTGATCCTGGGTCGTGCCTCGATGACGCTGAGGACTGCTCTGGAAGTAAAATCAAGTCAATTTGGAATAAAAATCGTCCAATATGCTATTTGGACATAGCTACACTGAATAGGCAAAGAGGGCATTTAAAATTATTCCACGATATCGCTTAGAACGGGAATATTTCAGAGTGCGTAGAGGACCTAAAAATGCCAACGTGCTCTACCCTTCGTGTTTGAGGGAATGATTTTCGTGCGCTTGTTATTCTTGTTCACAGAGCTGACTTAAAAATGTGAAGTGTTTACCTGAGCGAAGCTTCGGCTTTTCGTGTTGAAAAGAGTCTGCGAAAGCAAGTGCAGGCAATCAAGCAATGTAGCCGGTCTCAAATTCGTTCAATACCTTAAAAGGAAGCATCGTGGGATTAAGACGTAATTAATGCGCGGAACCACAAATCTAAATATAATACGTCATAAATCTACATTAAGCTCTAGTGACCTGTAGATCGGATTTCCTTTTTTCTCTCCCTCTAGAAGGCGACCTTCTTGAAAACAACTCGACGCGCTAAAAATAAGGTAAAGTCCTCTCCTTTCCAAGACGTTCTATAACGACCACTAGGATTCAGAAGGCGCGTCACACACGTCGTGCCTTAAGTGCCTGGCTTCAGAATACGTGTCGACCTTTAAACTCAGAGAACGTATCAGCGACCTCGTCAAAATAGAGCTTGGATCCACAGAAAGCGGCCCTGATCTCGTGCAACGAGCGTTTTGGCTATGAAGTTGAACTACGAAGACTTCACCGACGTCGCGTCACGACCATTTGGGTTCAGAAGACGAATCACCTACATCGTGCCATGAGTGTTTAAATTCCAAACAGGGTTGCACTAATGATTAAAGGACGTTAAAATTAGACGTAACGAGTAACGGAAACTTTCAGAAATTTAACGAAATTTTTAACGGACTTTTCATGATAAGTTTATCACTTTGTTTTCAATAATATTGCAGGCCTCACTTTCTCGATTAAGACTGCTTCTTAAAATCTATTGAAATTAGCAAGACTTAGGTAGAAACGATTCGTTCTAGCACAGCCGTTAATGGCAGCGGATATCGGGTTCCAGTGCCAATCGTTTGTTTGACACAGAGGTTTACTACGGTGACGTCATGCACAGCGCGCGATTCTTTTTTATTTTTATTTCCATGCAATTTTTCATGCCATCTGTGGCGCATCTAAATTTTTAAAAGCAGCTAGAAAAACTCCTTGCCTAGCCGCTAAGCACGTCAACGAATCCACTAAAATACTGTTCTGATCCCCTCGTAAAATCTGCCTATCCTCACTTAGCGCTGCTTTTCTCAAAATATTATACTTTTGCACGCCCTGGAAGAGTCGAGAATGCCGCTGGACGTGTTTTGGACCTTTTGCGAGAAACGATAAGAACAGAAATTTTAAAAGAGCTGTTTTCATAATTCTTGAAACTCCACTGATAGGTTTTTAATGGCATTTTTTAACGCTTTTCGGTGGTTAGCGGGGTGGTCACTGATAGGTTTTTAATGGCATTTTTTAACGCTTTTCGGTGCTTAGCGGGGTGGTGCCCTCATCAAGACTGTACTCACTCGTAGAACAGTCACACAAAACGATTTCACAAAGAATTAGGAACTCGATGGAACTCTGGGGTCTTCCTGATCTAATTTCAACTCTAGTTTGCTTCTGAAAACTGGTTCGTGTTGCTGTCCACTCTTTCTTGGTAGTGAATTATTCATGCAACATTGAAGCCTTTTATGCTGCATTTGCTAAAGTTTATAAGCTGTTAAAGTTGCAACATAAAACTTTCGTTTGATTGAAATAATAGATTGCAGCTAGTTGTATTTTCAACAAGCTTAACGAAAATTTAACGCCAAATTTCCGATAAAAAATCGTTTAAAAATTTATAGCCCAAAACTCTGTGTGTACCCTTGATTCAAAAGACCTGTCGTACGTGTCGTTCAATCAGCGTCCGGATTTAGAAGGCGTGTCGCAAAAATCAGGTATTGTCCCACAACTCCATATTGTACATACTTAAGTTCAGGTTCTATACAAGGAAGTAGCTTTTTTTGACGAGGAAGTAGCTGCTAATATACGTCACTATTCAAGGTTACCAGCAGCTACTTCCTCGTCAAAAAACTAGTATCCAATCATGCCCCTACCGTTACTTGCGCTCTACTTAATGCCCAAAGTTTAGTTAAGAAAGTTGATCAACTTCATTGCTTTATTGATAAGTACAAACCCCATTTGATTTTCATTACTGAATCTTGGTTAAGCAGTAAAATATTAGACTCTGAACTTTTACGTGATCTTCCGTACTCCATCGTCCGAAAGGATAGGACATCGAAAACGGGTCTGGGTGTTCGTTCATGATTTGGTGCAGTTTGATGAAATCAGCTTCAATTGTAAAAATTTAACATCCGATGTGATTTGCATTGATGTCTGCAAGCCTACTGGGGGGAAGCATCGCTTCATCCTTGTATACCGACCTCTTCGACCTACCGCCAAGCAGGATGATGAACTCTTATCCGTTTTTAGTGATCTAGCTTCTGCTGAACCATCCATAACAACTATTTTAGGCGATTTGAATCTCTCTATTGATTGGTCCGTGGTCACCGCCATGTCATCTCCAGGTCAAAGGTTCTTAACTGTTTTCGATGCGCTTTCACTGAAGCAATTTGTTACATTTCCAACTCGTGGAGATAGTATTCTAGATGTAATTTTAGCACCCCCTGAGTCCGTAATAGCTGCCGAACCACTACCACCCCTTGCGGCCTCTGACCACAACGTTGTGCTCTTCAAATTATCGCATTTAGCTTGCTTTCGCAGAAATACCAGCTTCGCGATTACAATGTGATTGATGATAAATCAATTGAACGCGAATTACCACGTCTTGATTGGTGGTCCATTTTTGTGATTTTCTCAATATCGGCGACCTTTATGGTCGTTTTTGCACCACACTTCAAAGCATCATCGGCAGATTTGTTCCATTTAAACATGACAGTCGTATGCGGGCTATCCCCCACATTTCTAATTTGTTTGAACAGCGATACAGACTATTTCGCCAGAACGTCTCAAGTAAATCTTACGAATATAGGCAGCTGACCACGAAACTTGAGCGGCATATTAAACGCTTCATGGGCGAATAAAGTGAGGCGACTTGCTTCCTTCAGGAATGTCAGACGTCTCGCTTCCTTCGTGAATAAAATAAAGAAACAGTCCAAGCTCAAACCAATTTTGTCTGATGATTCGGGTAAAAAATATTCCACTGATGCTGATAAAGCTGAAGCATTTGCGGACTACTTTGCAAGTATATTTACAGCTAGAAGTGAACCTGGCCCTTTCCCATTCTCTCAAACAGAGGATGCTATGGAAGTTCCGACTGTCACTTTCCATGAAGTGCTCAAACAGTTACGTGCATTGAAACCTTCACAGTCATTAACTTCATATGGAATCCCCCAGTTATTCTACAAGAGGTTTGCAAAGCACCTTGCTACACCTCTTATTCACATATTCAACATTTCCCTAATGTTTGCGGAAGTCCCTGAATTACTCAGCTAGTAGACTGTACTTATTCGTGCATTCAGTCTATTAACAATGGCAAGAAAGTGGATATCATCTACTTCGACTTTAGCAAGGCATTTGACAAAGCAGACCATGGTCGCCTTCTTGCTAAGTTAGACAGTGTGGGAGTTCGTGGTCAGATGCTCCAATGGTTTGAGTCTTATCTCTCTGGATGGAAATTGAGCGTTAGAGTAGGAAATTACTTGTCAATGACCAGAAACTGTCCATCGGGAGTCCCCCAAGGCGGTAGTTTGTCACCGATCCTGTTTCTTATCTACACATATGATTTGCCAAGCTATCTCAAGACTGATCCCAAAATTTCGGTTGCTGCTTTCGCCGATGACGTTAAGGTCTAAATTTCATACAAGAGCAGTGAGTCAGAGGAAGCTACGCGCTGTGTCGAAGATGAGCACCTGGTCCAAAGAATGGTCACTGCCTTTAAATAAAAAGAAAAGTCATGTTTTCTCGCTTCACTCCTCCTCGTTAGAAATAAAATTTCCAGATGGCAGTTCTCTTTCCCCCTGCGATCAGATGGTAGACCTTGGCGTGCTTCTTTCAAAAGGCCTTTGTTGGTCAAATCAAGTTCAGGAACTTGCTAAAAAGCGACTTAGGCTAGTTCACCTATTATTCCGAAACATCCACTGTTCTGATGTAAACATTTGGTTGAAGCTGTATAAAACCTACGTTCTCTCAGTAGTTGACTACTACAGTCCTGTTTGGAGTCCCCATCTGACTAAAGATATTCAAGCACTAGAAAGAGTCCAAAAGACCTTCACTAGGCTGTTGTACTACAGAGCGTTTGCCAATGATGGTTGTGATTCGGGCATTCCTGAGTATACGGTAAAGCTTAAAGATCTCAACATGAAAAGTCTTTTCTATCGTAGAATTGTTTCAGACCTACTACTTGCTTTCAAGATCTTCAGAGGGAGTTTTGCCTGGGTCCGTCGAAATATTGGACATTCCGCCCATCAAATGGCAGGAGAAGTCGTTTCAACGTATACAACTACAAGCTGGGTCTATTTCAGAAAGGGCTACGTATAAACTCGTTCTTTGTTCGTACTACGAAATGGCTTGAAAGTCTGCCCGTGTCAGTTCTGTCTTGCGAAAAATCTTCTCAGTTCAAACAAGCTGTAAAGAAGATTGATATTTTAACTTCTCTTGGGATGCCAGATGTCTCCTAGTACTCTTGTAGACTTGTTCAGATAACTCGCTTAACTGATCCGAGTCGTATTATCCTTTATTCTTTAAACTCGTGGCTTTTCCGTGAGCGTTGCTTGCGTTTACTCCATTTTCCATTTTCTTGGCATCCTGAGTGAATTACACCCAGTCTCCTTCAAAAAAGGATTTTTTCTAGACTGCGTCTCTGCAAGGGTTATGAAATTGACCGGTCTCATCCTGTGTCACAACCAGGTAGAGTCCCTAGGAGCCACTTCCGGTGCGGAGGGCTTCACCTATTACGATTCATGCTTCTTTGGCATAGGCGGCTCTCCTACAGCTTTTAAATGGTACGGCAACCGTCTTCTATCCCTTCAGTTTTCTGCCGACCATCTAGCCTTTGGAAGAGCAGTAGACGTTGTCCTGAATACGCCTGCCCTGCACCTGTGCTTAAGCCTGGTCACGCCCGAGGAGCCTCTACCAAGGGGAGGGCTTCACCTATTGCTATGCACGGTTTCGATTTTCGGCCATCACGGGTTGTTGCCGGTCTGACATTTTTCCCCTCTTCTCGAACATCTTTACCTGGACTCAGCTTACACGAAAGAAACGTTTTGTCAAATCATAGAGGATATTCTATCCTCGTTCCCAGGAAACCACAAAAAAATCGTAGCTAAATGTGATCGCAGTATGACACTTGAACCGATTCGGTCCATTTGGCGAGAAATCTTCTTCAACTTGTTTCAAGCGCATGAATAGCACTATCTTAACATTCCACGACTGTAATTGTTTGTTTGGTTGGTTCGTTTGTCTAACTAGTTTAATCGTTTCCCTTCGTTCTGTCCCTTGCGTTCTTTCTCTTGTTGTTGAGCCATGGATCACTTAAATTTAGCGGGCCCTCCAAGGGCGCATAAATAAATAAATAAATAAATAAATAAATAAATACTGTAGTGATTAGAGGAGAGCCTAAAGAAGATAAGAAGGACCGCTGCGACATTCAGGAGAATCTGAAATGAAGTTCTATCTGGCGCTGTTAAACATTCCCATTCCTTCGAGAAGGGTGTAATCTACACGCTTGTTCTCTCATGAGTAATCTACACGCTTGTTCTCTCATGATGTCACATAGACAGCTTCCTGTAGCTCGTCTCCTTCTTCCGCTTCGCATTTTCGGGGTTTTCCATGCTTCCTTCCGTGCTCTTCGACATGATAGTAACGCAAACTGGGTCTCTCCGGGAAAAAAGCTGGAGTATTAAGCTCATAGAAAACTCTTTATATCAATTGTATGGCATGTTCTTCCGTTGACCATGGAAGACGTTGCGCTATCAACGTCTCTGTTCTTCCGTGCCAAAGAAGTCCAATGGATTCTCCTAATTGCTTGAGGGACACAAAGAACGCCATAGTTTTCGCAGAAGGACCTTTGTCGTGAATCCGTTGTACGATGCTCTAGAAGAATTGCTATGTTCTGATCAGGAGCGGGCTGACCAGTGTATGCCTAGTCACAACATCATCGTTCGATGTCTGCTTCGGTCTTCCCAGTGACGAATGTTTCTTCAAGTCGATGGAAGTAAGACAACGCGAGATAAAATCTTCGCCAATGTTCTGCTTGTTCACATAACTATCCTTCGTTTATGTTCCTTCTATGCTGTTCAGGAGTGCATAACTCGGACATGGTCTACCACGAGAGTACCTCTGCGCGTGCACTCGTTCGGTAGGTTTTTTCGTTTTGTCAAGCGTCTCCCAGTTGCCAGTCTTCGATAAGTGCACCGGAACAGACACGATGCGTACATTGAGTGCATCTACTCGTTCAACAACAATAGTACGTCTATTTACTTTCATCAAAGCGCCGTCAAAAGAGAGTGCCGTGCGTGAACTCTTCTTTTGCAATACTCATCTCACGAGGGATTTTACATAGTTCTAGTTCTTGTCGCTGTATTCTCTTATAGCTTATAGTGTATAGTGTTGTAGTTGTGTATATGTAGATTGCTCTCTCCTCTGTCTTCCCTCAATCTTCTTTTGCCCGCCGACTTCAGTGAAAATCTAGTGTGTAAAAAAAATGTTGACGGACTATTCTGATAAAGAACTGTCCGGCCGAAACGCAAATGCTTGAAATGTGTTCAGCACGAATTTTAGGTATAATTTTCTTAAAGTACAAACTTTGAGCTTAGAGTCTTCTTTGCGATTCTTGAATACGGTACTCCAGTTTGCAATCCTTACACATGTAAAAGAACTACTAGAAAAGCGTACAGGACAGTTTCAAAAGGAAACTCATGACAAGTTCGCTGGAATATCATTGCGACCAACACACTAAAGCATTGAGCGAAACAAGAATTTTGGATTGACGTCTCTTGCACTTAGAATAAAGCGAAATGATCTATTACTACTTCACAAAATTGCACCCTGTTTTCTACCTTCCTGGTATACAATTCTTCTGGGTCTCCCTTCTGCGACCCGTTTACTCCGAGAGCCACGTGGTGATAGAGAGAAGCGTAGAAAAGATTTATTAAGAGGAATATAAGGAGAACATTAGCCACAACTGGGAAGTCGTGGACCCGACCTTAAGCATGCCAAAGCTTCCTGCTGCTTTATGCAGTCCTCTTTCCGCCTCATCTGCTCGCCACCTACTTACTACTTAGCGGGAGACCACTTCCTGGCTGGTCATCGGCGCCCAACTTGCCGAACACGACTCAGCCATCAGGTGAAACCTCTGGGTCAGTGCCACAACACACTCCATCAAACTGGAGTTGAAATTATAGATCTAGGGTCAATAAGAGCATCGAGCACCCGAGGTGGTGCCGTTAATTATGTCACTGATACTGCCAAACACAAATGTTGTCGTTTCTGCTCCACTCATAGGACACCGTCGTTATCTAAGAAGCTTCTCAAAAAGCATTTCTTGCCATCGATCTATAACGCTTTCAAAAAATTCCTTTGTGAGCATATGCGTTTCAAGAGTAAAGTGCTTCAGTGAACTCTTCTTCACTAGACTCGCATATATACACTTTCAATGCTATTCTGCTACTAGCAGTTATTGATGACGGTATATAGCATTGTGTTGTATTTCTGTTGGAATATAGCATACGAACATAGTAGGGTAATCAATAATGTAAAATAAAATAAAAATGGTCGTCATTTCAAAAGGTGACTTGGGTCACAGTGCCTATCGAGATGACAGACAAACTGTTTTTAAATTCAATAGACCTGTTTCGAGCTTTTGCACTACAAAATCCTATTAGCGGTCGATTTGTTTTGTAAAGAACTTAAAGTAGTACTGATAAAGATAGCTGCAAATCGATGAAAGTGAACAGGGGTAAACGAATGTAGAGAATGCTGAGAGCCACCAACTGAGGTTACGCTTGGCAAGAGATGCCTTCAGGCGCAAGGAAGAAATTGAGGAACTTTTCGCAAATGTCAAAGGCTGCTAGCACCTTCACCATGGTAGGCACTTCTAATGTCTTTCTTCTTCCTGGTGAAAAACTCGCTCTCTGACTTCGTCGGTCGCACGCAAACCCTAAATAATATTTTCACTTAAAATAAACAACATTATTATTATTATTCATTACATGGCTAAAATCCATGTGAAGAACAATATAATTAGAACAGTATACAACGGCATCCACGTGACTTTGGCTAACGATCCAGACCAAAGTGTAATAGAATGATTAGAAAGTATGTGCGATAACAAACACCCGGAGAATGAAGAATAGAAAGGAGAACAGACCAAGAGGGGCTCTGCTACAAGATCTCGTTATGTCCTAGAATTATTTATGAATCGACTTGCATTCGTAATAAATGGCTTCAGGATGTACGGAATAACTGAGTTTTTGGCAAGTTTCATTAGAATGTAAACTTCTACTCCGTAGAATTTCAAGCTTTACTTACTACACAAAAATCAAGTTTTTCTTCAGTGACTTTTGCACCATTTTGAGGTCGAATTAGACACTTTTCACGTTAAATTGGACACTTTTCTAAGCTAACCTAAGAGTTTTGAAATCAAAACGAACTCATTCGAAATCGAAACGAGCTTCTTCTACATTAATCAGAAATTCTTCAAAAATGTTAGAATAATTTGTGTTCAACAAAAATCTTAGTATAACTTTTTTTGAAGCTTAATTTACCTAGCAATAAGCGAATACATTGTTTGAAATATTACAAAAATTTAATTTTTCAAGGAAAACAGTGAAGAGCTTGTTTTAATGAGCAGGAAGGCGGCGATTTTCTATTGCCAAAACATAGTCTGCGCCATGTCCCGTCCGAAACTTCGCGATTTTTATTCGATTTATAGCAAAATTTTTGTTTGCATGCATGTTTACACCTGCACCATGCAACATAAACAATTGTAAAAAATATATATCCTAACTTTCTTGCTGCATGTAAGCAATATTTACACTATCAGCCAAATAAACATTGCGACTTGCTTTTCGAGTGCATGGCGCGATCCAGCCATTTAGTGCACTACATGCTTCCCGCTTTGTTGCGCTTTGATACAAACCTTAATTTATTATTTTTTCAAATGAAATTATTACACATCTTGGGACGGGCAGGTGAACTAAAAAATTTCGAAGAAAGTTCTACCAAATTTTTCCTGTACAAAAAATTGTTTAACCGTTTTATTGAGTATTTCTGTAATCTATATTTCGTAGTTTAACCTGCCTGAAGGTGATTTTGATTTGGAATAGTCCGCTTTGATTTTAAAACTCTTAGTCTAGCTTAAAAGAGTGTTCAATTTGACGTGAAAAGTGTCCACCTTGATTTGAAAAGTGTCCAATTCAACGTGAAAATAGTCAGGAGATTCAGTTTTGCATTGTTTTATTCTGCAATATATGTAGGTGCTAACCCTTTTAAATGGAATTTTGAAATTTTATGTAGTGAAATTTCACTTCTATAAGTCGCACTTCTTAGCTAAAAGAATTTTGTTCATATGGAAAACAACAATTTTCAGCCCGACTCTCTTATCCATATGGGAGATTATTACTGAAAAGCTTAATTTTTAACGTATAATGAGCCCAGCTCAAAATTTTATTGTGTACAGTTTTATCTTCCAACGTTCATATTCAGGACGACTTTTTTGAGAATCAAGTGTTCCGTTGCGACTCGACCGTGATCGACTCGTAGAGTGCTTCACAGAACACTGCATAAAATGATGACATTCTGCTCAAGTTGAGCCACCTTGATTGATTCAAAAACACAAGTAAAAAATCTTTTTTAACTATAGAACAACCAGCGCTCAAGGCTGAGTGTTCAATTCCATGTTCATAACACATCTCCTTCGGCAAACAATGTTACGGACCTCTCTATCCACATGGTCGAAGCCACACCTGAAAACACAAAAGATCCAAAAGTCCTACCCGAAAAAAAACAACTAAAAAATGCGAGACAATCTTCTTCCACAACAAGATACCGTGCGACCCCGCCCCCCCCCCCCCCCCCCCGCTAAAACGTGAATACGTAACGCGTTTCTCAAGCCTGCCTGAAGCTTGACCCTGGCTCGCGTTATGTTGCGACTTCGAGGCTGATGACTAATCTCCAAAATCTTTCCATAAAACACTTACTCTCGAGTGTTTTTAAGAGAAGCCTCTGAAGGGTAGTTCCTCGAGCGCAGATTGAGCGGTGTTGACGTGGTTGTGGACATCTGAGTGCACTGAACTTAGGTGATGGTTTAACAATTTGAAGGAAGCCGTACATGATAAACTTCAAGGGAACTCACATGCGTCGTAACCTACAGCTAATACCTAATCAATGGATGTGAAAAAGCAAGATAGTCAACGGCCATAAGTGATACATGCGAGAAGTGATGGAAAGTTGCAAGGTTGCAACAAAGCTTCAGCTCGAGAACTGCCTCCTTGTTGGATCACCGCATCGGGGTGGAAATTGCAGACAGATTCCTTGGATGGAGGAGCAAAGACAATGGGTAAACACATGTGAGAGACGTCTTTGGGATGCGCAACTTTATCACTTTGAGCAAAATGTAGAACATACATAGCTACGGCTTTCATCATTTCATCAATACGGAGAGCTTCAAATAAAGATGCGGTCTTGCTGGAACAATGACAATGCCAGGATTTCCTTTCCTGTCGAAGAAATTCTTCTTATGGTTAGTTCAACGCTTAGGACTACCTCTTTCAAGTGCTCTCCAATAAAAGTCGTTGTCAGCCAATTTCACCGGATGTTTTTCTTCGGAGCATCTTTGCTTAACGAAAGATCAACAACGACAATCTGTGCCTAACTGTTGTAGGCGATCCCCGCACTTCTTCAGTGGTGTGACCCCGAAAAGGAGATAGAATCAAACAGTACTAATCTGCCTTCTGAGTCGTTGATTTACCAGTGCAGTAAGGGATTCAGTGCTCCTACCATCCCTCAGACTGAATGGCGGTCGATCCATTTCATTATACTAGAAGTGCTCGTGATATTAATAGTTTGAGAATTAGATATCCTACCATTGCGAATTCGTCATTGAAGGATTGGACACTATCTTGCTGTATTCAATTACAGCTAAACACGTTCAATTGGGGCAAGAATCTGGAGAACTACTTGCGTCACGAAGTGTCATTATTTGTCAATATTTTTATGTATCAGCAATATATTGTATCAACACTTTTTATCTATTTTATGTAAACCAATAACAAAGCAACAAAACCAAGAAGCGAAAAAGATAACAACTCTACGATTGGCTGTATAACAAGGAATGAGTAATATTATATCAAATCAAATCTGCCAGCTGAGCCCGTGATTTAAATTCATATATACCACCACAGCTCCCTTTTCGAAAATATAGTTCATTTATTCAATACTGCTCGCTGCGTACACATTGTAAACTCGTCATCCTTATCAAACCATTAATGCCATTGAGGTCATTTCCAAATGAAATTTTGAGAAGGAGTATTTTCTTTAGTGCTACATTCTCGGCAGGTCACACCCATTGGCAAGGATTTGCATAGCCCTTCGACCTAGGCGAGGCTGTGCTTCCTTCAGTGACCGCCTTTGTTGCTTCTATATCTACATAGTGGTTGGTCATATGATCGGTACAATTAGTGGAGCGACAAAAGTTTTTGGAACGTTCTTAATATGTGCACTTTTTTGGAAAAGTGACTCAGCGGCAGCAGTGGTAGGTGCCTAAAACATCGGCCGGCAGAGCTTTCATGGAAGAACATCTTCAAGAGCTTTCTGTTGCCAATAGCAGTGTTATCCTCACATGTATCTACTTCTGCTCCATCGCGTCGTTGCCTTCTGTTCAAAGATGCGTTTTTGTCAAACAGAGCGTTTTTGGGTGAACGCTGCGCTTGACTAATTACCCGAATGAGCAGCGTAGAATTCCCACGAGAGTGTTGCGAGCGGTGTTAGCAAGCGAAGGACTTTCAGCGTGCTGAGCGCTTCTTAAGCGGCTTGAGCATTTTCGATTCGGTTGCGTTGGTGATCGGCTATTCACGCTTCGCTTATGCTAATTTCCCTGGCAATCGACACCCACCCACCAACCACCGTCACCACTCGGCCGGCTGCTCCAAATTGGCGTCGTCGACGCCCCATTATATGCGTCTACCTCAAGCTGTTCCGACCCCACCCTACACTGCTCAAGGCAGTGTTGTCAATGTGCTTTGAGCTCCTGCCAGGTAGAACTCAGCCTTGAATTGTCTCCTTCTTTTGGAAATTCCTAGAGGCGCAGCGGCCCTTCATCCTCAGGATAAAAGTAAGGGGTAAGGACGGTGGCAATCAATCCCTCCTGGGATGCGCCAAGCATCCCATTTGCGTGTGCAAGTCGCTTAGGCAGTTTGAATGCGTGTTTGGCAAACAGTGTGGTGGCCAGTTGATGGGCAAGCCACTGCTTCATCCTTCTCAGATAAATCTGGTGCCAACTTCACCAGCCGTAGAGGCATGGGGAATGCTCGCTTGGCCTGCATCGGAAATCCGAGCGAAGAACCTGGAATCCGGTGCACTCGACAGCCGGCGTCTCTTCCGACCGCGCTGCCACGCGTCCGTTTCTACTCCTCTACTCTCGTCATTATTACAACCAAAATTATAATCTCAATCATTCCTGACTCTCACGCACTTTGCCTTGATTGAAATCGGGTCTTGCTAACCTCTTGAGTAAATCTAAGGTAAAGAAAAATGGTTGTCGTAATTTTATAAATCTACTCCTGAGCGGAGTCGACGTTTTGACACCACTGGAGCACTGCTCCTTCCATCGAAGATGTCAGCAGTGGATTCATACAATAGAAGTCTTATGTAACTTAACCAGTGATCAGAAACAATTGGAATATAGGAATTTCTACTGCTTGCACGGGATACTGCTCGAGCACTTAAGCGGATTTAGTATGAGGGATAGATGATTATGCTCATCATTTAAAAAAACAAATTTATTAAAATTTGCTTGTTTTCGCTTACTACTTGTCCATTTTCAACGTGAATAAGCCATAGCTTATTCACGTTGAAAAGTCGATCAAGTTTGTAAAAGGTGGCTTGGTCTTCACTTCACTCCAACCGTAAGGTATAAAATCTGTGATGCTCCTCCGTTCAGTAGCGACGTCTCAGAGATTTACTGTTGAGTTGTTCTTTTCTCCATTACCAAGAAAATGAAAAGAGTTCATCTGCATCTCGTTCCAACGCATTTCGTTGTTGTATTTTACCGCTATAAATTTGTTAGCTGACATAGAATTCACCAACGTCAGTCAATATTTTACAACTTAGCTGCCACTGAAGTATTTTTTCAAAGTATACATTGGATCCGATCGAAGATCTTCAGGTTAAGAAACAACTCGAACGAGGTCGATTTTGCGGACCCGAGATTTTTGAATGATTCTGAACGGATATATCCCGTCAAATATCCGAACACGATTCACTCGTATCCAAGGTATATCCTAAGGGAAGATTTTTTCAACGAAGAGTATTGGGCCAAATGTCTACAGCACGTTTAATGAAAACGTCCTGAGAGAATACAGTGCGTTCATTGTAGGAAGTTACCCTCAGTTTTACACTAGTAAGTGAAAGCAACACCGTGTTAGACAATCTAGTTGAATTAAGAGCAATTTTTATTATTTTCCAACGGCGTTAGACATACTGCTAGAGACAATCCTGCTTTTTCAGAAAAAATATTAAACAAATGAAAACAATTTCCAAAATATTTGTCTGAAAGGGCAGAATTAGCTCTAGCAAAACGATGAAAGCCGTTGGAAAATATGCGAAATTTTCGTTTATGTTGCTAGTTTTATTTTACAAATTTTTAGATTCTCTTTATTACAGGTACTTGGATTTTCGACATAATTCTTGGATTAAGCTAATATAATACTTTAGTTGTATATTTGTTCTGGTCTCCTTTATTTTATGGAAACCGTCTGAGTTCCGCAGACTGCCTTCTTAAATTCTCCTAGACCCAATCACTTTGCCTCATTTAACACTGCAATCAGACCAGCGCTCGTTTGTCTCTGGCGGCGGACGGGACAAACCCAATTTTTCGTCCTCCGTGTGGCCTCGCTTCTAATTTGTGCTTTACTCTGGAGCTAGCCTCGAAATTTATGACTGCATCCATACAGACCAACAGCTTTATAGTTGGTCTGAAACCTCAGCTTCTCCTAGAATTTATTTTTTATTTTTGGCAGATATGCTTATTAATTTATATTATGTCTTTAGCAGATAATTTTGCTGCGTCTGTTGAGTTTTAATTTTTTTCTTACTATTTATTATACGATTATATTCGTGTGGTATAATATAGCAGAAGATAGCAAAAGAGAACGGCTAAACAATGTGCTAAACGCAAAATGTGCTACTGGCTACTGAATAGATATTGCTCTTTCCGACCAATGACTAAGATACATGCACGGCGCTCTATTAGGCTGGTTTAAAGATGAGGTCAAATGTGTCGGATCACATTCAAATGAAAATATCTCTGATCAGTTTTTAAATCATTTTTTCAGTGTTGATAAAAGTTGTCAAAATTTCTGTGCCGATTGTCATAGTGTGTTATCGTTGGAATTCCACCTACCTGAAAGCATGGATACGTTTCTAACAAAGGTAGCTGAGTTTCCTATAGGCTTGCTAACTTTGTCTAGATTGTCTGCAGTAGAAGTACTATGTGGTAAAGCCAATCTGGTAAAATAATGTCTAACTTCAAGAGGAAGGGCGGCCATATTATTAGGGGGGGGGGGCAAAAGTAATGAGACAAATTGAAAAAATTCTTTATCTCTTTATAGCTCAATTACAACTCAACGATGCTGAGGAATGTATTTGCCATTAAGGGCAATGACCTTGCTGCCATTGCACAGCCACCTTCCTGATCCCATCCTTCCAGAACTGCTTGGGCCTGGTGTTGATCAACTGCTCGATATGGTTGTCATGGACTGCTTGGGTTTTTGTGTCCCTTCCGACCAGGAGGTCCCGTAGGTCCAAGAAGTGGTGGCGGCCGCATGGAGAAATGTCCGGCGAATACGGTGGGTGAGGCATGTGAACATAGCCCAGCTGAGCAAGCTTATCCGTGGTTACTTGTTCCCGATGGGGTGCGGCGTTGTCGAAGAGGAGGACCTTCTTGAAGCGCTGCGAATGAATAAGAGCGAGTCGCCGGCCCATCTCTTCTATTTCGTTCACCATGGCCTTGGAGTTCATCGTAGTGCTCTTGGTAAACAGCTCTCGGTAAACCGATCCATGGGCGCAGACCCAAAAGCTCCAAAGATGCTTCTCGCAGTGAAATCTCGCCGAACGAAGGTCGGTAGCAGGTCAACAGGCCTCACCCAGACTGGCTGCTTGGCAGGGTTAAGGTAGAAGACGTACTTCTTATCTTGCGTGAATATTGAGCCCAGGCTGCTCGGGGTTGGGAATTGGGCGAGATTTGCTCGACACAGGTCGACTCGTCAAACTGGGGTTTCGGAATGAGACAGAGTGGGATTTTGGCATGCTTCTGGAAAGGGCGGAAGTGGTAACTTCTTAGGTGGGCTTCAGTAAGTACCATACAAACATACAAATACGATAAGCACGAAACCAGACTCCAGCCACGAGATATATGGACAGGGCATGGGGTGTCTCATTACTTTTACCCTCCCCCTTATATATCTAGAGAAAATGTGCTTCCTCAAACCCAGCTGTTATATATTGACCTTAGGAGAGACACGGTGCCCCGGAATACACGCTTTGGTTGAACTTCCACAACAGGACCGCTGCATTTGAGAAATAATTATAAAGTGATTTGTAGTCATTTGGAAATATTGTTCATAGATCCCTTTAGTGTCACTCTCTGCTTCTCAGACGTCAATTATTGGTGTACGGGCTCTAAAGGCTGCTTTTTATTTCACTCAACGATGCCATGTACCACCAATGAGCAGCACATGTATATGTGAGCCATGCAGATTAGCCTTTATAGGGCTCAACTTCAACTGCGTCTTGAATAGAGAACACATTTTATGAGAATTGGGTAATATGGAATAATATGAAAACGTTGTATTAGACTGGCCTAAAGGCAATGTCGGATGTGGGGCATCACATCCAAATGTAAATACCTCCGCTTAAGTTTTAGGCTATATTTTACACGCGGATAAGAACTTTCAGAATTTGTATGTATTTTGTGATAATGTGATAGGAATAGAATTTCATGTCCGTGAAAACATAGACATTTATAGCCATAAATTCGTGTAATTCGGCTAGTTGTTGAATCAACATTTAATCTATATCGTTTGCATGAAATTAAGGACAAAGGATAAAGGATAATGGACGGCGTTAATCAACCCCTGTTGGGATGCGCCACGTATTCCACTACTGCGGGACGTCTTGAAGACGATTTGAAAGCGCATTTGACCATAGGATGACTGGCGATGGGCAGCCGAAATTAAGCATACATTTGTACAAATGTCTTTTTTGGTTTGGATGTCTGCATAAGGATAAAGGATAAAGGACGGCGTTACTCAATCCCTTCTGGGATGCCAGCGCATTCTACTTCTACGGGATGTCGTGGAGGCGACATGAATGCGTATTTGGCCATACAATGGCTTGCGGTGGCCAGCCGATGAACAAGTCAGCGCTCTATCCTTCCCAGACAAGTCTGGTACCAATTCACCGACCCCGGAGGGATGGAAGGCTTGGTTGGCCTGGGCGGGAAATCCGAACCAGGAACCTGGTATCGGGTGCACGCGACAGTCGCGCCTCCTCCGACTGCGCCACACGCGCCCAATGTCTGCATAGTGACATATAATAGAAGCGCGATATTTGTCGTGCCTAATGCGACTAGAATGTTGAATGCTGATTAGCATGCGATGAAGCTTTGCTGTACATTTGAATCTTTTCATCGGATCTATCCTGATTAGGGTGAAGGAGTGCACTCCACTCTGACTCCTTGGCAACGTAGGGCAAACTGAGAAAAAACTCGTTTACAAACACAACGCCGTGAACTGATCATTGAGAATAGCTTTCTTTGCAGTTCTCTGGCCTGGAAAGGCACGTTGTTTGAATCTGTTTCGCTGTTCCAGTGTTGCCTCCCTCCGACTAGGATTTGTTCACAAGGACCAAATTTGGGCATTAGAGATGAAAACGGTCCATCAATCGTTGCAGCTACATGCAGACATTCTGCGACTCGCGGTTTGTCTTTATAACCGTAATTAAACTATTGGGGTAAAGGATGTCCTAACTCAGAATTTCCACTGCATAGTGGACACAACATTCTCTGATGGAAGCTTGCCTTTGGAAATTATTTATAAAGCCCGTAAATAAACCTCTCACATAACGGCATGTGGTGCCGTGGAAGATCTATGTAGGTAGCAATAACGCCAACTATGTATGTACAGTTCCGCAAACTCAGGGCGAGCTCCTCCTACTAGTTAGTGCTACCCTGAGCGAGGACAAGGTGATGCAGGTTACAATGAAAAGCTTTGTTCCCCTATATTCTTGGTTACGGATTGTATTTTTACTCGTCTAAAAGCTTATTTTTCGCTCTATGGCAGTCCATCCATCATCCTGAGCCATACGGTAGCCGGATGAACACGCGATCAGCGTCGCACAGCGTGGAATCGAGTGGACGATGCTCGGAGTGACACAACTCACGCAAGTGAGAAAAGGCCTTCGGAGTTCCGTGCTTCGTCGACAAAGATCAGAGACGCTACCGCCAAGTCTGCGAAAATTAGGTGGGCCGGCCGTGTAATGCGCTTCACAGACACCCGCTGGAGGAGTGCCGTCACCGACTAGATTCCGCGGTAACGAGCAGTATGACGCTCTTCGTGTCCCTCGAAAGAGAAGGGACCATTGGAGCACTCTGGCACCCGACAAGAACGAATGGAGACGCTGCTGGAGCAACTCGATGATCAACGGAACGACGGATGATACAGGTGATGGTAGTATATCCTAGCGTTATCCCTGTTAGTTCCTTTGCAAGGAGTGTCAGTGTCTGGCACACTTTCACGCAATATCTATGTTTGCATCCACCGATCCTCTCTATGAAACAACTGCTCTCTACGCCATACTTGCTGCAGGTATCTGGTACGAACGTGGGTCGAGTTCATCAAATTATTCCAAGCGCTAATGTGCCTGTTTCACACTTGTAAATGAGGGCAGCGGGAACTCGCGATCTGTGCGCCATGAGACAAGTTCCAGGTTTGAGGGATTTTAAAATCTGTTTGGGTGGCATTCAAATGCTTTTAGAGTCAATTCTGCATTTTTAAAAGACTCCTAGAAAGCTTTGAAGCTTTTAACGTTATAGACAGATGAACATAGATGACAAACAGAACAGAACAGATGAACATGAACAGCTATTACAGCGGCATTGTTTCTGGAGCGTTCTAATAAAAACTGATTCACTAAAGATCCGCTCACCTTTCTGGTGGACGGAGGCGACATTCACTTTCTACTCCTTTCACGATCATCAGCGTGCGGTAGCACAACCTTCTGAATGCAACTGAGTATTCTCCTGTTTCTACCGGTATTATTTGCATAATACAGCTTCTGACTGATCTCAGAAAAGCTCCGTAGTTCGCCAAAAGACAAATCGATTTTCTGATGGCTTCACTTTCTGCTAGATCACGCACCGAAATTAAGTTTCAAAATGGCTTCGTGTTTAAGAAGTAAGTAGGCTGACAGTTCCATCGAACAAATGCATACGCATTTATTTACATACTGTAGTAGCACGAATGGAAAGTGTTTCGTTACCCTCTTTCTTTGCTGCCTGGATGAATCAAGATATTCTATACATTTTACAGGTCTTCCTCTTGGTAAGATTTTCCAACGCCACGGTCGGTGACAGTTCTAGGGAATAAAGGATTCTGATAGTGCAATGGAAGGCCATGAGATGTAGGCCAGCACCACTCATACATAGTGCTTTTTTATTATTGTGTATTAGTTATTTTTATTTTACTTTAAAGCGCTACTTTCGTGCCTCAGGTCGTTTTTAAAATTAAAAAAATAGAAGTGGGTTCGAAAGACACATAAGGAGAACAGTGCTCCCGAGGCTAACTAAATGCATATGCATTGGAACAGAGCGTTCAGTTCAAAAGTAGAAACTGCAAACTCTTGAATGAGCCAACCATTTTTTGCAGTAGCAGCATTAGCCAATTCAATCCAAAATCGCTTTTGCTGCGTTTTACTCACAACCAAACGTCAGAGCTCAAAAGCTATTGCTGACAGCTTCCAATACACTATCGTCCTCCAGTATTCCTTCTCTGATTTCTCCGCCACGTTGTGCGCGCCCGATTCGTATTCCATGCTAGTTCGAGCAAAAAGTGCAATGCAAATGTCAAGGGTGTCTGTCTGTCGCTACGCGAGTTCGTCCGATTTCAATCATGGTTTTTGTGAAGGAGAAGCGACGTTATTGGAGACCATTCGGCATTACACTTTGCGCTGAAAGGCCGAGGAACTTCGCGGCATTTCCGTTACTGTAGTCCATCAAAAAGGCACTTGGACGCCATGACCAGGAATAATTTCTCGCTCTCAATTCAACTGACAAAGCCAGCAACACACCGTAGTAACATGAAGGTGAAGCTGTGTTCAGACTCTGAGCAAAGGCACACGCAGTTCTAGAAATTGCTACCGTACTTCGATGACACACAGAAGTTGGAAGAGAATGTCGCTTGGCGGAAGCCTTGGTTAAAGTAGTTCCTTATTCCGTAAACTTCCGTAGGATAATGCTGCCCTTTAAGGGAAAACTTACCTTTAGAAAGCTTTGTGTGATCTATGTTTTAATAATTTTCTAGAGACCGTCTTTCAAAACGTAATGCTACTAAACAAGCAGCTCAGGCGCGTCCTTAAGAGTGCTTCAATGAGGATTGTATGCATTGCGTTCAGAACTATGACGAATTCAAAACTGCTCCAAGAAGTTAATGCGCTTTCATGCATGGTTCTGTCCGAGAGCAGAGCAAATTTTTTTTTTGAATGAGCGATTGACATTGTTCGCAGCCAATTGAGGTCGACCACACACTGCGCATCTTCAGAGTTCTGTTTTTTGAAATCCTTCCATCACACGAACGCCTCTGGCCAACCTTGAGGTCTAGGAGTCGCTCTAGACGTTACGGAATCGTTAGATAATATTTATTATTACTAAGTTATGTATAATTTAGTTACCAGTTTATCCTAAACGTCTTTGTTGATCAATTCTTGCATTGTATGTGCTATGCATTCTACTATAAAAATAGAAAAAACGACGAATAGAAAAGTAACGCATTTTTCACTCACCTACATAGAGACCAGTGCTGGCCAAGAAATGGACAAATCAGCCTTTCATCCATTGGCGACCCGTGTGGGAGCAAATACACAAACAGGAAATAACCATCTGCAATAAGTCGGGGGCCAACAACACAAACAGGAAAGTAAGGAATCTTAGAGCGTTGCCTGGAGTAGACCCAAACATCAAAGGAATTCATGCTGCAAGCGAAGGCGAGCCTCTTTTCCGACTGCGCTGCAGCAGTCCATGGTAAACACCACAAGTATCGTAAATGAATGTGTAAAAAGTGGCGGACATTCGTAGCTGTTGCTTCCTTACTCGTGTTGAAAAGAAAGTAATCAACAAAAACTGAGTTAACTTTTCATCGAATGAAACAGAAATTGAATGCTATGCATGCTATGTAAACAAAATTTGTTAGAGATAATATTTGTTTAATAGCCATATGCATAGTATTTAAAGCTTAGCCTTGCAAGGGCTTGAAAGGGCTTTCAAACATCCTAAAGCAATTTTGTAGAACTCAAAAATCGCTAACATCATGCGTTCAATCCAGGCATGTTCTCCGTACCGTCCAGTAACGTGATTGGTCAGTACTTCTGTCCCTCAGGTTGCTCCAAAACCGTTCTCGTGCTCAACAGTACTCGTTACAGGACATCGGTGACACGTCTTCTGAATCCACATGTTGGTTGCGTGACATCGATGACACGTCTTCTTAACCGGATGCCCCGTCCCCCCCCCAATCATTTGTTCCTTGTTACTGGACTCCATTGAGAGTGGTGTGCTGGTCCGCCCTTACTGGTCCCCTTATTGTTAACCCTACTGGTACCTTCTTGCTGGTTTTCCCGTTCTGGTCCCGCTTCCAGGTTCCTTCTTGCTGGTTGCTCTCCTGGCCCGCCCTAGAGGCCGCTCACTAAACATTCCCCCTTTGAAGTCCTCGCACGCTCATGGCAGACGTCGTCGACACGTCTTCTGAATCTGAACGCTTCTTGCGGTGATCCTTTTTCTGAATATGGGATACACAAACGCTTACTCCGTGCGGGAGAGATCACTCAAATGTCGATGGCTAACTCACCTCAGTTGTATAGCGGTAGAGGCAGATATGGCGTTACTTGAAAACTGGCATATGGCGCCATCCGTAAAAAGCACTAAAAAACTCTTAAAAGCATCACCAATTCACTTTAGAGTAATGTATTTGCATAGAAGATTCGAAGATTTCTATTTCCTTCTCATACCAGCGTAAAATATTTTTTTAGGAGGGGATAACACAATCAGTTGAACCTCTTATATGCCCATAAATCAAGTAGGGCTTCAGATCCAGCTCGTCGTCTCCATAAAACATGATGTCTCAAATATTAAAAATATATTGGGTAAGGAACGATAGCAGTTAATCCGTTCTGAGATGCACCGTTCGATATACTGCTACGGGATGTCGTTGATGCAATTTTAAGACTTGTTTGGCCAACTTGCGGTGACCAGCCGATGAGCAATTCAGTGCCTTATTTATTTATTTATTTATTTGTTTATTTATTTATTTATTATATACGTCTTAGGACGCGCTCAAAAACTCATTAGCAAACCATAGCAAACATAAGCTAGCAACGTGTCAAAACCGAAAAACTAATACAAAAAAACTTAATGAAACATGATCGATAAACTTTATCCTTCCCAGACAAGTCTGGTACGAATTCGCCCACCTCGGAGGGTTTGAAACCTTGGTTGGTCTGGACAGGAAACCTGAACCTAGATCCTGGAGTCGTGTGCACGCGACAGCTGGAGGCACCTCGGACTGCTCTACCACATGCACCAAGGTAATATACAGGTTGTTCAAAAACAACGCGATGAAGGCTTCTATAAAATTATAACCATGAAACAACTGACAAGTTTACTAATTAATACATAAATAACTACAACATAAACACTAGGCAACACCATATTCGACCGGATTCGAGGTGGCCTCCTCTGACGCGAATACAGAATCAAAACGCTTGATGAAGTCTTTGGCGATGGGCCGTAGGTAATCTGGAGACTGTCGTTCCCACTCACATTCGAAAGAGGTGCATGCTCTCGAAAAAAACTTCAAATAAAATCGCGCTTTATTTCCTGGTCGCGCTAACCAAGAGTCAATCCCCTAGGATTGGAGAACCGCCAGTGGAGAGGTTGAGTGGAATTCTGTGTAGTCCTTCGGTTGGCCATCTCGACTCTAAGGAGACTGATTAACATCGATCTCCATCTTTTGTCTTTAAGCTGACCAGAGGTCTGCAAATAGAGCTACATTCGATGTGGGAAAGAAGAAAGGATAGCTGTTTAATTAACAGATTATCAGACTAGGATTATGTCGCTGCAAACATTCGCCTTGGAGTTGAGACGATGTACACTCTCACAGAAGCCCGACGATATATTGCTGACGATCTTTGCTTCAGGAACGACATTCTTTTTATATTTTAACTACAACCAAATCAGAAGTTCGGCGTAACTTCTTCGCTAATAGAGCTGGTTCCGATCATATGAAACTTGATAGAAACACAGTGATTCCACACAAGTTATAGCCATTCAAATGAGTGAGTGAATGTCGATGCATAAATAAATCTTGGATGTACATGATTCTTGGGAAAGAGCTCCTCTTGGTTTGCTCTCCTTCCTGTTGTACGATTATTTCGGGATGTTTCTTACTGTACACAAGTTCTTTGAATTATCCTATCTTAGCCTATGACCTATCTTTTTCTGGATTCAATAGATATGCTTCCGATTGCATTATTCTTCACATGGACTTTAGCCGTAGAATAAATAGTACAGTATGGAGCATGCAGCTATTTCTCTGGCCACGGATAGTATGTTCGACAACCTTTGCCTCTCCTTGCCCTCAATTCCTCACCAGAAAAGTGGTATTTTCGATATAACCCCCACGATGACTGTCCTTTCTGATGCCCCTGGGAGCGATCACTTGCTGTCTGGGCGTTCGCCTATCGCTTACCCATCGCCGAGGTGGCGGCTGCGACGTCCTCGGGCGTCTAATTACATGAAATTCGTGGCACCAGCTGGCTCCGTTCCTCGGTGAGCCGCTGCTTGTGCTGTGACGCACGCTGCCACCGCCCGTCACCCCTGTCGAGCTCGCCTTCCTCAGGGCTCGTCTTGTTGTCCGTCACTCTACGCCTGATCACTGACGTGCCGAACACCCGACAATCACCACCATCCGCTGCCGCCGCTTTTTCGAGCCGGCTCCTCCGCTATCCACTTTTTTCTCGCCGAAAGTGCAGATCGTTTTGCGCGAGGTTTCCTCTTCAGGACATTTCGACAAACAGAAAGAGCGACGCCTTTTCTTCTGTCTTTAAGAGAAATCCACAAGGGAACAAGCTGGCTGCTGTATCTGAGCGCAACGATATTTGCATACCACGTTGACTACTCCTTTATATGTTCCTCCCTTCATTAAATCCCCGCTAATCTGGCATTTATGCTGCCGACAACAAATCCATTATGGCGCATAGCTACGAGGTTGGTTAGATAACGTACGAATATGGGCTCAACTATCGCAGACCAACAGGGGACGTATGTGGTACTATCTTCTCAGCGATTATCAGCAGGATCTATGTGGTCTTGCAGAACATCTACTAAGAAGCAGCACAGGGGCAAAGTTTGTTTCTTTTGCGGACCACTGGTTGGCCCAAAAGTGGCAAAAATTTGTCGCCTAGTAAACCCATTCGACTTGCAGCGGGCTCGAGAGGAATGCAAACCACGAAGTTAATTCGTGTGCTGAAGAAATTCTGGAACTGATCTGTGTTAAAACTGAAAAGCTTATACGAATCGATATAAAGTGGGCGCGGCAAAATAACTCGCTCCATATAGTTACCTGGGGAGGATACGTACCCCCAACCTCCTGTCCATGAGCTGCAAGGCGACAAATTTATGCCCCTTTGGGACCACCCAGTGGCCCACTGCAAAAACAAGCTTCACCCTGTCCTCCTTTTTGGATGCCCTACAAGGTCATAGATGTCTTGTTGGGAATCGTTTGGATACGTTCACAGTCGTCTCTTGTAGGTAGAATATCTCACTTCAAGGCGAACTGTGCAGCCCGTTCAAAGCCCATTTAAAACTCTTAAGGCCGACAGTTTTCAACTACTTTTTCAACTACATCAAGAGCTTAAGCTTCTGGTGTTTTCCAGCCGATTAAATCCCGATAATGCATTCTTTGCTGTGTCTGTTATTTGACTCCGTCTTGACTAAGACGTTTAGGAAACTCTTGGAGAGTTGTGGCTTAACCGTCATCATGCATGTTGACAATGCTGGCGTTTGCAGCTTCATTTCCTGTGCTATCTTCTCTCATTTCCTGTGCTAACTCCTCGAAGTCAATTTTGAGGTCTTACCTGTTACTCAGCCCCATTATTCAGCTAACACCTGACATCAATTTTTGATTTGTCTGCACTTCCACGCTCAAATTTTCATTGTTGGTCGTCTGACATCGGTACGGACGCCTTAGACGTTTGTTGGAGGGGGTTTGGCCGAATTTCCTTTATAGTCCTCTTGAAAGTGGCAGTGTAATTTAGGATTGTATAGAAAGCGTTGTGTATATGCAACTTACTGGTTAGAAATTACTATAAAATGCGCAAGAGGTTGAGGAAATTTCGCTTCTTGCGTGTTATCCACGCTTTTGCTAGAAAAAAGCATTCACTCCCAAATTATGTGCCTCATCTCGTTTGGAGAATTTCTGTGCTACTGGTGGCTGAACGCTGAACATCATCACTAAATCAACATTTTCAAATATTGGGCATTATTGTTGTATGAGCCCAATTATGCGCAGAAGACTTTCTTGATTTTTTATATTACGAATTCACTATCATTTCTAATACGCGAAAAAATATGAAAAAAATTAAACATTTCTTTGCGTTAAGCCATTTCTTTGGGTTAAGCAATTACGAACTCTCTTCATGGTGCCCTCCCAAGGAGAGGAAATGATATACAGACATACTACGGCTTTGAACAGTGTTCGGACACTCTGAACGTGTCTTCACAGAACTACGTTTTTTATGAATAGATGGCGGTGATGGGGAAGTTCAACAGGAGGGTGAAACCGCTTATTACTGTTTCTTCAAACAAAGGTGCAGTATGCGCCGCTCCTCCGACCTTGTTTCCTTTCAGCTTCTGCAGCTCATTTTCCAGCACTTCCTGTTCTCAACTCGATGCAAACGGTTTAGAACCTCGGCAACTATCGGCAACTTCGCCGAGAGTTTTCGCAGAAATAATTTGCCTCTTATTCATTTTTCGGCCAGTGCTTCTATTCTCGTTTTTATTCATTTATTTATTTATTATTATGGGAATAGATCCATGATTTGAATGTGAAAAACAAAATGCGAAAAAGAAATAAACTATACCAGAAAACAATATTTCATAAGACATCTACATACGTACTAAAAAGTAAATAGAAGGTAGAAGGCACCCATTATTCTAAAGACAGCTAGAACAATAACTTTGTCAGCAGCAGTTTCTTGAATGCTTTCATGGAGGAAGGTGGAAGCTTTTCGTTCTCCACAAGGAGTGAGTTGAGCTCCAGTAGCTTTCTGTATGTCGAAAACGAAGGGCTAAAGTGGACAAATAGCCGAAGCCTATCCTTACCATTTGTCAGCAAAAAAATTGCAAAAGATTTATGTGGAGTTTGGCCGTGAGAATCTTGAATAGCAATTTTAGACCGACCTTCCTTATACGGGGAGACATCCTTTTTTTCTCGGATGTTTGGGAAAGGCCGTTATGTAGGCGAAGGCATTTCATTATCAGTATTCGTGCAAAGTTATTTCTAGCGCTTTCCATAATATCAGTATTGGAAAACGTTTGAATTTTTTTAGAGACTTTTTAAAATTGTCTAGGTTGATTAATCTGAGAACATTGAGTCAAATCTAAAGCTACAGGGCGAACGACCCCGGCCTTTATTGAAAGTGTACAGAATAATCATATAAGAAGAGTAGGGAGCGAATCGAGAGAGTTCACATAGCCCTTCTTCTCGAAGCTCCGCGACAGTTATCTTTGCTTTTTTCTTTCGAAACCTTGGTCATATGTGCTTGTCACAGAAATCTCTTTTCAATGCAATTTTCATTGATTTTTCTCTACTTTTTGAATTCTTTTGAAAGTAGAGGTGAATAGACGGATTTGCCTTTCTCTAGACCTAGAAACTCAGTCAGACGACGGTATTAAACGCAGCTATGGCCTACCATGGCGCAGGTGGCGTAATCAGAGGAGACGCCGACTATCGCGTGCACCCGATAACAGGTTCCTGGTTCGGACTTCCCGCCCAGGCCAACCAAGCATTCCACCCCTCCGGGGACTGTGAGTTGGTACCAAACGTGTCTGGGAAGGATAAAGCGCTGACTTGTTCATCGGCTGGCCACCGCAAGTCATAGTATGGCCAAATACGCATTCATATCGCCTCCACGACATCCCGTTGAAGTAGAAAGCGCTGGCGCATCCGAAAAAAAAGAATGAGTAACGCCGTCCTTTACCCTTTTTACCCCATAAGGCCTGCCAAAAATGCTGCCACTCTCTGCTCTTTTCGTTCGTTCTTAACCTTTTTCGCCGCGCGAATTTATTGCAGTTACAAATAGCGTATCGAATTTATTTTCTTCTCGGATTAACCGCATCTAATTAAAGCTAAAAATCAAAATTAATTCAAATGTAATTTTTGCTTTTTTCTGTAATAAATGTCTGCAATGTCTATTGGTTACTTTGAGTACTATGTCCAGATTTTTTCGTGAAAACTTTACCATCTACTATTATTACTGTTTCATGAGAAGGTTAAATACTTATTTTCGTCCCCGTGCCGTTTTCTAGCATAAGTTCATCAGCGGTTGTTTTGCAAGTGCATGAATACGCCCTCCAAAAGGATTACAGGTGTGCAAATGTCTAATTTTTCACAAACGCAAGGTCTTGGGTGCTCGGTGCTGGTCTACACACGTACGTTAATCACTAAACGTTGCCCATCACTTCACAGATTTCTTTTTCTGCAAAACAGCTGCAGCACGTTTTCTGTGAGCATTTGGAACATTCACTCCTGAAAAATGCGAGTCAGGTCTACAGAGAACTCAACATCTGCTTTCTCCAATGTTTGATGAACAAGTAACTATTTTGAGCTGTACGCTAGACATTCGGCTCCAACGAGAAATACTAAAAATTCAACAAAAATGTGCTATAGCCCGAAGAAAGATAACATTTGGAATCAACGAGTTTACCATTTTTCCACTCTGATGGTTTGTGAAATAAAATATTATCCGCCTACCTAGTTGGAAGTTAGGACAAATTCTGGAGCAGACAAGCATAACATGACACTTGAAACCTTTGAAAATAACGTAATTTTCCCTTTTCTAAAAACAGCCGATTAAGAACTTTGTTGCGTCCAAATGAGCAGACACTGTACTGCTTGTGTTCTGACAGAAGAATGTGTTACTTAATTTGCAAAGACAGTACATTTGGCTTGATTAATGACTTCTCCAAGATGCCTCTTATGTTAGTAGCTTCTTCTTCAAGCTGATGTTTCATTTTTCGCTTTAATTAGTTTGATTTATTAAATATCTGATAAGTAGCCTCCTACAAAGCGATTACTAAAATTAGCTCATTTTGGAAGTGGCAGGTGTGGCGCCTCCCAGAAGAGGCGTCGGCCATCGCTTGAACCTGATCTCAGGTCGGAATTCCAGCCGAGGCAAAACAAGCCTCCATCATATTTTGGTGAATTGGTTTCAGACTTCTCTGAGATGGATGTGGCGGGCCACCGCAGGTCATTGTAGAGGCAAAATACGCATTCAAATTGAGTCCCCGACATTTCAAAGAAGCAAAAAATGCATGTCACATCCCAAAAGGAATCGAATACAATCGTCCTTAACCATTTCTTCAAATTGCAGAGCAGGGATAGCTGTCATGCTGCCTGTTAACCTCAACATGAAATTTACAGCAGTTAGGCTAGGGTGAAGTGATCACCAACAGCTTTGATAAAAGGCGTAAAATTTTTTGGTGTCGTTGAAAAGAACTTTCCACAAATTCTCTCGCACAAGTTAAATGGAGGCTGTTTTTGAAATACTAATTGCTCGACCATCGCCAAGAATGTGTCACAGTCACCACAATGTTTCAAAGTGTTCGTTTGCTGATCTCAGTATAAGTTTCTTAAGAGATTAGCCAACTCCAATTGTGTTTGCTTTTGGGATGCTCGACTAACGAGTCACGCTTATATTCTCTGCAGTCTGGCAAAGTAAAACGCGCCGAAGAGCTTTCAGACCGGACACATTTCTGTCACTAGTCCGCCTCACAACTCTTAAGGACAGGGTCAATTTCAAGCGAGTTGAACATGGGACTATAAAAACTCTACTCGACCTTGCCATTACGACCTCACTATTCACTCGCAGGGAGGCGAGCATGTTTTCATGAGAAATCGTTGAGAATCGGGCAAATGCATGGGACCACCAAAAGTACACTACTGCATAGTGAAACAGCTTCAAATTACACACATGCGGAGAAATCTTTTCAATAGTCGTTCATTAGGGAAATCATTTCGGTGCTTCGCCTCCATTATCAACTGCAGTAACGCAAAGCGATTTGGTGTCGCCCCTGTTCACTAATCTATTTTCTATACATAAAGGATAAAGGATAAAAAAGTCATTAACGAATTCCTTCGGGATACTCCACAGATTCCACTTTTATGGGATGTTATGGAGGCAATTTGAATGGGCATTCTCCTGGTGGCCAGTCGATAAACAAATCATTGCTTCATTCTTCCCATTCAAACCTTCTACCATTTCATAATCCTCCATGGGATGGGAGGCTTTGGATGACCTGGGCGGGAAATCCGAACCAAAAACCTGGAATCAGGCACGGGCGGAGCTTCCTCCGACTTTGCTGTCACGTATAATTTTTATACACTCGCCGCGATATGATTTGAAATACAGCCAAGGAAAGGAAACTAGCCTTCGTGCTGTAGGTGACACTGAACAGCCGACAGATGCTGGTATCATACACCCGTGTTCCAGCAGTGCAGGTCAGAGGAATAAATAAATTTATTCAATTTATTTTTAATTTATTTATTCATTTAATATAATGGGAAAGAAGCATCATATTTCAAGACGGAATCACTCTACACATACAAATATGTATACACATCAGGACGGCACCAACTTGTGTGGCGCCCAGACTTAGAGCTACAGACATTCGTAGAGACCTAGAACCTCTGCCAAGATCAGAATCAGATTCATACCGACGAACATCCGCGGCTGTTCTGAGAAGGCTCTCACTCCCGCGTCGCTGGCGATTCCTAAGGCGCCTTTTAAGGCCCCCACAGAGTTCTGCGGCAACGCCGCCCGCCGCAATGGTTAAGGATAGGGGAGGGACGCCGCCGGCGGCGAGCTCTGCGTCTCTGCCCTATGGTTAAGCATAGGGCCGCGGCGCTGCCGCAGAACTCTGTGGGGGCCTTTATACTCCCGCCGCAGAGCGGCGCGTCAATTCAGGACGCGGCGCGACTGGCCGCGCCGCGCCCCGAATTTGACGCGCCACTGCGCGATTGTAGTCAGAAAAGGGGAGCGTCAGCGACGCGCGTCCACGAGGTTCTGCTTACTACAGACTATTCGCCAAGGATGGCGAAGGAGACAGTCCGTGAGTCATTGGAGATCCTGAACGGAAAGAATTCGTCAGGCTGATCAGCGGAATGTATCTTGCTAATGTTAGTTTTGGGTTTCATGTGGGGAGCGATGAATCTTAAGGCTGATCGAGGAAGTCTGTCAACCTGCGGTGGAAGTTGGTGGGTGTGGTATTGAGTCGAATCCCCTGCAGTGCAAATGACACTAGACGACTCTTTATTCTTTAACGTGTGCGGCTCCAAAAGTAAAATTGCTGGAAGGTTCTCATCGTCGAGAATCAGTCAGAATTCTCTATCAATGGCTATTCCATGGTCATTGTGCACTAAAAATATTTTTAGCTAGCAAGTGAAACTTTGGGAATATCTACAAATCTCCATTCCCCTCCTGGGTTGCGGTATGTACGGGTGAAGAAGGTCATGGTCACCGATTTCGCCTAAACTCCAGCGTATTACGAGAAGTGGATGTGACATTCGTGATCAGCACCCCAAATAGCCCTCATCCCCCCCCCCCCCTCTAGGCGAAGTTTGCGCAAAATTTGTGCTTATGACTTCGACAGCCTCAGTCACTCAAACCTACTGCAATCGGCCGAAATTTTGAAAGCGGATGTCGGATTCGAGATCAGCACCCAAAATAACCCTCCCTGGGCGAGGTTTGGTCGAGAGATTGTCTTTCCACCCCTTCTCGACATCAGAAGTCTTGAAAATACACTAGCGCCATCATTTTGCTACACCTTTTTTGGTTGGGGAACAAAGACAAAAAGGGCATAACAGAACGATTCATCCCGGCGTGAAATCTACCACTCCACACCGAGTCTGCCGCGGCTGATCGCGCCGCGCCGCGTCCTTCCCTTCAGCGGCGCGATTCGCCGAATACCGAAATTCCGTCAAATGTGGTGTATTGAGGCGGCGGAGTATGAAAGCGATGCGGCGCCACCGAGCGGCGCGAAAAATCGATAGCTATGTCAATTATCACGCCGCGCCGCGCGGCGGCGCCAGTATAAAAGGGCTGTAACGCGTATTCGGCGCCCAGACCGCACATGCCGCAGACGAGCCAGGATGACGGGAATGATCGCCTTCATGACGAGGTCCGGACGCGCGTCCGACATCGACGCGATGCCAGTGCCTTCGCCGTGCCGTACGCGGAGCCAGCTGCGGTGAAGATCACCGCGAATGTGACGTCCATCGCGCCGAAGAATGGGCCGTACCTGGCCTGTTCATACTCGACAAGATTCGGTTCAAATGCGACATCACCTCAAACTTGGGTAATTGAGCCTGGAGGAAGGTAGTATAAAGGTGGTCCTCCAGAACCCAGAGTAATCGCTGAGTCCACCCGGCAATTCCTCAACTGAGCGCATAAAGGTAGTGTCGTGTAATAAAGTTTCCTCTCAAATGCTTCTTTTACCAGGCTGTCGAATAATTCTTGTCCAAAAATTTCGCCATTTTTAATTTTTTTCAACTTTATTGAAAAACAAGTCTAATCAACAATATAATCACCACAGTTATCCCCAACAGTGGCCCATCGATTGGACAGGTGGCCGATGCCCTTCGCCCAGAACTCCGGGAGCTGCGACTCGAAGAAGTCCGCGATGTCGGATTTGAGGTTGTCGTAGTTGGTGAATTTTCTTCCGGCCAAATGGTGCTTCAGCGGGCGGGACAAGTGGTAGTCGGAGGGGGCGAGGTCCGGGGAATACGACGGAACCGTCTCCCAGCCGAGCGTCCCCAACTTCTGCTGGGTCTCCTTCGCCACGTGGGGCGCGCGTTGTCGTGCAGCAGGTGGACCGAGGCCCGGACGCTTTTCTCGGATGGCGGCGGCTAGTTTCTCGAGCTGATCGGTGTAGATGGAGGCGGTGACCATCGTGCCTTGCGGGAGCAGATCGAAGTACAGCATGCCTTTGGTGTCCCACCAGCAGCAGAGCACCATCTTCAGCGGATGTTCCCTGTCCTCGAGGCTCGTGTCGCCGCTCTCGAAACGATTGAACCAGCGCCTGACTGTGCGTTGGGACACTGCATCCTCCTTGCACGCTCTGCAGATGTTGGCGACCGCGGTGCCCGTGTCGTTGCCCAGCAGCCACTCGTAGTACACGAACGTACGAATTCGACCTTGGTCCATTTTAGTTTGTACTGGTAGCTAGACGCGGCGACTGCGCCTTATATACCCCTAGCGTGGAACTCTGGTGAACCTCCTAGAAGGTTTTTACACTTGCCTGATATTATAACACTTCTAAGGAAAATTATAGAATTTTGAAAATTTTCGGACAGGAATTATTGGACAGCCTGGTATTTTATTTATTCGCACGAGTACAGGTACCAGGTCGTTGCATGTGAAATTGCCGATTTTGGCCGAAAACTTTTACAGATAACTTCGCTTAGAAGCTTTCCCATTCATATAAGTAGAGCGCCCGAGTATCATATATGGTATATCACGTTGATCCATACTTTAAAATTGCCATTAAAAACTCGGCAATAGCCAATTATGTCACAAGAGCTATAAGCTCGCGCTAACAAGAAATGCAGTCATTTATTTATTTATATACAGTACCTGAAACCGGAACATTCGCAGCCACGGAAACAGAAGTAGCAAAATCGGCCAATTCATATGCAATGACCTAATATTATGCAATCGTCTGCAACCTGTATAATACAAGAACACAAAAAGCAAATACAATCCACATATATTATCTAACTGAAAAAATCAGTTGGGGAGGGGTAACATCTAAGGCATCAGTAAATTATGAGTTCAGATCAGGGATGTGCGGAAATTTTTTCGAGAAAAGCGGAACACGGAAAACGGAACGGAAGGTTTCAAAAATGGGTGGAAGCCGGAATACGAAACACGGAAACGAAAATGACTCAAAATTCATTACTACATTTAATTTTTCATAAATACATATCCACAATGGTATCAATAACTAAACTGCGGTTGCTAATTAAGAAAGCGAATAAGATAGCGTGCAACTCTTTTCCAGCAACATATAACAATAAAATATCCTTGTAATCGTATCATTGCTAAGTTGAATTGTGAAACATTACTATTTTAACTAACCGAAGTTTGTGCAACATCTTTCTGTAGAGGAAGAAAGTATCTTGAATTCAATGAACTCAGCTGACAAGTAAGACACCAAATAGTCACCCATGACACTTAACCGGTCATTTTGAATATCCCAGATCTGTCCTAATTGAGAGGCGTTCAGCACCCACGACATGACACCCACTCTTCGAGTTTGCATGGACACGATAGTATCATTTGTCAGTAACTGAAGGGGACAAACCCAAAGAGGAGAGTGCGGAGGCACGATACCACATGCCCTTCTCCGACTAAAATAGTTCAATGCCCCTATGGAAAGCAAACTTAGCAACCTAAGAGTTCTTATAGCTAGAAGTGATCCAAACCAAACATAGCCATAAGATTATTGGGGAAAAAGGTAAACATGTGATAGCATGGGTGGGGCGCGAGCTTATTGTATTCATGAGCATCTTTTCGATGGACCTTCTTCGGTGCTACCAGCTGGCCGCGAACAGGTTGTGGTCGACGTATGTGGGGCGAAGGGAGAAGGCACTCTGGCTTTTGATGAAACAAGCCTTTAAATGAAGAAATGGTCTCTTCTATGGCGGGTGGTCCATAACGCACTGGCGCCGTGAGATTTAATCTTCGTGGATAACTTGGTCCCCTCTTTCTCTAATATTGTACCTAGTGTATGCGTGTTGTAGCGCAGTCGGAGAAGATATTGGCAGTCGCGTGCACACAATTCCAGGCTCCTAGTTCGGATCACCAAGAAGTCGAGCCAACCAAACCTTCCTTCCCCTCGCGGTTGGGCAATTGGTGTCAGAAGTAGCTTGAAGGTACCAGATGGTCTGCGAAACATAAAGCGCTGACTTGTACATCGGCTGACCACCGTATGTCATTGTACAGGCCAAATACGGATTTAAACGACCTCCGCTACATCCCGTAGCGGTAGAATTAGTGGTGTATCCTAAAAAGGATTGAATAACGCCGTATTTTATCCTTATCCTTTATCCTGTTGGGAGGAACTATGGGGAAATATAGGGAAATAGGAGCTATAGGGCCTATGTAGGGCAGGACCTTAGACTTGGATGGGGAATATATTGTAAACTGAGTTTTTGTTTTAGCAAATAGGGACAGAATTGAATGTTGTTGTGCTAGTGTTGCAAGACTTTTCGATCAACCTAATAAAAACGCTGTTGTTTTACTTAATTGTTTATTGCTGCTCCTGATGTGCGCCTTTGAAACCAAACAAGCATAGGAAGAAATAGCGACGATCAAATAACAATGTACAACTTAAAACAAACAGCACCTACGAAGTTTCAGGGCAACGAAGAGAAAAAAGTTTGCTACAATACGCTTCGCTCTATAGGCTACTATAAAGAATCCCCAAGATTTGAGTAAAGTGAAGTAGCATACGTAGTTTAAGTACGTAGAATAGATATGCACTAAACTTCAAACAGTTTGTGGCGTAATAAATAAAGACAGGGAATCAGGTCTCTATCTTCTCTTAATTAAGTTCTAATCATCTGAGAGACTTTATTGTTATTTGCTCGATCTAGTTGTTTCTCCCACTCGGTAATCCAATGAGTTCGAAGCTGTACCCTTCAAGATTACTGCAAGAGGCACCAAATAATCATAACAGTATGTCAGCTCCCAGTGGCGAGATAACTCGATCAGCTGGGATTGGACGAAAATAAGGTCCAGCGTTCATCCAAAGCTTATTTATTGCTGTAATTAAGCACAGACGGATCAGTAATCCGCTTAACGGTGCGGCTCGCGTTGCAGGCGTCTCGCTTGGGAAGCACCACAAGGGGTTGGCGCCGGCAGAAGCCCGTCTGTCTCCGTTCTCCACTCTTGCTTGCTTGATGCGTTAACACCCAGCATCACAGGAATGAGTTGCGTGTGATAGCTCACTCCGTTAAGGCGTCGTTTGTCTCCTGCGCCCCGAATCGACGTTCTCAGTTGGAGTCCCGTATAGGTCACTCCTTCTATGGTAAGAATTGTAGTAAATAGCAAACAAATATCTACAAGTATCCGTGCGGAATTAGGCAAAGAAAAGAATTTCTGGATCTGGCTTATTTAACTTGCCTGTTACAAGATGCCATGCTGGTGCTGTGCGGGTACCCGCCCACTAAGTACCGCTTGTTGTTGTACACCACTTTAGAAATTTCAAATTTTGAGGAACAGCGTTCAAATCAATTAGGACAAGTTCAAATTAATGCTGATTTTACTTTTATGTCATGTTTTATTTTTTATTTTTCGAAACCTGAACGAGCGACGTCCTGATCTGAAATTAAAATCTTCCAATTTCGTTGTTAATTGCCAGTGGTAATTTAAATGCTTATCTTAAGATTCACAAGAATTTTTAGTTTACAAAGTTTTTTTGAAGAGCTCTTCGAATCGATAATGGAGACTCATCCTAATACTCCATCCCCTTACTACATAGCCTATCTGCCTCTACACTTCTTCCACAGCCTTACGGTAGCATATACGATGGAAGCGTCAGCTTTCGTGTGCAGTTCGGAATAAGGTTTTCGAATCGAGATAATGAAGCCTGCCGTCCCTTCGGGGTGGTTGAATTGCTATTCGACTTCTCCGGGAAGGACTTAAGCACTAACCTGCTAATCGGTTCGCCTTCGGAGGTGTCCGTTTTGATGAAATACTAGAAATATGGACTTCACCACATCTCACAGAAATAGAAAGAATACCGTCAATCAAGCTCTAACGCCAAACCCTAGCCATTGTTTTTATGATGACCGTTCTCAGTTCGGCTCCAAACTCCCTGTATTCAATTTTTTCATGAAACAGGTGTTAATTTGACGTCACTATTTTTTAATTATTTTTTTAATGGGGCGCGTGTAGCGCAGTCGGAGGCGCCGGCAGTCGCGTGCACCCGGTACCAGGTTCATGGTTCGGATTTCCCGCCCAGGAAAACCAAGCCTTCCATCCCTCCGGGGTCGGTAAATTGGTACCAGACTTGTCTGGGAAGGATAGAGTGCTGACTTGTTCATCGGCTGGCCACCGCAAGTCATTTATGGCCAAATACGCATTCAAGTCGCCTCCACGACATCCCGTAGAAGTAGAATGCGTGGCGCATCCCAAAAGGGATTGAGTAACGCCGTCCTTTATCTTTTATTTAATTTTTAATATTGACGGCATTTTTTCGTGAACACATGACAGCGCAGTACAAGAGGCGTCAGCTCTTCGCGTACATCAATCCGTAGTTAATGTTTTCGGTTCGGGTTTCACCCTGGTAAACCGAGACTTTCACGCCCAAACGCCGAAAAAGTCAACGAATTGGCGCCAATACCATTCAACGTGCCTCCATGATATCCCGCAGAAGTGGGATGCGTGGCCGATCCCAAACATGGATTGGTTGGAGCCGTCCTATGCACCTTATTTTTGAGTTTTATCTTTTCTTTCACACTTGTTTAGCGTGATTATGATGACATTTCCGAGGGCTAGTCACACGTGCTCAGATCCCTAGAGCACCCGAAATTTGTCCATCGTTGACGTCCACGTAAGCATAGCAGACATTGACAGTCCACCTTCCTGTCGACTAATAATAAGCGTCCGTCTGCCTAAGTTACGAAATCAAAGTGGTTTCTGCTTGAATCATTCAGTGTGTCACCAGTTCGACAGACTCTCTTCTCTCCGAAAAAAGCTACCCAATGCTGAGACGAAACCGGGTCAGTTCTCAAATACATTCCGTGATCGCACGCGTTTCGCTCGTTCTCCAGAAAAATTTTCGCTGCGTTCAGTGATGTTCGTAGAATCAGACGCGACCGAATGTAGCCGCATACCCAACTGCCGGTCGTCAAATTTACGTTCTGGCTTTCGCGGCCATAAAACGGCTTCAACTCGCACGTCCAGCGACCGGCGAGCTCCTCCTTCCCCAGGTCTTTCGGCGAACTCAGCCCAACTGGCTCATTACGTGTACGTGACCCCTCACGAACTCGTTTCGAGCCATAATTCAATTCGAGAAAACCGAGCACCAACCGACGTCGCCTGCGCTGCGCTGCCGAGCAAGATTGATGAATCCTGCTCCTTCGACCCGCCATCTGGATAGGACGTAGCACACTCGGGAATCTTTTTCGTCATAACAAGGGCGTCTGGACAGACGATCTGCATATTTTGCCTGGTTAAAGAGGCCCCACAAAGTAACATTCTCCCGCTTTCTTTCTTTTTCTTTTCTTTCAGGGCGAGCGAATGACTTCTTCTCACTGGCCTGTTTCCTTTCGTCGCCGCCATCTTCTATATTCTACATTGGATTCTTCCTCTTCCTCATGACCACGTCTTTTCTGTTCCCTTTCGTCCCTTCCAGCCTTTTTCGTTGCTGCACTGTCATGAAATTTCCCGTCACCGCAGCCGTCTTCTTATTCTGCCTCGACGTGACCATCTTCTTTGTATTCTTTTCCAATCGATCTCCTTCCACATCATCGCCTTATTCACTGTCTCAATAACAATCACCGCAGTCTTCTTCAACACTGTCACATATACATGTCTAAATATTTTCCCGTGATCGTCGCCACCCTTCTTGCTCTCTCTTTGTGTCCAGCTTGCACCTTTTGACTGTTCTATCCATATCTCCTCTGGGTGACGTACTGAATATCTAACACAATGAATGAAAATATTTAATAGTGGTACTGTATAAGCACTAGTCAAGCGGCTCTCACCTCTTCACTTTCTGAAATCCGTAGTTGGCATTGGAATTACAATACCCCCCTCGTCGCGCGGTCAAAAAGACGGTTGCGACGGAAAAATCCGTCGCAAACCGTCGCATGCTCATAACTTCTTTAATTTTGCACTGTTTCAGAAAACGTTGGCACCATTCGATTCGTCTCCTCGAATCTACAAAACTATGTATAAAACTTTACCAGACGCCGCGTTTTCGCCGTGGGTGGCCTGAAAAAATAACTGCAGCTGGCTTTTGCGATTGGAGCACCTTATTTTCCAGGAAGTGCATGTGACGTGCAGTGTTTTCGGAGTATCTCAAGCATGGCGTGCGTTGTCAGTGCTCTGTCATGCCTGGAATGTTCCGAGAGTGCGCCGTGCACAATGCATATAGGATCGAACCTATCAATCAAATGGCGGAAGCATGCCTACAGGGTTTCTATCTTCACTTAATGGAAAATGTAAAGCCTTAAAGACTATCTCGCACCGTTTGGAGAATTTTATAAGAGATTTCCGCCGTCCTACTTAGCATTTGCTCCTCTCAGTCCGACGAGCCTTTGGAGTGTGCCGTACACAATGTATGTAGGATCGAACCTATCAATCGAATAATCGAATGAGTTCGACAACTGGTAGAGTGAGCGTTTGGGGAGTTTTATCACAAACTTTCAGCCGCCCCTACTAAGAATTGCTCTAAGGTTGTCCAGCTAGCCTTTGGAGTGCGCCGTGAACAATGTATATAGAGTCGAACCTCTCAATCGAGGGGGGGGGGGGGCGACCGCTTGCAAATGCACGCGCGGCGTGTTCGGAGCGCAATAACTCTTTCAAGTTCAACTCGTGGATCTTGTAGGCAGTAAAACGTCTAGTAGTACGCTAAAGCAGAACGGTGTAGCTTAGGAAGAGCAATGTTACAGGGGTGCGAACAGCAGGTGAGCTTGTGTGACGCATTTTTTCGATTTCGGTGAACCACTGCGGGAAAGACCCGGCGAGCAAACTGTCTTGAAATGCGTGAGCGAACAGAGCGCTTAAGGCACTTCGCAGATTCTGGGGATGTCGGTTTTTTTGACAATTTCCGCATCGAGGAGGAGGCCGCTGCAGACAGACGATGACGTCATCG